>JALDNG010000037.1:627500-1255000 GCA_024349245.1 Neodontobutis hainanensis
CATCGTATTTGTGAAGCAAGATGGAAACCACACAGACACATAAAGCACTTTGATTAAATGCCATGTTTAATAATTTTCAGAATGCATTATGGTTGTTACCAAAATAGATTACAAAATAGGTGCAAGAAAGGGGCTACAATATATCGCTTTCTTTAACACTGAGTACACATAATAATATAATCAGTAGCTTAATATACTAACAAATTACTGACGTGAAGGGAATTCTAAAACATTCCGACTTCCTGTTTTAACAGCCTTGCTTAAAACATACCAGAAATGGTCACATAATTTGGAAAATAGAGAAAACCCTGTGGTGTTAGTTAGAGTCACTGCGTTGAGACAGTGGAACTACTCCGGATATGCTGTGGTATGAAAAACAAGAAAGAAAAACACTAGCAATGCTCCACTTGGAATACTTGCCTCAGCACTGCATGTGTAGTTAAACTGTTTACAAATTGCATGGGACAAAAAACAATTGTGAAACTGTCCCCTTTTACTCGGATGATTTACAATCCCTTCCCTCCCACTCGCCTTCCCTCCTCATCTTTTTCTTTCTCTCTTACACCGATTCAATTTTTCTTCTCCTCTTCTTTTGGTTTCTCGTCTGTTTTGTACTCCAGGAAGAAGTCGTTGCAGGCCACCGTCAGGGCGCCCATGAGGATGATGAACTCGGTGAAGTCCACCTCCCCGTCATTGTTGGCGTCCAAGTCGTTCATCACCTTCTCGACCGCTTCATTATCTTTGGAGTTCTGTTTTTTGGTGGAGACACAGACAGGAGAGGGGCATACATCAGCAGGCCTGTCTCAACTTGTGTGAGCGCATACCTTCGCTCGTGTGTCAGAGCATATTTGCAGTGGCACTGGTTATGTACGTGTAAATGCAACCATGTAGTTATCTGTCTCCACACTCACCCCTAAGTAGCTGCCCAGCTCCTCTATTAGCAGCTCTTTCAGTTCACCCCTGCTCAGCGTATACTTGTCGCCCTCCTTTCCCGAATACTTGTGGAAAGTCTTTATGAGCATCTGCATGGCACTCTCCAGGTTGGAACTGGGCTCCTTGGACATACTGTAAAAGAATTAGGTCAACAGGTCAGTGTCTGTCACAAAATGCCCGCTCCAACCCTAGATGCATGTGCGGTCACATAGCAATCAAGGGTGAAGCCACCATCAAGACAAAGTGACAGCTGGACAGGTAGACGGATAGATAGAAGCAGAAAGGCTGACCCATGTCTAAAGAAGGGGTCAAATAACACCCTGCATGTAGAGCAGAGGCTATTACTGACCCTAATTTAAGTGTGCTACAGTCACTAGTGTGTGTGTGTGTGTGTGTGTGTGTGTGTGTGTGTGTGTGTGTGTGTGTGTGTGTGACTTTACTGGGTCTGACATATCAGAGGTCTGCAGGAAAAGTTGGAAGGAATCGTTTGGGAAAGCTTTTGAACAATCTTACACACATTGTGTCCGGCATCTTGGCAGTCGATGTGATGGGCTCGTGTGGAGACTGTGCACACACAGACTCAGAGTGGTCACTGTCAATGAGGAAGGAGTTTTTGGTTAAAGTTTATATAGCAACAGGTAAAAAAACACCTTTTGGTAAGTCATGACATGGACTGGTTATTTGCTTTCTAATATTAGTGGAATGTTTTTTCAGATCTTTCCAATGATCCTTGTCTGTCGATCATGTAACACCAGCCTGTTCATTCAAACAGAAACCAGAAGTGAAACATAACACTCGTTTGGTAATCACATTTAGAAACGAAGGACGCCCTGTAACCTGAGGTGCATGAATAAACACCAACTTGTGCTCGGATAATGCACATACAGGTGAGCTCTTTCATTTCTATGCTCACTTACCCATGCCCCCATTAAAATTTCAGACTTTACATTTAGGGCCCCGCCACTGTCCATGTCCAAGTCTGTGAAAAAATATTGGCTAATTCTTCTCGGAGTCTGAAAAACAATCTATGCATCCAGGCATATTTGCTGTGCATGATTTATAAACTGTTGAGTACTACAGCAGACGAGAATAATTATTGAGTGTCATGCTCAAACGGCAGACGATGCATTGTGCTGGAGTGGTCAGAGCTGTAGATGGCCCAGACAAAAGAGGGAGGCCAGTGGACACCAAAGCTGGCTAAATGGAAAATCTATAGGGGTCATCGGTCTCAATGACTAACACACTACAATGGGAAACCATGGAAACCAAAACACTACCAGTAATACAATATTATTATGGTAATGATGCGTATGACTTTGTAACGTTAAAAAAGACAATGACCTACAACCTTTAAAGGGTTCTTCATAAACGTTTACCACTCAAGGCTAAAAGTATTTAATGTAGCAAGTTTTCGGTAGAGTTTTTTTGTCTAGATATTTTTGTTGCAATAAAATCAGATTGTTGTTGACTAATTTCCCACATTGCCCCATCTCATCAAATAATATCAAGTTTTTTTTTGTATTTTTCTACCTAGAAGGCACTCAAAACAATATTGAATACAACAGTACTGCAGTTAGTTTAAATAAGTGTAATGTTGCTTTTTTCTTATCTCCAGATGTCACATTAGAGGCGAGTGTCTTACCTGAGCGTTGATGGAGGGTCTGCTTTGTCGTTGAAAAGATGTAGAGGGACAGAGCCAAGGCAGAGATGGATGAGGAGAGTCTGGCGAGTGGCTTAAATATCACCTGTTCCTCCTCCTTCTCCTCCCCCCAAAACACCTTCACCCACTTACGTAGTGCCAGCTTCTGTTTCTCTGTCCACCCCCTTATTTTTTTGGAGGTGCTTTCTCTCCCAGCTCCTGTCCGATCCGCAGACATATCAAAGAAACGTGACACATTTGGTATGTTATTGTCACAGTTTTATTCAGTATTAGCCATTACATGTTACATAGATTAAGCAAAAATGATACAGCATTACACTTTTGAAATTAGTCTAATTTGGAAAAATACATAAAACAGGAAGCACAGAATGGAACACAGAATAGTCCTAGAAATATTTTAACCAAAGCACAGCTACACTATGTATTTTCACTTATTTCATGCACTGGGAGTTTCTTATCTCCAACAATGAGTTTAAGGAATGAATAGAAGAGTTATTATGTGGTAATTAAGTCTGGCTATAAAACACTCCCTGCTGCAAATCTCTCTTGTTTCACTGCAGCATGTTTTTAATCGACATTAATGATGGGTGGGGTTTACACAATGGGGACAGAATTCATTACTGCCAGAAATATCAAAAGCTTCTTTGAAAAGACATTCTGGTTTATCTGTAAAGGTTCTCAGTCATCCAGGTCATCTTGAAGAAAAGGTTAAAGCAAAATCATCTGGAAAACTGAGTCCAGATGCTTTTGCTTTAACCTTTTTGACATTCTAATTTGGATTTATGTAACTTATTTGTCTCGTCCAAGTGGGTTAAAAGCCAGTGATAGTTGCATTAGAGGAATTTGCACATAAAGTTTAATTTGAGAAGGAATGCTTGGCTTTAATCCAGTATTATGTTGATAGTGCGAGTCTAGTTTGTGGAGACACACTTTCTCTTCAACCATGACTAGGATTAACTCAATATGGGTTGAGAAAATGAAGAGAAGCGCAAACAGCAGAAAAGAAGAGAGAGAATTGTAAAAGTAAAACCACTGGCCTATTGGGATAGCAGAAATATGCAGCTTGCTGGTGTAGTCTATATACAAGATGCAAGTCTAAGGCCCTGTTAAAGAGTTTGATATGTTTCCATTATTCACAGGAAGTACCATAAAATTTTACATACAAAAATAGATATAAAAATATAGTCTTAAAGCCCACATGTCCAATAAAATGGTTGTTATTTGGTAAATTGCATGCAGGAAACGGTGTATCATGAAGGATAAAGGCTGAGCAGTGTAAATGAGTGTGTATTTACAATAGGAGTGTCACAGCGAGGCAGGGTTACTGCATGACTTTATTTGACTTGCTGCTCAGTGGTTTGAAGTGCCAGGTGCTGCAGTTACAGTGCGTAAAGGTACACATTTAGTAATGTGCCCTAAACACTACTGGCTGAGGAAATCAATAACATAGCACACTCCTAACACAAACCTTTTTCTCATTGCTTCATAATTAATGTCCAGACTACCTAAAAATCATTAAATTGTAAACTACAAATTGCATATAATGGGATAAAGCAGTACATTTTCAAGTGATATCCATAGTGGTCCAATAAAAAAAACAAAAGATAAATACAATGTGGTAGGAGAACTTGTATACATGAAGCAATAGCCACAGTAATACAATAGTAATAGTTGACAGCATGCAATGCATTACACTGGCGTAAAAGATCATACCACATAAGTTTATGTCGATGGCTCAGTATTTCATTTTACTTTAAACAACACAACCTCTCTGACAATAAAACTATCTCAACACTACCAGCTCGTCTGGCATGATCCCTGAAGCCCGGGATTACTTTCATGTAATTGTTTGTGTCCTAGGGTGTGTTTCCCATCAAATGCCTGATCCAGTAGTATCCCAATGCTTGGGACATAAGGATCCAGTTGCAGGTCAAACAATGTTTTTTTAACTGTACTAGGGTGTGACCAACCAATACAATAAACACAAGCCTGGACAAGTGAAAACAACAACCAACAGAAAACAAAGGACAATTTCAATACAAACGTTGAGACCTCTTATTTACCCTGCTGCTGAACCAATCGGATAGGTTGCTGGTTGATTGAATCAGGCACAATTGGAAAAGGCACATTACAAATACACTGAGATAAAAAACTAGCACCAGCTGACACCTGTAAAGTGTTTAGAGGCAATGTAGTGTTTAGTTTAGTCTAGTTTTGTGAGCAGCTCTAATCCCAGTGGATTAGGTTGCATGACCAAACACCTTCACTGACCTGCTGCCCCTCTCCCAAAGGACTTCACAGACCTTCTTTGAACCAGACGAGTCCTTTGGTGTGGATTCCTTCTTGGACATTTAATTATTTAACTGAGGGCCTTCTCTGTTGTCCATGTCCTAATCCATGAATGCTACAAGTGGAAATAATATATAGAGGGGTCTTGGGGATAAAGCTGACAAGCCACAAGATAGTGGAAACTAGAAAGAGTAAATGGGATAATGGGGACACAAAATTCAGCAAAACAATGTGTTTATTGTCATACTAAGTCAGTTTCAAAGAATATAAATGATCATGTATAACAAGAGGTGTTGTTTAGTTGATAGTTCATACAGCCCTGAGGCCATTAGTGATGAGGACTGCTGCTGGTTCAATAACGACTGGGGAAGATGGGACACATTGGCTCTAGTTTGTCAAGTGGCACGTGTTTCCCAGGGATTTGACACATGCACACATTAAGTGTATGTTAGCATGCTAGCATCGTAAATAATATCTTCATAATGAGGTAAATGTGCGATATAATGGGATGCACATGCTGTACATAGGGACATAGTGGTTAAGTAGTAGTACAAAGTAATATTCAAATTCCATCTACATGTTTTATCAAATATATAGGCATATACTTTTATATTTTAAAAGTTGAATCATTTTAGTGTTTTATCAGTGTTTCTTATTTTAGAGTTTTGTATACTGTATTAAAAAAATCTTGTTTCTCACCAACTGCATGTGGCTTGACTAATGCTGTGCTTTTTGTAGTGTTGACTTTGGGGGTTTGGGTTCAGTAATGTCCCCTATGAGGTTGTCTCCTCTTTTTTCACCTCCTCAGCAGCAGGTGGCTTCTCTTTTGCCTCCTCTTTTGTCTTCTCCACCTTCACCTCCTCCTTGACTTCCATCACTGTTGTGTTTGTGGTCACCACCACCTCCGCTGCGGCTGTGGCCTCCTCTTTGGGCACCTTCGGCTGTGTCACCCCCCCAGCTTTTACTTCTACCTCAGCTTCTACCTTTGGCTTTGCATTGGCTTCTAACTTCACTTCTGTGGATGCCGCCGCTCTGGGCTCCTCTTTGACCTCTGGCTTGGCCTCTGGCTTGGCCTCCACCTTTGCCTCTGCATTGGCCTCAGTCTTCTCTTCTCCCTTGTCTGGGCTGCTTTGTGCCACTTGACCCGTTGGTGCATTTTGGGCAGGCTCCTCTTTGGCTAAAGTCTGCTGCTCGCTCAGTGACACTGCCAAGTAACCGATCAGCTTCATGTACTCCTCAAATCCAAGTTTGCCATCCTGGTTAGCATCAAGCCCCTTGGTCATTTCATTGATGGCATCATTGCTCTCTGTACCCTATGGTAAGCACACAAAGCCATAAGACATCAGGCATGATGAGGAGTTGTAATTCTAGCTAGACTCTCACCGGTGAAACCGCCATACACTCTTAGTAAATGACCCTCTTATCAGCGACTCCATTTACATAATAATAGTTATATCACATTACTTTTCCCATTCACATACTGTATATTACACCACCATTTGTCAAAACCAGACAGGTTCAGACAGCTCACGCTAATACAAGACTGCCTAGCACTTTCTGCAGAGGGGTTACATTAGGAAAACTAAGTGTTGGAGTCATTATAATAAAAGTTTTCTAACCGAGAGGATGTTGCTGAGTTGGCCCTTGACAAGTCCTTGAAAGTCCTTCTTTCCTATCTTGTCTTTGCCTTTGCTGGACTTCAGGTAGACCTTCACCAGGGTTTGAATGGCAGCCTCCATGACTTCTCTCTGAGGGGAAAGGGCACAGGTCAAGACACAGAAATAGAAATTCATTCACATGTGGAGCATTACTCTTTATTATTATGTGGACACAGAGGAAACCACAGTGTAGTCTGATTCAAAAACTGATAGTCATCCAATGGAAAATGAAACTGACAATGTGTTGGGCTCAGCAGCAGTGAAGGAGGGACAGTGACGTAAAGAGGGTAAGAGGGAGTCTGATTGAGATACAGGCTGTGATGCACAAAGGCAGTTCTGATCTTTGATAGGTCATCCGATCCATTCAAGCTACCAACGGGACAGGTGTCAGATTACCTAAGGGCTTGCCTAGTTCTGTCTGCAGCTGTGTTCTTCTGTCCCCTGCAATCCTTTTTTCCTGTGCCCATCTAAGATATACAAGTCGTTACTACGCTGGCACGCATAAGTACTGGCAACAAAATACAAGAATTGAATGTCTTTTCTAACCTCAACCTATATCAACCCGTCACATTGTTATACACAATAACAGTCTAATTTGCCACCCGTTCTCAGATTCTGGGGTTTATTACACAATAACAGGATATTTCTAGACATTCAAATCCCTCTGGGTTGCATGAGTCAGATCAGGGATGGGCAATTTTACCCTAAATTATATTGATGCAACAATTCAATTGATGATTAATGAATAAAACTTTGTTTTTGTCAAGAGCAAGACTATGAATTTCAAATATTCTGATTAGATGTCCGGCTCTACGTCAGATTGAGACGTACTGACGACTGAATGGCTTCAGTGTTGCTACAATCTAGACTAAGATCAATGCATAACTGAGACGCTACAAGTGTAAAACGTGCAGTAGGTGATACATCTTGGCAGGAATTCCATTCATTGCTGTCTGTGAAGATCACTTAGACAGGAATTTACAGGCCAACAACACAGAGTCAGAAGTTTGCCCCAAAGCAGCAAGAGGATACTTTAAAGACGACTGCACTTGTCTGTCAGCTTCTTTATTCAAATGTTGCTGTGCAAATAACATACAGCCGTTTCCACTGGCGACAAAGGACAACTTGTTCCAACAGGATGTCATCGCCTCAGCAGTGAGCCTGAGTGGTCTTCCTTGTGTCCATGGCAAATTATTATGTAATTCACTTAAAGTGCATGTCACACATGTCACCACGGAGCAAACAATTTCTCTGCAAGCATATGTGACCAATTAGGACGCATTCCTGTTAGCCTCATTATGGGTGAGGGACAGGGAGAGCTGTAAAAGAGCCATTAAAATCTACTGTTTCACTTTGACCTACTGATCTCTTACTGTAGTTTTGCCGTGACCCATTTCTGGTGCCATATATACAGCACCAGAGTTTGCATGTGTAGTAAAGTTAGCATATGTACCCAGTTTGAAAAAAAACAATTCAGACTAAAAGAAGAGAGATTAAAATACACCTAGTAAGTTGACCTGATCATTATCATGCATTACCTAGAACTGTTCACGCTAAACTGCACTAGTAGGAACTTAGACGGACTTCTGCCTTCAGTGACACACCCTCCTTGGACAAACTCCTCTAACTGTTCTCACTTGGTCTTGTCAATAGACAAAAAAACCCCCAAAAAACTTTTTATTCTCTTCTTGGCTGCTATTCATGTCTATTCTCGCATTTATTATTCACCTCCAAAACCATTTTTAAGGTGTTTTCTTGCTTGCCAACACATTATTTCGACAAACTACACTCCTCACCCACGTCACAACCTCCTCTCGTCCCACTGGGAGAACAAACTAATCCACGTTATTTGTCTTAAAAGCCCCCCCTAAAAACCTGCGCAAATAATTAAACATACAGGCCTACTACCAGAGGTTTCCCCTTTCCCTCTGCAGAGCCCAAAGGAGATTGAGTGTAGCGTTTCCAAACGGGCGAATGTGATACGGTATGTGCGCAGAGTAATGACAATACTACCGCTAGTGTGCCATCAAATATTAACAGAGGAACAAGTTAGGTTGTGGCTGTAAATTGCGGTGTCCAGACGTACACTGGCTGCCTTCCATGCCAATACCTTAGCTCGGTTAGAACATAACAAGACGGCTAGAGTTTGAGCGCCGCTGTCAACACGCCTCAGTTTTGCCAAGACTCAGCCTTAGCGCCACAAGACGAGTTAACATTCAAAACCAGCCGTGAGAAGTCATCCAACAAGAGCAAAGGCTTTGCAACACACGCAACAAACATTTAAGTGGCGTCAAACTAGCCGAGAAATGTTGATTTAACGCATAAAGCGCGTCACAATCACTCCTTATTTGATGCTGGCGCACTGCTTCCACTCACTTCAATTCTTGATAGGCTATTTCCAATTGATTGGCGACTTGACAGCTGATCTACATTAAAATATCAGATATCCTTCCAAGAGAGGAGAAACGGAGACACAGTGAAATTGCATCTAGTAGCTGTTCAACCTATAATAAAGCCACGCAATTAAAAGAAGAGTAGCTCTGGAACTAAATTTAGCGCAAACTGTTTAAAGAGGAGCTAAAAAGTAGGGCGGGCGGCAGTCAATGAATCCGTTACACACTTCGTGCAGGGAAGGCTCTTGACTTTATCGAAACGTGGCAAAGCCATGAGCAAATACAGTGCTTATTCAGCGGAAAAAGACTTGATAAACTCCCCAAAAAGAAACTTTGAACTCACCGTTTACCGTCTGCGGCTCAGGAAAAGTGGACAAATGTGCGTAAATGTGAGTTAGTGCCCTGCTCTCCGCCTTTCTACTCCGCGTTGAGTCTAGAGAACTTGCCAAACTAGTAGGACTACAGAATCTCTTCCGCGATTCCGTGATTTTTTTTTTTTTTCTTTCCTTCAAACTTTTCCCCTTGACAAGTCAAAAGGGCGTGTACCTGGAGAGGGCGGGAGGGAGAGAGGGAGATTTGGGAATGTGGAAGAGCTATAGTGTAATGGTGTAGTTTTCAGGGAAGAGGGAGTGAAACTGTTTGAAAACACTTATTTGAATTCTCTTTGGCTTCTCCACCAGCTGTTTTACGTCATGCCCGGCAAGGCTTGTGGGTTGGAGCAGCTGCTTGGGGCTGCAGGGACGAGGGGACAGCACAGGGCGGTGGGATTACTTCATCTGCTCAGAGCTCTGCAGCTTTCAACTTCAAGTCAAATCAAATCACAAGGAAGACTATAAGTATGTGGGTGTCGTGTTTAGCACATCTGTGTGGCATGTGTCCCAGATGTTTGTTAGAAATGTCAGGCATGGTTGCGTCACTGTCCTTTTTTTTTTTAATTTGGCAGAAATGTGATATGAGTATTTGTTTCATAGCATTTCAGGTGGAGTTAGTGCTTATAGTGAGAATACATTTAAAGGAACACTATGTAACAAGAAACGTATAAAGGAGACAATGCTGTCAGTCCAACATTATTAATATAATCATTATTGAGCTGCTAATTAACCCAGCTCATTATAAACTGGTTTATGGGACACCTGATATTTAAGTACTACTTTTAACCTACTCCAGAAACCAGGCCTTTGTTACCATGACAACAGGAGGTTTTAATGACTGTGAATGAACCATCCCCACCACCAAAAAACAAACAAAGAAACAAACAAAACAAAAACAAAACAGTGTTGGGCTGTGACAAGGCAATAGTGAACGGCAATGAATGACATACAAATCTTTCAGTGTATCTTCGTTGCATAGACTGTGACTACACTAGAGCACAATGGGCCTATCTTTGCTCCTCCCATTTTGGCACCAGGACATGTGCCACTCAGATACAAAGGTCACTATTTTTCTTATCTGTTTAAAGATTTGCATTTCCCAAAACTATCTGCACATTGTATTTTTTCTCACAAATCCTTAATATAAACATTAATAAACAGGTCACGGTCACATAACTCTGTCTAGACACTAGATTTAGTGTAAAGTTAATGTAATACCAAAATGTAATTAGCAGTTTAGTTAATACAATTTAATTAAATGCTGAAATTTTCCTTTTAAACTCGTGTATTTTGAGCTGCTGCCTTCTGGAGTCTCAGTGATAGACAGTAAAAAGCATTACAGCTTCTCAACGCTTGGACAGGCCTCTTTGTAGTCATCATGAAGCTCTGTGGAACAAGATATGCTCTTGACAGTACAGTAGTGAGAGCAGTAACCTGTATAAGCTTACACGCCCCGAAATCAAGGCTATAATATACTCCTGCTCAAATGTGGCATATGACAGACATCATATAAAGTAGTATAAAGTGGTGAATGAATAACACAAGACAAGGTGTCACTTGATGAGAGACAATGAAGCCTTTAATTCAACGTCAACAAGTTTAATGGTTAACCTTGATAAACATATTCAAATGTTTTATAGATATAGTAGGTGTTCACACAATCAGCACAGAGATGAAGGGTCTGAGTACCGCTAGCTGAGGCCTTCCTGCTTGCTCGCCAGTTTTCCAATCAGTTTCCAGAACTCGGTGAAAGTCAGCTCGCCGTCGTTGTCTTCATCCAGGGAGCTCATGAGCTGGTCGATGGCCCCAGGATCGTTATTGAGCTGTGGGTGATGACAGACAAAGACCTTGGTCATTAAAAACTTAGACAGCAGTATCAGTGACTGGTTAGACTCCCCTGCCACCTAATGGTTAAGCACAGCAATGGTAAGGATGTAATGCATGGCTAACTGTATTTACGCCATGCATACTTTTCTGTATATGTTAACACACAAGCAGGATTTGACAGTAATATTTGGGTCAATATACCCGAAGCATCCCTGAAAGAGATAGTGTCCACTCATAAAATAGACTCATCTAGACACATATATATAGAATAAATAGATATAATCATCAATTTGTAAAGGATTAAAGATATTATGTAATGAACTAAACACATTACATTATTGCTCTTCCACATCTGTCAGTTCATAAGAAATGCTCAGTTTGTTCCGTCTTTGTTTATTCTAATGCATTTATCTATGGTTTGTGGCGTCTAAATTTAAGCTGCGGTTTTTGCAGTGCAGCTTTTTGAGAGTCCTTAAAAAAGTGGCCCCATTTATTTACATCAGATAGACTAGGACTGTTGACTAATCCTGCTGGAAAGCCCTGGAAAAGCTTGAGACAAACCTTGACATTCCCTAATAAAGTGCATGGTATTTGAGGGTTAACCATGGAGGTCTTTAAAGTGTAATTACTGTAGTTTGAATAATCAAATGACAACTTAAAATTGCCTCAAATGTAAGCCTAAAACGTACCTTGACAAAGTTTGGCAGCTGAGAGCTAACCAGCTTTTGAAACTCCTCTTTGCTCAGCGTACTGGCCGACCCGTCTCCTCCAGCGTATGCCTTGAACTGGGAGACGAGGTTGGAGATGGCAGCTTCCATGGTGGTTTGTTCGGAAATATATAAACTACAGAGAAAAGATGGGAGACAGTTTTAAAGCATCAGAAGAGTCAAAAGAGATCAAAAGCAGTGACCTTACCTGTTTAAGTACAACGTGATAGTGCTAAGATTCTGGTTCCTCCAAACATTGACCATTATACTATATATACACAATGACCCTGCAACATCAGCGGAAAGTCCTTTACCCTCATCTCACCCTGATCTGATTCCCACTGAGGATAAACACTACAAACCTAAACACTATATAAACATCATCAAAACATCCAGACTGCCCTTCAAATGAGCAGAGGTAGAAGTGGCTAGTTAGCTTGAAAGAGCAGTTTATTATTTTACTTTACTTATTTGTGTAAAACCCAGTAGTAATTCTGCCCTAAATGCATTGTTACATTTTCTAAATAATGTAACTGACATTTAATATTTTATGACTCTAACCTGTGGACTGGTGTCGACTACTGACTTCACATGGACCAAAAAAAAAAAAAAAAACAGAGAAGACAGTCTGCAAATCAAAATAACACACCTGTCAGACCATTGTAATCAAGAGACTGAATCATGCACGTGTAAGCAGTAATTCGTTTATACAAAACACAAGCTAAATAATAGACCAGTGCCAATGCAGCAGCACATACTCTAGAGTGCAGTGAACTTTGGTGACGCGTTTGTAGAATGTAACAAATGACAGTCTCTTTCATTGCTTACATTCCCATTCATCAGCGTATCGGGTCAGGGCCAAGTGCCACGCCGCTGGCTTCACGTAGCAGCTGGGCAGAGCGAGTTTGTTCCTGTAAATGTGTAAGCCTCTGCTCAGAAACAAGAACTTTTACTGAATGTAAATATTTTAGCTCAGCATAAGAAAACAGTAATAGATGCCTGCCGTGCCAATGCTTCGACTTCCTCCCAAAGAGGAACTGTGTCACATATTTCTAGGCCTCACAGATCAGAATAAATAATTTACTTTGTTAGAACTTAAAATAATAGAGTTTGGCAAATAAATAAAAAATATGTACATTGATTTTAACGGTGAATAAATTTTATTGAACGCAACACTGTTTGCTAAGGACAATACAGATGAAAGAGAAAAATAAGGATTACTACAAATTTTATCAGTAACTTTGTTCAAGGATCAAATACATGCACTTTTGATGCAGAGCCTAAATTATACATTTCAAGTTTAAGCCTTGATCTTGTCCAGCAAATACAAAAAAAAAAAAATACATCCCACACAATTGAGTTTTCTTCCAATCCCTTTGGTCTAAATCATTTTGAATTGAAATGGTTCCTCTGTACATACAGCAGAGACATTTTAAACTAATAATCAGTTTGACACTTTGTGTGTAAACCCATGACATTCATACTCGGCCTCAAACCGCAGTACCATTGTAGTGTAAACTTACAATGAAATTTAAAGATTTCCTCTTCAATCAAACGGAGTCATAATTATAAAAGGCACATAAGCAAGAGCTGGCAAACTATATTCAGAAACCATTCACATTCAATGTGTTTGGCCTACAAACAACATGGTTCTTTTCTGAAAAATAAAGAGACAAAATAGTTCAACGTCAGAATAAATTAAACACAAAAAAAAAAACGTTTAAAATCATTGAAAATAATCAAGCTACAATCACAAACTGTAATTTCTTTTCTAATTTACAAAATTATGTCAACATTAATAAAACGTGAAAGCAAATCACTCTATGGACTACTCTAAATACTCTATGGACTTCATTCTTAGGGTTATTTGTTTGTGGCACAAGATTTTCAAAAGCAATTAAAAGTTAAACTAATCAAATCAACAGTGTGCACTTTCAATTCCTACAAAAGAATAATAAAAATACTGGTTTAGCTGCCAATCTCATAAAGGTATAGTTAAAATCCGTTTAAAGGATTCTTCTAATAAACTCTAGATTTCATTTGAAGTTTTCTGGGATACCCAGTAAAAGTTTATCATGTGTCGCAGATCCCCATGGCTACATCACAAAACAAGAGAGTTAAGAAAACTAGTGCGGTCTAAAACATAATAATCCAAACATAGTAATTAAAATGTGAAACAAAAGGTAGTTTAAACTTTTGCTTTGTCCTGTAGTGTTTTTGTAGCTGTGTTCGAAGCTCCACAAACCGGTTTCTGGTTTCACACATCTGCTGTGAGCTGACAGTTGGAGACAAAAAACAGATTATAAAAAACCCAACAAAACTAATCAAACGCTCAGGGCTTTTTAAACTGTGTGAGCTTGTTGAAAATCCATAAAAAAAAGGCGCTCACACAAAACTTGTCTAACTGGGTAGTGTTCTTATCGCTGAGAAAACAGGGATCTCGTCCTGTGGGATTAAACTGCTACAGGAGTCCAGCATGCTGCAGGGAAAAAAAAGTATTTGTTTAAACCTGCGTGAAGAGCCCGTTTACCATGCAAGTTAGGAAAAAATGCTTACAGATGCAAACAGATTTAAAAAGGGCAATTTCCAACCACATTGAGAAATTTAATCTAAAGAGTTTTGTTTAAACTCAAGAGAATTCTTTGTCAAAACTTTCTCACTAAATTGCTAAACCAGGGGTTTTAGTTTGATTGTGTTATGAACTGCAACATGCACTAAGTATTCAGAAAACACTATATAGCAGAGGAAAATCCACACAACACATTACTGAGGGACTTTTCATTAGGAGGCATAACCTGACAGAGGTAGGTAACGACAACTAAGTCCAAAATAACAAGCACAAGTCTAGCTTATAATTACAGACAAATACAATTATAGCTCTGAGGAGGAAAGGGAAGGCAACAATGTCCGATTAAACCCACAGTTGTTAGTGTTGGATTTTCCTCCCCTCTTTGTTTTAAGCTGTGGCTGCAAACTTCCACAGAGCTTCTCGTTCAAATTCCTCCATCTCCTCCTCCAGGGAATCATTGTCTTTGTGTCCCTCTAAGACGTCCACAGCATCCTCCAAGATGTCCGCCACGTCCTCGGCAAAGTCACTGAAGCGCATCCTGTCGTGGATGAACACGCCGGCCTCAAAGAACTGTGCTGTCAGCTTGCGGATCTTGTCCTTGCCGCTGGAAGATGAAGAATCATCCAGTTTGCTCAGATATCCTTCCAGCAGCTCCTCGAATTCGGAAAGCTCCACTGGATAGAGCCCCTCTTTGGCGGCACAGTCCTCCACAGAGCTGCACCCCAGCTGAGGGCGGATGTTATGGTTGATTTTCTGCTCCTGATCTTTCCAGAAGTCGTGGTGCTGGTGAGGCTTTTGCTGCTTCTGCTGATGGTGGTGTTCGTGGTTGTGGTTTTTCTTGGTAGATTTGGTGTGCCACGGTTTCTCATTCCTCCTCTCCTCTCGGTCCATCCTGCGCTCAGCCTTCTTCCTTTCCCACTCATCCTGATTCCTCCTCCAAGCCTCTTTGTGAGAGTTTTGTTTTGAAGACCTTCCCTCTTTCTCTGTCCATCCGCCATCTTTTCTGTGTTTCTTATCCTCTTTCTCTCTCCACTCTTTCTTCTCCTCTTTTGTCTCGTGTTTATTGTCTTTATTGCCTTTCCATTTGGACTGCTCTGGCTTTTTCTTCCCCCACCTCTCAACCTTTTCAGAGAGCCTCTTTTGGATCTCTGCCAAGTTGTCCCGGACGTGTTTCCGGTCACTGCCATCCTTTTTCATTGTCTCCAGTCTTTTCCTGCTTTCTTCCAGGAGTAGCTTTTGTCTTTGGAGTTCCTTTTTGACTCTGGCCTGATCTGCTGTGTCCTTCCTCTCAGGACCAGCCGTTTTCAGGTTTGTTGGTCCATCACTTAAACCGGGTTCAGGGGCTGCTGGTGTGGTAGCTGGGGTTACTTCCTGGGAAGCTGTGGAAGATGAAAGATTTTAAAGGTTAGACGTAAAGTTTAGTTTCTATATTAGATATAAAACTGAACCGTTCAAATTAAGTGTGTTAGATTATGTATCTACAGGCAACTGACAGTAATGTTGCTAACTTTCCTTGATGTATTTTACTTATATGAGTTAATAGCGTATTGTATATATGATGTACCTGTGAGAGCCCCGAGTTCAGTCACTCTTGCTCTTAAAGTCTCTAGCTCCTTCTTTAAGTCAGGCAGCACCAACAGCTCATCCTTCAGCTTTGCATTTTCTTTTTCAAGATCGGCTTTGTCCTTTTCATCACCACTTGTCAACACTGCCTTCAGAGCCAAATCCAGCGCTTCCTTTTGAGACTAACACATAAAATTTAAAAATGCCTTTTAGAAAAGCTACATTAAAATCACTGAAAAGGGCAGATAGCATCATTACCATCAATAAGACTGACCTTTAGTTGAGCCTCAAGCTGAGCAATTTGTTGGTTTTCTTGTGCAAGTTTATCCAACAGCTCTTTCATTTCCTTTGGATCACCACTAAGCCACTCCTGAATCAGAGTAATGGGCAAACAAATGAGATGCTTTTTTTTTTTTTTACTTTTTTAAAACAGTGGTACCTTTAGTGGTATTTAAGCAAACTGTTTGCAGACAACATTGGCACACAAAGATTGAGTAATCAGAGTGAAGGAAAGGAACAGACCTGGTTTTGTTCTTCATCAATCACTTCGGGGCCGTCAATGTCACCTGTCACGTAAGAGAGCAAACAAATCTCTTCACAAAAACTGAGAGGACTACTTACAACACTGAAGGGGGAACAGGAAATGCAACAGGACTAGATCTTAGTTTTTTTTAATTTGTCTATCTCGGTAATATTCCATAAAAAGATCATTCCTACTCATTTGTTGGTCACCCTTTCTTTTCCTTATGATAAAGAGCAACATTTCCCCGTCTGTAAAATCTATTTTTGCCCAGTGTGAAGTGAAGTGAAGATAAAGTAGTCAAGATTAAATTAAATGAGACTAGGTCTTGGCCAGTACCACACGTGTTGACATAGGTAAGACTTTAAAAAGGACAAACCAATAAAGCAGTAGTAGAAGATAACTGGAAAGAGCAATGGAAACACTACAAGTGCAGGGTCATCACAAATAAAGCACATTGGCAACAAGCTTTGATAGTGCCTATGAGTTTGAACATCGTGGCAGACAGTACACAGTATGTTAAATACAAAAACAATCAACCAAAACAAAGGAGTACCTGTTTCTGAACGGTAGATGTATGCTGGTAAAAGAGTACAGTTATGTGAGAGGGGAACTCACCTGAGAAGAAAAGGGAACCCAGGAACAGCAGGATCACAGCAGCAGCGATGCATTTATTCACAGACAACCAGGGCTTATTGTCTTTTTTCTCATCTATTTTGAACTGCATTTCTTCTTCTTCCTCCTCCTCTTCATCAGATGTTCCTGGTCTTGGTGCGTCAAAAGTTGGCACAGCTCTCCTTCTCAGTCCATCATCAAAGCCACTCGTGTCCCCCGAGTCAAAAGTATGGGATGCCTCTAAATGAAGGACAAAAAGACTGTTGTCAGAATGTCAGTCGTAAATATACCATCTATAAAAATACAAGTGAGTAAACAGCATGTAAAAATGTCTGCCCTGGCGCTCCTGGAAAAGTATGACATTTTTTTTCTAAATTATGACAACAGTAATTTCACGCCTGGCTCATTTTTCTGGTGGGCTGCATGCTACTCTGTCGTGCTAAAAAATCACCTTTGAGTTTCCAGCATGCTGTGTATATGAGACATGTTTAACAATCCTTCCACAAGAGGGCTCGCCATTTCTTCTCCTTGTGCAAATTAAAAGCGTTACAAACCACTGCTTTGTATAATCTGAATGATCAGAACGGGCTGAGGGCCTCCAGTGTCTGTGGCACTCGTGTAGGAATGTGTGAGAATGTTTGGTGATGGTTGGAGAGGCCGTAGGCGCAAAATGGCTGCCACGTCTCTGTCAGTCTGCCCCAGGGCAGCTGTGGCTCCACATGTAGCTCACCACCACCAGTGTGTGACTGTGGAGTGAATGAATAATGGCTATGTAAAGCACCTTTAGGTATCTTGAAAAGCACTATACAAATACTATGTATCATTATTATTATTATGATGACGACACTAGAATTGAGTAGTAATCTTTTTTTTTATTAAATATTTGTGTGTGTGTGTTGAGAACAGATCTTGCTCCATGTAAACTTGTTCCCTTAAAGCAATACTGGTATCATTAGCACGTTTGTCATTCTTATTACTGCAAGCCAGCCTCATACCTGGTTCATCTTCTACCTCATCCTGCATTAGCGTTTCTGTGGTCTCCGTCTCCTCCTTTTCTACAGCCGAGTCCCTTGCTTCTGCAAATGGAGATTGAGCAAGAGTGTCTTTAATGGGACATTGTGGCACCTCGCTCTCTGGGACTGGACTTGGTGGATCTGTGCTTTTGTCGCTCTTTTCGTCATCGTTTTTGATGGGCGGAGAAGCTTCTGCAGCTGTAAGTGTCTCTGTTGGGATGTCAGGCTCTGGTTCTGCTGGGGAGACGGGACTCTCCTCGATGGACATCTCACTAATTGGACCAATGTCGGCGGGGCTGTCAAACACGGGCACCGCAGAGATGGGTATGTCAGCCGTACAGCCTACCTCTGGTTCAGTGGGGAGCAGCTCACAGGTAGGGATTTCAAAAGGAGTCCCCAAGTCAAGGTTAGTGACAAATGGGATGGCACCGAGGTTTTCGTTGTCACTGGGTGAGCTGGTCACAATATCATGAATAATGGGAGGCTGGCTCTCCACGTCCACCTCTACCTCTGGAGGATCAAAAGAGTAGGACGGGAGTGGACTGATCCGAGATGGACTCAATGGGATGGAACCCTCACAAGGCTCTGGGGTGGTCTCTTGACAGATCTGGACAACAAAAGGCATCATTTTTAATGTAATAATATATCTGTGGAAGTGCTACAGAGACAAAAAAACTTAAATGGAGACGTACTACATACACCATTGTTCACTGCCTGCTTGTCTTTTCCAGATTATCTTAGTAAAACTATAAAGTATTTTTACATTTAATCTATATAATAAAAGGTATGAATTTAGGCTTTAATAAAAAGTAGAATCATTTTTTTTCTACAATGCAATGGAAGGAGACTGTTCTCTTTATACAACACAACGAATGCTTATATAACCTTTTTAGCTGTTATTTTCAAATGTATTTAGTTTGGATCTGTAAACAAGAAAAAAGTCTGTAAACTCCATCTATCCATTTATCTTCTTCCACATCTCTAGGGCCAGGTCGTGGTGGCAGCAGTCTAAGCAGAGACGCCCATACTTCCCACTCCCCAGACACTTCTTTCAGTTTTTTTAGGAGAATACTGAGGCATTCCCAGATCAGCTGAGAGCCATAGTCCCTCCAGTGTTAACTCTTAAATGTAAATCCAGTAACATTATTCTTTAGCTCGATGTGTGCTAAATTGATCTAGTACCAAACTACCTATTGGAGATAAACTGTGTTTGAATACGTTCAGTCCCTCAAAAGTCTACTAACCTGATGGCCCTCCTCAGACAGAACGGTTTCTATTGGAATGTCAGTGTGTCTGAACTCTGCAGCGGCTCCTGTCATAAAAGCAACACAATGAATCCACACACGGATTACAAGCAGCAATCATTCCTCTTACCAACAATACATACTGTTGTGTTACGACATGAACTACTGTTTTTACACAATACCTGCCAATTCCTCAGAGAGACTGGGGACGTCTCCCAGACTCTCTGTGCCGTCATCTACAGGTCCGACACTCTCAACAGCTGCTTCCTGCGGCAAAGAGACCAACAATATATTTAATACGTAGAAAGTGTTGGGACAATTTTTATTTTAATAAAATGAAAACTTAAAGACTTTGAAGTCACATGAGTCAGAACATATAACAATAGAACATAGATAACATAACACACAAAAGGTTAACACTAAGAAATTTTACACTTTTATGCAAAAAAATTAGCTCAAATGTGATGCCAGTTACAAATGGTTGAGAAAGCAAGAAAAAAAATATATTAAATAACAATTCAGCTGGGAAAACATCAAGCCCCTAATCAAGTTAATTGATATCAGGTCTGTAACATGTATAGCTATAAAAAAGGATGGGCAGAGGTTCTCCAATCTGTGAAAAAGTACAAAGAAAGATTGTAGAATACTTTAAAACAATGTCCCTCAACATCCATTTGCAAAGGCTTTGAAAATCTCATTATCTAGAGTGCATAACTACGTCAAAAGAATCAGAGAAATCTTTCTCAGAAATCTCTGTGTAAGAAACAAGGCCGATCTTTAGGCCCTCAGACGACACTACATCACTCAGACATGATTGTGTCAGTGACATTACTAATTGGGCACAGGAATAGTTCCAGAAACCACTTTCGGTAAACACAAGCCACTGTGCCTTCTGCAGATGCCAACTAATGCTCTATCAGGCAAAAAGGAAGCCATGTGTCCATGGTCCAGAAGCATTGTTGTGTCCTGTGGGCCCAGGCTCATATTAAAATATTTTCAAAGTAGGAAAGTGTTCTATGGTCAGACGTGCCCAAATTGTACATTTGATTTCTTGTTGGAAATCACAAACGTGCTCACCGGCCTAAAGAGGATGAAGACCTTACAGTGCGTTATCAGCGTTCAGTTCAAAAGCCAGCATCTCTGATGGTATGGGGGTGCATAAGTGCAGTCGGTAGGGGATATGTGTGTATATTTATATATGGGTTTTAGAACAACAGGGAAGGCCTTTTGTATTTCACTAAGACAAGGCAAAGTACCACGTACTGCAGCTGTTACAGCATGGCTTTGTTGTAGAAGAGTCGAGGTGCTGAATTGGCCTGCTAGCAGTCCAGATCTGTCACCTACAAAGAACGCTTGGCGTATCATTAAAACAAAAAATACGTCAAAAACGACAGCAGCTGGAAACCTATATCTAGGAAAAATGCAATCAAATTTCAACACCAAAACTCCAGAAACTCATAATCTCGATGCCCAGACGTCTTTAAACGGTTTTAGAAAGAAGACGAGATGCTACACCATGGTAAACATGCCCCTGTCCCCACTATTTTGAGACTTGTAGCAGGCATCAAATTTGAAAGGAGCTCATTTTGTGCATAAAAGTGTAAAATGTGTTAACATTTGTTATATTATCTATGTTCTATTGTGAATAAAATATTAACTCATTTGATTAGAAAGTCTCTTAGTTTTCATTTTATTCAAATTAAAAAAAATGTCCCAACATTTCCAGAATTTGGGTTGCATGTACAATAGTTCATATGTTACTCAAGCCAATCGTGCCATTTGTACAAGACATTTCTTAAGTGGAGGTAAATGATTTTTTCCGCCCTTTTCCCTGAGGGCTGCAGTGCTTAATCTGAACCATATCAAGGAATAGCCATGTTAAGAAATTAATAGGTGTTGGTTAATCCAAAAATTTAACCAACACCTAAGTAACTTGTTGTGTAAACCATCCACACTAAATCCCTAAATTCAACAGAAGTGAGAAATCATTGAAAAAGTTCTGAAATAATTAGGTCATATTGTGAAACAGTAAAAATCTGTCTTTTATTCCTTAATCCTTTTAGAAATTGTGTAACTTGGTTAGAAGCGCCGACATGTATTAACAACCCAAATGTAACTATTACATGTTGAGTTGTTCCAATGTCTCAATAATATTAATTGGGCTCTCCTTTTATTTCTTCTGTAAAGTCCATGATGTGCACACTTTTTCTACTCACACAAACTTTATTTGCATTCAGCTGAGTCATGACTTCATAGTATTCAAAACTTCTCCAGCATATCATTATAGGAAGCTCAGCAGTTGCACGCACAAACATGCCATGTTTGGATTGTAGTCATGGAACAGAAACATAAAAATCCTCTAAATGATATCCGTGATCACACAATGCTCTAGGCAGAGTATCCTGAGCTGGTTTTTGTGGTCTTACCTCAGGGGAGAGGAGTGTCCAGCTGTTGGTGGAGGAGCCAGTGCTGCCTGTGCTGTTGCTGTTGTCAGACATCGCCCTCTGCAGGTTCAACTGGGCACAGCACGGGAGGGATTAGCTTTATATGCTCCTTTCTGCAGACGACGACAAAAACGCATCCTTAGGGAGAATGGCGTGATGCTGCAGAATATTTGCATGTGTTGGTTTACTTTGATGTAATAAGAACAACAAGAGTTTCTGAATGTGGTTTGCACAACTGACGCAGCTAGGCTAATAGCTACATTAGTTTGTGCAGAATAAACGATTATCTCCATAGCCCTGCACGTAAATGGTCAGTGTTTTAATGAGAATGAATCCACCGACATAAATACAACACAAAGCTAAAATGCTGCATTAACCTCAAAATTTGGTACATAATGCAGGGGTACAAGCAGGATAAAGGGCAGATTTTTCCTGATGCATGTTATGTAACTGTGTGGTGGCATTCATAACAACCTGCTTCAGTCACAACTAGCATAACTGTGTTCTTCCTAGCCTGCTACAACTAACAAACCATTCACCCAGACCATGCCAATCAGTCAGTCTATTTGTCTGCAGCTGGTTAATGACCAAAAATGGCCAAACCTCACAGACACAAGCAAATCTTTGAATCACACCGAATCAAAAGAAGCTTAATACTCACTTGTCTGTCTGAACTTGAACGTATGCGACAAGTTTCGGGTTTGAATGTCTTGCTTTAGCAAACTAGGGGGCTATGATTGTTGAAGCAACCCAATTCAAGGTTCAACCATGAAGGTAAACAAAGGGATGGTAGCTAAATGCTGACTATTCCCACTCTTCCGCGTTCTCCCACAGGCCCTTCTACTAGCTAGCTACTCAAACAGCTGCTCAAATGCAAACAATACACAAAAGAATTGTCTTGATTACCAAATTGCTTGCACCCCAGTTGTTGGTTGTTTTTTAATCTTCAAAATGTTGTTTAAATTAGCATGCACTGCGCTGCTCTCTTCCCGTGAACTTGGAAACTTTGGGAATTCCAGGCTGCGTCACGTCAACCAACGTGCTTCTCGTCCAATGGGATTCCAGGAAAGGCGCAGTGAGCCCACCCTCGACTCAGCCTTGAACCAATCACATTAAAGTGTCGTGTCAGACTAACCCACGTACGGCTCAGCTTGATTGACGCCCGCAGGTGAATGTGGCAGGTGATAGACGCGGATTCTTCCCAAGGCTTATAATAATACTATTTCATGTGTGAACCTAAGCCTTAAGAAGCACGCGCGCACGTATATATACAGAGGCAAGAGGACTCCAAGGCCAGCCACACACTGACACGTCTGCTAAACTATATTTGACTGAGGGACTTACCACTTTGGACAACCCCCTTGCTCCCTTGTGGTCAGTAATTTCATCATCTGGCTCCTTTTCTTCCAGATTTAGTCTGCTAACTGTAGTATCATCTCATTTACATGTTTCTTTCACATATTTGTAATAAGACCCAGATCAGAACAGTCAACTATGCAGATTTTCATCTGCACAACGCATGTTATAAACATTTATTAGCTAAATAAAGTAGGGTTATTGTAGGTATTACTATGATTTTGAATACAATCTCACATTTATTTATAGAATTACCTATCAATCTGTACACAGCAATACATGTTTACATTTGTAAGATAAAAGTGTCTATTTTCACTACATATAGTGATATACAAATGAAAAACAGAATCATGTACCTTTATTTGGTCAACAAACAATAATGCTGCATAACATTTTGAATCTTGGAGCCTATCGTATAGTAATTTTACAGGGCTCTTTAGTTGCTCTTCATGGGCTGGCAAGATAAATTTATGTTATTGTCAGAAAAAAGTTACTTGAAATTTAGGACAAGTTGTAATATTCTAAGATTAATCTTGCAATTTATAGATTTCTCTATTTTCACTCAAAGAGCAATAAAAGTGTCACTTTGTACCAGAAAAGTGTTCTGATTACATGGACTGTATCATGGTTTGGTTATTCTTAAATGCTTGGTAAAGTAGCCAACCCTCCCACTTCATTCAATAATTGTCAGCACAGTCCTAGTTTGGAGAAGCAGACAGGTCAACCACACAGTTGTGTATGGCTGCTAAAAGGGCAATTGAAATTGCTTTTACATCACCATCAGTTCAGTTGTGTGTTTATGTATTTCCATTTATTTTGGGAATACTTTTATTAATTTCTAGATCTTTATCATTGCTGTCAGAACAAAAAATATTTATCTTTCATCAACATACCCAATTTTTGGGATTTGAAGTGTTTCAAAGGACAAAAGGCTACACAAATACGTTTTCGTCTGACATACTTAATTGTTGCAGACCAGTGGGCTAAATAACTATTCTTAAGTAACCATTACAGAACCACATTTACACAACTTTCTCAAAACAGTAACATGTTTTCAGATTAGAGCTAGGAAACTGTGTGAAAAAGTATTACATTTAAACCTCCATTGTTCTTTCTTCAGTATAATCCGATTTTCCACATTCTTGAAATAATGTATGATTGCAGTCCTGTACTTTAGTTCAATCAATTCTAATATGGGTCATACAGAGCCACCAAGAGCCATCGCAACGACTGTGGCTCATTGAACATTATTGTGAATTCATAATATAAAGTCATATAGTACAACTGCTTTTTTTTTTAGACAAATCAGTTTGGAAAATAAACGCCCAAAATAGTTATGGACGTGTAATCCATAGTTATGTAACTAATAACAACATGAAACTGTGTCATGTTTGTGTTAAATAATCGTGTTGAAAATTTTCCCTCATGGTTACATTGGCCAATCAGGTGTTGGTTATACGTGACGTCCATTTCCTGCGACGACCGGTTCAACCAATAGCAAAAGTGCTCTGCAAATTTTTTGACCAATGGGAGGGAACGTGGATTTTTTGAACGGTGAAAAGCGGTTTTACAAATATTCGAGAGGGAAACAACTGCGTGAACAACACTTCGCTTCTCTGGACGAGGACTACTGAAATAACTCTGACAGCTGCGTAAGTGTATATAAATATAACTTACTTTATTTAAATATATTGTAAAGCACAGGAAGAGTCACACTAAGTTTAACGTTTACTGATAAAGCTGCCGGTTGCCTCTTGTTTGAAGTCGTGCCTGCTGAAACATTTACCGTTAAGAGTGTTCGCCATAATGATATTTAAGCTTTTTAAATAAACTTGTCTTTTTGAACGTTTGGTTGCTAACTTCAAGCCTCTCTTTTTAGGATTGCAACATGTCACACAAACAGATCTACTACTCCGACAAATACGACGACGACAAATACGAGTACAGGTGGGTTTGACATGTTGAAGTGTGCCTAACGCTAGCGTGGCCCTTTGCTGGCGTCAAACGATTGTCTAAAAAATGACTAACGGTTACTGTTTATTGTACTCAGGCATGTTATGCTGCCGAAAGATATAGCAAAGCGTGTCCCCAAAACACATTTGATGTCTGAATCGGAGTGGAGGAACCTGGGTGTCCAGCAGAGCCAAGGATGGGTTCACTACATGATCCACCAGCCAGGTAGGCACGATTCTTAAATTCATTTTTTATTTATTTTAATGTGGAAACGTACCAGATTAGTGGAAGTGCAAGCGAATTTTAGCAGTATTATCTCAGACTTAAAAGTGCTTATATGAGAGTCAAAAATAAATTGTGGATCATTTTCAGTGTACTCAAACGAAATTTGAACAAGAACATGCTTAAGAGGTTCCTCAAAATTTGGGTGTATCTGTTGTATATTTGTTTGTGTCTAGACTATAACTTTGGCACCACATCTTCTACAATCATTCCCTTAATTACCATATTTATATGCTAAGAGTGCAGAATACCACAAAACAAATTGTACCTGATTGTCAAAATCAAACCAGAAACTTGAATGTGGTGGCCCTACCTACCATAACTTGGTGTAGTCTGCTGGTCTAATGTAAATCTAATGTAAATTTTCTTAAGTCTTGGACAGGTAGGATGTGTATTTAGGAGAGAAACTTGCTGACAAGATTACATACGACTTTGATTGTGAGACACTGAAACTAGCACCTCTTGACAGGGATGTGGAGTAAAAATTTCAATAGATTTGTTCATAAACATATGGCCAACAGGAGTCAACCACACCCTCTTTTGACTATAGAGCCTTGGTATCAGATCTCTCAACAAATCAAAGCATTAAACCTGTCCTACTTTAAATGACACTACTTTTTTGTTTTCCTCTGCTTCTAGAGCCCCACATTTTGCTCTTTCGACGCCCTCTTCCCAATCAGAAGTAAACACGATTGACTGGGTCCTTAGATCAGCTCTCGTTTTCCTCTCTATTGACTCATCAGGATCGGATCATGCTTCAGACTATTCTACTCTACTGTTGTAGATGTTGGGCTGATCTCTTTTGACCTGGAAGACGACCAACTACACTTATGAACAATGTGGTAGAGAATTAAGTATATCTCGAAGGAAACACGATCTCCTATTTTGCTTGGATGAGTTTTCTGCATGTTTGACATTGTCTGCAAACTTTTCAAATCAACTTGCACTGTGGTTTCTCACTTACGTATGTCCCATTTGCTGAAACTGCTTGGATAGTCCAGCTTTTTAAAAACAAATTGTTAAAAGATGTGGGAACTGAGGGAAACGTTTTGAAACATGAGTTCTTTGAGTGCTTTCTTGGTAAGGCTCAGGTCAGGCAATGTCGGTCAAAATAGTTGGTTAAATTGACTAAATCTCATCTGCAGTACTAAAGTGACATGTTGCTGCTCTGTTTAAATGTGATTTGGCATTTAACATTTCTTTTCATGTTTCTTTAGAGTCTGCAGCGTGAGTCACAACTGTTTTGTAAGTGTACATTTTTTTTGGCCTCTTTATAAAACTTAGGGTTGAGTCTTCGTGTAAGCGGATGAGTATTTATGAACGCGTTGCCCTTTCTGAAATAAATGTAACTTTCTTATTCTTTTGACATGTCTTGTCACACTTTCTCAAAGTTAAGATTAAAAGCAAGAAATGTGTGACTTGCTTGAATTATGCCCATTTTGATATACTGTTAAAAAAAAAAAATCTATGTGCACAGCAGTATGGACATGCTTGCTCAGTTTCTCAATCTTTATAACCCTACAACTGTAAATACATTAAATAAAACTATCATTTTCTTTTTCTAATTTGACATGGATTCTTTTATTCTTTCTTTTTTTCTTTTTCTTTCTTTCTTTGGTCATGTATAGCCATGTGAGTTAAGCTATTAACTGCTGTTAATTGGTGAATACCACCACATCAGCTGCTGTTGATTGAAGTGCTTTGTAAAATGTGACTTATTAAATTTGCATTTATGGCTGCACTTTCCCTAAACATGTAGTCCTCAATACTTTCATTAGTTCAGCCGATACTGTGTTAATCTTGGGTCCTTTGACAGATTGTAAAAACATGCATTCATGGTGTATACTGTATCAGTCTCCCGTGGCTTTTTATGATTGTACATTAGTTGCAGACATTCATACATTTATTAATAAATGAAAAAATGAATAGTTGCAGACAAATGGCATTTAGTTCTCACTTAGCATGAGTCGTGAGGATTATTCTGAACGGACAATACGTGACCCAATATTTGAAGCATATGCAGATGTCTAAGATTTATAAATCATATTGTGGTTCCTAATAGATATTTATGTTCATTATTCAACATGGAGTAGCACATAAACAATAGCCTATATACTCGGCATTAAATTTGAAAAATGTTGCTATTGCTGACAATATTTGTAATGGATATAATGTGAAAAAATATTTTGGTGGTGCTAACCCTATTAATGTAGATAATTTATAAACTTGCCTCAAAACAGCATCTTGCTTTTTAGATGATCATTGAACATATTCTATATTGTGGGCAAAGTCTTCTGGACTCTAGGGGGCACTACAACACAACTATGAAAAGGATGTAACCCATCCATTTAATTTGACTGGCTTTTGAACATTACACTCTGATTATGCTGCTTTAAAACATAAGTGAATACTAAACCCCGCCTCCCTCCTGGTTATGCTCGAACTGAGTTTATGTCTTTGTCCACATCATGTTTTTAATACAACCTCATAGTTGGTGTTTTTTTTTGTACATAAAGATATGAAAAGATGTCTCAGATGCACAACCCCACTGGAGCTGCTCCACACCACGGGTAGTAACTGCACAACTTTGAAAGCTCTATGTAATGGGGGATAAAAAATATTTTGTGTATCACTGGGAGACTTTTTTCTTTCTCTTTTGGGCAATTTATGGGAAATTTTGCAATCATAATCACTATGCCCTGATGGTCTGCAATCAGGACATCCTGCTGAGACACGGACATGTGTGGAGGAAGAAAGCTTTTGCCAGTGGTTTCTGCAAATCATGCTAGAAAAAATTATGCCAGTTTGAATCCTTAGTTATAATTTACAATAGAATAAAAAAAAAAAAAGAAATCACTGAAATTCAAACAGTAGTCAAAGTGTGTAAATACACTGACCTCCACATTGATAGAATAAAGGGTCCACTCCACTGTCGAGAATTGAATTTATATTTGTGTCTTCCAGCTCTAAAAGTGTGCTAGTGGTGAAAATGAAGCATGTGTTGGTGCCGTCTTCTGCCTCTCTGTGTCATTATGTCATTTATTTGATCTATATCGAAATATGATAAATTTGGTTGAGGAGTCGGACCAGAAAAAATGAATAAATATTAACTACAGTCCTAATATACGTCCCTATAATCTTTACTGAAAACTATTTACTGTATTTTATATTGTACTGAGAGCAGTGGTATCTTTGTAGTTTTTGTAAACACTCTAGGATAGGCCAAAAAATGATGGGCACTCATCTCTTTGGAAATGGAGGGCTTCTAGAAGTGGTTCAGGCATATAAATGAATAATTTACAATCAAATGAAAGGCGGCAAGAGCAAAGTGCGACGGACGATAATGGTGTGTGAAGATGTTGGGTTTAGGGCCAGAACAGGCGATAGGTGATGTGAGATTGTACAGATGAAAAAGCAGGTTTAGTACAAAGAGACAAAGGCAAACGGGCACGTCTCTTTGCAGGAGCAGGTCGGAGACGTGAATAGAGGAGGAATACAAAAAGGGAGAGCCTGATGGGGAGCGTGAGGACAGGAAGAAGGTCAGGCTGGAAAGATGGAAAGTGCTCTACCAAGACGGGTATTTATGCCTGGTGTCGTAGCTCAGCAGGACGCCTTCTAAAAGGAGACAAGTTTCATTTGGAAAGTAAAGGATGAGTGAATTGAAAGCTGCTGTTTGATCGAAGGCTGATGGAACAAAAAGCCCCAGAATTGCTCCATTAAACCATTAAAAGACTGTTGTTTGGAGAAAAAAACGTGAATTTAGGACAGCAATAAATCATTTATGAGCTAATCTGTCAAAGTATACAAAAAATGTCAGTTGGTCCTGAGGTTAATTTTCTGTAAAACAACAAACTGTCTGTGAAAAATTAATCTCTGAATAATACATTTAGCTAAATGTATAATTCAGTTACTATGATTTACCAATCTGCCTCATTCCAGAAAGAGGAAATGAAAATCTGAAATCTAATGAGTAAGACACAAGGACAGAGAAAAAAAAGACACTCAAAAATTAATGCCACTTATTCAATTATAACTCCTCACTAATCAGGCCGGAGGCTAGGGTGAACCACTGTGGACAATGCCAAAAATGCAATAATTATTTATTGTTTTCATGAAATCTTCCCAGTAGTTGTTTCATAACAGTGGCCGTGGTATATTTAGAACTCCTTCAACCTAATGGTTTATCTGTTTTCATACTGTATTGTAATATACAACAGAGGAATAATTCTGCCCAAAATAGCCTTTTGTAACCTGTATTCTGCCCACAATGCTACAGACTCTCACTCGGTCCATGTAGGTGAGTTGGTGAGACCCCATGTTGCATTACAAATCAAGACATTTTTCTTTTAGTTGCAGTTTTCTCACTGCTACTGCTGCAATGGTGCAATTCAAATCATAGCTCAAGTCCTGAGCCATATTTACTGAGTACAGTCATTCGTTCTCTTTATGGGGACAGGACATTTACACTGAGTAACCCCGCTTAAGTGCTATGTCACCCTTCCAGCAAGAAGTTAAAGGTGAGCTTGGCTCTGCTTTAACTCGGCCCCCAACAATCATTTGTGTTGATAAAAGGTGCTCTGATGGAGTGGTCAGCCATCAACCTGACAAGGACCATCTCAGATACTTTTAGCGCCACCTGTTCATTGAGGTTTGGACCAGGGCATGTTATTTTCACTGATCCAAGACAACATTTGGACTCAATGTTGTGTTTGTGTATGAGGTGTGTTTTTTAAAGTGCATTAAGACTGGCCAAGAGTACTTTCTTGAGTGTCTCATGTAGGAGCACAATTGGAAAAATCTGTCGATACATGAGGCTATACTCAAAATGGGATTAGCTTCACATACAGAAGAAAAAAACTTGTGTATTTCAAGAACTCGTCACGGGATGTAGCTTAGAAATCAATTTTAAACATCACATTTTTGAATAGCCCTCTTTATGTTGACGAGGGCGACTGAATCTGTGACCACTCTGACAACTCGCTCTTATTAATGAGCCATAGTAAACACCTGCACCTGTTGATGGGACACTGAGAGCCAACAGACTGTACGTATCGACTGAGCTGGAGCTTGAAAAGACTTCCACATGGCTTTGATGTGTGAGATGGCGTCTGGCCTGGAGACTGTCCTATTGATCAGTATGTCGAGTCTTAAGTAGCCTCTCCATCCAGGCCCCTGGACGGCAACACACTTCCAAAAATGACAGTAATCAATGGAAATGGTTAAATGACCCGCCTCGCTCACACAACTCAAACGTTATGAGTTGTTTCAACTCTGCAGATTTATCTTGTCGGGTTTGGAACACTGTCTCACTTATTGGCCACCGTGAGGCTGCTTATTCTCGCTCAAGGTAGACACAGTGTCGGACTAGACGCTGTTCATTTACTTTACCGGACCTGGTCTAAACTTTGTAACAGACGGCTTCATTCGCTCATTCACTCAGAGTGAATGAGCTGAATGGCTGAGTGACTATGTTCTTTTGCCTCTGTCTGTTACGTAAGGACTCTCCTATCTCTTTATTTCAATAAGTGACTGCAAAGTTTAGCCTTGTTATTACCTCAGTGTTAAAACCAGAAATCGAGAGGGTTACCAGTATTACAAAACACAGATTTAAATCAACTTATCATTTCTTTTGAAAATAGAAATGCTTTCAAAGTGTCACTTACTGATCCAACCTGTCCCACACTGCTCCAATTAAAGATAGAAGGGTTCCACCCAAATATAATAATGATGTGGACACCTAAGTCTATTATAGTCTTGAACAACAGAATGAGAACAGAATGATCAGTAGTAGTCTCAGTCTTCGGAGTAAACAACCATGTGACGTGACAAATATTAGCCTATCCTATTAGGTTTCAACAAAACCATTCTACCCTTTATAATAATGGATAATTGGATTTTATTTTCTGTGTGATAGAGTGGTGGGCCATATATAACCACCCTCTGTGCTGTAATTGGCCCCTGCACCAGAACTTGAACAACCCTATACTATATCTTTATCATACAGTCTTTACTTCTTCTCCAGTGCCAGGAAGTGCCTCTTTGCATGAAAGGAAATATAAAGCCATTTCCTCCTTTTCACTCCTCACTGCTTGTAATCCAAACACATTTGAGTGTGATGGTTGTCAAATGGTCGCGGGTAATCAGGCACAGACAAAAATGAATAATGCATCACAATATGTCTGGCCATCATTGTGTTGATTATTTTCAGGATGGTCCACACGGCGCCGATGTTCACAATGAAAAGACATTTAGCACGGCTCCAACTGCAAAAATACAGCATCTACCAAGTTAGAACAAACCAGAATTGTCACATCTCTCTGTGTAAACTCAGGAGACGAGCAGGTATCGTCACGTCTTCTATCACTTCACTTTTGGCCCAGGAGTGAAGACACATTGACAAACGGCGTAACACACAATTGAGATTGATCTAACCGCGGAGACACAAGATGACAGTGATACAGCCATCGACAAAAGCTCGACAATTAACGACAGCAGAACGGGATTGGAAAATAAACTTCGCAGGCAGACGGGTGAAAACAATGTGAGCCCTTGGAGGCTTTGTTTTTTTTTTGGATCCATTGGAAAGGCTGATGTGGTGAGTTAGTTGGTGACTAAAAATCGACAGCAGACTTCTCACATGGGCAAAAGTGACACACTGAGCCGAAGTGTGAGGAACTAATTGCGAAAATACGACAAGCGGCATTTAGCCACCGTTTAACAATAAGGACTAAAAGTTGGCACTTTGCAAAAAGACCTGGGAAATTCAATTGTTTCTGCACATTGCATGAATCAAAGGAGAATTTGTGTGTAACAAAAAAAAGAAAAAGCTGTGACATGTATGTTTGAATATCCACACAAAAAACTGTAATCTTTTTCTGACACATTTTCACTTTATGACAGGCCCTTCTCTTCTTTTTTTTTTTTTTTTTTTTTTTACCCTCGCCTTAATGCTTTCAGCTGCACTTTCTGAATTAGCTGTCAGCCGCTGTGGTCTCTTTCTCAACGCTTTCCTCTCTGCCCGGTTCGAATGACTGAATTAGGCTCTACCTTTAAAGATAATTGCTTAATTGGGGTCTTTTCATATGCTGTCGCCAGCCGAGGACCTGAGAAAAGCTCTGATAACTCTGTAATTACGCGCCGGCTGCAGATATACGCATTTACACTGGAACTGTAAAGAATAAGCTGACAGCTTTTTTTTAAATAAAGACTCAAAAGAATCATCCTTTTTGCATTAGTGTGCTTAGACTCTGTGTTTTAGTACATCTCCATCCGACTTGACTGGGGTAAAAATGGTCTTCTCTTTTCCCCCTCTATCTCAGATTTGAAAGGTGGTAGAAGGCTATTACACGCTACATCTTCTTCCAGTGGAGAGTGTCAGATAAAGTCTATTCAGCTGTGATACTTTGGGATGTGGACAGCAGTTTTCACCTTGTTATCCTCAGGCACGGGTCTTCATTTGAAACTGCAATACATCCACCAACTGGACATTTCTCTTTAGGCGAGGTCTTAAGTTAGTCCTGGTTTAGTCTCAGTTTATTTAGATGTGTTTTCAGTTTGATTCTTGTACATATTCTGCTTAAACCCGGTTTAGTCCTGAATTTGTTCTGTTTTAGTCCAGGGCCAAATCGTTATTATACTTCTTGTTCAGTTTTACATTAATCAGGGGCCCAGATTTGGCCTGGAGCCCACCAGTTGGACACTCGTCCTATAGCTGTCAGCGTAACCTCTCTACAGACAGAGTGGAAGAGGTAAATACAGTTATTTCCCAGTGTGAATAACGTTGGGTGTCAGGATCCAGGAGGAAGGAAGGAAAATCGCACAAGAGCCACACACACACGAGGCCAAGCAGGACCGCAGCCGGAGAGAGTCGAGGAGATTAGTTTTGCTCCGGTAACGACAGATCATAAAAACACGGAGGGGAGGAGAGAGCAGATGAAAAAGAGAGAAGTGCGCGGGGGATTAGTGCCACTTCAGGAATGACAGAACATGAGGGAGTGGGACGGGAGATGGGAGGAATCCTGGGAGTTTTAGTTCGGATTAGTTTTGCTCTAGAGACTGGGGATTGAATAAGGAAAGAAGGAGTCGAAGTGATCTGGCTGGCGTCGCCAAAACAAAACGTCTTATCAATCAATTGCTGACAGAGAAACCTTGGCCAGTCTTGGAACATTATTATTTATTTTTTAGTAACCTTTGAGATGTGTATATTTTCTTAAAGGGTAAAACCATGGGACCAAAAAAATGTATGATGGGAATAATGGAAGATATAAAACATGGTAGGTTTGCGTGTCTCTGTGACTCAAAATCTAAACTTTTCTCCCACTGAACAAGACATAACTGAAAGCTTTAGCATATTAAAATGTTTAGTACATTCTGTATTTTGGAGATCTTCCACCCTTAAAAATCTTTACTAATTACCTTCATCAGTCAAAACCAGAAACCAGTTTGCAGCGAATGAATCCGAATGAGCATCTACAGCTGTTACGTTTTTTTTTTTTGGCTGAATCCTCATGTTCCTCTTATTTTGACTTGGAAATGAATGACTTGTTTGTGAGGTATCCATCGTCTTTTATTGCGGCCAATGGGGGAGGCTTTAACAAAGAAATAGTGCACATCAGGGTGTGTTTTTTCCCCTACAGTGGAGTAATAGAGGATACAAAAATGATGCAATAACAAGATATCTGTGCCGAGTTTCACAGGGAGGGAGCGATAACATGAAACACTCCTGACATGCTGCCTTTTTATTACGAGCCAAAAACAAGAACAAATAGCTTCATGGGAATAACCACCGCGGATGTAACACGTCTTTGACTAATCAACTCTTGTGGATAAATGCTTTCAAGACAAAACACAGCAACAGCAAATGTGTATTTCTTTTCAAATAGGTTTTAAGAGTAGTTAATTTTTTACCTTTTACCACATTGTTGAGTATATTTTTGTAACTTTTACAAAAGCAGAGTGGTAAGGTACAGGTCGAGAAGACCTGCTTCTTCATACGAGTGCCACACAAGTTATGTTTTCTATACAAGAGAATGAAAGGACTGTTTGGAGGTGTGTCTGTACACTGTACTGAAGAAGAAGATTGTTTTAAGGTTATTCTTCAGCTTTCTCAACTTAAAATTCAGAAAGCTGCTTCTTATTTTTTGTACTACTTAGAGGGGCACATATAACATTTAGCCAAAACATATATATTGTTGAAATAATTGAGAGATCGGTAGAATCACAGTACCCTCAGCTGGACAGAATCTTCCATTTGTAATCCATTGTAACTTTCCTGTCCTGGGACGAGGACGAGATTACAGGAGTGAATCGCTTGATGGCTCAAACAAAGGGAGCAGCAGAGTCATATATAAATATATATATATATATATATATATATATATATATATATATATATATATACAAAAAACACTAAAATGACTACCTTTTCCTAAGTCATGTTTTTTTGTAAACATGATGTCTGTTGTTATGTGTGAGGTTTGTCCAGGTTTTTTTTTTAGCACAATAACACCGGTAGAGTAGGAAGGAAAACTGGAAAATAGTATGGAGTATATGCACAAAAAAAAAACAAGCAAAAAAAGTTCTTGATTACTAAATTTTTCACTGAAGAAGATAATCTAAACTAAAACTTTTCTAATTAGGCTTAAACTCAGAAACTGGAGAAGCGTCCGGACGTGGCACGGGACCCACTGGTCACTGAGTGGTGGGGTCGTCTCCTGCCTTTTAAGTTTAGCTGGGAGTCACCTGAAGGGCGGAGATGGGAAGAAACAATTAAAAAAACGAACTAATGGGACAGAAGGTGTGCTGCTGTTGTGTTACACATTATGCTCATGTTTAACACTGTGATTACAGTGTTTTTTAAATGGCAAAGTGAGACTGCCTCTGAAACCAGAAATAGCTGCTAATAAATGCTAGCTTTGTTTCTAAAAAATATTTTTATATGTATTTCTTCTTGAAAAATATGTTGTTTATCACAAGCATAAAATAAGCTTCATTAAAAAAACTGACATTTTGTGTTATTCCTTTCAGTTTTATATTTGCTCACAACATTTGAAATGCATGAAATGATTTATGTTGCATTCATATGCAGTGTATACAGCAGCAAACTCTGAATTGCATTGCATTATCACATCCTGTTTTATTTATACAGTAGGCCACCCTGCTGCAGTTGTTGATAATGCTATTTTGAACTGCTATAAATCATTACATGAGAGTAAGGAGGTCACGTGAATTATTCTTCTGTCTTTTCCTCGTGCTGAGCCTTGACAGGAAGTGAAGTCTGAAAAAGCCAGGGCACAGTGAGTAAGTATGACTGGCCCATTAACAGGGTTCGTTGTCAGTGGGCTCAGCTGCGGACAGTGGGCAACGCTAGCTGTGAAGGAACATTGTTAAAAGGGAGCAGCACTGTCAGATCTGGACATACTCCTAAAGTGAACACGGGCCGAGGTCACAGGGTGCGTGCTTAACACCAGCAGAAGAGAATAACAAGTTGGCCGTTGGCCGCTTTGTACAGATTGACTCTGAAGACTGTCCCAATGTGAATATCAAACCTCTGCCGTGACAAATAGGCAAAGAGGACGAGGGATGAAGGCCCAGGCGAGAGTTTGAGGAGGAGGAAGCTGGGGTGAATTGATGGAAACAGGTTGAAAGGAGGCAGATGAAGAGAGGTGACGGAGCAACGAGAGAGAGGGAGAGATCCAGAAAGGAGGAAGGTTTGTGTTTAATTAGCGGCCCTGGAGAGTGTATTGGTTGAGCCAAGGAGGAACATGGGATGTACTCTAATTGGCCTTGCTCTGCAGAGGAGCGGCAGGAGCAGGGGAGAGCAGACAGACGCAATAAAAGGAAGAGCAATGACTGGACTTTTGTCTGCATCACTGCACATGTGCATGAGCCTGCTGTTGTGTATGTATTTGTAAACTATATGCCCTTGGTTACTCACTGAATGTTGGTCTAGTCTGTGTTACTGCACTGTTTATGCAGGAGATCCACTGTATCATGTCAAGCTGGGATTTTAATTTGGTTATAGGCCTATCTGTACATGGACACGATTTCACATTTAGATACTGACTGGTTTTGCCACATTTTTAAATAGTGTATGAAATTTAATCTGTTATGTGGCCTTCTGGTTCTTTACAAAATGAGAATTAGGACCAGCCACAGCATTTAGTGTGGCGTCTGTATGTCCTTCCCAATGTTAACATGCACCGTCTCTGGGTACTCTGGCTTCCTCCCAACATGGATGTGTTGGGTGAATGGGTGACTCTAAATTTTCCAGAACGAATGGTTGTATGTCTGTGTATGTCTCTAAGTATTAAGCCAGGGACACACTACACGACTGTCACAGTTTTTACTGATTTTTGAAAAGACTAGAAGAACACCGTAACAGACTGGTTTCAGCAGATTTTTGTACAACGACTAAAAGAAAAACTGGGGATCACAAACTTAACAGATGTGGCTGAGGGCGACAGTTTAAATAAATTCAAACATGTTTGACCGATTGCGTTTCAAGTTGGGTCGGGTCCTCACCCATCACACGCTATCAGATTTTTGTGCTAGCTTTACTAGCTATGCCGACTGTCTCCACTGTTGCAGAATTTGCCCAACTGGCAAAAAAAATAATCTTGTAGTATGTCTCAGTTTAACTGTGTTTGAATTGTTCTGCAGCCAACCACCAGATGGCAGTCAAGATAGACAACTCACACTATCCCTCATTATATACATTCTGTTCTCTACAACTGTATGTGCACAAATTCACATTTTGTCGCCACTGTATGCCGCTGTCCATTTAGTGATTTCACTTCAATGTCTCTGAGCACAGCATGTTGTTTAAAGAGCTTTTCTGACTAAAATATAAACTGTGACTTTGGACTCAAAATTCTGTAAATAATCACTAATGCTCTGTGACTGGTCTGTGAGAGATATCCCTTTCAGACAACGTGTTAAATATGTCAAAAACTGTATAGACGGCTTATCAGTGTAGAAAAACTACTTGATTAAGCAGTTATACACTGACAATATAATGCTGCCACCTTTAGAAAACAGAAAAAATATCAACTTCCAGTAATGAGCCTCTAATATAGTTGGATTTCTCAATTATGTGCTTGAGCTTTCAGTTGCAAAGGGTCAAGGAGAAACTTGGTTGCCATGACACGCAACGTAGAGGACAGGAGAGAAAGCTCGGAGGATATGAATAAGGGAGCAGCTGAGATGGATGAGGAGACAAAGGGAAGGCAGGACATGGACAGAGATGGATGGAGTGAATAGTGTGGCTGTACAGAGGTGCCACTACGGAGAAAGACAATTCACAGATGCACAGAGGAGATCTGGGAGAGGCTTCGCAAAAAATGACAAGTCAAGAAGTTGGGGAAGGAGGGATAATGAGCAAAGACAGAGGGAGAAGGGGAGTGTGTGCTTGTGCATTAAAGGAAGGATGGCCAAGAGGGAGATGAGGAGAAAAAACAGGGAAGTTTTGTGGAGAGAATTTTGAGCATAGAGGTGTGTGCAAGAGGAAAATGCAAAAATAGGAATATTTCAGGAATGGTGACAGCGGGGAAACAGACTGAGACTCTGTGGGGAGACTGTCCAGGAGTGAATCAGGCCAGCTCAGCACGTTCTTTTTCATTTAGCCCATTTAGGATGGCAGCATTATTCTAACCATAGCCCCAGTCGATATCTGTGACATCGTATTGGTGATCAGTCAAAGTGCCAAGGCTGAATTGATCATGCTCAGTCAAATGTGACATAAACAAGGCCTTGCAATCAATGTGATGTTAGTGCATTCAGCCCAAGACAAACATGCTGTATCTCAATTAACTGCTCATCTTGCCTCTGTATACTTTGATAAAGAGCATCATTTATGCACGCTACAAAGGATGGTGTCTCAGGGCAACCCTAGTATAACAACAATTCACATTTGTTCAAAACCAGCATTGACCAAAGTCCCTGACTGTTGGACTACTTTCTGTGTGTGACCTTGAACATCTTGGTTGGTTGAATATAAAAGTGCATTGTGTAAAAATGTTGTATGATTGAAAATAGAAAACAACCAAGTTTTCAGCAGTCTACAAGTCCATCAAAATAAAATTAGCCTACAACCGTCCATAGATAGAAGTGTTCAGAGAGGACAAACTGAGCACTGCGGGAGGAGAAGCACTCTCATGTGTCTTTTTATGCACACATTCTCAATGAAGGTTGAGAACATTTATGAGGACACATGCTCTAAAAAGAAAGAAGTCTGGGTTTTGGAACTGCTATTTGTAGTTTTGCCACTAGATGCTGCCAGAAACACCAAAAAGTGTACAGTCCAGATTTAAAGCTACACAGCTATTGCCATCTACCAAAGACTCTCATTTGTTTTCAAGATATTAAAAAAGGTTCTATATGCTGTCTTTCCCAATTATGAGTCCCAAATCATAGCCTTATAGTTTGTTTTGCTAATCGCATTGTGCACACATTTGTTTCATTGTTTATGCTGTACTTAAGCAAAAAACAAAAACAAAACACAAGCACAATGAAACACAAAAGTATTTAAGTGAGCTCCTTTAAATAGATACCATCAGCGGAGTGAAATTAAAAAGGCAGTTTAGTTTTGTCTCCTCAAAGTTAATAACACAGTGCACACAGCAAAACAATCAGATAGTGTGGAGCCACATGAGGCGCCTTAATTATAGGTGGGAGCTAATTATGCTAGATTGAAGTTATGCTTGCTGCACAGATGCCACAATATAATGAGACAGAGTGGAACAAGGGTCACAAAGCGGCGTACAAAGCTATGGACCACGTTTTTCCCACATCAGGGTCACAACACATCCAGACGCAGCTTTAAAGTCTTCATTAAAGCTGTAATAATTGCCCATTGGATGTAAATGATGCTTAAAGATCGATACTCAAACACTGGGTTCAATCTAATAGAGAAAAGAGTGATGGTGATACATGGTTATAACCACGTTGCTTTGCATTACGGATAACCCTTGCCCACCCTGCGTAGCCACTACACCTGCAATTAAACGATAATGCCTTTGGGGGAACGATTAGAAAGAGAGGCCCAGCTCAAAGCACAGATGTGTCTATCGCGGTTAAATGATACAGCGGCTGACCTCGGTGTAACTAGCCGTGACACAGTGGGAGCTTTTCCAGAGGTAATGCACCGTTATGATATTCAACAGCCAACAGCCCTGCCCCCCACTGTTTCCCCCCAAAACCCCAGCCAACCCCCCGGTCTTCCAGCACATTCATGCTGAGACATCAGATGGAGCAGCATTACTGGGATTTCCAGAGGTTTAAAAGGCCTGAGGGGAAAGCTGAACGGCTAAATTGACCAGATTACTGAGACTAATTGAGTCAATCCGGGAGAACAGCTTATTGCAGAGTGTGAAGAGATAACGAGGCGTACCAAAGAGTGCAACTGTATCAATAACATTCACTCACGCACAACACAAGGTAAACAACATGCACTTGTGCAGACCAAGCCGCTCTCATCAAACCTCTTGTATGGGCACCACCATACAACGATATACCTCCGTTCACCAGAGGGCAGGCTCTAAAAACAGAAGTATAAGCAGAAATCCAATGGCGACTTTACAACTGTAAAATTCATGTTTACAGCCTGGTATAAAAGATGGCTCTGGTCTCTAGAGCTAAGTTTTTACTACATGACAACTCTGGGGGGGAATTTGTGATTAATAGGTCTGTTTATTACTATGCAGTAACTGCAGTAATAGTCAGAAAAGCCTGGATGTAATCGCCATTTTATTTAGGTAAGGGCAATATCTGTGAATGGGGAGGCAATGAGCAGACGACATCCATTTATATAGAATCTATGATGCAGACAAACACTACTGAGATACAAGCTCCTGCATTTTGGGCATATTAGAAAATAGTGTACGTATTCTTTACCAATGGCTTGTTTGTAATGTTAATTCATTCAATAGGGATGTGCCTTTTGTAGGTGTCTAAGTTTTTACAATAAATGTAAATTTAAACATTGTGCATGGAAACAAAATAGACTTGATCCAAAACTAGTAGTTGTTTTATTGTAAAGTCTTTTTAAATTTTGCATTATATCATATCAAAGTTTGTATGAAAGCAAAACAAAAATATTTTTATTGGAAAAAAATAGATAAACTTGAAGTTAAATATTTTGATTGATTGAGGCTTAAAGGAAGAACATTGGATTAAACTGGTTCTGTTTAAAAGTCAATCAAAAAAAAAATCTAAGCTGCAATTTAGCATCAAATTTTATTCAACGGTTATATATAATACAATTTTTCACAAAAAGATGAGTTAAAATTGGTAAAGACCAAATAAATATCCTATTTTTTGTTCATGATGATAGCTGTAGAACAAATCAAATCAATAAATGAAGTCTGGAAAAACTAAAATGACAAAGGGAAGAGTTTTTCTTTGTTAAAGTCCTCCATCGCGGGAGCGCCCCGTCACTCCACAGGCCGTTCCTCCATCACAGGGTGAGTGAGGGGAACGGACAGCGCCTCCCGCTGCCAGCAGAGCGGTAGAGCGAGTACAGGGAAGAGAATGGAAACCTGAAATAAAGCAGGTGGGGGCTGGAGAAAGGTAGATGGAGCAGGAGAGCATGCCGAGACATGAGTGCAGCCCCGAGAAGGTGTCCTCTCCCGGTTCTCCTCCAGCACCCTGCTTGTGTTTCTCCGTCCCGGTGACTCCCTTCATGGCCCTCTGGCTCCGTGACCCCTGTGTCGGCTGCCATTTTTCAGCCCGGCTCTGTCAGTCGAGCTTGAACCTAACACCAATGTTGTAAGACAGAGCAGATCCTGTGACGGACTAAATGTGACAGTTGAGCGGCTGACCTTTGGTCCGAGGAGCAAAGACTGAGGCCATCCCAGCAGCACCAGCAGCACCCACACGCATGGAGCATAAATAGAGATTAAATTAAACAAGTAAACACACATGCAGCATTAAGGTGGACATTTTACTCACAGCCAAAGTGTACATGAACATTCAAAAACAGTCGTAAGATAAATCAGTAACACTGGCATTTTTTTCTTGGCTATCCAAAATGTAACTACATGTTTGTGTGAGGAAACCCAGTATATTATGTTTTATAATTTCAAACTGGTTAGTATATGTACAAGTTTTAAATTGAATTTTATCAGTTTCCTCTTACTTCTTGTATAATATTTGAGCTAAGTTTATACGTTCATAACTTTTGAAATGTGAGCTGCTATTGATTGTAAGCCACCCACATGAACAGCTTTTAACACAACCATTAGGTTTTCTGTAACATCTGGCGTCACTTAAAGAACGGGATGTATCTTCAGAAACTAATTTATAGTCAAGCTGTATAAAATGACTGTATGAAATGTTTTCTTCCTCTGAGTTGGACTTTTCTAACTTTGATATAAACTGTGGTCCCTTTCTTTCTGACAAAATAAGTATCCTAAACTTAAGTTTCTGATGCAAATGCTCTTTATTAATAATGAAGACAATACAGTGATCTTGCAGTATGAATAATTACAGGTTACATAATGCATCAGCCATTTATTTGACTTGATCATCCCAAATTGTAATGAGAATGCAAAAAATGATGAAAGATGTTAAGGTATCAATTGACAGTATATGTATTTGTGCATTAATAACCCATGTGCATAAGGCAAAGATCTGATGAAATATGAACATTTCTTTTTCAATTGCAGCTTAACAGAACCCAGAAAGAAAGAAACACAATCTATTTTGGCCAAGCTTTCTTCTTTTTGTTTGTGAGAATGTCAATTAGTTTTAATAGTTTGCATAATCCCTGCAGAGTCATGGCACAGGCGTAAGTTTCACTGACAAGGGGCAGATATGGAAATAACAAGGTTTGAAGGTAAAAGGTTTCTGCAGCAGCTTTTAGTGAGTTCAGGCTCAAATGGTCCCACAGGCATCTTCGACATCTCTGGCAATCCCACCATCCCACTCACTCTCATCTCTGAACGTAACCAACTGTACTTGTGTAAAGGTAAAAAGTGATCTGAAGTTATCGAAACGTTGAGACAGCCTGTTTCTTGAGTTCTCTTTTTATGATTGAACAAAGGTGGTTTGGATACAACAAATACTCTTTTGAATACCCACGTAGCTGTCTGTTTGAATTTTAAACCATTATTTGATTAAATATACACCACTTACTTCCCTTCTTTGAGCAGATGTAACAAAGTAACTGTAACTATACAGCACACGTCTGTTCTTTACTTAAAGAATAACCATTTCTCCTTTACTTTCTCGTCTCCCTCTGAGGGACCCTAAAGCTCAGTGCCCCCATCCCACCCCCTGTTCTCTTGCAGTGTTTATTTAAGCACATTCACAGTCACTGCACCCTTCCTCTTGGACACACTTTCTCTATCTCTCCTTTTTCATTCTCTCTTCCTCCTGGTGTGCCCTGCGTCTTTAGACTGTTGGAGGATTCAGAGCTGCTTTAAAGACTTCACAGCCCTCTCTGACGTTTTTAAAATCTTAGCAGTAAAGTGGGCCACATAGGGCTCGGCAAAGTGAGAGAAAAAAACACTTCTGAGACAGTCTCAAAGACATGTAATTGTTAAATAAAAGGCAGATAGTCCTATAATTATCAAAGAAGATGGGTGCCCTCAGTGGACAGTTTAATAACCCGGAGAGGGCAGGGACTGTCGGATGTGACGAACATTTGAAAAGAGCAGCGTTGAGACACTAATCCCATTCATCTCAAGTTCTCTGTTCATTTTTCTTGTGTTAATAATAGCGAGGACATGTGAGTGCTTTGTGAACCCTGTCTCTTTTATCATTTCACTTTTAAAATTAGTTTGTAATAAAATTATGTGTATCATATCTCAAATACCTGCTGAGAGAGGGAGCATTTTGAAGAATATTCTCCTGAAAAGTGTGCACCAATTTATGACACGATTCACTGTGGAAATAAAACCTACTCTATGTTAGCACACTGTATGCTATGGTATCAAATTAAGTAGATTTAGTTTAATGTGGTCTTGCAGATCTACAGTAAGACTATTATTAACAACAGGCTGTTAAATGAACACAGCACAGACCCGTGTCAGACACAGGATCAAACACTTCCATCTTTAAATCTCATCTCCAAGTGTTTTATAGTCATCCCCAGCCCAGCTCATCCTCTTCTAATGCTCATGGAGACCTTCAGCATCTTATGTAGAAACACTAGCTATGTCACTGAGGAATTTAAGATCTCGCTTTTTTAATCAAACTTGTAGCTGCCTGAACTCCTGAGGCCTGGTATTCATATGTGTCCTCCTGATTCCACATTAGATTGGTTTTTACTTTCTGATTTCATATCAAACAGTTTAGAACAGCAGTTCAATATTATTAAACCTTCCTCTGGAGCAGGTTGTTCAATAACTGAAAGTCAGGCAGTTTTACGTTGTCGTTCATATTTTATCTCCGCCTTGAAACTTTTCCTAAATGATCCCATATAATCTGCAGAAACCTCTACCGCACTGATTTGCAGCTACAAATATAAATAAAAATATATAGAGATATATTTAAGTGCATACATGCGTATTACGAACCATTACTGATACAGCGGACCTGGACAATAATCTCAATATAGATTCAAACACGTGGCCAAAATCTTACTTAGCAACAAACTGTAAAAGACAAAGTATTTAATATGCTTGTTTCCTGCAGGTGCTCAATGTTCTGTTCAGCTTCAGTTACTTTTGTATAGTTATTGGGAATTGTATTGTACGGCCCAAAAAATATGCTGTGCTATTTAAATAATATACAGTAAGATAAAAGTTTTTGATGCAAAATTTGAATTTTGCTCAAAGACACTTAAGCAGCAGAGGCACTATTTCTGGTGTCAGTATTTTTTAGCTTCACAAAACCTAATTCAAATAATACACAATCTCATCAATAACTTGGTAGTATACGTTATTATGAATCTACATTTGCTGCACAAACATCAGCACCTCTGAAGCCCATCCCCTACATCATTCACAGTCCCATTGACAGCTACAACACTTTGTACTTCTATACAATCACTTGTGTTCAGCGCTGCTCTGGATCTCGACACTACTTTCTCGCTGTGTGAGACTGGGGAAGTGACAGTAATGTATTCAGGCCCTCCCCACAGGCCTCCACGGACCTGGCTCCCTTCCTGTTCCTCTGTCTCCAGGGACTTCCTTGATGTTGTGGGAGCTGAGCCCTGTTGACTACCTCCCCACCTATCCTTTTATAATGTGTTTCCTCCCCTGTTGATTCTGCCTTCCTGCTTTTATTACGGGTTAATGTCTTCTCTGGCAGACCCCAACGAAAGACAGGAGAGAGGCTGAAGATAGGAGCACAATGAAGTCTCAAATAAATGGGGACCAAAATTACATCCTTTCAGCAGAAACTGAAAAATGTGACAATAGCATGATTGGAATTAGGAAGAATGGCTCAAATTGGGTAATGCTTTTTCATCACTATGTCCTTATAAAAATATGTTTTTATTAAAGCACTCAAGTCCGCTTTACTGTAATGTGCCAGGCATGAATTTATTCTAAATATTATAAATTCAATTATGTTTAAGAATCCTTGTACCATGTCTTTCTAAAGCAATACTCTGCTGGACTTCTTTGACAAAATAACTGTTCTATGTTATAAATAAATTCTAGGTGCATTTATAAATCTTAAACTATACAGAATCCAAAAAAAGGGAAACCTAAGCTACTCGGCTACTAGGCTAACATTTGTCCTAAAATCTCATATTATGTCTTTAACAATCCTGGTTTGTTGCCTCAATTATCATTTCAGCCTATTGTTTACAGGTGTTTATTTATTACCTGTGCAGAATTACAGCCAAACAGTACTTTTAACAAACACCCATTGGCCAGACTTGGGGTTTCACGATAGGATTTTCACTTTTAGACAACAGCACTGTATTTTATGTGAGTGGCTTCTGTGTTTTGAAAATGGGCTTCCTGGAAACACTAGTACAACTCTCTTGTTTACCACTTAAGTGATTGCTGGAGGTTTGTTGGTACTAGTGTTGCTGTGGTTACCAATACGTAATCAGTACTAAGCCATTATATCTAGGTTAAAAAGGTTGGGTGCTTGCAGTTCATGCACTATGTTTATTCTGCTCTTCCTTAAAATGCAAATTGTAACAGTCTTTAGTCTTATCGTAGGAAACCTTGTCAACACTGGTCATATAAACATAGCAGTGGCAGTCTGAGCATAGACATAATAGGCAAGTTGCGCATTAAGCAATTCATTTCATGTTTATGTCTGGCAGTCATGATGTGAGACAAATGCCACCAATTTACTCCATCACACAAGAGACACAACGAGTGGCTGTAGCTGCTAGCTGTAATAAAAAGCCCCCAATGACCTGTGTGTTTCTCTAAGCACACATTAACTTGTCACTTTAGCAGGGATCAGGATGCTTCTCCTTTTATCTTTTTGTCTATACCTACGTGTTTGTTCTCTGTCGCATCCAAGAAGAACAGCGGGCAGATGATATCACTTGATTTTTGAAGACTTGCTTCTTTTAACTCTGTTTTTGGCTCAAATGTTGCTCCTTTATACCTAAATCTGACCGTCAGTTAACTAATTTTGCAGTCCCATAACAACATGTGGGGCACTATTATCTAATGTGATTGCAACTATCTTCAAAGACATTCTTTCAGTGCTACAAGTTTTCCAGTATTTTATAAGCTGTTAGCATCACCAGCTACAAAGGCTCCAACAACAGCTGTGGCATTCATTTTTAGGGCTATTACTATCTGGCACACGCTTGTCAATGAACTCCTCTAAGGATGAGGCAGAAGTGGCTCACATAGACTCATACAATCCACACAGCCACAGAGAAACTTTACTCCGCTCTGCATCTTGGGAACATCTTTTTGGCAGAAGTGGAGTTTGGCAGAGCATCTCCTCTTCACCGAAAACAACACTGCCACTAATGAGTTCATCTCAAATGCTTCTTCCACATCTCATTTGCACCTTTATTCGCTCTTATTCTCATCCCTGTGTCCACTGTCTGCCACAGTTTTAGTGTTTTTCTCCATTTCTCATTCGGACAGCCTCGCTTCACCTGCACAGATGGTCCCGGTGACTCCTTTGAGTCTTAATTATTCCGTCAATTACTGTGGGAAAATGTGCAATTAAAGCAGACAGTTACTCTGTGCTACGTGTCTCCATATTTATAAGGGCAACACCTGATTTCTGGAGCTCAGGAGTTTTTTTTTTAGTGCCACAGTGCCACTAGGACTGTATCACAAAGGTCTGTGGGGAGTTAACACATTTAAATGCTCCACACTATGTCTCTGCAGGGAATCCCACTAATGGATGAAATAGTATTGCCAGCATATGGCCTATAAACAATCAGAGGACACAGTGTTTGATGGTGTATAGCCTTGTTAGGTTTGAATTATGACCAGTGTCAACCTTAAGCGGTCATTGTGATGGCATTGATTGGTTTGAAACCCGGAGGGAGGATAAGTTTGTGAAATGGCACGGCATGATGCAACCCACCGGACACTTATGTACTGCGTTAATCCATTGGAGTACAGCCTCTGAGTCAGGTGGGCTCCCTCTGCTCTTCATTACAAGGCCTTAATCCTGACCCACCACCGACAGGAGAGCTGCGGAGTTGCTCAAAGCCCAAAGCAAACAGTGCAGCTGCTACGGCTGGGTGATGCTGACAGCTCGAGTGGAGGATCGATAAGAAGGCCACTGTGATGAGGGCAGTGTCTCTAAAGCCCAAACTGTAATCGGACAGTGCATGATAAAACAAATTTGTGTAAAAAATAATAGTTACTGTAAATCTTGAACGCACTCTTCTAATAGGACTACAGTCGAGGTTACATTAGTATAGTTTTCAAAACAAAAGTCACATGGCAACCTGGTGTCAAAGGACATTTCAAATATAAATGCTTTAAATGAAAGAGTGTGCTGACTTGAAGCAATATACTGTCTTGCATAATTGAATGCAATGAGGTCCGAACAACATATAATATTTATAAATGTATGTAACATATATAAAACATATAAAAAAAGTACATAAAATGCTATTTATGACTGTAATAATACTGTTTTAAGCCCCTCTGCTGCCTGCACCACTGCTTAACTGTAGATTAGCATCTAGTTTAATGACACCCAGAGAGAGATACTGATAAAAATGGGATGCTTTAGTTGAAGAAGAGGAAGCCTGTAAAAAAAAGGGGAGGAAGGGGGAAGAAATGGAAGGAATATGAGTGAAAGATTAATGGGGAAGAGACAGCAATAGAGTGGGATGAAGGGCCCGGAGCGCCACTCCAAGTCTGTCCGACCAATAAGGGCCTGGAGCTGAGAGGCTCCTTCACAGCAGGCAGCTGCAAACGCATCATTTCTAAACCACTCACATTCCTGCCTTCTTTTTGCTCAGATCACTTACAATGAGGAGCTATTTTTAGAGTGAGGCTCCTGTCGTTGCTTGTAAATATGAGATCACAGTAATGAGAGGGCTCAGTAGAGAAAAAGGTTAATTAAAATCATAAAGTGTCTCCTCCACCATTTCTCTTCATTTGTTGTAAACATACAGGAGGTAACAGTGCAAGGAGCCAATATTTCTCCTGCTTATTAATGGAAGATGTGGAAGAAGCATGGAGTAATTTAGTTCAATTATTCCCCTCTTTATGCCGCTGATTTGGCCTAACTAGTCATTTAAAAATATGTTATGTTATATTTACACATTTTATTTTATTCATTGTTTTATTTGTAATTACTGTAACCATTCCATTCAGTCTTAAAGATGTGAATTATCTGGGAGGTGTGTGGTGCAGGTGGTAGAGCGGTGTCCTATAACCGGAAGGTTGGTATTTTGATTCCCGTTTTCCCCAATTCATACTGTTGTGTTCTTTGGCAAGACACTTAACCAGCCTTTCCTCCAGTTACATTGTCTCAGTTTGCATTGCCGTCTAAAAAAACCTAACACATAGATCCCTAGTGTCTCCTACAAACTGAGTATTAGCTCGATCCCAAAAATGTCCTATAAATACTGTCCTGTCCAATTCCAATATGTCCCACTGGGAAGAAGCCAGTTTGAATATTTTTTTTATTTCCTATGGTTTATAATTACTGGGTGCTCCCAGTCCTCTTCAGGTCATGTCAAATCTGATCATGTTATGTTTTTTAAGTTAATCCAAACATGAACTAGACATGACTAGACATAACTTGCCACGGGATGAATTCTGCACCGGGGAGCTTGTCCTGGGTTGTATGTCTCCAACAGCCTTTGCTGCATGATATAAAATCTCATGTATTGTTTACTTTTGCAAATAAAACTCATCCTGGTCCATTTTGACATGTTTTCTTTGCTTCACTGAATTAATGCTGCAAGAATTAAACCTGACCATCCATTTTTAAATTATACTCTGTCTACTCTGGTCTGGTGTCTTTCTGGATAATATGGATAAAGAATTCTGTTGCGACAACGATGTATCCTAACACGCTGACATAATGTATTGTCTTGTGTAGATTAGGCTGGAGATCCTGTTACACATGCAACGTGCTAAGTGTTATTTGTTTTATATTTAGGGTGACCATATACACTGGAACACTTACGTTTTTTCCATAAAGCCACTTGCAGAAGAAAAACAATTCTGTTTTCTGTTTAAAACAATGTTAATTCAATTGTTTAATTGACAGAAAACACAAAACAAGAATTGTTGCATTTGAACGTACTAAAGGACTAAAAAAGCTCCTAAATATTAAGACTCTTTGAAAAGATAATATCTTGAAAAGGTCCTTTTTAATGACAAAAGGTGTTTATGTACAATTGTTTTTAAGGGATTGATGAGACCTTAGGGGCATGGTTAAAAAGTGGGATATTTTAGTATTTTTACAGATATTTGTTGGGACTTGAGAGAGGCAGGGTGAAAGTGGGACAGGGACACATGGTCACCCTGTTATCTGAATATTTGCCCTTTTGAAATGTCCCACTGGGAAAAGATTGGGCTGGAGATTCTGTGGCACATGCTACTAGCAAAAAACATTGGTTCTTATTGTCAGATTGAATAGAGCGCGACTCTAAACGCAGTCCCGATGTCTTGTGGGTCCTTCAGTCTCCACACACACACACACACACACACATATATATACTGTAAATGTAGTATATTGATAACAACGCCAAAGTCCACTGGTCACATGTGGAATTACATTATGGTGACTTACTATACAGTATGTTCATAATATCTTAATGTCAAGAATTTGTAAAAAAAAAAAAAAGTAGATATAGAGACATTTTTATATTTTAGACACATATTGAATTTAAATATACTATATAAGACAGATTTCTGAAGTAATACTCTTCATGTTGATTGACAGGGCCCCATTTAAAAAGTGCACAATAGTTTCAGACACAGAGCCCATACAATTGCTGCATTGAGGTTCAAAAGTGAAGCGCTGATAACTCACACTTAACTAGAAGCGAGAAGGAACAACAGTGTGCCTTATCAGTGGCATGATGTAATGTTTACCAGCTTTTTAATTAATTATGAAAATTAGCCGGAGCGGTAAGCACAGTGAGCAGTGAAATCAGATCTTTGCGCTTATCGCAGCCTTGCAGCTCTCAAACTGCGCTATTTGAATGACATCACACACACATCCACAAGGCCACACAGACTCAAACATGCAGCAGGTTTAAATCCACCAAAAAGACCTGCTGTGTGGTCCTGACATTAATGTATGCAAACTTTAAAGCTAGGAAACAAAGCATCATTGAGCGAATTAGCGTTAGAGTTTAAAATTAGATTTTAGCCTTTGATCCTTGAATGATGTTTGCTGCTCATTATTAGTCCGTCAAAGCAGCTCTGGATGTTAGCACGGCTCATCTATATTTGTAAGCATTGATCTGGAAAAACGTGGGTGAAGCAAATATGCACAGAATAACACAAACAAGCAATTACTCCAGCGGCTGACATGACATTTCTGTTGTGTTACCATAGTAGTGTAAAAATAAGACAACAAAAAAGTGCATTTTTCTCCAATTTGGTCTTCAAGGAGTAAAAAAATAAATACTACTGGTGGAGAAAACACAGGCTGTGTTTGTGCAAAAGAATTGTAGTACTTCCATAGTGTAGTTCTTAATTTTGTGTTATCATTATCGTTAGTCTCCGGTAAAATATCCTATCCTAAAAAACAACTCCTTTCCCATCATCTCAACCAGATTAGCGATGCAGGATATTTTTGGAAACGAGTGAAAGTGCTCTGCCACGTTTCCTCATTCTATTTTTCCTTGCTTCTCCCATTGGACTTGTGTGTGGAGAAGTAGTGCAAAAGAAAAAGCTCCATATACAGTATGCGCAGGACTGGACAGGATGATTTTTTTTTCACCAGCGTTTCACTGCAACTTGGGATCAAAGGAGAGGCGCCTGGAGACATGAGGTGTCTGTGGGGAGAGGTGGGATTAGCTGGATTAGCTCAAATGCACCAATGATAGCAGTGGGCTTTCCTGGGCTGATAGGCACAGCACTGGCACTGGGCCTCAACGTGGTGTAGCCAACATTGTCTTGTTGCACATATTTCCCTACATGGCTTTTTCAGTCAGGCAATTGGATCAAGCTTTGGGTTCTTTCGGCTACTTAAAGGCAGAATTGGTTGATAACTAATTACATTAACTTGCATTGTGGCCAAAGGTTGGTGATGCTACTGTATATCACTCAGTTTCACAAGTAGGCGTTCACAACAGAGAATCTTCACAGAAAAAAAAATAGTGAATCTAAAATGGTGGTTACAATTATTCTAAGGACTTATAAAGACTATAACCTTAGTTAAGAAAGTCAGGTTAATTAGTGCAACAGTATTCAAATGTCATATACTACAAAAGTAACTCAGCTCTTGCTCTTGTTCAGGTGGTTTTGATTACTTATTATTTATTTTGGCAAGCCCACCCATCTCCATTTGAAGATACTGGGCAGAAGCAAGAAAAAAGCATATTGCAATGATGCTTGCAATAGAAAAGCTGTGGTCCTATGAGGGTATAAAATCCTTCTATCACTGCTGTGCGACTGGATGTGCCTGTAAATATTTAGACGGTCTGTCTTAAGTCCACTCTTATATAAATGGGCTATTTCAGTTTTGGGGTTTTTACATTGTGATACAAAAAAATACATATCTTAGCTTTCATTTTCAATTGACAGAAATGAATTTGCATTTCTGAAAGTGGCTGTATGTTAATATATTGTGGTAAAACATTGCTTTTACCCCATGGAAATGCATTTGTGTGGTGATAATAAGTGGCTAAATAAAGGAGAAGGCCTTAACATAATTAGTTTGCTTGATCGGCCCTGTGAGACCTTATGATACACAGCTTCGGCAGCCCACATTCTTGTGATTTAACTCAACATTTCCCTCTTAGGACGTTAAATTCCCCTTGTTTTTGTCTCTTGGTGCATAACGTACAATTTTTCTGCTGGCATTTACAGTACAGCTGATGCTTGAAGTCCTCTATAGCAGGGTGTGTGCTGCACACTGCTCAACTTAAGGACTGTATATCTATATGTTGTGTGATGTGCCCCAAGGGTTCCCCGATGAATACAAATCCTGCACAAGAGCTGAAATGGGAATCACACGAGAGCGATGCCGAGAGGAGGGGAACAAAAATAGAGAACGGTAAAGAGGAAGTGAGACAAAAGGGAAAAGATGGGAGGGAAACCATTTATAAAAAAGGAAGAGAGAAAAAATGGGAGTAAAGATGCCAAGTTAGAAAATATTGTGCATTTTACTGTTTGTGTAATTCCCAAATAAATGTAATACTGACATTTGAATCAAAGAAAAACGTCAGACTGAACAACATTTATGCCATTTTCTAAAATCTTTGATACATGAGCGATTAAGTCATTGAGAGCCTTTTTGGAGCATTTTTGGTTGAATTTGAAAGAAGATTGGGGTTATTTTATGTTATGGGTTTTACCATAGCCACGTGTTGACCTAAATACTTTTTCACAAGCCACTGCAGACTAGAGTTTAACACCTGACACTGGAATTACAGTTTTGTGATGCAGACATTAAAGCACCTTTTGGGTTAGCTACTCTAGGCACCAAACCTCAGCTGGACCTACTTAGGGTATGAGGCTAAACACGCAGTTATTTGCAGGGTTAACGATTCACTTATGCATGTCTTTGGTCCATGGGAGGAAGTTGGAGTGCCCAGAGAACCTATATGGGAAAGACATGTAGACACCACCGACTGACCATTCAAACCTGCCTATCCTCTGACCGTAACTACAGGTTAGTCTGGCTTAAAGGTCATTTTGTATATACAACAGAAGTAGATATACAGAAATTCATTCATTCATTTTCTCGTTAGGGGTTGCAGATGACTGGAGTCCAGTAACTTTGGGTTTAGCGCAAAAACTTTGTACACCAAAGTTGGCTGCAGGGTTAACACTTAGAGACAACCATTCACGCTCACATTCATCATTAGAGATATTATAGAGTTGCCTATTGACCTATACGTGTATGTTGTTGGTCGATGGGACTAAAACCCACAGTAACACGAGGAGAACATGCAGACATCCCCAAAAAAAGCACAGAGTTGGCCGGCTGATGATGCTGAAATTGGCCAGTCAGGGTTTGAACTCACAACGTTCTTGCTGTAAGTAATTTATCGCTATAGTATATATCAGTCACATTCATTGTATATTTCAGTTGAGAAGGAACTGAGGAGGAGGGACACTAAATAAGAAGAAGCGGTGCAGTGTAGTAGCGTGTTATTAAGCATGCTGGTGTCACATTACAGCACTGTGGAGCGCTAAAGTGGCGAGATAACTCTCACCTGAGGCCGCATTCTGCCGCTATCACTCACAAGGACAGTCATGCAGCGAGACTAATGCCGTTGTGCCTACTGTTACCACATTGCATCTGTGTGTTGGTGTAGCTGCTTTGTGCATTAGACCACAAGTGTGACTGTAAACGAATGTGCTGTATGTTGAGGAGCGGGAATACAAAGGCCACAACCCTCAGCTGGAGTGTGTGGAGCACCTTGTGATTAATTCTCAGTCCGTGCTGCGTCCGAGGAGTCAAGCATGTGTTGTTATTTATCTGCTGAGCGCGTGGTCCCTCTGAGGCCTGCTCTCTTGGTCTCTGGTGACACAGTGGGCTTGCAAAGACCCCCTTTTTTCTTATTGTTGTGTCTTATCTGCAGTCTCGTCATGAAATAGCGAGCGTTAGGCGGTGGACTGGGGGAAGGGGCAGCAAGGGGCACAGTCTTACCGGGATTGCTTTTGTTCTGGCTTTGCAACGATTGAAACGTAAGCTACATTTCCTCCTTGATTGACTCAAATACTAATGGAAGCTGTCTTGAATTTGAATGCAGACTACATGCGTGTCCTGGCTGGCTACAGATATATTATTCCAGTGGTACAATCCAACCTTACTTTTATGCATTTGAAAACATTACGTCTGCGAGTTAATGACGAAAAACCACTATGTGCAATTAAACGGTGAAAGGGTAATTGTTCTTGCAGGAAAGTGGCGGACAGTATGTGAAGCACGTACAGATTGAGGAAAAATGACCTCTACGATTTCACCTTTTCCCTCTCTTTCGACAACATTATCACCTCGCAGCGTAGTAAAGGTGGTCTGTAACTGCTGGTGATTTTACGCAGCAAGGCTCAGAGCTGCTCACAGTAAAAAAAACATAAAGGGGAAGGGGCTTAAATCGCTCCCACAGCAGGTGAAAACTACAGACCAATCACAAAATTATATAGAGCCCCAGGGAGCACGACCTGTTTTGCGCCTGCGTTTAAAGAAAGCTTGCTACTTTAATTTTATTTTGCTGTCTATAAGTCAAATGTTTATTTTTTCCTTCTTCATTAAAACCTGGTTTAGCTGTTGTTTTTGTTTTTTAATTGAAATGCCAAAGCCTTACCTTTTGCATCCTTTTGTGTCTGTCTGTCTTTTCTGTAATAACTAGCTTCCTTGCCGGTAAATGGTGGCCCAGTTTGTCCCCCTCCTCCCCCGCTAGTGAAATTACCACTCGGTTACTATAGAGACGTGTTTATAAATGCACTTTATGACTCCCTGTTCTGCCCTTTCTCTCTCACTGCGTTTACCTCTGCACCATCTTCCCTTTCTTCCTCGTAAAATGACATCTTTGCTTTGTGGCAAAATTTCCATCACACTGACCAAATTAAAATCTATTTTTCCCCATCAAGACATCTTCCCAATAGTGCTTTGTCCAATAGTGCTTTGTCTAAAGACAGTGTAAAATCTGGACCACGGATCCTGTGACTGACTAAATCTAATAAGATAATGTCACTGGCCATTGCTCTACATGGTGGACAAAAGACAAATGTGACTGGCAAAAGTGCCAATGTCATTTCATAACAAAAAATGTATAAAAATGACCTTTAAGACTTGAGTTTGACAGTGTGTGCCTAAGAACATTTTCCACTAATGTCTATTTAGGTTATTTGCTATAGTGGCCATTGGCACCACTACCTACAAAGGTCATAGTGAAGACTAAAGCTTTTTACCCCAAAAGCGACAAGTAGTCATGGATCGGAAAAAGCTGAGAAAGGTTCAACTTTATGTAAACGAAAGTGACCTCGCCAAAGCAATAACTGAATACTGTAAAGCTGTGGTTCCCAACTGGTCTCATCTTGGGATCCAATTTATTTAGATATATTTTTTCTATTATAATAATATATAATATTATATTTATTAATGGCCTTTATTGCATATATTGCAGAACAATTTATATTGTATCTTTAACATGTTTATGTTTCACAATATGGTCGACAACCTTTCAAAAAATTCAATATTTAAGATTTCTTTTATTCGACCCAAAGGAGATTTGTCTTGGACACACAAGCTGCCACACACAGAGTACAGATACTTTCTATACACAGACATGTAACGTGTTATAAGAATTCTTTGTTCAGATTGTCCAAAGAGACCACTTAGACAGTGTACAATTTAAAATTAATGGTCGGGTTAAATTCTTGCAAGAATGAAGCAAAGCACACACATGTAAATATAGTACAGGCCATGTACTAACCATCTAGAGTAACAAAAGGACGTGTGCGCTGTTTCAGGCGTAAAGAGACTCCTTTAAAGAGAGCCCTTTCTCCTGTTGGTGTATACAGTATACATTAAAATGTATACTTAAAATACATAAATTTTTCGCCAGGCTAAATTTTAGTGGCCAATAAAATGTACTTGTTGCGCACATTTACTGGGTCAAAATTAAGGATCATTTTGCAGAAAAATTAAAATAAAAAAAATATATTTTTTTTTATGACAAGTTCCCAGGGGCAGGATTCAGTTCATGGCAAGTTATGTCTATGTTCACGTTTGGATTAGCATAAAGGACATGACATGATGAGGACTGACATGACCTGAAGAGGACTAAGAGCAACCAGTATTTAACCATAGAAAGTTTTACAACAATGACAACACGACATACAACATAACATACATTTAAGTGTTTTAATTATTTAAAAGGCATCAACAGACTGCACATCTGTCACAATAAAAGTGAATGGTAAAAATAGGTCCAAGCAAAAAAAAAAAAAAAAAAAAACATCCTAAAACCCCCCAGCACTGCTCAAGGCCTGATCACTTCTGGTTTGATAACTGTCCTTCCACTGTGTATGGCTCCTAAACTACTTTGCTCTCCACATAAGTAAGTGGGAAAAGGTCTTGTTTATCATAATGCTTTTGTGTGGGTATGGGCCATATATCATTTTTTCCCAGTGCACCCATCTACCTTTTCTGAGCAGAGAGGTAATGCAAAGGAAATAAAAAGCTGTGGGTTGTCTTTCTGCTCCCTCATGAAAGTCTAATGGAGAGCTGATTCATGCCTGTATCTATCGGAGAAGACAATGGACGTATAGGCGTATTTGTAGCACTCCAAGTAAAGTGCTGCTGAGGCTACTGTTTTACTCCTACTGGGTTCAGTTTTGGAGGGAACGTTTGATGAAATTATGTAAGAGCCGACCAAAACCCCACTAGCATCAAGCCAAGCATTAAGCTCCTGGTTAGAGAGTAGCTATAAAAATACATTGCAGCACAAAACTAAAGCTTGAAATAAAAAAAGACAATTAATATAATGTATGAAAAGTCTCTGTGTAGTCACCTGACAGGTATGTTCACAGATAATGATGATAGTTTGACAGAACTTTGCACAGACTCTGTCTCTTGTTACTCACTTGAGCCTGCTCACTTTTACTCATGATACATCATGACAATCTGATCAGCTGTTCTTGCACCAATTAAAGCTCGGAAACAGGAGCATTTCACCTCACAACAAGATTCAACTACTAAAAATGTAAAATAAATTTAAGAGTTTGTTTTTGCAGTTTCTTCAGTTCAAGTAAATCGAAGGTGGCAGTTTAATTAAAATCTTTTTATAAACACTAAATCCAGTACATATTATCCCCCTTTTTAATACAGACCTAATTCATCATACATACTGTTGCTGTTGCGATTATACATTAAAGTTTGTTGCTTCCAACTATGGTATTTGAGAGTCTATATTAGGACAGAAAGAGGTGAGGTGCACCTGCAATAATTCTACCCAAAGCCTACTAATTCTTTATATACTTAGATTGTTTAAAGACTATGGCAGTTAAGCCAAAGATAAAACAAGTAATGAGCACTGATGATAGATTACGCTATATTTTCCAATGAGACCAAGTCCAATCACCTTGACGACTGAGAACTGATATAAAACTAAGTCAAGGTCAGTGCTTTGAAGACACACTAGGAAACTGTTTTAAAATGCATACGATGACTAACTCTACGGTTTACTAGCAGTTATGTGAAGGGCATTAAGGCTTATGAAAACGGTCTTGAGTACTCTCTTAATAATACTATCCAGTCACCAATAGGAACTCAATGGAAATATATTGTACAAACTGTACAAAAATGTGTTTGTGATTGTGTTTTCCCTGTGTCAGTGTCAGTGCAGTGTCGCTCATGTTGTACCTTATTTCCAGTTGACATATGTGCAACACGCCTGTCCAACACCCAGACTGTTACATTACTCTGTACAAGACAGTACACTAGTGACAAGACAGTACACTAGTGACAGGACGTGGGCTGTCTCTGCCATTTAGTGCTGGTCTGAGGCCTCTTGCCTTCTCAACGTCAGAGGATGTGATGAGGTGCAGTAATATATAAGGAATGACTTTGTGGCAACTCATCGCATATGATTTGTGTTGGAGCTCATAAAAGCCTGCCAAGCGTAACTTTAAAAGAATGAAATGGGAGGACCGCGATGATTCTGCAGCTCGTGTCGCATTGCAGGGATCGTAAATGCGTTTAAATTGGCCTGGAGGATGAGGATTTTCTGTGATTTTCGATTAGTCTTGATGGCGACCACATCATTTAATCATAAAACATGAAGTGCACAATGTGTGGCCACCTGGCCCAATAAACTGTGATGTCACCCACATGAACTCGTTATGGGCCTGAGAAAGTGTGGACACTGGCAAGCTGCGTCAGAAATGATTACCATATTTGGAAAAAGCTCAAAGATGAGAGGGCTAAAGCGTAGTATAACAAATAGACATACAGTATGTAGCAAGTAGGGCTATAGACTAAGAAACAGTAATAATAATATAAAACATTTAAGGTAGGTCTTGTTCAACTGAGCAGATGTATAGCTCTCCTAAAAGTAAAAGGATTATCAAACGGGGACCTTGAGTCTTAAATTATTACTGACTGACTGTACCTTTTTGAAAAGGAATAAAAGGGAGTCGTGCTTTATGGAGCCATCCCTCACTGTTTTTTCTAGAGGCTCACTTCACTCCTTGACTTCCTTAAATGAGGGGATGAGGTGCCAGACCCTTCCCCCCTCCCCACTCCAGTACTGTGAAAATAAATAATAAACACATTTAATTAAAATGAAAATGTGCTGCAATTCCACGTTAATCCTAATTTATTCACTTTAATTGAGCTTCCATTTGCTTTCCCAATGGCTGGCAGGAGTGTTAATAAATAAGCTATTGTCTAGATGCCATGAAGCATTTAGCCGAGTAAATCCTAATATACTGTAGCACCTCACCTGCCTAATCAGCAGCAAGAAAACTCCTCAGCGTCAAACTTCTACACACAGACACATATGCTAATGCATGTTTGAGCTAAGCACACAAACATACATCCAGGCCATTCTGCAATAATTACATCCTTTTCATACTGCAGACCCTCCCCTACATTAATTATAACAGCGTAACGCAATCATAGCTAAACTGTCTGTTGTATAATGTGCAGTGATAATATTTCCTGACTCATTTATCTTTTTCTTTGGCGAACGTTCAGTGGGTGGTTGGACAATCGATCTATTTGTCCCTGTGTTCCCCGGCTCTGTGTTGCTTATTAGTGTCATTTGGCAAGGGGATATGTCTCTGATGACCGCCTTACTCCACCGTGCTCCTCATCTTCCCTACCTCATCTCCCCACTTTACTTCCCCCCTTCGCCTAAATGATGAAAAGCTAGCTTTCCTTCTGCAAGGGCTCCAATAATCATTTCTTCAAAGCCCTGCCTTAATTGCGAGCTTGAAGTCCTTTTCTGAATCTTTCCACTGTTCTTGAACTGTGCCCCTTTTGTCTGTCACCACAGCACTGTACAAGTAAACTCTCCCCTGTCTCCGCTCTCTTTCTCATTAGCAAAGTTTTCCCTTCATTACCCTAATGTCACAATTTTGTCTCTTTCTTCTCCTTCTCAGAAAATGTAATTGGGCCTTTTTGTGTGCGTGAGATTGTTTCTGAACGTAAAATTATGAAGGGTGAATTTCACCCAGTGTATATTTTCACCACCTCTTAACCTACCTCTTGGCTTTCTCTGGCTCATTTGGAGAACTGATGAATATTATTTGGAGACTTGAAAATGTAGAAAAGATTGTATTTAAAGGTGCATTGTGGAAAATCCTCCCACTGGCAGTAAATTTGTGTAGGTTATTTGGTAAATCTGAACTGCCCCACAGTGAATCCTTGCTTCAAACCCAAATAGCTGGGATAGGCTCATGCCTTTTGAGCCCCGTAATATGATAAGCAGCAGAAAATGAATATAGCTGGACAAAATGGAATACATCAGTCACAGCTGTCTTTTTTGTTAGTCTATAATCACTTCAAAATGTTTATTTATCAGGACAAAATAGACAGGAGTCATTTCTATTCTATTACTTCCTCTTTCTACAACTGCCCAAAGAGGACAAACTGAGCACTGGTGGAGAAGCACACTTATCTTTCTTTTTGAGCACACATTCATGCATGACATTTATGAACCATTTATTTTTCTTACAGTAAAATCACCAACACAACAATTTTCACTGGTTTGTTCACAGACAACAGCATGCCCCTGCAGTGCACCATGGCTGTTCACATGCTCTAGGAGTCTATTACAACAGAAATGTACTGTATTCATCCCACAACAGGGAAATAAGAATGTACAGTAAAAGAGACATATCTAGGCCAGGTGTAAATGGTCTAAGATGTTACTGTCACGGGGGCCCTGCGGAAGGGGCCAGGTTCGTTCTGATCACCAAACTAGGTACCACAAAGAATGCGAGGGGACCGAGCTTGGAATAAAACAACAGTTTATTAAAACAAAGTTAAAAAGAGTCCAAGTTATATCCAATAAAAAGGCCTGGATAAATAAGTTAAAAAGGGGAAAGGCTATAACTAATAAAAGAAAGAGTCACAAAGTAGTGGGTTGTCGGCAGTCTGTAGAAGGAGATGGCAGGGATTATTCCTGGTCTCCAGCCGTCCTTCTGAGCCCGGTAAGTCTGTCCTTCAATGCCCTCCCGGCGGTCCTGGCTGGCTTCGAATTCCCAGTCCTTCGTTCACTGCTTTAATTGGCTAAAACACAAATACAACATCTGGTTCAACCGACGCTCTAAAAACACAGATAAAACCCACAGCACACAGCGTTATTCGGGACACGTCCCTTTACTTATCGTTTATGAGCGTTGTACACGGTCTCTCCCCAGGGATCTGTCGCTTCCGGAGTTCCGTCTCCCTCTCTCTCCTCCGCTTCTTCTGCCGTTTCTCTCCCTTTTCAGCAGTCCATCGATTCCCGCCGGAGTTCCTCGACCGTACCAGTCCCTGGCTCTCTTTCTGGTCGCGGGTCACCCCAGGCCTCCTCGTCGGCCCCTCGCTTCCCGACTTACCAGTCACGCCTCCGGGTCCCCTGGCCTCGGGTCTCTCTCGGAATCCTCCCGACGCGGCTTCCATCCGACTCCGTCATCGCCCACCTGCCCTCTCCATTGCCGGCGCAGTCCTCGTCCGTCCCAGTCCTCGCCTTGGCTCTCCGGTCTCAGGGGCTCCAGGCTTCCTTTTCAGCCCTCCGCACTCGCCCGACCGGTCGCCTAGGCTCTCCGGTCTCAGGGGGGGTCCAGGCTTCTTCCTCAGCCCTCCGCACTCGCCCGACCGGTTGCCGTCTCTTGGGTCCACTGGGCTCAGGTCACGAGCGGTCCTCCCGGCTTCCATCCGACTCCGTCATCGTCCACCTGCCCTCTCCACTACCGGCGCAGTCCTCGTCCGTCCCAGTCCTCGTCTTGGCTCTCCGGTCTCAGGGGCTCCAGGCTTCCTTTTCAGCCCTCCGCACTCGCCCGACCGGTCGCCTAGGCTCTCCGGTCTCAGGGGGGGTCCAGGCTTCTTCCTCAGCCCTCCGCACTCGCCCGACCGGTTGCCGTCTCTTGGGTCCACTGGGCTCAGGTCACGAGCCGTCCTCCCGGCTTCCTTCTTCCCTGCCCGGCGTCCGCCAGGGCCCATCTCTCCTCGTCCGGCGGTCTTTCCCCGTCCGCTCTGTCGTGTCCCTCTTCCTCTCTGTCCTGTGTGTCTGCGCTTCCCATTTGTGTCTGTGTCCCTTTTTAAACTAAACAATGAGACTCCTCATTGGTCCCTGTGATTCCCCAGGTGTGCCGGCGCTCCTCGTCGATGATTAGCCCGACGTCACCTGTCTTAAAGGGCCACACACCCTCGCCGGAACACAGGGAATTTGGGGACACCGCGACATTTTCCCCCCACCTTTGTCCTTGGTCGTCCCGGCCAAGTAGACCCGATACCTTCTGGGTCGGGTGCCATAAGATTAGCATTAGCCTAATGGCCGAACTACTGCTCGGTCCCACTCGCTCCATTTCTTTGTGGTACTGGTGATCCTGTCAACTACGCCAAAACTGTCACGGGGGCCCTGCGGAAGGGGCCAGGTTCGTTCTGAATCACCAAACTAGGTACCACAAAGAATGCGAGGGGACCGAGCTTGGAATAAAACAACAGTTTATTAAAACAAAGTTAAAAAGAGTCCAAGTTATATCCAATAAAAAGGCCTGGATAAATAAGTTAAAAAGGGGAAAGGCTATAACTAATAAAAGAAAGAGTCACAAAGTAGTGGGTTGTCGGCAGTCTGTAGAAGGAGATGGCAGGGATTATTCCTGGTCTCCAGCCGTCCTTCTGAGCCCGGTAAGTCTGTCCTTCAATGCCCTCCCGGCGGTCCTGGCTGGCAATTCCCAGTCCTTCGTTCACTGCTTTAATTGGCTAAAACACAAATACAACATCTGGTTCAACCGACGCTCTAAAAACACAGATAAAACCCACAGCACACAGCGTTATTCGGGACACGCCCCTTTACTTATCGCTTATGAGCGTTGTACACGGTCTCTCCCCAGGGATCTGTCGCCCGGAGTTCCGTCTCCCTCTCTCTCCTCCGCTTCTTCTGCCGTTTCTCTCCCTTTTCAGCAGTCCATCGATTCCCGCCGGAGTTCCTCGACCGTACCAGTCCCTGGCTCTCTTTCTGGTCGCTGGTCACCCCAGGCCTCCTCGTCGGCCCCTCGCTTCCCGACCTACCAGTCACGCCTCCGGGTCCCCTGGCCTCGGGTCTCTCTCGGAATCCTCCCGACGCGGCTTCCATCCGACTCCGTCATCGTCCACCTGCCCTCTCCATTGCCGGCGCAGTCCCTCGTCCGTCCCAGTCCCTCGTCTTGGCTCTCCGGTCTCAGGGGCTCCAGGCTTCCTTTTCAGCCCTCCGCACTCGCCCGACCGGTCGCCTAGGCTCTCCGGTCTCAGGGGGGGTCCAGGCTTCTTCCTCAGCCCTCCGCACTCGCCCGACCGGTTGCCGTCTCTTGGGTCCACTGGGCTCAGGTCACGAGCGGTCCTCCCGGCTTCCATCCGACTCCGTCGCGTCCACCTGCCCTCTCCACTACCGGCGCAGTCCTCGTCCGTCCCAGTCCTCGTCTTGGCTCTCCGGTCTCAGGGGCTCCAGGCTTCCTTTTCAGCCCTCCGCACTCGCCCAACCGGTCGCCTAGGCTCTCCGGTCTCAGGGGGGGTCCAGGCTTCTTCCTCAGCCCTCCGCACTCGCCCGACCGGTTGCCGTCTCTTGGGTCCACTGGGCTCAGGTCACGAGCGGTCCTCCCGGCTTCCTTCTTCCCTGCCCGGCGTCCGCCAGGGCCCATCTCTCCTCGTCCGGCGGTCTTTCCCCGTCCGCTCTGTCGTGTCCCTCTTCCTCTCTGTCCTGTGTGTCTGCGCTTCCCATTTGTGTCTGTGTCCCTTTTTAAACTAAACAATGAGACTCCTCATTGGTCCCTGTGATTCCCCAGGTGTGCCGGCGCTCCTCGTCGATGATTAGCCCGACGTCACCTGTCTTAAAGGGCCACACACCCTCGCCGGAACACAGGGAATTTGGGGACACCGCGACATTACCATTAAGGGATTTGATATCAAACTTGTTGACGCCGCTAAGAATTGCCAACTGATCCACCTCCCTGAAAGATCTAAGTCACGGCCTTTCTCTTATCCTTCTGGAGCCCATGTTTCAGATCGATGTGCTGTTTTTTTGATATGTGCTGTTGTACCACAGCCCAACTGAAAGAACAAACAAATCAGTTAAGAGCATGTGATTAGTGTGTTCTTCTGTATATGTTCTACTGTATATCAAAAGATGTGGTGCTCATCCATTTGGCCCCAGGCGAAGCATCTGCACACATCTGCAGAGCGAGCAGTATCCCCCATTGCCTCGTTATCTCCTCTAGAGCTGCTTAGTGATTTATTTACCTGCTCGGCACACGCCGCTCAGGAAAAGAGGACAAGGCGAATAAGTAGAGCAAAAATGGAGGGAGGTGTGAGAGGGACAGGTGATATGATGAGACGAGAGGGTACTGAGAAGGTTATAAACACAGAGAATGAGGAAAGACACATTCGCTGGTTGTTTACAGACTGACAGAGCCAGTAAATGACAGGGACAGGCCACGGGGCTGAATAGGAATCTGATTGCACATTCTAATTTAATCAAAAGAATTGATTTAAAGAAAATAGAGCTAAAGGATTGCCATCACATTTCTGGACAGTGGCCTGAAAAAAAAGCACCTCAACCACAGCTGAAAGACACCAGGTCCTGGAAGAAAGATTATCTAATTGTAAATCATTCAGTTAGACAGTGGATTTTGAATATTTATATAGAATATTTTTTTTCTCTTTCTCTTTTTTGCAAAAGCTTCTCAAAGTCATCTCTCTTAGTGTTTGCTGGTGCAAATTTGCAAGGAACTTTTTAAGGAAGCCCCTTGGCACTGTTGCAGGGCTTTAATAGTTTAACTACCACGCTGTAACATTTAGGCTTTAAAGCTGCAGGGCTCCATATGTGTATGCAGTTTATATGACAGAAAAAGAAAAATACATTATTTAAAAATAACCAAATTTTGTATTGACTAACTGTAAATACAGATAGTTGCTTCCAGATAATGATAAAATACTCATCTGGTTCTATGCTAACATTTACGTCTCTATATCTAACAGATGGGTTGGCAGCAACTGGGTATGTTGCCAAGGTCAACCCTGGGGTACTAGCAGATATGGGGCCTGAGCGGCACTACTTTTATCCAAAGCCAAGACTCACGCTGCTCCCTGGAGCTCTGCCCGTGCTCCCCATGCTGAACCCTGTCCCCCCTGGATCTGCAAGCTTGGCTAACTCAACCATGTAACCACATCTCGACTACTGCCAGATCCGACTTCTGTAGGTCTCTCTTTGTGACACAACATGCACGAGGCACGCACCAGCAGCTTTAACTGGGAGCCACACAGACGTTTGCAGAGATATACCTTCTGAAACTATTCTCCTGTGCCCCCCACCCTCACCCCCCAACCCAGCAGGCTGTTCTACCCAGAGGTTCAGTGCCATTCATGTTACAGCCAAGCCCAAAACTGTGTGGGGGCCTAAGATCGAGCCTCCACATTCCACTGATTCCTCTCTGATGCCTTTCAGGGGAAAAGGGCCTGTTCAGCCTGATCAAGGTTTTCGGAGTCGGAGTGCTAAATGACCCTTTTAATGTCATCGGGGAGAAAAATGGGCAATCTCTCAATTTGGCAAGAGTTGGTCCGTAGCAGGCAGCAAGGCAAAGGCTTGATAGAGTGTGGAGGTTTTAAGAGGCAGGAAACCTGGTGACCTTTCCCTGTTTTCTGACGCACTGACTCGATTGCCCTTTTGAAAATGCTAATACTGAATGGTTCTCTACAAAACAGTTCCTACGAGAAGGCCCTTGGCGTGTCGACAGACGGGGACGACGACGAAGCAGTGTGTGTTCGGAGGGCACTGTGTCAAGTTTCAGGATTAAAGAGCTCTGTAAAATGAAACTGGCAACTGTTATTATAGGATTAGGTTTTTTTGGGCTGAAAAAACTTTTACACAGTCCCAAAACATTCAACCTGTTCACATTCCGAGGTGTAATCTAGACTGACTGTCTTACAGTGACCAGCCATTTACCCTCCTACACTGACACCTCTGCTTAGCCTTAGACATAATGTGTATTGTGTTTGAGGAGGCAAGGGGCGAGTTGAGGTGATGGATAGGACATGAAATCCAGGACATGAAGCTTTACTTTGTGTTAAGCAAATGATTGTTGTGACAGATAGTGACAGGACCCTTTTACATTTAATTCATGACAAATGTGGAAAAGGTATAGTAGAGTATATGTTTTGTGTAGAATTTTGGGAGAAAGAACAGCATTTTCAATTAAGGTTATGCTACAAGTAAGGTCTTAACTTGGATTGCCAGTTTTTAGTTTGCTTTTTATAATACAAGACTTGTTTCTTTCACCGCAGCACCTTTCACATAGCACGTAGCCGGTTTCTTAAGCAACACAAAAACACATCAAGACTAACTTAATTATTTGTGATTTTATTCATTCAACAGGCCGCAGAGGTGTGCAAAAGGCAATAGAAAGCATAATTATCTTAATGGAAGACTGAGATGCATGCCCTTTGTAACACAAGCACCTCTTAACAGCCAAATCAATAGCCCACTACGGCTGTACCCTCAGCCCTAGAGTGGATCACCTCCATCTTTGCTATCGAGCACTGATGATCGTAATAAGCTGCTTTCATGCTGCTCACATCAGCACAAATAATGAGGCAGCTTTGCTCACAACAAAATGCTATTACCTTCTCCATCTTTCTCTTTTAGCAAAGATCCTGTTAATGTGTCTAAGCAACTTTGGCTCCTATTCGGGGTTTCAGCCGAGCTCATTAGAGAACAGATCAGAGAAGAGGAGGGCCTATTCTTCCAAAAATGCCATATATCTAGCTAAAAAACAGATGCCCCTCACACAAAATCCCTCATGATTCTCGAATGACTACGAGAGCATATGAGACGGCATCAGCTGCGTGTCACTGAGCTATGAACAAGTAGCACTGATTGCCTGGCTCATTACTCCTCCTTGCTGGACCTCTGACGAACAGTGCTCCTCTGAGGCACTGCACTTGGTCTCTGTACAAGTGCTCACAGCCGAGCGGGCTGTGTGGCTCGATGAAATAACTCTCCGAGTATCAGCTGATTCCCCCGGGGCTCACACTGACGCTCATACACACACTAAAAGTCCGGGCAATGGGGAAAAGCCAGGACAGTGGGATTTGAACAGAATCAGATACAGCAGTGTGACTCTTAGCTGTGAATTATGTCAATGGGGTTTAGTAAACGCTGTTGTAACACAGAGTCAGAGCAGTATAAGTCATTGTCACTTCCTAGATAGAAATATACAAATAAAGACTGTGGTTATCAGTATAAAAAGTTAATTATCTGTGTATACTAGTTCAAAAGAATGTGTATATGTGCTGAGATGTTTTGTTTGGAGATAGAGAAGAAAAATAATTTGCCCTTGACCTGTTGTCTTCAGCATCAAGTGAAAGAGAAAGTCAAACAAAGATGAAAAATAACAAGATGCCACATGGTTACAAAGTTTTTATTTTTATTTTAAACATTTTAAGATTAAAATGACTAAAAAGCAGTTTATATTTCTTTTCATATCTCTTAACAGTTCAGTTGTGTGTAAAAGCCTTAAATGTATGTATACTCATAGACTTTCCCAGTTTTTAAAAAAAAAAATAATGTTTTGGGTCAAAAGCAAGTTTACTGTACACTGTATATTTGAATGAAATATGCAAAAAAATATATTACCATTCAGCCAAGGGATTAGGCACATCTTCAGTTCCAGTCAGTGAGAGCGCCTCAAAAATGACATAGAGCCCAGCAACGCACACTGTACATCCAAATCATCCACATGTCAGGCAGTAGGGCAATTATTCAAACGGCTAATTAGGTCAGTCAGCTCCTCTGGCGCTGCAGGCAGAGGCTTGTGCAAGATGGTCCAGTCCGACACACTGACCTCATGACGGCTTTCCCAGGCATCACTCGATTGGTCTGGAGCCAAAGGGATGAGTGACCCATACGTCATTTGGACTGATGATTGAAATCCTGAGCATCAAGTACAGGCCTTCTGGGCTCGCTGCCATGTGTCGCTGTGATACTGTACTCTGCAGCCATATGACAGCCATAAGTAAAGGCTTATGGACATTTGGACAGTTTTATCTGTCACACACGACATAAATGTTTACATTGAACATTGATCAGAACCACAACGATAGACCAAGGCTATAACAAATGTGCAATAATTGTCCACAGCTGTATGTAACATTTACCCAGTATCTTCAGCTCTCATTTAAATGTGTATCATTTATCAGACTAAGTGTATTCTCTGTGAATAATACATTTTATTTATGCTTAGACAACAACAATTATCTGCTCAGGAGTGTCGTTGATGGACACTATAACACAAATCTCATAGTATAATGTGTTATTAAGTCAAAAGTTTTAATACTTTGCTGATGTTGTTGTTCAGTGTCCAAATGATCAAAAAATAGCTGCTCCTGCCTCCTTTGTCAACTCCTGGGGGGAATGTCAGGTCCATCCATCTCTCTGGGGCAGTACTGCAGATTTCTAAATCGAAAAGTGCATCCTGCCTTTATGTACTAATAAAACCACACAATGTAACTTTATTTGCACCCAATAAAGGACTCCGAATGCAACTACACATCTCAATATGTATCTCATAAATATAAAATGTGCATAGATATGTGTTCCTGCCCTGTTGCTCTGACTAATATGACGGAGTATGACATGAACTTGTTGCACTGATTCTGTCAAAGAGAGGCTTTTGTTGGCTTTTTTTTTTATCTCAGAGAACAATTACAGTTGTTCCAGTATAAGAGATTTGATGCTATCATTCTGCTGTCATAATGTGTTCATAATTACAGCCTTTCCTATTCATTTTTTGGTCCATTTTGCCTGGTTTAGTGCCATAACTCAGGTACTGTATTCTTTATCATTGCCTGGAACACACTCAGTAAAAGGTTGATGTCCACATCAGTCGCTGCTCCACTAGTGATGGTGACATTTCTCCGTCTCCCTCCGGGCTTTCCTTCACCCGTCCATTCTGTACACCCTCTCATCCAAAATGCTCCAATTCCTCGGGAGCAATATCTTCTGCTCGCCGAGAAAAAGGTCACATGCTCCATTATTTCAAAGTGAACTTTTGACCTAACATTTACAGACGAGGCAAAAAATTGTCGATAGAAAGAAGCGACAGGTTTAGCGTGGGTTTATATTTTTGGATAGATGGATAAGTGAATGTACGGACTATTATAGTTTGACAACAGGGCTAAGGCTCTATTTAGAGACAGGAAATAACAAGGAGAGTGTACTAAGTGGCCAGACATTGATCCGAATGCTCCAGATGGGTGTTCTCTATAAGCTATTGTGGCATATTGCAAGTTGTTTCAATGCTAATAATAACAGTTTCCCTTGTCTATTATGGGACCTGTACATGCAGGATACAACCAACCCCTGAGGCTGTAATAGCAATGACTAACGGAGCCTTTTGACTCTGATTCACTCTGCCAGTCAGTTCTCTGCCTGGCACTGCTCTCCTGCCTCCATAGCTTCTCATTAGAGCTGTGTGCAGGCCGCTGATGAGATGCAAAGGGTGAATAAATGGTTAGAAACTTTACCATTCGTGTCATTTCATAAAGTAGCAAGAGAACAGCTGCTTTGTTTATCAATAAAGCCTTGTCTCAAGCCAATTACTGGTGATTAAGAGATGTCTAAAGTTAGTTTTGTAGTCACAGCTACACTATCTGTCCTTACTTGACCGAGAGTCGAGACTGTAGTGTATGAAGGCCAAAAGAAATCTTTGAAGCACTGAGAGTGAGTCAAAATGACCAAGACGAAGAGATATTAAGGTGTAGTTAAGTTCAACCTCGCCACCTTGATTCAACTCATTGCCGATTTGTAAGTGCTTGGTGAAGAAAAGAAATCTGATTTTAAATTGTTTACCTTTAGGCTTAAATCTTGGCTAAAAATAAAACAAAACTGTACCCATTTTTGAAATATTGTATTCTGGTGAGTGGATGATTGGATGAGTGAGGAAATGGCTGGATTAGTTTATGACTGTTGTGTAAATGTGCTGTATTCCTGGATTTGTATTTTCAAACGCTATTTATAGTTGTATATATTCTTGTGTATAATGCTTTTTATAGTGTATTGCCTTTGCTTTTATAATATTAGTGTGAATTAGAAAAGCCCAACCAGGGACAAGAATTGAGAATTAGCATTTGCTATAAACTTTATATGCATCACATCAGTTGCAATATTTATTTTGTTACTAGGTCTGATTGCATTGTCCTTGTTATATATATATATATAAAAAAAAAATCAATAATCTTCTTTGTTGCCTTTAAAGATCGAACTCTGAATAGATAGATACTGAATAAAGCAGTTCTTGGTTTTAAATCTGCAGTACTTTATGACCAAGTAAAATTGTACTTCTAAGATGAAAATGCAGCCTTAAGACTGTTCTTTGAAGTATTGCAACACTTGAAAACTAATAGGAAGCATAGAAGAGGAAGTGGTGGTGCAAGAGGAAACAATCCTTTATAAATACATTGAGGTGCTTACTTAATTGCTTCTTTAATCGATGCTCATCCTGCGGTCAGTCGAGGCTGCTGATTTGAGCCTTCTTATTGACTCTGCCGTTTGCTTTGTCGGACAAAACCAATCCCCAGTTTCACGAAAGTCGGACAGGGCTTAGAGAATTAAATTTGTGTCTCATAACCAGAGTCTCTTCATGTCTCCTTTTGATTTCCTCTCAAAACTCAATACTTGTACTTGTCAAATGTTATGGCTTACTTGCAACGATAACACAAGAACATAACAAGCTTACAGCTCAGTGTCTCCTAACGACCTGCGTCACCTCATTTCCGAGACACAGCCGCGGCCAACAAAACACTTGGCAGCGAGATTTTTTCTATTATCTGTATTGATTTGTAGTCTGTCAAGAAAAATCTAACTTCTGTTTTTACAGTTCACATTGTGTCATTGCTGTTTAAAACACAGTCAATAAATAAGGTTATAATTGGTTCTTGATTTATTTATGGAGCTCCATGAAAATTTGAAATCCATAAAGTGACCAGAGTTTTGATTAGACAATGAAAGCTTTTTGTTTTTGTGCAATTTTGTTTTTGCCGTCCTGGTCTCAGCGTCACCACTCTTCCCCTACAGCAGCTTGGGAACCTTTTTTTGCTTCTTTAATTTAAAAAATGTAAAACCGGACAAATTTTCCACCACAAAATACAAACACATTTCATTAAACCAAAGAATTACCAATATTTTGCCACATTTAAGTTGCTGCCTTTTATTATTTTTTTTTTCCTTTTTTGCTGTTTCGCTGTGTTGACATCACTGTTGACCAATGGGAGCACTTCTTTTTCCCTGAAGCGAGTTGGGATTGGCCAAAATCTCACTGTGTGCGGATCTTTTTTATTTAAAAATTCCTGTTCATCTTAAGGTCTCATTTTTTCACAGACAATAAGTTTTAGGTGATTGAACTGTCAAGATAAATGCTAAAGTAAAAAAAATATATATAAAATAGCCTAAACCCTGTTTGTTTGTTTATTTATTTATTCCCATTTTTTTTGAGGATAAATCCCTTGAGATGAATCATCTTGTTTTGGAGGGGGTCCTCTTGCTCACATTCATTCACTAGGGACAATTTAGAGTTGCCAATTAACCTATACATGCATGTCATGGACGGTGGGAGGAAGAGAACCGGTGAACCCAGAGAGAACCCACGATAACACGGAGACTCCTCACAGAAAGACCAGTCGGCCAAGAATGTTTGATTTGGCCAGGTTTTGAACTCACAACCTTCTTGCTGTGAGGCAGGAGTGCTAACCACTCTGCCACGTGCACCCAGTGCCATGGTTGTTTTGTTTTGCAGTGCAGCACAACCTTGTGTTGTGTTTGTGGCGTCAGTATAAATTTATGATGTCCAAATGGGCTTTTTTTTTTTTTAGACATTAGCAAAATAGTTACATTCCATTTGCTTCTTTTGTAGCCATTACACCTGCAGCCTCACTGCTATCGCTGAAAGCAATACATCGGCAAGTACCCTTTTACGAACAACCTCACCTTTACTGACACTGTTTAAAACTAGGTGAAGACGACACTGTTTCTTCAGATCCATATTATTCTAACTTTAAAAATGGATACTTGCTATTAACCAAACCTCTCCTCCACTTTTTGTTCAAGTGTAAAGTAAAACAGCAATTAACAAACATAAACCTAAAATGATAATGACATTTTATCTTGTGTAACACCTCATTTAATCTATAATGGGAGCTTTAACCAAAAGAGCAGCTTCTTCAGAGCCGTCTCGTCTTCTCACATTTTACACTCCACACGGCTGACCTTTAGGTTTCTCTTACTGCGGTTTTATCCACTGCAGAGCCTTTTCGTGTAACGTTCTCGTGAATAATTTTATGCTCTGTTGTTTCCTCATCAGACACATGCTGCTCTGCTCTTGTTTTCTTTCTCCGCTCCTCAATATTTCATGCCATTGAAAGTGCATCTATTCTCAGCCTTCACCGTGTCCTACCACCTCCCGACTGTCAAAACATCATCTTCTATCGTTTGACACCCTTCTAGTTTCTTAGCCCACTCCTTCTCACTAAGTGGAGGACATCATGTGCATTAAGTTGACATAGCGCTACCAGTAAAGTGTCAGTTGCACCACTTAGCTCGTGGTAATTACGGGTTTTAATGTGTAGGGAACGTGTGTTTCCCACTCATAAAATCTTTTAAGATACCCTAAATAGAAACTCTATTAACACAAACTTTGTCCATGAAAATAGATGGTATTTATTTTTTGCTGTGTTCACATCTATGTCTAATTTAAAATCTAAGTTCATATGGCTTTTTTTGATTGTATTATATTGTGTAGTGTCACAAAAACACAATTTTGTATAAAATATAGGCAAATTAAAATAAAATGGCATCTGTTAAATGGCAGCAGAGCATTCATATTTCTCACAGAAAGGTCTTGACAAAAGTCATTTTGATGCAATACACCAAGTCTAGTCTGCTTTCTAATGTTTTGAGTTGTGCCTTTCATGTGGTCAGATGCATTTAGGATTTACTTCCAGTCTTATCTACTCCTGTCTTTGTCTGATAAACAGTTGACCAACAGAAAGACCTCCTGAAAAGAAAAGGCTGCATTATATTTTGAAGAGTAATAAAGTACATGAATTGCAGGTTTAGCAGCTGAACCTGAACACACTATTTAGTGAAACAGACAGCACTGTATAGAAGCCTTTTCTGTTGCATCAAGCCAAACATTGAGTGAGTGGCAACACTCACCGAGAGGAAGCTCAATTTAAAGTCGTACTATGTTTCAGACAAAAACAAATCTGACCTTGCATCTGTGTAATGCTCCACAGAAAGAAAAAAAAGGTTTATTCTGGCTTTGGAACAACGTCATCATTGATGCTTTTAAAGTAACTTTAACTGTGACAATTTGAACACAGGTGATCATACTCAGACTGAAGCTGAAGACTAATATATACAGAATACTACTGTACAGAATATAAACTGTTTGACATTATCTTGTGCAAGGTTATTACTAAATCGTTCACACAGAGTATTTTCATCTCTACTTTATGTACTACATTGTTACATGACATTACAAGTGTTTCCATCTTCATTTTACTCAGTTATAGTGAAGATTTATTTTCAATGTGTCTGTATTGCAGCCGTATGATTGCTCTGCTTTGAATGATGAATAAACCTCAGAGCCGTTTATTTCCAATTTAGGCCTAATGTTGTTTCCCTTACTTATTTCTACGTGTGCCCCAGAGCAGATTGTCCTCATAGCCTCTATCCTTTAGCGCCGATCAATTGCCGACATATCCCTCCCTTCCCTAAAGGCTCACCCTCATCTGAGCGTCCGTTCCCCGGTGCTGCCTTTTCATCACAGCCCGGCTCAGAGGGACATTGGTCTTGATTGCTTGGCAGATGCCATTATCCTGGGCTTATATCTTCTTCACAATCATATTAGCCATTTGCGCAGCTGGGTACTTACTGAAGCGAGGCAGGTCAAGCGCTGCACTCGAGGGGACACAACGACGAGGGCCCACCTGGAGCTTGGACCAGGACTCTCCTCAACTCTGTGCTATTACCGAAAACACTGCTGGCCTTTTGTCCATTTACCTAATGCCTTCACGTCTCCCTCGCCGCTCTCCTTTTTACTCTTCTCTTTAACCTTCTCTATCTTTCCCTTGATGCATGGCCTGTAATTTCTTCTACCGCCAACCTTGATCTATCTGTGCCCCCAGGCTTTCACTATTCCACTCTTAACTTTGAACTCTCGTCATTCATCCTTCAGTAAGACTATAAGACTATAGAGAGGCTTCTGGTGGACCCCATGGGACCATACCTCGGAAGAAATATGATTGGTTGTCAATGGAGAGAGACAGTTTTTTATCCTGTTGGAGTTATGCTGTTGGGCTCACACATGTAGTTTTACCGGATGAAATATTACTTTTATGACAAGAAAGTAGTTTGTTGTAGACACTATCACTAAATAATAGCCCTTTATACGACCTTAGTGTGACCCTGTGAAATGCAGTATAATGTAAGTCAACAACTGTCTCACACACATGGTTGAATATGGCCATGGAGCAATTTTTTTGGTATTTTGATGTAAATACAATAAAAGTTCAAATTGATACGTGTGTAACAATCCAAATATATGATCAAAAATAATGCTGTTTACATTACTTTGAGGGACCCCTAAAAAGGATAATAGGAGAATATATTTCTAGGTCTGATTATGCAAAGTATTAATATTAATACCCTTTTTATAATGTGTCACAAGTAATGGCTGACTATGGGATAAGCTACAGATCAGTTTTTTCAGTGCTTTTTTTCTAGTGCAGTTATTATTATTTTAACCCTAGTATTAACCAGTTGTACCTTTTGCATCTTTAAGGGTTTTATGTCCAAGTGAATTTTCATGTTAAGTAGGAGACCAGGGCATGTTGTCACACTTTTTTCATGTGTGAATATAAAATGAGTACATCATAGACAAAAAAAATGCATACAAAGCAAAAAAGCAAAATCTCAGCTATATATTGTCTGTTCATTTCCTTTTTTTTATCCTGCTTCAGTTTGAGCTTATAGGAATTTCACTTTTCAAACAAATTAAAAAGCAACAAATATAACATTTTAACTTAAAGTTCAAGATTAATTTTAGTCATTCCTCAGAGGCTCTATAGTTCTACAGCCCTGAGGCAGTCGTGTTGTCGCTCCGGCCTGGAACAGTTTAGACATAAAATAAAAACTGCAGCCTGACAATAATCCCCTGCCCCTGTAAAAAGGAGGGTTTTTTAGATGTGACAACTTACCCCCAAATCACTGACAAGTTGCCCCGTACCAGCCTAGTTTTTCCATATTCAGAGCATAACAGCAGACACAAAAGAGGCTCAAAGCTGCTATTCCACTTTTCAGTCTAACCTTTTGGTTTGAAAAACAAATGCAATGTGACAACTTGCCCATTGTGACAACATGCCCTGGTCTCAGACATTAGAGCCGATGTCATCATTTTTGTTTAGCCATTCAGACGTTTGGAAAAAAAATCAGAAGTTGCAATTGTCATGTCTGGGGTTTGTAATAAAGATGCAGGCTGCATTGGGTCTTTAAGCTACTTATAATAGGTCCTTTCCAGACATCTCTTTTATATTTTTTACACTTTTTCACAATCATAATATTCAAAAGCCTTCTGCGTCTGTTATTTATCTCATACGCTTATTTTAAATTCAAACGCTGACATTTCCCACAATTGGCTGATTAATCAAATAAATTGTTGTTTACTGACAACGCCACTGGACGTTCATCCTAATCAAGACAGCTTCATTTTAATCCATTTATGTTAAAACCTAAGATAACACCAAAGTGAGATGCGAGAGAAAATAAGGACAGATCGTCTGAAAATTAGTAAGAGTTGGAGACTAGACTGGAGTCACCTATAAAACAAGACTAGAAATCAGCATTATTCATGTTTGCATTTTAACATAGACACTTTCTTTTCAGTCACAGTACATTTGTTGAAGTCTTAGCTGCCTTTAATTTTAAATAAAATGTCTCAGACTGAGAACATAGTGTAAAAGTGTTAGAGATAAGACAAAGACTTTTTGAAATAATCTTAAGACCGGTCTCTAGTAATAAGTAGAAGCCGGGTAGATGTATAATGAAATGGCACTGGGGGCGAAAAACAGGGCTTTTTCAACAGTAATATTGCTTACACCAAGAATAGAGTCAGTTAGAAAATCAATATGAAGTCAACAAGGATATATGAAAGTGCTGGGGCTGATTGATGATAACAAATTATCTGAATAATCAATATGCCCATAGCTTCTGTTCATGAATTAATCACAAACAGGCAAAGATTCAAGGTAACGAGCCATGGTCCACTGTGGAGAAAAGTACGAGGTCTGCAGTAGGCAAAAGGCATGCATTAATAGAGCACCACATGGCACAAATACAAAACAACAAATGTATTTAATAAGTTATGACAAAAGGCTCCTCAGTCCCATGTTTAAAACAACACACACCAAGTAGAGTCATAAATATGCAACGATGCCTCTACTGGTTGTCACTGGGTCTAGGAAACATATTAAATGTCAGTCTTCATATTTTCATCTCACTTTCATTGGCGCTGCACGGAGGGCGCGCACAATGGTAAGCGGGACAGTTCATGAGGAACTAGAGGAATATGCTGGATATGTGAGTGTGGTGCTGCCCTCCTGAGTGTAAGGTGACAAAAAGATGACAAATGTACGAGCGGATGAAGTCGAGTGATCCGCCGTGAAGATGGTGCTGGGACAGAGAAGAGGAGAGTTGGAGGGAAAAGTGATGTGGCTTGCGTTTTTATCCACCCTTTACTCCAGTCGCCACGGCAACATGCCTCCGGGGCACTCCAGAGAGGCGTCATCACTGACAAAAACAACAGAGGCAGAGAGTGAGGGTGAGCCAACGAGACCAGAAGACAGAAACAGCCCACTTCCACAGCGTCCCTCACTCAAAGAAATATGAACGTGACCTTCAGGGTCTCGGCTAACAGTGTAATGAACAGTCATTCATCACCAGAGGTCACTCAGATTAATGTTGGGACCGCTCTAGTAAAGTTTCACCAACAGCCTCTATACCGCCACGTTTATGGGGTCAATATCACGGATATCCAAAAGGGACACTATTATGAGATATGAAATTGGCAGAGTTAATCAAACTGGGGCTAATGCTTAATATTTGGAATTAACTGAGCCATTAATGCTGCGGCCTGCCGTTAGGCTAGATAGAGTGGTTAAACTACCGCCAGCAAAATTAAACAGGTTAATTAAAGTCTCCAAATTTTCATTTATTCCCCTTGGCCTGTATTTCACTGTTAAACACACAAGGGAGTCACATGAACATGCACAGCACAATAAAGTGCACAGCTCTCACAGAGACAACAAACCAAACCAACCTCATGCTTTTATTTTGTGTTTTAAGTCTAATAAGGGAAAACAGTATTTCCAAAAAATAGAACATGTACAGAGCTTATGATCTTAGTTTTGTCTGTTTCATTGCAAGAAAAAATGTTGTAAATAGATAATACACATTTTTTAGTATATTGTCCCAGCTCTGTTGAGGTCTGTCAGTCGAGTCTAAGCTGTCTGTTAAATAAATTAACTAAATTAACTAAACTAGACGCCAAGCTCATATTACAAGTATTATAGTTATTAGCTCTCTGATCCAGATGACTCAATTCAAATTTGAAAGTGCTCAATACATTTAGGGGCCTACAGTGTAGATTTATTAGGAGTAACTGATAGAATATGGCTGTAATTGTCATGTGGAAACATTTTTTCAGTGTTTAACACATAATTACACATGAATATACATATTTTTGTCTTTCAATGTAACTATAAAGTCCGTTTAGGGGATTCAGAAGCCATAAATTGTTGCCTGGAGGTCTGGCAGACCAAAGCAGGATCCTCATCAGAAGTAGTTGGCTGTCTCTCATGACCTCAGGTTGGACGATTATCAGGCTGATATTATGCAGGATATGTGCAGAATAATCGTGTCCCCAAACCACAAATGGAATGAGGGGCTTGTTTTGGGAAAAAGATCATCATTTATCCCCCTCAGAACACTTCCTGAGGTGAAAATATATGCCAAATAGTAATCAAGCTGTTAGTTGAAGCATCTTATTAATTCAAATATGCTGTTCTGTGCCTTTAATTTGTTGCTCATCAGTTTAACACACTGTTCTATGAATATTTTGGCAATAATGTGGTTAATGACCAAAATTTGTGTTGTCTGCCACTATTACATTTGAATAATTAAGTTAAGTGAGTGACACATTTCCACAAGTGGTTATTAGAATTTATATGTTCATTTAATCTTTTTTTTTTTTTTTTTGAGAACGCAGCTCTCACATTTTTATCAACTATTTAAAAAGCCTCATTGAGGGATTGTGCATGACACTCGAGAATCCTTGTTCAGGTTATGCAATGTCATTCAAGTACCAATGAGATTCTCAGTTTTACAAATATTAATAAAATACTCACTGTACAGTTAAGAGAAAATGAGAGCTCAGTTGTAAACATCTTAAGGCCATTTTTAAGGTAAAGTCACCAAAGATATATTAATTAAAACACAATACGCAACACTTTTTTTTTTACCAGAACATACATATTCTCAAAATTGTATATGTCCTCAGAGTTATTGATGGTCAGCAGTGGCCCTGGTGCAGCAGATACTCATGATGGGGCCTTTTACCAGCTGTGATAACACATGTCACCAAACTCACCAGATAAGCGCCGCTCTTTACATAAGATATACCTGGAGCTGTACAGACTCTGTCACAGACTCTACTAATGTAATGCATTGATTATTTTTCTGTCAAAAAAGCAAAAACATATAAAACATCAATTAACACCACAATGCTCTGATCTTACATCGTTGTTGTGGGGCCCTCGGAGACTGAGGGGGCGGGGCGCACTCCGGACGGATCGCCGTCAGAGGGCGTGTTTGCAGCGTGCGTGGTGCGTGCGTGTGAATGTGGTGCCCGCTGCTGCTCGAGTAGAGGGGGTACAGCGGCAAGTGCACGCACCTCGACCCACTTGGAGCACACTTTAAAGGTATTTTAAAAGAACATTTATGACGAAGCGAACGTCCCGTGCGTAAATGCGGAAGCCTGAACGATGCCTTAAGATTGTTGCTACTCGCCAAACAAGATTTAAAGTGCTGCTGTTGCTGCTGTTACATGGACAAATGGGTCTCGTCGCGATGGGACTGGAGTTGAAGAACACGTAGCTGTGAAGATTTGAACTCGACCTAATTTAACCAAAGGAAGTTAAAAAGACATTTTATTTTTTATTCTTCACTGCCGGGATGTTGTAAGCGACGCTGGGACAGAAGCAGAGGGGACCCAGGAAGAAAAAAAGAGAAAGAAAGACAACGTGGGGAACCAGGAGCTTCTGTTAAGGTCTGGACGCGCACCGGCGGGATTATGGCTCCAGCAGCGTTTTCTCTCAGCCTCTTCACGCTCGTCCTTACAAACTTGCACCTGTCGAGAGCCAGCAACCGGCATGCAGTGTACTGGAACAGCTCAAACCTCTTGTAAGTCTCGCTCTGCGGTTCTTCTTGCCCTGTTTAATGCCAATTCACGTGTGATGCGCTTTGTGTAGACCAACCTGTGTTGATAAGTTGTTAAAAACAAAGCATGTGTATAGCCTTAGACCACGGCTATTAGTCTATTCTGTGTTCAAAGATAGAATATGGAGCTGCATTCAACGATATTATGTCATTCACGTGTAATAGCTACCTACAGCAATACTTCAGACATCATATGATTGCATTGTCAGTTTTCAGTCTTAAAGAATGTTGGTTTCTGTGTATAATTAAGAATTGGTAAATAATCAGGTTTTCAAAAATCTATCAAATCCTGGGAGGCTTTGGTCCGCATTTGATCTTGAATTGTAAAAATGGGTCAGAGGCACTCTAAAAGCACACGAGACATTTACTTTACCTGGGCATGAGGTCCACCTCTCTTTAGCCGTGTGTCTCAATCTAAAATGTATTACAGAAGGCACTCCTCCATCAGTAAGAAGCACTGAACCAAATGATTTATATTCAATCAGCATTCATTTTTAACAGTATACTTTTCCTATTTACCATGTCACTTTGTGATTAGATCTTAGAAATAATGCAACTGGGAAAGAGTTTTAGCCATGTTCCTTGTTTTACCCTTGGTGCTGAGTGCTTACTGTATAAATATTTGATTGCCCTCTGCCATAGTCAGACTACTTAGCCTACTGCATCACTAAAATGACTCATTTAAGCAGTCATCTTTTCATTTACGCTGCTTTTAGTTTAGCCCTGCCTGTCACCTCACCTGCCAGCCACACAGGACAAATGCATAATTCACACCCCTCAAAGTTTCATAAATCTACGTGGACGCACTCTATAAATCTCACTCAGAGTCAGTGTGTTGTAATGTATGCTCTGGTCGTGTCTGACTGCTCAGGTAAGCTTCCAGAGCTCTCTACCTGCGAGCTTTAAAGCCAGCTTGCTGTGGGGCATAGATCGATGTGGCTTGCACTGCCTTTGTCTTCTCATTAGCCAACAGTGAATCCATCTTTCTCACATTCTTTTATCTCAGTCCTCACACAACCCCTCTTCGTCCTCCTCCTCCAGCGTGTTCCTCTTCTGTCCATTTGTATTCACCTCATAGACGCTCTCCTATCGCCTCTCTATCTCATACTTGGTTATTTTCTCCCTTCTCTTATTTTTGTGCTAGGGGCCTGTCCCCCTCAATTTCCCTTTTTCTGCATCTCATTACTGTCCCACATCTGCTCCCGGTCCCTCATTCACCTCCCACGCTGCTCTCATAAAGTAGATGATTAGAATTTGTATGAAAGGTATTGAAATGCACGTGCGGGGCGTCATTCAAATATTATATTATATTTATTATAATAGTTTTTTTTTTCTCAACTTAAACCTTCAACGTCATGGAAACAGTCAAGAAGGCTGCAGCAGTCCTTTCCTCATTAATGTTAATGTGCAAATGGCATAGTCACATTCAAAACGGTTTGAGATTTATGGCTGCAGTGAGACCTGTCTGTGTGACACAAAAGCTGTATTCACAAGTAAGCCTTAAACCCACATTTAAAGTGTCATAAACTCCATCAGTCCACTATCTATCTGTTTTAATTAGTCTGTTAGTGTGCACTTTGTCTAAAATGATTTTCACAGCTTGAGCACAGTTGTCTATGCAGTTATTCATTATGGAGATGGCACATATTGTGGATTTAAATTGACATTTATGTGTTAACATGACAAATATGGGCTCTTATTAATGAATTCAGAGTAATGTGTGGGTAAAAAAGAGGGAGGGGGGACAAGGTGCAGGTGTAGGTCTATATCCATGTGCAAAACCTTGCCTTTCTACACTCCGACATACCACCTCTAAAATAATGCAAAAATTGACCCATTTTGCAGGTAGCAGACAATTCCTGAGAGGCTATGGCAAGAATACTGATGGCCATCAAACCTTAGTCCTCCGGCTTGCGGCCACTGTGTCTCTGTGGTTCAGAAAACCAGCTACAGGCCGCCCTGCTCAACCATGCATCCCAGGTCTGGTTGTAGCGACACTCAGGAGACAAGCGGCCTGTAGGGCCAACTCTGGTCGAGCCATAATGTTTCACCCTTGAGAGGAGCATTCAGCGCAGATGGCTACAGCACAGCTGCAAGAAATAGAATCACTTGGAAGCAAAGCCGTTCTTGCCTAAGCCTGAAAATGACTTTTTATGATAGCGCACAGCTCCAAATGTCTTGCTTTGCTGTCGGGAGTCAAAAGGGTTTGTCACACAGCTGATACCCAGTATCACAGTGCGTTTGATACTTTCTGAGGTAAACAACATTAGACACTGTGATTTGTTATAGATTTTTCTTCTGCTGCAGCTCATTTGAAAGATGTCTCTATTATCATAACCCAAAGAAATAGCTCCTAGTGCTTTGATTACCGCCCAAGTCCGTCACAACCACGCTACCCCCCATTAGAAAGTGTTGCTCTCAGCTTCCGCTCTCAGCAGTGCGCCTGGCCAAGTCGCTACAGATGTCCCTGCTAATGGCTGACTGAGGCAGGAAAAAACACACACGCAGGCCATTAAATCATCTCGCATCTGAGGCCATCTGCCAATTAGAGGGGGGAGATGTGGAACATCTTGAGAGCAAGCAGGGCAGCGGTGCACTGCGGTAGTGGCACCTTACCACAAGCAGCGGACCATGCTTCTGCCACAGCCTCCCATCAGGTGTTTGGCCTTATTGGTTACACACGATGCATTGCAATAATTGGGCACTGTGTGTCGGCATGATCAAAACAACAGCATTCACTGTTCAGCTCCTGCTTTTATCACACAATGTCTCGAATAATGCCTGTCACTTAGCAAACACTTTGTTTGGACTGTGGATAGAAAAGCAAGAAAGTTTGCCCCTCTTTTTCTGTAAAATCTCATTTCTTTTGAGATAAAAGCGTTCTTTTATTGTTTCTGGCTGAGCCTGTGTATCTTACAGCTTTGTGTGTTTCATGTTACATATTACAACTCTGATACCAACCTCAAATGGTATTTGTCAGACACCAGGACAACATAAAGAAAAAACAACCTAGTCCCCAGCACACCATATCTGGTGCTACGAAATAAATTATCACCTTGACAAATAGCTTCCCAGAGAGTTGGAGGTACAGAGGCCTGTGATCAATGTGGAGTCAAGGTGCCGTCTTACTCAACAGGCTCATTAACTGCAGGTCTGTGTGAGTGGATTTGTGTGCAGCCCAGCCAGACTTTGTAGTTCCCTCTGGGCCAGAGCACACTCTGACACCCAACAGGGACAGGTTTGTAAGTATTTAGTTGCTGTGAAGGAAATAGTTCTAGAGACGGAGAAGATGAAAAAACTCAGTGACGGATGGATATTGAGAAATTAGACAATAGAGCAAAGAAGCAGTGGATTTTAGAAGTGGGCATAATGCAGAGATTGGTTGAAGAACACAGTGGGGATGTTTACAGCAGAGTAAAGGAGGATTGATTGTTGCCCAAAAGTCAGGGAGGGTGAACGAGAGCATGTTTTAGCGGATATGGAAGTGAGGTTATTTAGTGCTGGAGCTGCTGTGTTCTGAGGAGGTGGTAGCCTCAGGAGTTGATCCGCGCTAATATGGACTAATATGGGTTATTCGTGTGGACTAATGCTCAGAAACAATAGCTTCCACCATTCACCTGCCCCTCTACCTTTGACAACACACATGTGGACCAGATACATGACAAATATAATTTGCTCACTGCAGACACAAGCATCTTTGTCACTGCATTCTACAAAAGGCAATATTTTATAGTTGCTAGATGTGAATTTCTCTCAAAGTTAGAGTCCTCTTGCAGTACTAATAATAATGTCGAGTTGAGGATATATTATGTGGTTCTGAGCCTCCAGACTGAATTCCGATATTATGCTTTTGTGAATATATGTTTCAAAGAATGGACACTCAGACATCCTTAGCATTATTACGGAGTGCATAACTCTGTATGGAAAGTTCTGACCTTTCTAAATATAAATGTATAAATTGACTTTTGTGTCCATCATTTGTGCTCTGTACAAGTTATGTTTGATTATTGCAGTGTTTCAGGCGGTACAGACAAGCAGCAGATTAGTTTGATTAACGGTACCAATAAATGGATACTTGTCTTGACATTATGACCTGGTCTTAAAAAGCCATAGATTTAAATTATTGTAAGGCTTATTGAATTGCTAAGCAGTGTATTGGCCATTTTTAACTCGCTGGAACCTTCTATGAGTCACATAAATGGATGGACAAACACTAAAAGGATGTTTAATGGTTGGTATGGATCCAAAAGTGGGGGTGTGAATCAATGCATTTATATGGTTGGTATAGGAAGGTGAAGGGAACCAGGCTGAGCAAAAACACAACAAGGTGGCTTTCTCAGCAGCAATCAATCGCGGTGCATCAGGTGATCAATGTCCAAATGCATTTTTAATTTGATTTCACAGTGTCAGTAAATTGCCATGAAGTATTCACAGCACCGGCTCGGGGAAGCTCACATCACGTATTGCCTCGGACCAGCATGCTTCAGAATTGATTATTACAGGCTTGTCAGTCAGTGCTCCCGGGTTCACGCTCACTGGAGGCCTTAAATACATCTGCACCAAACACAGTCATAGCTTAGCTGTAGCGACTTCGGAAAAGGCAAAGGCTTAAAATTGGATCCTGAACACAGTTATAAGAAATGCAATCGATTAAACAGAAGACAACTAGGTTGTCAAGGTTTCATCCATACATTTATATTCTGCTCATTTTATACTCTTAAAGGTTTGTTTGGGAGGATAAGTAAACACTTGTTCTAGCAAAGGTTTAATGGCTTCATCACTGTGCTATCACTAATACATTTTAAATCAACCTTCTTTGTGTAGCTAGCGTTAAAGACTAATGACAAAAGAAAGATACATTATAACCTCTCAATCAGCCTCCAACAGAACAGAAAATTGGCCACTATGTTGAAAAAATAGATTTTAGTTTATATTTGTGCTTTCTGCTGCTGTGTACCCTATAATAGTGGCATAGAAACAATCACAACAAGCTTAAGTAATGGCAGCACACCCTGTTTAACGACTAATGGGAATTCGCCCATAAAATAAATTTAATTCTTATAGCCATATCGCCAAGCCAATATTTAATATATATGTTCCAACAGGGAAATTGGAGAAACTTTGACTGTTACTCTGCTACAATAAAGTCTGCAGTCTCAACCTTTGCTGCCTCTTTTTAGTCCTGGCTCCTCCAAACCACTGTGGTACCCCAAGCCTGCTCTGCTTCATTATCACAAGGAATTGGCAGGTTTGGTGGGTCATTATTGCCTGTTCATGGACTTTGATGGGCAAGTGCCATGGGACTCATCTAAAGTCTGCCCGAGGTGAGGGGAGTGCCACTTTATTTAAAGGTGCCCAAAGAAAAACATAGTTGGATTGGACCCTTCATATGCCATCAGAGGCCATTAGCATTCCATGTGCTCCAAGGTTATAAAACTGCATTTAACTGGCACTGGAGACCCACAGGAGATAGGCCAGATCCCAGACAGGTAGAACCAATTTCAGACTCAATGATTTGAATGCAAATGTCTCCTACAAAGAGAGCTTTCCAACTTTCGAATGGCAGCGCCACAGTACATTACACTGGGAGGCTGCAGTGCAGTGCCCGTTACCCACTGGGAAATTACATTGCAGCTATGATGGAAATGGCTGCCATGGAGGAAAAAGATCAAAGCTGTTGATAGGTGGATGGTCACTGGCTGGAGTTTGATTATTTGGGAAATAGGCCTTGTTACGGTTCACGGACTGGAAAATGATATGACAGACGCAGCAGTGGGTCAAAATATATTTCTTTGTTTTTGAAGCAGAAGGCTGCTTTAGAGGTCCAGCACCTTCAGACTTATCAGTATCCCTTCGTTAAAAGGCACAAAGAACAGACACAGGTTTGTGCTCTGTCATATCTTGTTCTCTGCTTATTCATGTCTGGCCTCTCACTGTGACAGGCCTCCCTCCCAATGCTCTTGGGTGCTTAACGACAGCGAGGCCACCACAAGTGGAAACTATCCTCACAGCTTAGAGGAGGATATGGCTCAGGTTTTTTTTTTTTTCAAGCGAGGGCAATTTCCAATATGGGCAGGGTAATAATTATGTTATCTGTTATAAGTGAGATTTTTCCTATTGAAGATGTAATTATATGAAGGTCTAAGACCCTTTGGCAGCTGTCGTCTCAGTAATGAGAATATTTGAAGAAAATTGAAATCACTCTAGTTCTCAATGCATCCAGAACAACCAAAAGTAATTTGACCCTTGAGCATGAGCTGCCATCACCCCCAGTTGTTTCTTGTATTGCTATTATATTGTTAGGGGAACTCATAAATCCGAACATCTTCAAGTGAAACTGCGCTATTACAAAAATGATACCAAAGTCTTTAGTGCTTGAAGGTATGTTGTAAGTGGATTTGATAGAAAGCTACTAAAATAGATATTCTTCTTCGAGGCTGGTGGGCTGCTTCATTTCACATTTACACAATTTGCGCTGCTCTGAAGTAGGAGTTGTAAAATGAAAGGGTTTTAAAGGAGAATACATATGTTCTAGTTAGTCACAGACTGAATCAAAGACAATACAAAGTCACAGGATCAGAGTACAACTGTGTAAGCAGTCAGTGACACACTCTTTTCTTTCCGGCCTTGTTTCCATATCTTCAACTTCATCATTTAATCAGGTCTCGTGTTGGTCTGCATCAAAAATCTATTTCGAATTCATTTGCTGCTCTGATGTGTAAATTCAGTTATGGTTAATACATGAGCTAGGCACATGCATAATCATGTCGCTCTACTCACAGGCATGCATTTCTCTTCTTCCTGGTGTTCTCACCCATTGATTTATATGGACAATACGTGACTCATCTCACACTACGGGTACCCTCCATCAACGGGGGGTGTCCCTCAACTCATTCCCATTGCCTTTTTTCCTTCTGGATCAGCACCGCTTAGAGAGCTCCATCTCCACGAAGCAGTCAGCTATTTGCATCTGTAACAGCCCGGGGGGGATTCGAGGAGCGACAAAAGGGGTGGCAACCTGCTTTTTTATCACTATATTATCAAACCTTGACTATTAATGGTTAAATGTGATCAACACTAGACAGCAGTACTAGGGGTCTATACCTGTGTGTGTCTTTTCTCTATAAAATCCTGTTCTGGCTGTGCTCCAGTCTGCTGCAGTGTTTTGTTTGTAAAGGTATTATTACAGTTGGTTCAGCTGCTCCCGGTTGCTTTGGGCTATGTACAACAGGCATCTGTGTTATGCTCACATGACAGTGATTTGTGACCAATAAAATCATCATATGCCATTCATTTTGCACTTATACATTGCAGGCATTTTCCCTTTGTGCCGCTAAATGGGCCACAGTCTAGACCAGCTTAAAACTGGGAGACACTGAGACAAGCCCAGATCCTCGCCATGCTGTGTGTGGGTGTATAGAATATCAATGTCCTGCTGTGCTTCCTCACTCTCTGTGTGCGTCTGGTTGCTATTAGGTGGCATTTAAGGTGTTTTCATGTCTCTTTGTCTGGCTTGCTTTGTATTATGTGCTCACTCGATTGATTGTTGGTGAAAGCCCAGTAATGATCCTGTCTTTTTCCTTCACCTTACAGGTCCTTTTAGCGCTTGCTTATTTTCTTTGCTTGCGTTCACACTTATGCAACTATTGTAAATGTTTATTTTTTTCTTTCTGTATTTTTCTCTGTTTTGTGTTATTATTGCTTTGGGACTAATATTATGGTGTCTATACGGGGTCACATTAGTCGTAAACGAAAGAAAGGAAAAACTTAGAAGTGTAAATGTAAGCTTAGAAACGTAAGCAAAGAAACATAAATGAAAATGGAATTGTAACCGGAGCCTTGAAAACAAAGTAAATATTTTTATGATTGAAAAACTATTTTTTTTGTAATATAAACTATGTTTACGCTCCCTATCCTTTGCTTTAACAATCCAAAAGTTACGATTCAGAATATACTTATTTATTCATGAGCCTATGCTGCGGGCTCTTGTCTATTGGCTGAACCATGTTAGAGGAACAGGAAGTTAGGTCGGTCTGATAATTAATGCTTTCGATCCTCGCGGGTCAAAGGTTGCATTTCATTGTTAGCAAAAGCTTAAATAGGAAAACTTTAGCTCATTTACCTCAAACAAGATCAAACACTGACAACAAACCTAACCTACTGTGCTAACAAACATCTAGCTACAGTAAAAAAAAAATGCCTTGTTTTCACTTGAGCTTCATTCAAACCCTGGGAATTCACAGACAGAACAGCTTACTGCCCGAGATCTCACCTCATCTTCGATTGGATAAGAAAGTATTGAAAATGTATGTAACAAATCTGGTATCTGACGTATTGTCTGTTATCATCAAGGTGTCTGACATCTATGTGTGATATTTGTAGAACATTCTCAGTAAAGATTTTGGTGTATGTGAGACTAGGCCTGTGTCTTCTCTGCATGTTGTTGTTTGAAGCCTTCTGTTTCTGCTCCAATCTCACCTTGTGTGGAGTCAATGGGAAGTCCCAGAAGACCGCTCCGCTCAACCGCATTGCCGCGCGTAGGCGTAGGAGAGTGGGCACTACCTCCCGTTACACCTCGCTTTAATTTATTGCTCGAATGCCGTTGAAAGAGGGAATCACAAGCATTGTAACATTATTTAGAAATCCTTTGGCTCACAAGTGTAGCCTGTGTGTACACATGAGAGGAGGAGCTGTGTTTCCTTTCCTCTGCAGTCTGTGTGTCTTTCACTATAGCATACGTACAGTAAGAGATAGATGGTTATGATAAATAGATTTGCTTTTGCAGCACTTAAAGGGATTCTGTGCCACTTCCCAGGAGAAAGAAGCAGTAGAAAAAGTTATGTCAAAAAATAACCAAAAGAAAGGGAAGTGAGACTGTGGGTGGGGGTGGGGGGGGGGGGAGTGGTATAAGCAGAGCAGAGATGTAAAGGCAGTAGTGGGGAGGAGGATGGGGGTATTCAGATGCAGAAGAGGAGAGGAAGAGCGTATGGAGAATATTAATGGCGTGTCAGGAAGTGGAGTATCTTTAAAGACCTCAACCTTTATTCTGGTGCTCATGCGTAGTGTATGGGAACACGCCGCTGCAGGCTGCGCTGTAAAACCAGGGAAATTGAAAAAGGCTCCAGCGGTAACATAGTGGTAGATATGAATAATAATGAATTCAAAAGGACATCGCTGGCCTTTTTGTTATGCTTTAAATTGACCCGTTCTAACAATATCTGTAGTCACTGCAGTAATACTGAGTCTGCTCCATGTAACATCAAATCACTTGTTAGACGTGAAGTACAATCAAGAGAAATATATTTGATGGGATGTAATGACAGGCTTTTTAAAAACATGAAGCACAAGTTTCCCTTTAATATCACCCAACATTTTTTATTAAATTATATTATGTTTAAATCACTGTTAATAATATACAGCACTTGCTTTTATTGCTGTGGTGTAGTGGTCACATTATCTATCCTTTTTACATTTATTAGAAGCTACAGTCCTCAGGTCATATTTACAACATATGCTATAATATGCTGTTATAGTTGCTTTTATTCTAAACTAATCTGTTTTTGATTATGATGATTTGTGGTGATAAAATGCATCCATACGCCTAAAGCATTTGTTGCTGTGGGATATTTTTGATTTTGTTTTGTTTTTGAAAGAAAAATCTAATAAAAAGTCAGAACATTGTGAACTGCATGTTATTACTGTGAAAGTGGCCGACATAGGAGAGGCATTTGAAACTGATATGTATCTGTATAATAAATTGTATGTTGGTCTTTTTGATATTTAAAAATGAATCACATAAACTTGAAAGTGAGGTAGTATATACAGTGCTGTTTCTCGTAAGGTACATCACAGTAATCTTTGAGCAATATGTGCGTCAGGACCCACCCACCCCCTGTCAACAGAGAAAAAAGTAACTGCAGCGGTGAGTGTCACCTGGGAGAATAAGAAACAAGAGGAAAGATAGGATTGGAGGAGATTGAGAGTTGCAGTGACACTCATTTAACCCAGTGAGAAATGTCTTTGTAGAAATGTTTGTCATTGTGAGGGCCAGGAACGGGGCTGTCAAAGACAAAGAGGAAGTATCTGGAAATAAAAAAAAACAACAGTTTTTCACATATGGAGTGTACAGGCTGATTGTATGGTGCCAGGTAAATGAGAGCGCACGTTGTTAAGAGGTAAACATGAGGCAGAGAGAATAACACATACTGCCCCGAGTCGTTGTTTATGAGGGGAACAGCAAATGTGACACGCCAAGACTGCACAAGATGGATTCCTGCTGTGGAAATTGGTCTAATATCAGGAGGTTTATTCCCTCGGAGCACTTACTGCTGTTGAAAACACTGTGGCCTCTAACTGAAAAAAAAGAAAGCGATGGTAGATAATCAAATTCTCATCTCAGCCTGTCTTGTGTCATTTGATCCAGAGTAATATAAATTGGACTATAACGTGTCTTTGCTCTCATGTCATTACATATCCAGTGTGTGAGGTTTACTTATGGGATTGTCATGATCTCTATTACATATAACAACACCTGACATTGGCGTATGCATTAGTGTAATCTCTAATTAGCCAACTTTTCCCAAAGAAAATGAACTTCTGGTGAAATGAGACTTTAGTTTCTAACCTCCAGCGCTGGTATATGGGGCTAAATTAGTGCCAAGGAAACCATATCTCTAGCTAATGTGCAGTGCCAGGAAGATAACAGCGCTTTCAAAAATGCCAGGGACATTAGCATTCCTGCCTCGTGCTGTGTGTGCGAGGTCTCAGTTTTTAAATCTATAAAAAATAAATTGCTGTTCGTCAGCAAAAATGTGGCTTCCCTCCTCCCTGCCTTCTCTTCATTAGACAGTTCATCAGCAATCCATCATATGTTTAATTTATGAGAGAAAGCCATTTAACACACGGCACAGGTTCTTAAGTTGTTTCTGTTATACTTTCATACAGGTGTCGCTGTTGCATTGTGGGCACTGTAGGCGTCAGAAATTATACTGTTGAGTTTAATGAGGAGTTGTTGGACTTCCACTGGAACAGACAGTCAGGCTTTGCTGCTTTGCCCTGTATGCAAATATCCATTTTCAATCAACCTTCAGTCCGAGGGGTTCGATACAGGTCCGGCCCGCTGCAAGGTAATTTAACCAGAATCCGTTGAATCCAAGGTCACATGGTGGAATGACATCTTTAATCACTAACCTTAACACTGTGTTGGCTGTGTTATAACGAGGCCAAAAGAGGTCAGTCAAAGTAAACTCACTTACACCGTTTGCATTTAAAAAAGGTTCTGGCGCTTGTGTAAGACTTGACTCATGTGAGTGACTCTAACTCTGGCTGGATTATGATAAAATGTGAAGGCGCCACACTTTAGTTAATTGGTAACTCTGCCACATAATAATATAAGCCATAAGCTGACTTACCCGCAGCAAAACATCTTTCTAACTATACCATCAATACAAAGCATGGCGACATTCATTTAATATGTTATAATGTTTATTGAAAGAGCATCTAATGAATTAAATAGGCAGAGATGCAGATAAGATTTGAAACAAGATTTTGCTCAGGTATATTACATGCAATGCATCTAGGCAAATTTGAAATGTTTACTACTTCAAATCTAAATTTACTGTGGAATAAATGTTATATTGAGCAGAATTTAATTTTCCTCCAGACCAGTACTTGATCTTCCAGGGACCATAGTGTCAAGTCTGGAGCGCCCCGTTGTTGCGAACCTTTACATTGTAGTCTCCGAGGGGAGCTGATGACGAGAACGCTCTGTGTCTGGAGCTGAACCTTCTCTGCAGCTGCTTGAACTTTACTTTAAACTGTTTGGTTAAGGTCCTCACGTGTTCCAATAATTCAAAATTAGCACAAGAATCAACGTCTCCGTGAAGGAGTTGGCTCATTTGTTTGCTAGCTTTGTGTTTGTGCCATTAAACTTTATAATGCACATTTAATATACATATAATTTGAAATGGAAGTACTAATACAATGCTAATGGATGTGCAATCAAGAATATAAACAGGTTAATGTTATTTCAAAATCTTATATGTTATATCTGTTTATTTGAACTGTGTTATTGACTTTTAAAAAATATGCAGTTACAATATTTATCAAGCACTGGTCTTGTTTTTCCCTCAGTCTCACTGTTTCCTGGTCTTGTCTTGGTTCGTGACTGTAATACTACTCTGAGATGCTCTAACCCTTTCCCACCTCAGTATCGACTTTCATCCACTGAACAGTTTATACTGAGAAGATCCAACATCAGTCAGTTTGGCCAACTCTTGTGCATGTCTCCCTTGAGGTCTGTGGTTTACCCAGGATACTCAGTAAACCTAGAGATATTTCACATCATGCTTGCACAGCACACACAGACACATGTACTCACAGTTTGTATTTCAATGAGACAAAAAAATGTAAATTGACTTTTGAGGAATTATGCAAATTAGTTGGTTACTCCTCTTTCCAGCACAATAATCACAACAAATTGATTTAGGAGTTTTCTGAATGCTTATTAGTTATGTGCTTCTCTAACAACATGCTAATCAACTAAAAATCTCTGTCTGACCTAAATAACTTAATGTTTGTCTAATCAGGGAAGAAAAGGCTGCGCTCAAATTTTCACAAGCAGCATGAGTCGAGAGAAAAGCCGGTAACCAAGATTCCAGTCCTGAAAACCCGGCAGGTGTGGTCCACTCCTATTGCGCTGGCTATATTAGCACAGCCTATCATTGGTATTCATTTGCCGCTCCTAATTCCCCCACAGTATTTTTTCCCTCCTCTCACTTGACAGAGGACCGTGGGTTAAACGCCGAGGGGAGCGCTCCATCACGACTAGATCTGATCCAATTAAATACAGATTTAATCAGCCCCACAGTCGGCGAGAGAATAAGCAATGATCAGGCCGTTGGTAACTAGGGGCTCTATTGTAGATAGTTGCTGGTTTCTGTTTCTTAGTTTGGCCTTTAGTGGACGAGGACTGGGAAGTATATCCCAGGTCACACATAACTATTGTTTTAATACATTCAGTCTTGGCTTTTGAGATCACTTGATATTTGACATTAGATGAAAGTCTGGAGGCATGTTAGGGTGGTGGATGGGCACAAAAAACCCAGGACTTCAATGTGGATGACCAGAGTTTGCATTATTAAGTTGAGTTGAAATTTTGGAAACAGAGTTAGGATTTAGGATTTAGCACTTACAGTCTGTCATTGGTGTAAAAAAATGCCCTTAGTCATTTATGATTTTTTTTTATTTGAGGAAAAGTACTTTTTTTTTTTCAAAATATAACCAGTGATTCCAAAATATACTCATACAGTACATTGCCATTAAAAAGGTTACATAAGTAAATTACTTCTGTAAAGATATTTATAATTATACAAAGCCCTTTGTCATTTTTAAGTGTTGTTCTTCCCAGGATACGTCAATAATTCATTCATTCATTTTCTACCGCTCTGTCCTGTTAGGGGTCGTGGGTGACTGGAGCCTATCCCAGCAGCTTTGGGCCTGAGGCCTTTTCTACATTTCTGCAAAGGTCACAAAGACACATTACCTTTGGGAGATTGGACGTCCTAATCCTCCCTCCATGTAATCTACTAGAACAAGCCACCAATCTTTACTTTTCTGTAAGCCTCCTCCAACCTCTGCTGACCTTCTACCGATCTGATTTACTGTTGTGAGATGCTGAGAAAGCGACACGGCCTCTTGCAGAAGATTCACTGTTGATGCAAACACTCAATTAAGTAATGATTTAGAGATTGGATTATATCTGTGGCAAGCAGCAACGATCTGGAGAGGTTAATCTTTCATTTGCTGGCACGGGAAACTGACACGGTCTTGCAGCTTGAAGAAGCAGGGAGAAAGCACCTCCCCAAGCCAGACAGACAGCGCAAGACTTTCCCGGCTTTGTCCCCAATGGCTGCAGCTGCTGATTGTTGAAACATTTTACTCTGCAGAGGAAGCAGTCCTGTGATATGAAGTACAGCTCCCCAGTGCCCCATCAAAGTCCACCGTAACTGCTGTGTCACCTTCAGAGTTTCAAGGGAGGCTTGTACATGCAGAGCTGCTGTGGAGCTTACTAATGAGAAGACGCTGGAAAGTGGGTTGCCTTTTAGCGTAGTCCTATGTCTGGGGGTGACTTCGGAGTTGACCTGAGACTTAATTACAAATCTGGCTATTTAGCGATGGCTGAGGTGTGTGAGTGATTGTGTCTGTCTGCATGTCTAAGGGCCGATATTATGTAAAATGGCTTTTCTGGATGTCATGCCCCATACAAAACATAGTGCCGTTAAGTGATGTGTTTAGAGTCTGAACCAAATCCAAACTGGCAAAAGGATTGTTGAGACTGGGACAATAACAACCCGAGGGTCTGTTCGTCCCAAAGCATGCCACACTTTTGCCGTAATTTCCATCATTTTAATATGTTCTCAGATGAGCTATCACTATCTTCAGGAGTGTTGTTACTGTTGTTTCTGGATGTTTCTATGTTCAGCATATGTTCTACTATCATCCCCCAAGTCATTATTTAAAATAGATTTTATGTTCTTACGATGTTGTTTTTTCCAATATTTCTTTATACATTGAATGTTAGATATGCATTTGTCTCCATGTATCAGTGATTTATAAAAATTTTACATCGTCTGAGTTTGAAGACTGAGCAGATTGTTAGAAGGGGTCCTTTTTTTCTGAGTGGCATTGACATTCAAAGCACTGCTGCAACTTTTATTGAAAATCGACTGAGCCAATGCTTTCAATGTGCATTTGCATTATTCCCAAAACCTTATCTTGACTTGTATGAAATATTTAGCTATTAATAAATAAATGACTCTTATAGGAAAGAGTACAAAGAGGTGTAATTTGCTAATTACAGAGCAAAATGATTCCTCTTTTTTCTGTGATGCTTGTCCCTGTGGAATAAACTTCGCTCTCTGTTGTCCACCTCAGATCAGTAGTCTGTAATTGCCTCTTGTGTTTGGTTGGAGCTGCACCTCACTTGTTATTTCCAGGTGTAAATGAGATGAGAAAAGAAAGGTTACCCTGAGCCGCGGCGGTGTGCGGTCCTTCAGGATGGTCTTCCTGCCGTACTCTGATATTTCAAACAACGCTGTGTTTGAAGTGCTCGGTTGGGTGCCTGCGCCTTCCGCAGTCGGCCGGGCATCGTGTTGCTTGTTCAACTCTGGCAGCCACTCTAAGTTACTTCGTTTGTATTTGCATACCGAACAAACAGGAAATTGTGTTCATTTGTATGCAAATGTGTTTGTCCCCAAGGCTGGGATTTTGAATTAAAAGTTTTACCGTCCCATTAATTCCAAATTACACACAGGCATTGACACGGGCTCCTCCTCTCGGCAGGGGGCTATCCGACTTGCCATCCAGACGCATCTCTGTCAGTTTAGACTGTTTAGTTTGCCATCTGCGAAACAGAGTCTGAATTTGGATGTAGTCTGGTCCACTGATTTGCAGATTGATCGCCTGCACCATGTTGCAATCTCCTCTTAATTATCTTGCGAAAATATGCAGAGATTTTGGTGTGATTGATATTGGAGGATACGACCAGAGACAGACGTGGAGAGGTTGACTGACAAGTTGCGGGGAAGACAGTGAGAGGGAGTGGTGAAGGCCGTCCATACTCTGCCCATATAGCACAAGCTCATCAGCCCCGCTCATTAAAGCATATGTACAAGCTTATGAAAAATGCATGGCCCCATTAATGACGTGTGCTTTGTATGCGCTGATGTTGACACTCAAGGTAATATGAAAAATGAGCACCTATGCGTTGGTTGCTTAAAAATAACTTAACATAAATAGCCTTGTCTTGTCATAATGTTGCCAATCAGGCACTAATCAGAAGATTGAAATTCACATTTGAGAACTGGTTATAAATGGATAGTATTTATCATTAAATCATAAAAGTGATTTGAACCAACAAATTAGTGCATCTTATTTTGTTACTGGTCTAAAATGTTGCCAGAACTAAAAACAAAGAGACTATTCACGAGATTTGAGATGGCCTATAAAGCCTTAAGTGAACGTCAAGTATTTAATTATTAATCATGTTTGGTCCACATCAGCAGTCAGAAATAAAGACAAAACCACCAGTGTTTGAGGTTGACAGGATTTGAAATAGCTCAAATAGATAATAGTTAAGCCTCACAAATTTCTAGATGATACTATGCTCAGTTTTTGAGCCGCAGTGTTGGCAGTGGAGATGTTGCTCTTTATATGTTTTTAAATCTGTAAAAATGTGGCGGGTCTTTATCCTGAGAATGGGCTAAAAACAAAGCCAGAAGTCTAATTTCATTCAAGCTTGAACTATAATAAGCTAACTTTTGCACAGAAGTGCTAAAAGCTATAAAAATTATGCACATCTTTTAAAACCTTCTGCTTCCTCACTGATTTTCTTGCCTTTAAGTCAGAAATATATTAAATTTATGAGGACAAATCAGATTTTCAGAAAAGGAGTGGCTGCTGCTTAATAAAAATGACTATCTCAGAATATTAGGCTTTGCACACAAAAACCCACACCCATTTGTGTGTACAAATTAATAATGCATGGGGCACATCTTGTACACATGCCGACTTTTGGCAGACATCTGATGTCTCCATGTGATGAGCCAAGAGGGACACATCATTTGAGAGTCTGCCGTCAGAGAGTGATGTGGCTAAGTGCCGGTGCCAGCGCTCCTAATGAAAGGCCCAAATGACTTTGTGCTATTACCTTTTGGAAATGGGCCTCGTTTATGAGCAGTATTTCAAAGACAGACATACAGTCAAGACACACTGCATCAAAAATATTTGACTGCATACATTTAGCCAATGTTGTTATACTCTTTTAATCAATGGTCTGTCTCTTCTCTTTACATAATACAGACAGTGAGAGTGCTTTATAGTTATTAGAACAATGAATTGTTTTGTAGAATAGGTTCAAAAAGTTGTAATTGTTCTTTCTGAACAAGTTGCTTTGAAAGGGAGTTCAGTGAATGCTCCAACTCAATACAGTGCAGTCTATTGATTTGGAATTCATTATACACTCGTTTGGTGATCTTTTACCTCAATGATAAGACAATATTCAGAACATGTTTCCAAAGAAATTGCTTTGCGCATTTGATGCAGTTGTTTATTATTTGTTACTGAAGAAAAATCAATGTGATATTTATCCAGAACAGATGGAACCAGGATTGGCTTTCACCTGAACAAAACTGTTTTCAACAGTGTATGAGAAAACCCAGAGCAGATTTCTCTTTTCATTAATGGAATGGCTCTTGGCTCACACTGATCTTCAAACTCATCTGAAATCTTTTATCCCCACTTGTATATTAGGCATTGAACTGCTATTCTGTCTTTTCACCTTTTCATTATTTTATCACTAAATGCGCAGTAGTCAATCAGCTTTCTGTCTCAAGGCTGATTCTTGTCTGTACATGATACGATACAAAAACATAACCCAGTGTCCTTGTTGCGGCTGGTTTAATTTCATCGCTGCCTGAAAATTATGTGGATACAGATAAACCAGGAGATTACTGAGCACTAATAATATAATGCACATGAGGTGTTTTTTATATTGTGTAAGACTCTCCTTTTTGTCATTGACTGTAGGAAACAAAAAAACAATTATAATACAAATAAAATATTTTGTCTTACTGAAGTGTCTATTGTCTTTTATCTGGATCTTATTGGGTTTAGGTTTTTGTAGTGGCTGTGACAGTACGACTCTGTAATGAGAGCAGTTGATGCCTTCCTGCGCCAGTGCCACTGAAACAAATTAGACTCTGTTTGTTGTACTTGGTGGACAAGGTGAATTCCACAGTGTGACAGAGGAAAGAGAACAAACTGTGTCTCAGCTTGAGCTAACAAGCTACAAGTCCATACGACAAACATCTCTTCTGCAAGCTAGAGCCTTGTAACTCCTAATCAGGAGAGCGATTTGGTTTAAACGCCACATTTTACTTTAAAATAAATGTGTATGAACCTAAAACTTTAAGTGCCCTTGTTGATAAATGCACAGATGGCTTGTAAATGAACAACAGTTCCTCTGAGAATTGTGTAGACAGTAAAAGAATAGTGGACTGAGAAATCAGTGGCTAATAAAGGATGCAGAAGTGTTAGCTGGCTCCATGAAACCTGGCTCACTTTAGCTCCTTGTGTCCTGGAGTCATCCTTGAACAACATCAATGCTCCATGAGTTACACAGCAGAAAGATGAGCCACTGCACACTTTTATACTGAATCCTGGCACTTCATGTAGAAGAACGCTGACGCTGAGATGAGGTGAATTTGGAACATAAATAGAGCCTTTATAAACACAAATGTGAGCCTTTTAGACACATTTGCATTAACGCTAAGGTGACCCATTTATGTTCTCGGGCCATTGCAATCATCCTAAACTCTGTGACTCCTCAGCTAATGCAGGATAAAGACCATTCTGACATGAATATCCTGAAAAATGAGCATTAGAGGGGCTAATGACTTTGTATTTATTAATTCATTGATCGTCTAATTTTTATCCTTTAGTGGGTCACAGAGGGCTAGAGCCTATCCCAGACATGAGGCAACTGAACAAGGCCTGTTGAATGGAGGACCAGACCTTTCGGGATATGTTGGCTCAGTTAAAGTTTTTAAGCATATTTTTAGATGTTATACCACCCAGAGTTTTACTGTGCTTTTTATAGTCGAGAAGAAGAGAGCCTTCTTTTCTCCTTAGAGATGGCATTTTGGCATTTTGGCGTAATGCCTGTTAAAGTGAATGCATTAGTAAAATAAGAAACCGCTTTAATCAATCAAAAGGCTAAGGAAGAGACAGCTGATTAATATTTGGCTCCAAATATTCTTGCTTTAAAAACCCCAGTGTAAAACAGTGACTCTATTGATAACTATTCAATCCAGTGGTGGCTCTCTGCAGCCTATTGTTCTGTCCTTAAATAAACTGTCACAGAGCACAAAGTAGTCTGCAGTGTACTTTTCATGAGCCAGAGAAAGTTGTCACAGTTGTCATTACAAGTCATTTCTTTGTAGAAAAGAGAAGTGTCTTGGCCAGGCACTAAGCTTCAGTCTGCAAGGTTAAAAGATGCAGCAGAAAAATGTGCCAGTACCATTATCAAAGCAAAGACGAGGGCACCCCATGCACCTGTTATTAGCGCGGCATTGGAGAGAATTGAATTAGACTGACTTGTCTTTAAAAGCCTTCAAGCTGCCAAAACCTTTCTGCCTTTGTGGCCCGGAGCTGGCGGGGGTCAGCGGCAGCTCGAGAGTGGGCAGTGATGGGCAGTCACAGCCACTCACAGACGGCCCGGAGGGGGGCCGAGGAGAGAGCCACCACCGCTTGGCAGCTCCACTGGGGTTTGATAAGCTTTAATGGCACTGCCACAAGGATTCAGACCAAGCAAAAGGGACACACACACCTACAGCAGACTTGTGAGGAATAATTTTAGACCCTGGATAAATTTGCAGTAGCAGGGAGTCTCTATTTACGAGTAATTGCATTTCTCTGCCCTCTTTCTGCCTTTCCTTCAAAAATGTGGTGTGTCTCAGGAAGTTGAAGGTGGCTGGGGAAAAAGCAACAGAATATGTTGTTGGCCTAACACAGCGCTACACACAAGTTGACAGCTTATAGGCTGTACTATACATGACTACAAGCTTTACACTGTACCCAAGCTGTCAAACAGGTGTGTTACATTATCTGCATTACCTTATAGACCACTCAAGCGGCACTAAATACACCCAGCCATATTGTGTGTTGACTCATTTTACAATGACTTAATCAATCTATTTAGTCCCCATCAGATCACATCACATTTAATCAATGCAGCCGCATTAAATGAGCATGCGCAAATGAAACACACATGTAAACTGTTATAAATTGTTATTTTTTTATGGGAAAGTCTGGAACAAAATGTAATGAAACACCTCAGTTGACGAGCAGAAAACATCAGGGAACATATATTGCTCTGAAAGATACATAATAGCTACATTTTGTTAGTGAATTATGCCCTTTTAACAGATCAGTGGGCAATTTCTAAAGCCTGAATTATATGTCAGTGTCAAAAACAAAAGAATCTGGTCACATGAATATAAACTATCAAAACTATAGCCTTCATTCAGGAAGTATTTTGGATAACATTGTTACAAACTTAAAACTAAAATATCTCAATCAGTTGCTGTTAATACTGTTTTGTAGTCTTTAACTGCAGGATGAATGAGTGCAGATTGATGTTAAAGGTTTCTGTTTGTTTAATGCAGTAATCCTCCTAAAAGCATATTTGGCAAAAGAATCCAGGGTCTAAATACATTAAAGAAGGAGTTGTTTAACTAGGCATAAGCCGTCACTTCTAAGAAAAAAACAAATTCAATTTTTCTCGGTGAATAAATAAAAACACGTAATAATTGGACTTATTTAAAAATATAATGTGTTTTCAATGGTAACTGTTTTAGGATATTATTTTTAGTTGAGTGTTTCTAATCTTAACAAGGGAATTGTATGGAAGCTGTAGTTTGTTAGAAAGACATATTTTGAAAATAGATAGATAATTTATTACATAAGGGGTTGCCACTTAGTCTGCACATACTTGAAGAAGGAATACCCCAAAAAATAAATAGTCTCAAACAATTACGTGAAAGAAAACACACCCTTTCTGTGCCCTTTTTAAGGAGGAAGTAACTACAATGCAAAGTGATGATTTGGAGAGTGATTTCTGAGCCGTTGAACAGATTGCACTATTGCATACGACTCCCAATGCCCATCTGCCCCCTCTGTGTGCAGTATCTTCTGCCTCTTTTTACATTTTCAGCGTTATGCTTGAAGAGTATTTATACAATATGTCTGAGGATATAGGCAGAACAATTAATTGAACAATCGAGTTCCCACAATTTTAAATTTGATTTGTCTATATTGATCCCACATCTATATTCTTTTTTTGTACTGCAGGCCACTCTACACCGGTAATGCAGTGGTGAAAAAACAGTAGGCCTACATGCAAACACAACCTAACACCAGTCACTGCTGATGTGGGGCATTTGATGAAGATGTAAGAAGTGGTACCAGTAAATACTGTATGAGTGAGTGAATGAATGAATGCTTGATGTAAAGCGCTGAGAGTGACTGTGTAGAGGAAAAAGAGTTTAAAAAGAGCAGATGACTACTGTACCATCTATATCTACAGTTAATATTAAGCCAATTATGATTTTGTTTTTAGGGTTGAGTTCAAAAACAGGCAAACTTTGGTTCAACAGGTAATTATTTTTAAACAATGTAGTGAGTGCGTGGGGTGCCAATTGCTCTGTGGAACGACTGCAGGACTGAAAGATGTCAATTGAAGAGGCTGCCATTTTGATGTACATCACAGCCATTGTTCTCTTGGTGAATTGAAGGCCGCAGTGTCACTGTATTTACATGTACCTGCTACATCGTGGGCGTGTTTGTTTGTCTCTGCCAGAGGACCATTTGCCCCTCGCTGCTGATCACTAGCTGTGCACAAACGGCTGCTAAATGGGAACATGAGTTTAGCAATCATTCCCAGCCTCTCCAGAGAGACACACAGAAAGCCTGTCGCCACCTGTCGTAACCCTCAAAGCAGCAGGTAGGACAGAAAGGAAACACACCTGCCTGTCAAAACGCTTTTTTTTTCTCCTCCTTTGTAATTGCTTTGTGCACATTCACAGAATTACTGGTTTAATTTTGCTTTATAATTACCGCTCATTGTTCCCACCACTTATTGTCTTCTTGCTCAATTTGTTTGTTTGTGTTCACACTTTGACTACACAAATGTTCTTTTGTCACGCCAACCGAAACCATTTGCGTACAAGGCAATTGGATTTGATTTAATTTAAGAATAGGCTGGAAGTAGAACAAGAAAAAGAGGATGAGAGGTGCCTATAAAAAAATCTAGTGAAAAAAAAAAACAATGTGAAATTAAATTTTCCTTTGTCTTGGATTTAGCTGTTAACGCACTCCTCTTCCTAACCTTAACTGAGTTGTTTTTCCTTACAAAACCAATGCATCTGTAATTATGAATATGAAATGACTCTAAATCCTTACTCCACCTTATATGTGATAATTCTTTTAGTCTACATTGACTCAGTTTGTGCCAACATACCTGACAGTGACTGATGGATTATTTGACTAAAAGGACACAATTACCATATTAAGTAGATGGATTTTTAATTCATGAATCCGGATGCTATATGTGGCGCCTTACCCGTCTGCAGATACAATACAGTAATGGAAGAACAAAGCTGGGCTGTCACTGCTGTGTGTGCATCCTTTTTTGCCGGTAGAGATGTGTTTGATTAACACTGGCTGATGCTCAGGACCTAATAAGCTTTGATACAATATCTCTGTCATTACAGCTTGGATCGGGTGGCAGGATTTTTTGGCTCCAAGCAGGCACTTGGAGAAAGATATATTACTTCTTTGTCATCCAAAAGTTGCAGATGTTCACAGTTGAAACATTTGCAGACGTATTACTGCTGCTAACATCGATGATATTAAATGAAATCTCTGCCATTCAGTTTCAGCGCTGAATAGAAAAGAGGCTGCTGCTACGAGGCTTGTATTAATGTTTTTCATTTACATATTATTTTGGCATTGGCATCCAAAATTACAAGTGCCTTACAAGTTATAGTGCCTTGAGAAGTCTTTCCTTTTTACGTATGTGGACAGTCAAAAAGGAAAAAGATGAAAAAGTCCCAAGCTTTTTCATTAGTTTAATTCATCCTAAACAATACAAGTGTGGACACTATCTTATATGCAGTTGAATTATTTTTGAATATGAAGTGAATTACCTGTACTAATATATACATGACTCTTAAGCCAGTATATTGGTGTGTATTTTGTGTGTCCCTCATGCTCCTTGTTATTACTTACATAATCCTCTTGCCACTGAATAGTCTTGGTTTCCTTGATATCCCACAATACTAGTTTTATTTTCAGCAGTCCAGGTTATTGCCTGCTGTTTGTCGGCTTTGTAAGGATCAGTAGCTGTTTGGTGAAGTGTGACACTCTGCCGACTGGAACGGGTCCTGCCTGCTCTCAGCTGTGGAGTGGATGGTTCAAGGCCCCGAGCCCAGCACGTAGCACATAGAAGGGCCCGGAGGAGACTGATCGGACTTCTTTGACACTGGGGTTGTCAGAGGTCTTTCTAACTTCCTTATAAATCAATACTAGCCTTAAATGCAACCAACCGTCTCAAACTAGATGCAATTGCTTCCCAAACTCGGGCTCTGTCCATGTTTCTCATCAGTAATGACTGAGCAGTTTGATGTGAGCCCAACACCCCTGTGGGCCAGCGAACACTGACTCACGTTGTTCACACACATTAATAATGCATTATTGCATGTAACACAGGATAATTAACTGGGATAAAAACAAGCGCAGTGCTTGGTGCCATTGGCAGGAAGCTGTTTGTGGAGACAGAGAAAGTGTAAGGTGATGACTAAGCGATCTATTGTTGTTGTGAATGATTATAGGCTTTACACTTGTTTTTTTGTTTGGTTTGCATTTTGTTTAATTATTATGTGAACAGAATGTGCTTCAGCGAGATGGTTATTAATCAACTGTTCATTTAAGAAAGTTTTAAATCAGTTTTAATATTTTTGGTCCACTTAATGGGTACTACAGATTTTGTGGATATTTTAAGCAAAATGGTATGACCATGCGAGGTGACTGTGCCCAAAATGTTTTGAAAAGCTTTTGAAAGGTTTTTATGGTTGTATTACTGATGGTGTCTTAAAAAATAATTTTGAACAAAACACATTAGAGTAAAATTAGAAACTACACCTTGACCAACAACTGTGAAAGTTTGAAGCTTATTTATTGTGTCACCTTGAGTTAAACAAGTCTCACTAACCTTTAGTTTTGCTTAAACAATACTTAAACTGAAACTCATTCAATTTCACAAAGTCATCAGAATTTAAGCCCAAAATACATAGTTTCGATTACAGCCCTGTCACTTTAAATCCAAGTTGTGTGTGCTCTTGCGTTGTGTGGCCTCCCCACTGTCTATTCCCTTCATGCCCTAAAGCAGGGGTCCTGTTTGGGATTAAATTTCTGCCGACTTTAATTGAACCCATGTAACAATCCAATTGATCAGTTTAAGTGTAATTGGAATCATCTAAAGCTTTCTGCTCCCAATCCATGTTAACCATGCTTGAGTCCCCTCTAACACAGCCTCTTCATCCTTCTGGCTGTGCGCACGCTGACTTTCTCTATCCCCAGCGGTTCTGGTCCAGTGGTCTGCTGCCATCTCTCTTCCCTTGCTCTTTATTGACTGCTGAGTGTGAGGCGGTGCTAAAGCAGCATAGATGTAATAGTGGGCATTAGCCCTATGAACTGCCCTTAATCTGACTGTAATAAAATCACATTTATTTGGCTGACTGAGGCATACATGCTCAAACAATGCTGGGAAGTGTTAAGGGTCTCTACTTGCTCAATGTTGAGGGGAAGGTCGAGCTGATAATATATCAGTGTAGTTCAATTATCACAATGTAACTCAGGCAAAGGAGCAAACTTCTCAAATAACTGTAGAGCTATGACTAAGCCTAACTAAAGCCTATATTATAAATTGCAAAGAGTTTTGCTTTGCAGTATTGCAATATTTACACGACAGATTGAACTTCAGAAGTGCTATATTATATGTGCAAGGCATTCACACTTTGTATGTCAAGCCAGAAACTTGTTCAGAGTCAAACTCAAATATTGTGAGTCATTACAATATAATTTATGTGCATCCTATTGACTGAAACGTTTATCTGTGATGTCTGTATAAAGCACAAAATGTTAACAGTGTAAATCAGTCTTGTTGCTACATCTTTAGCTTGATTGTGCTAAGACTTATTTTAATGCACATCCTCCTAACTTACTTCATTTCCATCATGATATTGATATCTCCATCTGAGATCGTAAAGCCCCAGAGGAAAGCAGTGGAAAGCCTGTCAAAAACTCTTGTGTGATGCTGCCTACTCCAGACTTGTGTTTAATTGGAACGTAATTGGAGAGGCACCATTGATCATGAATCATATTGGGCTCTGTCTCCTCTCTGAACTCGTAGTGGCTCGGTATTGCACTTTTCCTTCCCTCCCCTCCTGCTTTCCCCTGTTAGGAGAGTGTCAGTCATGTGCAGTGGAGCGACACCGAGGAACAAGGCCCCCTACTGGGTCCAGAGCGCGTGGGTCAATGTGTGTCTGGGGCACAAACTGGCAGAAACAGGAAAACATGGAGGAAATGAAAGAGGAAGAGAAGAGATTAGGAGGGAAAAATGAGTGCACAAGCAGAATAATTTGTAATAGCTGGCGCGCTCTATTGCGCCATTTCATCAAGCATTTAGTTAAGCAAGATTTGTTTTGTTTTTTGCCTTTGTTATGGGGAATAGTCGGAGAAGTCAATTTGTTGGCTCATTTGTCAAATGCCGGACTGCGTCAGTGGCATCTCAGCGGTGTCGTGGAGCGGAGAAAAGCATTCCCCCACTCTGTCTTTTACACAGTTGGAGTGTAGATGGGAATCAGCTTGCGGGAGATTGCCTGTGTGGCATTTTAAATGTGCACAGGAAAACAATGAAAACTAAGGCAGAACACCTCTGTCACAAATTGATTTTTAGGTAGAATGGGGCTACTACAAAGGAAAGAGGTGGGAGTACTGCCCCAGAAGTCATCAACGGACAGTTTTAAGAATGGATTTTCTTACTCCAAACTAAATTTAATGATTAATAGTATTAGATCTAAATTCTGATAAGTGCCATGTTTCTGTTCTGAACACTCTTAGAATGATAAAGAATAATCCCTTTCATTCCACATGTAAACATTACCGCTCTGACCATTACACAAACACACTGTATTGTGTAACGGACCCATTTTATTTCTCAGAGGGTTAATCAGCAGTTGAACAGATTATTTTTTGTGTTCTACCAGTGTCCTATTATAACACATTTTAATTCATAATTCATTTTGCATCAGTTGTAGTTGTACTGGGTTTAATCTAAATATAGCATAAGCTTCTATGTAAAGCCACCAGTCATCATGATTTTTTAATCTTTTAAACGCACAGCATCACAACTATAAATGGATTACACTGCTGTTGCGCTTCGATGTGGACAGACAGACAGTTTATAATAATTGATGTAAATGAGTGAAGTGATAAAGGTTACAGAGAAATTGTCTTCATTGTCAAGTCAAGCTGAAACAAAAAAGAAACAAGGAGACGAGAGAAACTAGAGCGAGGTCAGGGATCCATCTCAGATATTTATGAGGCATAAAGAGTGACATGAAAGTGTGATCAAATGGGTGAGACCGAGCACGATATGTTTGAAAGAGCGACTCTTTACTGATGAGGGCTGTGTCAGGTTGCTGTATTAGCGCAAACAAGGAGCGGGCACAAAGCAATCAAACAGGCAAACAGGAAAATGAACAGGCAGCGGCAAATGAAAACTAAGGAGGGAAAATGGCGAGAGTCAGGGCTGAAGACAGGAGGGAGGTGGAGGAGTGAGCAGGCAAAGGGGAGGAGGTTGTTGTTTTAAGATCAGTACGGATGAGTGCGTTCCCTTCTCTGGGGAGGGGGCCCATCGGCTCTCAGTGTCTGTCACTCCACTCGTTTATGGCTCCCTCAGAGCGACTCCACAGGGCTGGTCTGTGTGGTCCTGACTTTATGTGTGTCGGCCCCACATAAGAAAATGGAAACAGTTTTAAACAGAGTAAACTGTAGAGCTGTACAATTAAAGGGCAGCAGTAATGAAGTAACAGGCACAATATACAGAATGGAAAAAGACTGTTTGAATTACATCATCTATGGCAGGATTTCACACTTTAAAGCTGTTCCTTGGTATTTCTACACATCTTAAGCTTTGCTCTTTCCCAATTTTGGTCTTGTCTTGGTCATCGTTTGATTTCCGGTGTTGTGCTCTTGACTCTAACTCTATCAGATGAGTCATCTCTTACTTTAATTTGTCTTGCGTCTCCTCTCACATCTGTTTTTCCTGTGGCTCAGCGGCTTATACAGGTTGCTTTGTTCTGTTTTCTTGAGCACACAGGTTCATGTCCCGCTGTTACAATGACAGGCTTTTAGTCTGACTCCAGCTTTGTTCACACCGTACCTGTCACCTCTGGAGTCACTACCTTTTGTGTTTTCTGATTTGGACGTCATTTGTGTAATGCATGTCATCGGTTTTAATATTTAACCAGAAACAAAACAAAAACTAAAAATATTCTCAGTAAACAATAGGTATCGCTAAGACTCTTGCTTTAACTCCACAAAAGGTCAAGTTGATGATTTCTCTGCAATATTTCCAAATAAACACAGCACCTTTCTGAAACTAAATGATATGAGTGAACAGGTCTCTTCAAGTCTTACATTTATTTTAAGATGCCGTCTAGCAGGCTTTTCAGTTGATTTAATGGAAGTTACTTTTAAAAGCATTTGATTTGTTATATTGAATGCAAAATAATGAATTACCTTTTCCATTGACTATTGCTGTTACTCACAAAACTAAAAGCAGATTATTGAAATATGAGCAAAGCGTTCTTTCAAACTCAAGGAGCATTGAAAAATCTTCAGCAATAAAACAATCTAAAGTTGAAATCCTGACTCGGTGCAAATAACCATGAATTTATTCATATCTTTATTCATATCTTGATATTGCATTGTCCTTCTGTAGTGTCAGCAAATTTATCTATGGCCACTCATGGTATTACAAATTCCTGTGTAGATTTTATTCCCCTCTCAACTTGCCCAAGAGAAAAAGAAATGTCTGTAGATCTGCTGACCATACATATATAACATAATGATTGGGCTTTGTTCTAGACTTTGACTTTGACATCTTAATGGTTAAAACAGCAATCTCCACAGACATGGCTCTCAAATAGGCTCCAGGTAAAGTCTGTTATCAAGTCAGACTCTGCACTTGTCTGTATCAATTAAAAAACTAAATACGCCCAAAATCTAAACTGAAATGGCTGTTCACCCAATTAAAATAGATTTTGACTACGATGAATGAAAACACTCACAGAGAAAAGTATTTAAAACCAAGAGTTAGGTTCACCTCCCACAAACAGTCTGCACAGTTTATGGTTTGTTTGAATCTGCGCTGGGAAGAGAATCAACATTATTTCACACTGCTGCATTGAGTGGCTGCATCTAATATTTAATTAAAGGCCAGATTCAGTCCAATATATTAGCAAGCCGATTTATCTGCCTAACCCGAGTAATAACTAATATCCTGCCTGCCATAAACCCAACACTAAAATATGAATCTGTTCTCGGCTGATAAGGTTTATTTGCTGTAAATTACAACGTGTCACCTGCTCAATTTTGGGCACTAATAACTATTTCAGCGTCGTAACCTACTGGCAGCACCCACATGCATGCGGGCACAGTTATCATTGTTTTTGCAGCCCCCAGGTGTGCGCGCCCACTTGCCATGAAGGTTATCAGGCCGGCGCACAGACTCGGCTCAAGGTGGGGCGTAGGGGACTGAGGGCAGACTCCCCACAGGTTCGGATGCATAAGTATGCAGAGCTTATTTTTACCTGTGAGCATGTTTGTCCATGCGTCTGTTTATCCCCTTGTCTCTTTGTGTGCAAAACCTCTCAGCAGGAGCAGGCAAAGTGCGCTCCTCTAATGTCATCCCATGGCTGTCCTCCAGCTAAAAGCCAGCGCCTTGCTTCTCCTCTGAACACTCCTCATACCAATGTCACCTTTCCTCCCTCTGTGCACTTTTTTACTTCCTCTGGTTACTCTCCCTTTCTTTCTTTTCTTCTGGATGTTTGTCATTTTTCATCAGGGGCCTTTGTTTGCCAATCTTCGTCCTTTCTCAGCTCTCTGTCTCAATTCATCATCTCCACTTAGGTCTGGTGCTGAAGGTTACCGTGGTGATGACAGAAAAATGGGGGACAGGCGATCATAAAGACTGACAGAAGGTGGGACAGGGGAGGCTCCCCCATGTCACTAATGCTTTTGGGCTTTGTTTTCTTGTTTATGACTACATTCAAACAACACCCTGAATCCGATTTTTGCTGATATCTTTACTCAGATTTGGTTTATTCATTTGGTTGCACTTCCATAATATAGTCCTGAATTATTTACAGCTGTGATTCTTTTTGCAAGGGAGCCTGAGTTTGACTCTAAACAAAAGCATGTCATTTTGATGTTGTTCTTTTTCAGTCATGATCTGAGTAGAAACCATTGCAATGAAACAAATAGATACAAATCAGAGCCCTTCATTTATTCCAGGCTCTAGCACAAACATCAAAGGCACCACTGACATAAATGAAGGAGCGAATTAGGAAAATATTAGACCTTAGAAGTATGTATGCAGTGACACAACTCGTTATCATTAATTATCCTCTCATACATTTACTTATAAATGTATTCATGTGTAATGTAACAACACTGAGCTTGTCATGATCCTCTGGGTGTGCATGTGTTCCTTGCAAGCAGAATTCTTTCAAGATGTGCAGAGGGCTGGGCACAGTTTCTCAGGTTAAAGGGGCCTCAACAAAGATGGGTGCAGTAATATAAACAGTAATATACAGGTAATATTTCAGGGGCTGTCTGCATTACACACAGAAAGTCGGATGTTGGACCATTTAACGCTAAAAATGTCTGAGCAGAAATCTAAACTGAGCGTAAGCTTAAGGCAATCTCTTTTATTTACTTCCATATCGCTCTTGGTCCACTCTCTATGTGATCTCTGCCCTTCCATCTGCTCGTCCCTGTCACTGCTCACCTCTTCTCCTGCTGCTGATACCTCCGTTCTGACAGCCATCACTCCCTGCCAGATGGACGCTCTCTTTATAAACAAGATGCTCGTGCGTTTCTATAATATGAAGTGAAGCCTGTTTGATCGACAAGGTCACACACCTTCATCGCTGATCCCTGCTTTTGTTTTCCTTGATCCGCACGTTAGGTTGTTGTTGTGTTGTCATGACCGCGGGCTCAGGAACAGGAAGACTCCAATGCAAACAACCCAAACTCCAAGAACGTTAAACTAAATTTATTTTTAAAAAGAAACAGACGCATACAAAATCCAAAAAAACCAAAATTCTCCCAGAACCGAAAACACAGGCAAAAATCCAGAGAAAATGAAAATACCAAAACCACGGACTAGAAAATTCACAAGTGGCGACAAAAGGAACACAGACCAAACTTACGGGTGACGGTGACAGAGACGGAGACAGAGACAATGACAATGACCTGGTACTGAGGGGAAGGACAAACAGGTATAAATAGACACAGACAACAAGGGACAGGTGAAACATATTAGGGCGGAGCAGGTAATCACACAGGAGGGAAAAACACAAGGCAGGAAGTCAAGCATGGACACAGACAAGGGCACGACATTTCAAAATAAAGTCCATTGAATACAACACAAACCGGAAACAATATAAAACAGACATGAATCATGACATGTGTTTTCTTGAGTTTGGACCAAAACAATGACATCTTCTACATCAGACTGATTTACCCTACACAGCTTTCACAATTTAGTCAAATGAACTAACAGAGCGATCACAGCGCGTTTTTGTTTTAACTGAACTAAACATGCAAAGTGTGAGCGCAGCCTAAACCACCTTCTGTCATATGAGTGACACACAGCTATCCCTCGGTTTACCAGGTCGTTAAAGTGCTCCACCTTTACTCGCTTAAAGTCACATTCAGAGGTGCCTTACTACAAACAGGCCGCCAGGAATCCCAGCAACGCAGCCTGACTGTCTCGATCTGAAATTCTAATCACACATTGCCAGTCCGCGTGCACTTCCTCTGGCTGCACTTCCTCTGGCTACACAAAAAAGTTTTGGTTGTACCGCAAAGGCCACAGCCTTCTCCATAACACACACAATTGTATTACAAATTGATAAACACAATCTTTCTGTTAGCCGTAATCTGTGGCCTCCTTCCCAGCGGCTGCCGTTCACTTTGGCCCTCCTGATCCAACTTCAAAGACAACTGCGCATTTATAACACATTCAACAAATGCCTTTGTCACAGTTATTTATGCATTACACATCTTTCCTTAACAATCTCCTCTCTCATCTTTCAATTTTCTTTCCTTTACTGCCCTCCGTCTCGGTGTTCTTTTCTTCTGCTTGGCTTAAAGCGTTCACCTCTTCGCTATCTCCATGCTTGGGCAAGCTTTTCCCTCATTCGACTCAATTCTTATCTCCCTTTCTATATTTCTTTCTTTTTCTATGCTTCTTCTCTATCTTTCACTGCCGTCTTGCATCCTACTGCTCAGTGCCCTCTATAGCCCTGCCTCTGTCCCCTCTTCGGTCATCCTGCCTGCCCCCCAGCTGAAATTAAACCCGTAGCCCAGACCACATCTCCCACCAAGGCTCGGCAAAACAGACCTTGAAAAACAAGATAAAATACATCAAAACTTCACTGGCTTCACTGCTCCATGGGCAGCGATGTATATTTTTGGCTACCATTTTACATTTTCCCCCTCCGCCCCACTCCACCCAGCTCCTCTCCCTCTGTGTCGTTCGGTCTGTCTTTCTTTTCCCTTCTGCTCGTTGTCGCAGTGTTGACACATAGACGAGTCTGCAGTGATTAACATTGATTAGGGTCCCTAACAAGTCTCCTTTTTATTCTGTTGGAGTTGGCCTGTGTGTGAGGATCTTAAAGTGTGTTTGAGTTGTTGTTTTCAAATGTGTCCACAAAGTTTTCACTCATTCAGACAGGCTGTGTGAGAAAAGAAACACCCAGCAGCGTGCTAAGCATTTAAGGGTGTGTGTGTTTAATGTTATTAGGATTTATGTATGTACGCAAAGAGCATTTGGGCGTTTGCTCATGTCATAGTCATCTCACTAAACAAAAAAGCAATAAAAACAAGTCAGTCTTATTTAACTTAAGGCTGTTTTTAAGATTGTTTCAGCAAGGCTCCTCTGCATATTTGCAGTGAATGGATTGATCTCTCTGGGGAGGACGCTGTAACTAACATTAACTGCTTCTGCATTGGCTGGTGCATTCAGAGCCATATCACTGTCCAGCCATGCCACTGACAGATGGGTCTTTCCAGAATCAGATCCTTACAATGTGTTCCAATTATGCTTTAAGCTCACCTCTGCTTCAGGAGTTGATCCCCTTTTTTTTTTTTTGAGTTTAGTAGTAAGTAAAAAGCAACACTGTTAAAAAGCAAAAGCAGACAGTGTAGTAATTTCAATCTCGGTATAACAAGGTCACAAAACTGAAAAGATTTAGGAATGAATTTGCATGTGCGGTGCGACCTGTGCAGGTGTGACTGAGCTTGTTGACTGAGCGCTGTATGCCTCCAACAGTAGCCTCCTGGCTCTAGCAGCAGCGGCTGAGTGAACCTTTGAAGCACACAGATTCACATCCGACATGGCTGCCTGAGCCATAAGAACAACTCCATGAATTATGAAAGGGCACAAGCCCATTCGCAGGGTCTGTGAGGGGGTGAGATGGAGGCAGATAGAAGTACACATTGTAGATGGAGTAAGCGATAGTGTTGAGTGAAGAACAGTGAAAAAACACAAGCTGCTCTGGCACAATGAGAGAGGCATGTTTAATAGAGTGAAAGGGTGTTTGTTTTGGATAGAGAAAGAAAGCCTGTGTGCTTGTCTTGCATGAATTTGTATCTGTTGTTGGTTGAAAGTAAGCTCCAGAGAATTTATCCCCAAACTAACCAGCCATATGAGGAACTGCTAACTATCTGCTGCCTTTAAGCCCATCACAGTCTCACAAAGGCATGATTACCACAGACAACATAGAGCACGGTGGCTTTTCTTCAGCTTCCTCAAATGGTTTTCACTGCAGAGGTGTGACTGAACGCCAGGCAGACAGGGAGCTTTTTCTTTTTGCACCAATTATCTAATGTGTGATCTGGAGGCCTGGCTGCCTGTCATGCACATCCGCCAGTTTATTCTGTCTTCTAATCTTTGTAGTAATCTTTTGGCCACTGCTGAGCCCATGTCACAGGAGTGAACTCCTACACAAGGCAATTCCATTAGGAGATGGCATGAGGCAGCATTCATTAACGGCTCCGGCCAGATGCTGCGCGCCACACTGGGGACGAGGCAGAGCTCTTTGAATTAGATCTGATTTCTCTGGGTAATGTATTATCAGATCACAAAGACATTCTAAAAGGGGCTTTTCCATATTCACAGGGAGGGATTGTCGCGATTGAGAGAAAGCAGGTGGATTTTTCGTGAGTACCATTATCTCTCGCTGTCGTCCTTCACTTTTTTCCATGTCTATCTTCATCCTTCATCCTCCTCAACATTCACTCAACAGTCCACTCTAATCTGCTCTCCATTTATTGAAGATGTTAAAATAACAACAAACATGTAGCATTTCTTCACTTCACATCCCGAGAGCAGCTGGGATGTGAGGATTTTTTTCTGGAACACATCAAAATGGATGTCACATGTCAGAAAGCTTTTGAAATGCTCCCCTCTTTATCGGTTGCATAAGTACCTGGCAACCTTCACAACTCACAGCTCTGGTAGACTGATTGAAAGGGGATTGTAAGAAAAATGTATGGGAAAATGGGATCAATAGAGGAGTGCATGTGACGTAGCGATTAAAAACAAAAAACCGCTGGCTGCTCACGGTCAATTATTCAACAGAGAACGGCCCGTTGTACCACTGGGAGCAGCTTTGAACATGCACGCCTGGCATCACCTGCTAATGGGCCACGGCTTGACATGGTACCCGAGCAGACTCCTCATCCGTGCACAAGTTTTCCTTTCTATAGCAGCTCCTATCAGTGCTCGCTGGTGGAACGTGTAAATAATAACTCCATGACCACTCTGCCGTGCGAGCTGGGGGCTTGTTTTTACAGAGAAAAGAGGATATACTTTGGGCTGTGTTTTATTTTAGGAAAATTAGTAAATTATTTATGGAGGCCTGCTAGGAAGTGTTCAGTAGTATTTGTGGATGCAAAAAGAGGATATTAATGATAAGAGAGCCTGTATATGTTAATGTGGTAGTCAAGACCAACAGCAGGGGAGGATTGAAAGAAAGATAGAAATGCTACATAAGACCCACCTTAGGACAAATCAGGCCCACTAACTCCAAGTTTATCGTATACAACGCCTTGATTTATTTACTTTGCTGTGGGGTTAAATTTTCAAAGCGGTGTTGAGAGTATTAAAGGTGGCGCCAGGCTTACACAAAACCCTGCAGTTGGCGCATACTGATAAAAGTGCAGATCATTCTCGGCACTCATTAGGTGGCCCAAGAATTGCCCAGTTAAAATTGCTCTCTTTTTCTTTCCATCTGTCCCTTTCTCACTCTCTCAGTCATTCTCACAAAGCGATTCAGGATGTGTGCCCGAGCCAGTAACGGCTTAAACACTGAGGTTTTTGAAAGTGAACTCCCCACTGTGGTGGACTTCCTGTGAGAGTAGGCCAGCCTCTCACATACAGGACTTCAAAGGGAGCATAGCACGCTTTTAGGTGATAATAGGAGTGGCTCTGTTGTCCCATGGTTTAAGTGCATCTCCCTGAATTATACTGTTGTTATATTGTTTACCTATCCGTTATGGTTATGTTGTGTTAAACATTAGCCCCTAAGCTTGAGTTTGTGTACAGATGATAAATCAGAGTGTAAATATGGTATACATATATTAAATAAACTTTTCACACAGATAAACAGTATAAATGTAGAATTAAAGTTTTATTACCTTTGTAAAAACAGAATCATTTTTCTGGGGATATAAAGCATACACTCACACTCGTGTCTGAATCCAGTTTTTTGCCCATCACTAACTGTAAACTAAGAAATAGTTTTTCTCAGCTGCAGAAATCAATAGACATCATGATCAAAGGCTGAAACTGGATCAAAATCTTGGCAATGACTCCTTTTAATAAGATTTTTAAAAAGTTTAACTTTTCACAGTTCAGATTTTATCGTCTTTGTTCTCATTTAAAAGGATTACTTAAGGAACTCAATAATGTAATAGGTTTCTATAGTTCCATCTGTACATTAATGTGTTGTTACATATACAGAATATGTCGTTTCAGGCCTGGTCACAAATGTAATAGCAGACTGGAGTTGTTTGGGATTACTAAGACTCCGTTGAACATGCTTTAATATGGATTGCCATTACTTTATTATTATTATTATTATAATCACTCTTCACAATCACAAATAACATTCACGCAAATGTCAATAGCTAACTTTGTGACTCTTATATAGCTGTGGCTCTACATTGGTTGTCTGTGGGCTTTTGGGGCTCTCTGCCTAAAGCATTGGGAGATTAAAAAGTAAAAAAAAGGTGAATCTAGCATATTACCTTCTAAACACACCACAACCCAATGTGAATGTCGTTGGCCCTTTGCCCGCCTTGTCAGTGTCCAGACAGTTGGAGATAGCCTCGATAAGCACTTTGTTTGGCCGTGTTGTTGGCAGTGGGCTGGCTCCCTGACTGTGGCCGTGCTCATCCTGACGAGTCCTCCTTTTGTGTGTCACAGTCCTTCTGCTCAACCTCACTGTCTGTCTCCCTGCCTCAGCCTTTTTCAATGGAGAGCATCCCGTACATCGAAGCTGACAGTAGACCACAGAGAAAATCAATACTGGCATGTTCTTGTAGTGAAACACAGACACAACGTAGAGCCTTGATCAGTATACAGTCAGAAGAGCTGTTTAATCCTGAGAGTCCTGATTCAATATGAGCGACTCACATGCAGTGGATTTTAACCTCAGGATGGACTGGTTCGAGCACATCCCTGGATCAATACCAGGTGGAAGAGCATTGATTGTTGATTTTTCTATGTTATGTCCTCTTGCCATACCTCACACTGTTTAGATCGTTCAATGATGGTTTATAATAAAACACCATCGTAGCCCTTGTTCTTGAACGTTATTGTTAAGTGTTCACTTTGTAACATTTTTCTGTGTTTGCTTATTTATCTATTTATTGAACTCACATCAGTCTAAGTTCTTATTACGGAGCAGGTACTTTATAAACATGTGATCGATTGGGTGAAAGATGATCCATTTCTGTCCATTCCTGAACAATATAAGACTTCTTTAATTATTTTGAGAAAAATAATGACTCAATTTAAATTAGTTTTCAAAGTGATGGATGGAGGAAAAGTTTTTATCTAATTAAATGTGTGGCAAATGGTTTGGACGATAGCCATGGGCTTTTAAAAAACATCAAATGCTGCTTGGTGCAGTAAGAAAGGTTTATGCAGCATCCCATCTGCTGTTTACTACATACAATTTTCTTGCAGTAAATTGGGGCGCCAGGTCAGTTAATCTATTTACAGTACAATAACCATAACCCTGCCTGGCATCTGTTTTACATTTGACTGTACGCTCATACTGTATGTATCTCTAAATAAACAGACTGCCACAGTAGATTTAAACATGTTTTTCATCCTCAGATGTTTATGTCAGTCAAATAAGGTGTCAGTTTTGATTTTGTTTGCACTTTTCCCAAAATCATGTCAAAATGCATAGACAAAGTGAAAGGGAAGGCTGCATCATCTCCACATAGTGAACACAAAGTGAAGAGGTTGAACTGGGGTTTGGCCAATCAGAAGGTGTCTGTGGGAAGAGCCGGAGCAGATGTGAGCGATCGAGTCTTTAATGGCCAGGTTCAATTAAGGCCTCACCTTGAGAGAGATGGACTGTTGTTATCGCCGCTTGTCACAGGACATAATCACGACAAGGCAGGAGGATGGATGACTTTTCCGAATGACCCTGAGCATGGTCAACTTCCCCGGGTCGCTGTCAACACAAGAGCAAGGATTCCAGTCACATCACATAGTGGCACTGTTAAATAAATATATGTAGTCGGATATCCTGTGTGTTAACCGGAAGAAACGATGGCATTAACATAAGTCAGTTTAGTCAAGTTTTACTTTGTGTTTTTCAAAGGTAGGGTTGTATGTGCTAGTTGTGGAAGGTTACTGTATGAGCTTTAATGCACTGTGAGGTACTATCTACCTCATTATTTCACTGTGAGGTAGATAGTATTTTGGGAGGTATACCCTCGGCCTATAACTGGACAAGACTGTATTCCACCACCAGTGAGAAGATACACTCATGTGCATTTTGTTTTTTGGGAGACTGTAAGCATGCTCACCACTTTTATTTTACTTGCTAATACACTTTTTAAAACCTTGCACTGCAGCTTGATTCTGGCAAGATCCATGAATTTTATAAACTCACCAAAATCAAACTTGACCTGCACCAAGCAAAGTATTTGTGGTCTGAACCCTGGCTCGTTGTGTCCAGTGAGGTGTCAATACAGACAGATCTGGGCGTGTTTTAGGTTTGAAGATATAGTTTTACCATAAGGAATATAAACAATATGGTGCTGCTTTGATTGACATTGACAAACACTTTCAGCCAGAGCCCTTCCAGATGGTACTGTGGAACAGACTATGTTCTGTTGAGCTGTTCATCCGAGCCTGTTGAGCTGGCTTCAGTTTTTATAATATAATACACAGTACTATATTACACTGTCTACTTTTTATGACCATCCAAATATCGGTCTCAAATACAGGAAATATAGATACAAATAATGCACAAGACCCCTAACTTGGTTAATTCAGACTGTAGCAGCTCCAGACCTTTTCAAAGCTTTCTTGGCGTCTCTGTCTGGTTTTGGTATTGACCTCTCTTGCTTCTTCAAATGCATTTATTCCATCCAGAGAATTCAGACTGTTTTCTTTTGAGAGCAACCATCTCAGTGTATTAAGTGTAGAGGAGGTCACAATAAATACTTTCCACCCTTTTCTTCTCATTTAAACCATGGCATTCAGATTACTTGTATCTGTACCTGTAACTGGAAGGTAGGCGGTTCGATTCCCACTCTCCGCACAGTTCATACAGTCGTTGTGTCCTTGGGCAAGACACTTAACCCACCTTGTCTCCAGTAGGTGTAACACTGGTAATTAGACGCTCAATGTAAGTCAATAAAAGCTTCAGCTAAATGAATACATGTAAAGGCTTTGACAAGTATTATATGCTTTATGGTGTTATAATATAGCTGAAAAAAAACATTTCTACAAAGACTCCTCTGTAAAACAAATAATCCAGTAATATTATCCAGTAATTTAAATATTGCTTTAAACTGTCAATAAGTCAAAGTTTTGTTTTTCACATCGGTGCTGGACACAAAGACCACTACATAATAAGAGCTACAAAAACATTTACAAGTGGTCACTGGAAATGTATTTGACAGTAATAAAATGAGGTAAAAAAAAGCCTTTGGTCCATTATATTTCTTTTATGCAAAGCGTCTGGTTGTAGCAGAGCCATAGTTTAATATTCAACTGTGTCATCCATATTTCTGTTTGATATTTAAACTTTCTTCGGTGGATGTCTAGAAAGTAAAGTGCGGCTTAAGCCACATAGATTAATCAATGGGATTTATGCCTATTCGTATTTCCTCGGTACGGGCTGCCAGTAATCCCATGATGCTTTGCAAGTGATTTAATCAGAGGTCGGAGCGTCGGAAATGCCATTATTATGTTGATCATGATCAGGTTTTTTTTTTCCCTCTTTCCTTTCACAGCAACAATTCAAACAAGCTGCCCATTGAGCCAACAAGCCAATACAGATTGCCCTTTGCTTTGACTTTGTGATTCAAATGCTTTTTCAGCTTCTTCAAACTAATGTCAGTCTGTATTTCTAAAATCATAGCGTCTACGTTTTAGGAGGCAGCAGACTTGAAATAATTTCTTCATCCCAGACTGTTTAGTCATTTTAGTGATTTTTGTATCGCTTTATTAATTTTTATAGGCTTGAGTTAATTAAAGCTGTAGAAGGCAGACATTAAGAAGAGGAAGAATAATTTGAAAACACACCGTTCCCTTCGTCCTGACTGTTTAGTGGTTATACAGATGCACGCCATGATGCTGCTAGAAAAGTAAATGCCATTAATGACTTTTATAGTGGTTTTGGTTTGATTATGAAGTGCACTATAAACTGGAGTGACATACCTGGTTATTCACAGTAATTGAGGACAATTTTTTTTGATGTACTGTGATAATAAAGTTTTTAAATGCTTTACGGCAGCTTTAATTTTAAGACAAAGGAAAGTTTTACATATGCAAACATGGCAGGGAGTGTGTTATCCCCATTAATTTAAACAAGCTATAAAAAAGTGAACTGTACACCACTGATATTGTCCTAGACTGTAGAGAACAATGTTTTCTTACTCTCACTTACTCTCAGTTACTCTTCCAAATCTGTTTGATCCTAAGCATCCAGGTTGGAGTAAAAAACTTTGATTGCAATCATACTGCAATCACTTTACTAAACGACTCAATTCCCCTTTAATTATTGTCAAGCAGCAGGATCTTTAATCAGTCGATAAAAAGTTGTTTATCTGCTGCTGTTTTCTACGTATGTGCCATTTAACACATGCTACACCACAACCCTCATTCTCATTCTTGCATCATCTCTGACTCAGATATGCATTTGGTTGAGTTTAGCTGGCTTAAAAACACTTTACATTTGTACAGAATCCTGCAGCTGCCCCACGCGGCATGCCCCGAGCGAGGTTGGGGGGTACAGAGACGACAGGCATCTCAACTCTGAGGTGGAAGATCCCATTTTTTTAGTCCTGGAAACTGCCCCATGAGCTGCTACACTTCTTTAGCTGAGACTAAACTGTGACCTGCCATCAAGAGAAAGAAGGGAAGGCTTCACTTTTATCACATGAATAAATGATCACGATAAAGGTGGAATCTATATTTCTGTGCATGTTTGAGCTACTGCCATCATGACCGAGCAATGCAAATGCTGCGATCTGGCGACATCAACATGTAAGTGTTAATTACAGTGCTAATTAACACATTTGAAAGCATTGGCATTTGAACATTTCTCAGTAATGAACAGCTCAGAGACGTGAGCCTCAGACTGATGAGTTTACTCTGAAAAAATATGTTAAATCCACTCAAATGGGGTTATTTCAGGAGGCAGACTGATGATTGGTTGAAACTGATAAACTGCTGATAAAGTGACAGCATTGGGAAAAACAGGAATTGCTTTTGGGTCTCGGTGTCCTTGAGGAAGACTTATAATTACATTGAACAGTGGAGTCATATACTGCAGGTATGTAGGGGTCAACAGATGGCCGCTGCAGTACGGGATAGCTTCGATGTGTCTGTAAATGTTTACAGTGTCACAGGGAGCCAAGCTTTAAATAAAAACTGAGCAAATAGACACAAGCAAAGAAATGTGGTTCAGCTTTAAAATGAAAGAAGCAAAGGTGTAAGGCCAGGGAATAAACTTTGCAGTGTTTTATGGAGGAAGGTAAATATGAAAAGGGTTCTTGCTGCCTGGCCCGGACGCGGGATGTGGACAAACTGTTGGATGACTCCCAGTGGTCTAATAGTACTAGAAGAGAATTGCAGCGTTTGCCTCTTCTCACAAACTGGCTCAGCACTTGTTTCTCCCTGAATCCTCCATTTTGGATCGAAAACACTGTAAAGCAGCCTGTTAATTGCGACGTTAACTCAATCAGGGTTGACTCTCGGTGGATACTGCGTTTGCATACACCTTTTAGTTTGGTGCACGTGTGCATGTGCTCAACTAACGTGCGCTGGTGCTGAGGTACAGAGAAAAACAGCCAGGCTCGTATCCGCTGAGGGACGTGTTAGGAGGGATCCTGGAGGTAATAAACACGACTGTAGTGAGTGGCATTTACAGTAAGTCACATCGTTTCACGCTTCGCCAGTTCATCCTCTTGATGAGCCCTGAGTTGATTACCCACGAGAGAAGTGTTTTTAAGGTCATTAATGACAAATGCGTGCTGACCTCAGCTCTATTGGAGAAAAGCAACCACAACACTGAGAAACACAAGACACTGACAAACTACTGGAGTGAGTGCAATTACTTAAACGAAAAGTGTAATGAAGCAATTTTTCACGACAGCCATTTTGGAAAAGTAATAATGATAAAGCAAAGCCGACATTTGAAAACAACAATAAATGGTGAATTTGATTATTGGTCTGGAGTGGGAAGTCTCTGCCGTATTTTCATTCAGACTGTTTCTCTGGTGCTATTTTAGACGCAGCGAGGAGCTCATATTAGAAAACTGATCTTTGAAAGGTTACTGTGAAGGTTTCAAATGTTATATGTATTTAATTTAGGATTTTTTTACACTACACCTTCTCAGATAACTCGATAAAGTCAACAGTTGTAAATCTGTGGCGTTGATTTGAATAGCTCTGAAGAGCTCGAACGTGCAAGTGTTATATTTCCTTTCACAGTCAGGAGCTATTACATGCCTTTCCAGCGTCAAGTCCAGCTGTGTCAAAAACAGTAGCTTGTATCCTCCAGCTGTTTTAATGGATTGTTGAAATCAGCCGGAGCCGCTGACACTAATATAGGCTAAATCTGTGCAAGGGAAAAAACAATAGTTACTTGAGACCATCAGGAAAACATGCATGTCAGATATTTTATTCACTGGTCAATATGTTGGCCATTGTTGCTAAGAAAAATATACAATACATTAACAAAGCATGAATTAAAGTACACACAGAAGGAATAGTAACAAGAAAAAACTATAACTATTACAGGAAAATGCAATCAATGAATGAGAAGAATGAATGAGATTTTTTTGTCATTTTGAAGCTTTATTATATGAGTTTTCTTTCCTGATTATGTATATTTTTTTTTAGTCACACATGAGCTTTTCTGGCCTTTAACGGATTCTAAAGTCTTCAGTTGTAGCACCACCGTCCGTTGTTATTTATTGATACTGGAGGTATTCTCCAAAGGGCTTTTTAAGCATGCATGTGAAAGGTGCAGCGGTGCTATCTTTGTCTCAGTCTTGGTGTTTTTTTTCCTTCTCTTTTCTCTTCTCTCTTGTGGCAGTCTTCACGAGCCTGTGCAGCCTTTCCTAACTAGCAGCGCACTCCCACTCATAAGAAAATGATGATGAGACAGCAAAACCACAGCAGAGACAATGCACAGCAGAAAGTGGAGCCGCAGGAAGAGAAAGGGAGGGAAAGACAGAATGAGAGCCATCAGTCTTTTTTATGCACTTTTACCACATATATGTTCCTCCTCGGGGAATGCTACATCTCTGTCTCGCCTCGTGTCTCTCATACTGCGCCGTCCTCTTTGTTGTCATCATTCACAGCATCTTCTTTCACCAGCTAAAGTTATTAAATCTCTTCTCACCTCCTTCCTCCTACCTCCAGCCCTGCAACCCTTCTGTCTTGTGCCACTAAGTGGACTGCTTATATAACAGCAAACACCTTGAGGGACTTCCCGCCTCCACCCTTTTAGTCTGCCGTATGTTTCTATTCTGTCTGCACCACCTCACTTTCTCCTCCTCGCCCAAAATGATCTTCTCCCCCTGGCGTCTTTGTCCTGCTCTCTCCATACACTGACAGCGCCTCTGAAACAAATAAGCTGACTGGTGTGTGGTTGTCAGAGCGAGTAACCAATTACAATCAATCACATGTTGCACAGAAAAACTCAAGTCATATCCCAGCTTTGAAAAAAAACAAGATCATACTATATGTCCTGTTTTTATACTGTTCAATTTCTCAGAAGGTTTATACTTAAAAGTTCTCCAAATGATTTGATGTAAATGTACCATGCATATTTTGGGTTATTGATTTTTAACTCAAGATAGTAATCTGATAATGCCGGTGAAAGATGATGAAGTCATCAGTGATCCGTCAAGTGAGGATTTAGTAAATTGGGTTAGTTACTTATTGGTCCAAATGTCAAAAGCCTGCTCTACAGACACACATTTTAACAAGCCTATTTCCATGACCATATTCAGCTTGTCCTCGGAACAGTCATATTAACCTCATATTTTCAATAAGTGACAAAAAAAGTGAGAAAAAAGGGGGAAAAAGCCAAGCCTGGTAGTGTTCCTTGGTCATAGCAACAGCCTTGTCTTCACCTCGTTCATACACTTGCCCTCGCTGACTTATGTTGCATTGCAATCACACCAAACTGCAAACCGGATTATACATTTGCTCGCTTGGTGTCAAAATTATTAACAGACTAATTAATTAAATGATGAACACTTATTGAATGGTAATCCACCAATCCATCATTCATAGAACCGCTCGTGACATCCTCACGCAGTCCTCTCTGTGACTCGCAGATTGGATGCAAATGCAGCAACCGATAATTGCAGTGTTAGAATTACTCCAGTCGTTGCAAAGTCAGAGTGAAAAAAGTTATATAGTTATTATATTACATGCAGTAGATAGTAGCCATTACAACACTAGCAAAAAAAACACAAGAGTTATTGGACTAAATAATGTAAATCAAGTAAATGAAATAATGAAGTATATTTTGAATAGCTCAGTTGCTTTAGATAAAAAACTGAAATTGTGCATATAAAATCTAAGACAGTGATAAGACCGCTTTAGATAACTGAACTAAGCAAGCATTAATAACATCTGATGATCTTCTTTAAATGTAAAAATCAAGGGCTTGCAGCTTTGATAAATCATTGACAAGCTGTTTGCCAATGAACATGTGCATTGAGCATCAGCTGGCACCTCATGAACAGTTGGCTGAATGTACTCCTGTACATCTTAGACACAGTTGGCACAGCCTAAATTGTATAACAGTTACTTAAACCTTATAACTAGCTACAATAGTACTCTCCCTCAACAATATATCTTTAGAAATTAGAAATTCAGTTGGCCTTCCTCAAGTGCCTAGTATAGTCTTGGTTTCACGTCTCCTGTCTGCTACTTCAAACTGGGTCATCTTGACAACTATTACCATTCAAAATATACATAAATCCATACATTTCTATCTCAGTAGCACCTAAAAAACTCAAAATATATGTCAGTCATACAAATACTCTTCTCTGTGTCTATCCAACTTTTGTCGCCTGGCAGGTCTACCCACTGCACATTGCTGTCCTCTCTCCTATATTTCTCAATGACTGTGTCACTCCAATACTTTTTACACTCCGCTCACATCCAGGATTTTTCCTCGCGGCGTGTTTTCATATTCAACACATCTCCTTTCCCCCTTCTTTCATCTCGCCTCTGTCTCCTTACCATCCCATCAATCCCACACCCATTGTACCACTTTATCTACCCCTCCACTCTCTTCCACACCAACTTGCATGCCCCCCCCCCCTCTAAATATAGTCCCTTTGAAGCATGGCTGTGTTGTCTGTTCCCCGTAACACTGCAAGACAAAAGTCTGTCATCTCACATCTGAGCAGCAGCGATAGAAAGCACAGATAAGATTGATGGACCAAAAAAGAACAGCGGTTAAAAGAATTGATATTCATCTGCTTCAGCAAACGAACAAAAGAAAGGGGGGGAAGAAAAAAAAAGGGTACATTTGCAGAAAAAAGAAACAGTTGTAGCACCACCCTGACAAAGATAGTGAGACGTGAAGGAGACAGAGGTGTTGTGACATTTCTGATGCTGGTTTTGTAATTGAATCGTGAACTCTCCGGGGGCCTGACCTAGTAATGTAAGCATGGTTTATGTTTGTTAGTGTCCTCAGCGTTTTGTTTCCACGTGTAGCTATAATTCATACACAGTGATGGATGGTTGTAAGTGGGAAAATGTGTGAGAAAGAACGAGGAGAAGACAAATGACTCCAGAGGAAGCCTGCTGTGTGAGCGTATCACAGCACAATACCTCCACCTACTGGCCTAAACGTGACATTACATGGGTGTCTGATGAAGGTTACACTTGACTGCAGCTAAAGATGATTCCCCGCTCATCTGTTCACCTGCAGGAGCCTCTAATGACTCCTACTTTGTCTAATTACACACTGTGTAATTTACATATACTTAGGATTAAATATCATGAGGGCCTCAGCGTGGGGCCCTGATTCAAAATCATAACACATTATTTCATCCAGGAGCACTCATACAGCAGTAGACTGTTAAAATCCTCTTGACATTTCACTTTATATATTTACAAAAAAATTAAGGATGAATCTACCGGTGTTGCCTGGTTGCTCTCCACTTACCAAAAATGGTAAATGTGGATTGAATTTGGATTAAGATTTTTGTAATTACTGCTTGTCATGTCAAGAAATTAAATATACACCTCTGCCATATGTTTAGAAATTACTAATGCTCCTGAAATATGGATAACCAAAAGTCTATGTTTGAGAAAAAGACAATGAACAAGAGGACTTTGTGCCCGTTGTGTGTTGCTTGTCGTTTTCCAGATGTTTATTTTTAACACTAAGGCTCTGTGGGGAGTGTGCAGAACCACAAATGTCTACCTCTCTTCCTGTATTTCCTACATGCTTTTGTGTTCAGTGAACCGTTTCTTTGTGTTTTTCTTTGTAAGGATAGCTTAATATATTTATATACCTGAGGCAAATGCAAAAGGCTATCTATGGCTATACACATACACTCAGTCGAGCTTTAGAGTGACCTGCTAACAACCTGCTGGTCCATGACGACTGTTGCCAGGGGAGTTTGGCCCATCATATGTACCGCCTCGCCCGCAGCCAGAGTATACATTGCTTTGACAGGGTCTCCTTCCGCCTCACTGACCTGCCCTGTGGCTGGCTCGAGGGGAGACACAGGGGTGCAGATTATCATTCGAAGCACCATTTTCAGCTCCTGCCATGAGGCATTTAGACTAAAAAAAGTGTGTTTTTAGATGCAGAGGGGGTAAAGGTGTAATCATTCCTGAAAGAACAGCATGTTAAAATCCACAAAGGGGAAAGTTTGTACTTATTGTACTTTGATTTTACCTAGAGCAGTGAAATGATTATACTATTTTTCACCTTGTTGAAAGAAAGAGCAGTAAAAGAACATTTTTTGGTAATGAATGAGTTGTAAAGTTATTCATGAAGCAAAAATCAAGTGAGGTTTATAGGGATGTAACGATTCACTCAAATCGCGAATCGATTCACCATTCGGATCTCACGATTCAATTTTTTACAATTTTCTGAAATAAATTGAAACAAATTAGAAGTGCCCTTTAATTATTTTACAAATGCTACACATTTTTTGTAAAATAAAAATATATTTTTGACAAATAACAAAATTCCCAAAAAAGATGAATACAAATAGAAGTGCACGATGGCAGAGTGGTTAATGTTCCTTCCTCACTGTAAGAAGGTCGGGAGTTTTTGCGTACTGATGCTGCAGTCTAGTTTCGGTGTTGGAGCTGCTGGGATAGGCTCCAGTCTCCCGCGACCCCTAACAGGACTGACCGGTAGAAAATGAATAAACCACATACCTGTGCAAAGAGTAAGTTATAAATTATTTTGTCTTTTATTTCCCGTCAGGCTTCGGAGGGAGGGCTACACGGTGCAGGTCAGCGTCAACGATTACCTGGACATCTACTGCCCGCATTACAACACCAGCCAGCGGGGGACGCTAGAGCGGACCGTGGCCGAGCAGTACATCCTCTACATGGTCAACTACAGTGGCTACCGCACCTGCGACCCTCAGCTGGGCTTCAAACGGTGGGAGTGCAACCGGCCACACGCGCCCCACGCGCCCATCAAGTTCTCAGAGAAGTTCCAGCGGTACAGCGCCTTTTCGCTGGGATATGAGTTCAACGTGGGCCAGGAGTACTACTACATCTGTGAGTCATGAGTCAGCCAAAGACAAAAATGTCCTATAATATTTTTAAGTGTTGTCACAGGGCAAGTCTTAAACAAGTGAATGAATACAAGTCAGTTACTAGTCCAAAAGGGCCATCATATTGTAGCTCTACTCTGAGGCTATGTCTGTACTACGGTATATAATGCTAAAACAGACACATTTACTGCTCTGTTGTCTTTGATCTGTTGCCATTGGACAATATAGTTCAGCAAACCATAAAACATTAATTCAAGTTCAACCTTGATAGTGATGGTAACAATTATTTAATTTACATTCATTATACAATATACAACTGTTTTTATCTGCAAAGACAAGACTATTTCTTATTTTCTTTCTTTTTTTAATAAAGGGACAACATTGCATTAAAAGCCTTAGGCCGGTTTAACAAAGCACTTGCTGATGGTTAGTGCAAAAACCTACAGTTTCATTAAAACTTTCCTGTGAAAAGTTGACATAACTTAACAGACTCAGGAAATCAGATATACGGCTGGTTGCTGAAGTTGGTGTGGCCTGCAGAGGGCATACAGATGATATTTTTGTGTTGTCTCTGTTTCAGCCACGCCCACCCACCACCACGGCCACAGCTGCCTGAGACTGCGGGTCTACGTCTGCTGCTCCACTGGTGAGAGCCAAAACAACTCCACTTTCTTCCCCACCACACCTTTAAATGTCTCCTCTCAATGCATTTTCATCCCTTGCTACAATTTCAAATCATTTTCTTCCCACTTTTCCCTCCTGTGCTTTGTTGTTTTGTACTCACAGCAAAACAAAGACAAAGAAATATTCACTCAGGTCTGTCAGTTGTTTCTCTGTGAGAGGCTTTTCTAGCTCTTGTACAGGTTTTGATGATGGAGTCTTTTTTTCCTCGAAGCAGAGCTCTGAGAGTGATGGCTTAATGTTATTCTCTGTATCAGTGCTATTACAGTAATGCTGCCTCTCTGTCTCACTGTGAATGACATGCTCCCGTGAATCCACACAAAAGAAGTTAAAAGAAAAGGAGTCGTCTTTCTCCCTGTCATACGCCATGCCTCTCTTGACCACCCTCCTTCCTCTCCTCCACTCTCTGTCTCTTCTTCACTCTCTCTGGCTCTAGGATGCCTGCTGCTCGGTGCAGTCAGTGTTATTTTTACCCCAGTAGCCTGCGCTCTCTCCCTTGCAGGCCTTTGATCAGAGAGCCTAGCGCTGAAAGCCTCCCCGCGCTTCTGCTCTAACCTTGTCAGCACTAATACATCCCGCACTCAGGCCAGTGTCAGCCCCTGTGTACACATCACCTTAACACAAACCCCCCGTTGCACTGTCACGCCTAATCTATTGAAGTGTCCACCACGCCTACATTAGCCACTGTGTACAGCACTCTGTGTATTTCGGTTCACATTTGCGGATGAATGGCTCTGTTTAGTGCATTTACAACGTTCAACCTTTACTCAGCGAGGTCAGTGTAACAGTTTGCCATCAAAAACACAGGCCCACACTTTTTCTCAAATGTTCAAATAGACTATGTACATATAAAATACACAACAAAGCATAATGTTTTGAGAGTGAAAAATGGTAACAATGTGTTTGCAAAGACAGAGCAACACACAGCTCAGGAAGTGCAGTCCTGGTGTGTTGTTTCATCAGAAGCTACTATTGCACTAGTTACCAGAGCATATTGGTCTTGTAAAATGGCGTGACAAGACAGGTATTTCCAGTTGTAAATCAAAGTTCTGTGGCATACCTGGCTGAAGCTTTTGGGAAAAGCATGGTACAGGCCAAGTTTGAATTGTGGCTTATGACAGTTTGCTCACTCTTACCTTTTCATCAGTGCTCTAAAATAATGGTTAAAATGCCCTTCAAAATCACTTTTACCTTTAACTCCCTCATTTGTGTGTGATTTTTAAACATTTGCTAAATGTATAGCTGTCAAGAAGAACATAATTATGCTTTTTGCTCACAGGTTTGAAATGCTTTTATTACCTCAGATGGAGGTCCATTCTTTAATTGTGACGGGGCACAGGAACCACTTAAGGCTTTGTGATAACTGTTGTACAATTTAATGGTGCCTTAAATGCGTTAAAAACTTTGTGTTGTTGTTTTAATGAGCTCTTTCTCTCGCCGCCTCTTTCCCTATTCTTACCTCTGCTTCTAATTCATCCTCCTAAACTTGTTTTCTCTCACTCTTTGTGTTTTCCAGTCTCCCAGGCAGACGATGACTCCAGTCAGACTTCTCCCGACTACACAGACAGGCCTAACATCAAAATACACAACCTTGGTGAGTGACGGGGTTCTTCTGAGTGTGAGAAATCAACACAAGCCAATATGCTGGTTGATTTTTGGCTGTGAATGTAAGGTTTGATTGGTCGAACAATCATTGTGGAAGGATTTGTTAATTTTTTATTGTAAGGTCGGTGGGGAAAATCCACTGTCCATAACTGGTTATGACTAAAAGCTTTTGAAGAGCTAAGTAGTATGGCAAGGACTGTACTGACCTGTTAAATAAATTCTTTTCCAAAATTTATTTATTTTAGCTTTTCATGTGTGTAAAGAGCAAACCCATTTAACCAATTAAGACTGACTCATACTTTTGTTGCACCATCTGGGCTTTTTTTTTTTTTTTTTTTTTTACAAGCTTATGCTCTTACAATGTGTTTCTTCAAACCCAGGATTATACTTTAAAATGAGCAAGCTGAAAAGATAAAATCCTTCCTTCAAACAAACCCCCCACACAAGTACAGGTGAAGCCTTTTTCCAAATCCACAGGGTCAGTGCAGGTCTGGTAAGGAATGAGAGGTCCATGTTTGCCTAAGGAGAAAGCATGTCGGCGGGCGAGTCAGTTGTTCAGCTGAGTGGTTACATAAAGCCTTTATTTTCCTTTCTTTTCTCCTCTCTGTGTCTCAAACAAAAGACACTTGCCAGGAATCATTTAGCCAGCTCATTCCTGGGAGCCGTGTGCTGTCTGCGACAAGTGCTTGGAGACTTTGACCGGACTTAGATCGAGACCCCGGCCAGCACCAGAAGAGCTCTTGAGCCGTGAGCCAAGAGTGCATAGATATATGGTGAAAGTCAGAGAGACAATAGACAGGAGGAAAGGGAAAAAGAGTAGAGGGAGGACAAACTCTGTTGTGGGCGAATTGCTCAGCACTAACTCTGGCTGGAGCTTACGTAGAATTTAATATAAAAACACTCTGGCATGGAATCATAAGAAAGTATAGCCTCTAGCGTTGTGATGCATTTTGCTGAATACATTTGGAGGAATAACAAAATCAGGACTCACACAGACTTATGTGTGCTCACAGAGACGTACTTAAAAAGAGCCCAGAGCTGATGGCCTTCACTGACCGCTGGACACCCACTCTCTGACTCACCCTCAGGACCAGACCGGCCCACAGACCCGGTCTCCCTCCTCACATATGTTCGGATGTGCTGTCTTCCCTGGTAAATTATTATTAGCCTTGTTCTACGTCACATTTTAGGGATCGTTATGTAACTCACACAGCTGAGTAGATTGGATGAGTGTTGTTTGTGGCAGTAGATTGCATTTATTTAAAGGATGTGGCCATCAGAAGAAGAGATACATCCACTTCCAGAGAAACGTTTATGTGGAATAAAACAGAATTGATTTCCATATTGTAAGTGTTTTGTAAGGATGAAAATTCTGCATTTTTTATTGAAATGGTTGCACATTTGAAAAACATTTTAAGACATAGTGTAACATAGCCATATTTATTTAACATAATGCCAATTTTTTTGTTAATAATAATGTGTAGCTTTATACACACAGTCTAGTAGAAGACCAATGGACAATGTTTTGTAAATGGTTAAATTCTGGTTAGAGCTGTCCACATGTGCATTTTGGACTGTATGTTTGACATAACATGTATGTTTGGTTAACATTTAACCAGCTCATTTTAACCTTTTTCAGACCATGTGGATTTAATATACTTTGGTTCAAATTTATGTTCTATCTTTGAAGAAATAATTGGCTTTTGTATATTTTTTTTTGGCAAATAATAGACATTTTAGCCATATTGGACTGTAGTCCAAGGCCTGGTTTTCAACTCTCTAGCATGGTGCCATCTAACAAAGCAGCCCACGTTTCAGACTCTTTTGTGCAGCGCAGTTATGCACTCAGCAGGCTCTTATATTTTCAATAACCTCTCCATCAGTATTACACATGCTTTTTGAGCACAACAAGTTAAAAGAACTTCACCGAAATGCTGCACATTCAGCACTTGTTTTCTACCAAGAGGATGAGCAGGTCTGAGTGCACGGAGTTATAATAAATGTACTGTTTGCTTTCTTTTTCACTAGTTTTGTTCCCTCCCTGTCCGCAGCCAGGTGTTACCACAGGTCTCCAGTAAACTTTGAAAGCTCTGGAGTTCAAAACATGGCATTTGAAGAAACTGTACTACACTTTATGTAAGGCTTAACCACCAACCACTGGGTTTTAATAGCAGGTGTTCTGTATTTTAAAGACTTTTTTTTAGACTTTTGCAGTTTGTTATCTTCTCCTTCCAATCTGTACAATATTACAAACCACTCGTGCTGTCAAGTTTTGGAATTGTTTTCAACAGTGGATTTTGATTAGCTGTAATGGTTCCCTGTATCTTTCTTTACCTTTTACTGTGACAGGAGTATGATCTCATCCCCTTTGGCAGTGTAGGAACCTGCTACTATCCTCAGGTATAACTCTGACATTGATCTGCAGGTATTAATAGACACACTGTGGGCCAATTGAAAGCACCGCTCACCATTACACCTCCCGTCTGACTTGTAGAGCTGTAACTGCGCATGACGGCTCCATCGTTTCATGTTGTTTCCACCTCTCTCTGAGTCTCCTATCATCGCAGCAAAGTTTGCTCCAGAAGATTTATCCGACCAGACAGCCTTGTTCTCCTTCAATAACAGCCTACCACTGCTGGTTCTTATCTCACTGTAAATGCCTCGGGCGCATTACTGTGGACAGGAGAGCGTCTGCTGTTATACCCCATATAGACCAGAGTCAAGCATATTTTGGGATTCTGAAATTGATTGCCGTATCCAACAGTCGCGCTGTGATGTCAGCTGTTACATCCTGGACATTTGATTTGCCTGTTATGGCCCGAGGCAGACCCCCCCCCCCCTTCCCCCCTCCCCCTCCACACACACACACCGTCTCAGTGTCCGGTCCAAAAAAGCAGCATAGATATGACATGATGGACTATTCCTGTTTTTGTCCTTGTTCTAAAAAAGATTGTAAACTTGACTATAATCCTACCAAGTATGAACTCTTTAACCTGATCCACTAGCACTTATATTACAGGTATTTAAGAAACCTGCATTTGTCTTATTAGAGAAATTCTGAACTAATAACATAATATATAAGAGTTGTATTTTTACTTGTAAATGTATATCTCGTGAAAATCACAAGTCATTAATCCTGGTCAATGCGGTAATATGCTTTTATCCATGTCTTGAAGTTCCATTAGTGTTTATCATATTTGTGCTTTGGAGAACTGAATACACGTCCACATTAATCCAATTTGGTAGCACTTTATTTTACAGCGATGTCAAAAACACTGCCTTTGTAATATAAAATAAATAATGTAGTAAAAGCATAATACATAGTGAGTTTTTTAAATTGATGGACATTTATCCTGTCAGACCCTTGTTAAGTTATAGCTACAAAAAATGCTTATACATGTGTCTCATGTGCATATTGCCTAATTGGACTTTTTTGCATTTGCTCCAACATTCAAAACTGAAAATACAATTTAAAGCTTATGGAGTCTAGTTATTATTACACAACTCCAGTTTGGGAACATGGTAAGATATTGTAAAGTAAAAGCATTCACTCCTGAAAGTTCCAAACAAGGTCCAAATCAGTGCCATGCTGTTGTTTCCTGATAAAAAAAAGACATAAAAGGACAAAAAGAGTTTCCCTGACAACATTTGCGTCAGTCGTGTCTTCTTATCCTTCGACCCTGATGTCTTGGTCGTTATCTTCAAAGCAAGAAAATATGTTTGTGGTAGTTCAATCATTTTATCAGATCATGTGACTTACTGTAGCCTCGGATGTACACGAGTAAATAAACCTGTTCAATTTAAAGACAATACATGTATAAGAAAAAGATCTGGTTTAGTTTTATTAGTTTGGACTGTCCTGTGTGATAGTGCCAGGGTTTTATTATGGATTATTGTGCTGTTGGAAGTCAGTATACATGCACCATGACAGTAAAGCTACAACATAAAAGCCTTGTTCTGCAGAAGCATGGTGTGTTTTCCTTGGGTCACTGCCTGGACATCTAACTCTTGGTTTGTGTCTGATGTAACTTTTTAAATGAGACAGAGTAAGTCTCCTGCTGTGACCTGTGGGCCCCACCTCAGGCAGCACTAGTTGATATTCTTCCTCCTTCCCATCACTGGGCGAATGTCAGCGCTGCCATCATTACAACAGACTGACGCCTTATGTCAAGTCTGTGCAAAAACACATACTGTGTCTTTGACGTGGACAAACCAGAGCGATGGGATGCTTTCAGCTTTAGACACAGAAAACACAAACAGAATACCAAGCATTCATAAATCATCAGTTGTTGCATGTTTGTTGACTTTATCTATTATCTCCAGCAGGTTTTCAGTTCCTTTAAAGCATTAGTCAACCTAGAATACAAACTTACTGACTTAAAGTAGAATCCATTATAAAGTGACGATTAGTTTGCCGACATTTAAATGCATTGAGACATTAGATGAGTTTCCCCAAATTCATCAAATGTAATGGGAGTTTAATAGACACACTGTCTTTTTGGAAACATTTATCAAGTCTATACAAAACCTAGCTACTGCAGCATATATGCTAATTATCCAACATCTTCTATATCTTATCTTAAAACAAATGATGGATGTGTTAGCAGCTCTGTGTTTTCATTTTGTTGTTTTTTGACATTTACCAGAAACAATGTATCATGACTCAATGTAATCTAGTTTTCAACGCGTAGCAGGAGTTGTGTTCTCCGAGCGCTTCTCCCACTGCCTTTCCCCGCGGCTCATGATCTGTTTGGTCTAATCAATGACGAGAATGTCACAATTTATTTTGAATGAAATCTCTCAAGTAGAAAAACTTCATTAGAAGAGAAATACATATAAACAAAATTTTGCTGTTCCTGGGGGTAAATGGCGTATGTAGCTGTGTTAATGATGCTTTAATTGTCTTATGTCTATCTCTCAATAGTACACATAGCCTCCACATTGATCTTTTCATAATGTAATTCTTGGTTTCTTTCTCCAAACCTCACAGATGAATATAACCCTGAAGTTCCCAAACTGGAGAAGAGTGTGAGCGGCAGCAGCCCGTCCCGCGACCGCCTTCTTCTCACTGTGGCCATGCTGCTGGTGTCCGCCGTGCTGTTGTCCTAGCGACTTGACATAGGACCGCCTAGTCCTTAGGGCTTTGCGCTCACCGAGGATGTGGTGGCAAAGCTCGACACATGTTGAAAAAAAAAAACAAAAAAAACACTTGAACCTAATTTACTAGAATTTCAAAAAGGAGAGGCCTTTTTTGCTGTAATTTTCATTATGTTTTGCCGTTCCATATGAACATCATAGTCATTCTCAACAACACGGAGACCACAACCATTACTCGCAATCAGACTGGCGCAGATTGTCAAAGCTGAGCTGGATGAAGACTACTACTTTATTGTAGCATGGATATCATTCACCTAAAGAAATGTCAAAGTTTGAAAGAGAAACAAATGTGTAAAAAATGGACTTGGCAGTGGATGTTTTCTTTCAGCCTTGGACTATGGACCAGCTATATGATGGATTACAGACAACTTACAATATAGAGAAAAGCAAGATAAATACTGGAAGTGTCTGTTCTTACGTTCACTGGATATTTCCACAATTTGTCACTGTTGAGAACTCCTGCCATTGTCTTGGACACTGAGGAATGTTTTTACACTGCTGGGAGAGAGGAATTTAGATACTGGAGTCTAGGAAAAAATGTGAAGACTTTGTGAGATTATCCACAGGCCTTTTTCAACAAAACCTAATCTGTTAAATTTGAAAATATCCTGGGCACATGTGAAAGCTGTGTTTTAGAGCGAAATCACGAGTGCTGTCTTTAAAACTAGTCCTATGTCTGCATTTCCTGCCTTCACATTAGAACAGTCCTAGAAAAATAAAACAGACTGTGGGCTAGCAATCTGACGGCACTCAGCGGCAGTAGATGTGTGTGTTTGTTCCGATGCATTTACCTTTAGCACTTGGCGTTCATCTTTCCAGACCTTTTTCTCCTCGCAGCAATCAGCGTAGTCACTCAAACCACCGCTAATTTACAAACTCTCAAGCGCTGAGTTCCCCTTTTTAATCCCAGACAACCTCTGCCTATCCGTCTGTCCTTTTGTTCCAACCACTACCAACGCTCCTGTCCAATCAGTGCTGATGGTCATTACAGCAGTCACCATGGTAACGACCCCATACAGTCGCCAGAGAGCGGCAGGTGCCTGAGGAGAAATTAGTGCTTTGAGTCTCTAGATAACGCTGACGCCATTTTGTTTGGAAAAAAAGATAAAAGAGAAAAAAAAGTACAAACACGTCTGAATGTGCATTGATCACTTTTTTATATTGTAATATGAGACAACTTAAGCTGGCATTAATCAAAACACAATTGTGTGCTTTTTTAATTAATTTATTTTTTAAATATTATTTATATATTTAATTTAGTAGTGTGCATTTGTAGGCATTTGCTCAATAAGCTATGGTGCCATTTTAAATTTTTTTAAAGTGACTTTTTACTGCAGTATATGCTTGTGTAGATACATGATCAGATGCAACTGAGCCTGACATGAGATCATTATATGACCTTAGACAGTAAAAACATTTAATAAAAAACAGACCAAGAGATCCTGTGGAACAGAGGGCTGGGTCTGTGAAGCAGCATCACACAGTGCTACTGGGTGCACAGTTTTCTCATAATTCTTTCATAATGACTCCTTAAACCTTTCTGAAGGTCCATCTGTAAATTATTGCTCTGTTAAGGAGAATTTAAGATGAATAACAAAGGTCGTCTATGTCAGACACCAGTGTGATTGTCAGTTTGCACATCTGCTTTTAAAATGTACTTTAAAAGCTACAATGTAAAAAAGTATTATATTTCTTATAATTGAAAATTGACTGTAGTACTCATTAGCATCACTAGCTTCATAGGCTGTAACTACAATCAACAATGAACCCCTCCAAACATGGTAATAACCTCTGGCTCCACAAACGGAGTCTGCCCAGCTTTGTCTGTGTGATGTCACAGTCTCTTGGTTTAATATTTTTACTGTCTTCGGCTTTGACTGACAGACAGGGACTTGGTAACCCTACTCTTATGTACCAGAGCTAGCTAACCCGGTTTACGTTGCTGGCGAGCTTGTCACAAACCAGCAGTGAATGCACAGACGGAGCCCATGCTGATGGAAGAGCAGCATTCCTCTGGTGCAGCACTTACGATAGTCTGCATTGTAATGTATATTTCTCGAATGGGCCGGTGAGGAATGTGAAGTGTGACGGTGTGAATGTGTGTCTGCCTGAGCGACAGAGGCCAAAAACATGTGTGCACATTGCGCATCCGTATGAATGTAGAACTTGTTCGTCCGCGCTTTTTCCAAGTATGTGGCATTTAGAAATGTTGTATCCACTAAGGAGTTGTTTGTAGGATCTGAATATGCAAGTGTGTCTGAGAGAATGTGCTCTTCTTCTTCTGTAATGTTAGTTTGCGTTTTTGGGGGGGTTTGGAAAAGGGGTGTGCAAAAAGCATTTACTAACGTTGAAGACAACCACAAGAAATGTGTTTACCTTTGACAAGAATGAATAAAAAGTTGTAAATTGAACCAGTACTGATTAAAACAATGCCAATTAAAATCTTTTTTGCAAACTTTGTGTTGTTTTTATTTCTAAACAAAGGCATGCCAGAGTGGTTTTCACTTCTGCCTCACAGAGAGAAGTGTGTGTGATTGATACAGTACATGTCCTCCTCGTGTCACTGTAGCTTCCTCCCATCGTAAGTGTTAGCCCTGCAATTAACTTATACATTGATGGCATAAATCAAAAATCTACCCTTGAGGCTATTTTGAAACGTTTTTATGCTGCCTAACACGGGTGTTGAGTAAACTTGTTTGCTCCTCCTCCACGTCTTCCCTTTCTCTATCTCCACAGTGACTCTTTCACCTTCGCTCACCTCACACTCGTCTGTGTTTGTTTTTCTTGAACGCTCTTTGTAAGCGTGGCTCCACCCCTCTCTGTTCACACTCCACTTTTAGATATCTTGGCGCAGACATGTCAACAGACAGTACTTGTTCTCTCCCGGTGTAAAACTATCACCCTTTCTCACATGGCCCATCCTCACAGTACCTCGCTTCAATTTCACAAACACCTCTTCTGCCATAAAACATAATGACAGCGTGGGGGGAAGTAAAGTCATGGCTATGTCTCTCCCACTCCATCCATCTCTCCTTTTTTTTGAGGAAAGAGGGGGAAAAAACACCTGCAAGCCATTCATGTCTCCACAAATCTGTCTGTCTCACGTCGCTCTTCTTCACCCCTGTCAGCTTCTCTCTAATCTCCACACGCACAGCAGAGAGGAGCTGACAATAGGCCGGGACAAATGTCTTAGAAGCACTAACATCCATGTCACCAGGACAGATAAGACTTGCTCTTTGATGCAACATGTAGGCCTTGGAATCACTTGAAGAATGAGTAGATCACACCGCTTTTGCAAGTCATCTACAAAAAAAATCTACGCACAAAAAAATGAGCAATAGTGTCAAGTCATGTTTAGAGAAGCCCTACTTTTTAGGTTTTGCCTTGTTACTATAAACGTTCAGCAACATTACAGAAGCCACAGCTACATAAAAATAAAAATCCAAAGAATGTATCTTAAAAGAAAAGGCTGTGATTGTTTTTGTTACATAGTGATGTGATAAAGTAAAACAATAAGCCACTATGGAGGGATCAATTACAAAAACTCAAAATGTCTGCAGGTGTTTTTGCTATGACTAGTCAGAGATAAACTGGAGACTGTACAACATAAAATAAATCCTTCTAAACTACTTTTAAATGAACATATAATAGGTAAATATGTTAATAGTTAATTTGTGTCAACAGATTGAAATTTATTTTCATAGCAACACATCCAAATCACACATAACAGAGCATTACATTATTTCCATGTGTTGAGTCGCTGATTGTGCGTGACGTGTGTGTGCTAAGCTGACAGACTGACACTGCAACAGTCTCCTTTTACAGCCCTTAAAGATGTTATAGGTTTGGACTTGCACTTCAGTGATCCGACACTGGAAAAGAGTCAGGCTTCATCTTCTGCTGGAGGCTGCTGTTGACAACGTTAACCATCCCTTTGCACTGAAAGCCCTTCTTAATTTCTGTAGTATATGTTTAGTTGCATAAGGGAATTAGGCTCAAAATAACTGCCTGTTCAACCAACACAGTAATTGCTTAGTTTTCACAGAATATGACAAGAAGTGTAGGCAGTGAATTACATCTGCTGCCTCAAATTGTGCTGCGTGTTCATCTAACAGGAGAGCGGCCTGAGTGAGGGCAACCATCCAGTAACAGCAAGGGGACAACTTTTCATTCATTTGAAAGGATCTGCTCTCATTTTCTAAATCATTTACTGTGAGATAAGCCATCTGCAGTTTGGGACGTCTGGATGAATTCCCCTGACAAGGCGACCGTCTGCTTGAAACAATCAAACAGATGCCTTTTCCTCAGAGAACTTGTTAAAGCTCAGGACATCAATAAAATAATCACTCGCTGGAGTAGCTCCATTGAGCCTCCAGTTTTAAATAGTTACGTTTGGCTCGATCAGATTCTTTAAAGTAAAAGTTCTGCCAGACACGTGCGTATTGTAGCAACACTCTAGCACTGCTTAGGACCTGAAGGTCTCGTTTTCCTCTACTGGCTTTAGGTGACCGACGTACATGAGTCATGACGGGAGACTCAGGACGAGACCTGCCTGCACGGCTTAGACGGCTTCCAAGCCAATCAAACCACAGAAATGGTGGTAATAGAGCTGGTTGACAAACTGACCTCTGCAATAGAAAATAAAAATTACTCAATTGGAATTTGTATAGACTGGAAGAAAGCATTAGACACCACTGATCACAAAATTCTGTGATATCTATGGCATCAGGGGCATGGCACAAAGATGAAGTTGGTGACTATCACAGATATAGATTAAAGTTTAAAGTTAACCAATGCGTCTCAGCTACAGAGGGTCACTACTGGGGTTCAACAAATAAGACACATTCTTGATTCAAAGCCCTCTAATAGAGCCATACATAAAATATTTTGTAGAGACTGCGAAATGCATACAAAACAACAATAAACAACAATTGTTATTCAGCAGAAACACAAAATTAAGAATCATAAATAAAACAAACAAGCTATTCATAAACCCTAACCTATTTAAATTTAATGACTTAGTATTTAAAATAGCCTAAATGTGTTAAATAAGAAGATTTCATACCAAAAACATGTTTCAGATGAAATTTTGTCCCTATGAGCTCAGAAGAACACTTGTTCAGTAAACACAGATTAGAGATGTCTGTTCAGGGTTAAACTGTGGAATAGTCTCGATGAGAAACTAAAAACATGTAAATCCAAAAGTAGCTTTAAGAAATTATTAAAAAAGCTGAATGAATTTAGCTTCTGCTTTCTTTGTCATTTCTTTATGTACACAAGATAACTTCGGTGTTTGGCTGTGCAATAAATATCTACCTGTAAATTGTACCTGTGCATTTGTCCTCTTTGGCTTGCAGACATTTACATTCCAAGTAAATAGCCCCCATTTTGGTCCATCCATTCACATCCCCCTCCTGAATCCTGTTTCATAATTATGTTCTCAGTTTGTCCACTCGGTAAATGTTGCGGCTGTAATAAAACTTCTACTGGATTTAATAGAGCTTTAAATGTGTGACTAAAGTCATTTTATTCAACAGTATAATAATAATATTTCAAGTTTTTTGTGACACAAATACATTGTAAATGTTATTATGCAATGGATTTTCATTTGTAAGATAAAGATAGAATTTAAAAGTACATTTACATTTACATTTAGTCATTTACACTTACAAGTGAGGAGAACAATGGAAGCAATTTCAACAACACAAGGTAACAAAAAGCATAAGTGCACAAAAAACTATTCAGTTAAAACCTAGCACAGTAATCAAAGATAAGGATAAGAATTCTTTTTTTTTTTTTTTTTAAGAAAAGGAATCGATAAAAAGGGAGTAGAATTCAGTGTTTGTCAGTCAGGTGTTGACTGAGATGTGTTTTCAAGCGTTTTTTAAAGATGGCTACAGAATCTGCTGATCTTGCAGCAGCAGGTAGATCATTCCACCAATGTGGAACAGATCCAGAAAAAGTTCATGAGAGTGATTTTTTTCCTTTTTGGGATGGTACTATTAGAGCAAGTAAAGTTGCTCTAATAGATTTATATATTTATCAAGTCATTCATTCACTCCATCTTTGTGCCCTCCATGTTCCCTCATCTAAGCAAGCTGAACTGTCAATGTGTCAATGCGACCCAAATTTAATACGCCCCATCAAAAGACATTCTTTTTTTTTTTCTAGAAACAGAAAACCAGCTTAGCAACATCCAGACTTAAAAAATACAAATCACAAAAAGAAAGTTAAGACAAACAGATCAGGGTTTAAAAATAAAAGGGATGTCAAAGTCCAGAGAGCTAAAAGTAACCCAGTAGAGCAGCATAAAGCATAAGCTAGCCCACCGCACTAACAATTTTTCTCCACTCTTTGGGATTAGAGGGGTGGAGAGAGAATTGTAATGTCAGCAATTTTTTTATTAGAAGACTGTTTTTTCACGTCTTAATCTGTACATTTACCAAGAAACTATTTATGTTCTTTTTTTAAACTGGAAATAAAGTCTAAATCCTTTTCTAAATCCAATGCATTGTCATAAGATGTTCTCATATACAATATTATCAGGTCAAACCTTTATTTTTAGGGTGTTATATAAATGTTCTGATGGGGCCTTCTGTAATTTCTTAACTTCTTTCTTTAATCAAATCAGTTTGAGACTAAGACCCTTACAAAGCAGTTCAAGGACCAAGACCTGTCTCGAAAGCTTCAAACGCTTTGTTGCACATTTTGAGTTGGCTGATAATGTAATACCCCATTGTCATCTGCACATGTCTCACAACCTCATTAAGGCCGTAAGAGAAGCCTAAAGGCTGTCTACAGTATAACTAAAGGATCTAATGACCTGATACTGAAATGATCCCCATTATCCAGTCTGACCCTCTTTTAAAAAGTTTGCACATCCCTGCATTAAATCCTATTGGATCACAATGCTTTTATCAGTATCTAGGCAATTGTTTGAACTATACTAATCTGATTAAGATTCAAAAGCCTCTGGATGGGAAGCATTAATCCTCCTTACAGAAAGTTGGGTGAGCTGTAGTTGTCTTTGGGTTGCAGCTGTATTTACCTGGTCACATCAGCTGTTATTGCAGAAGCTTTGAAAGTGTCCTGACAGGACCTCTTTAAACCTCCCCAACATTTCCGATCTCCTTCTAGTGACAGCAATAAATGACACCTCAAAGTAGTTTACGAATCATGGTTTCTTAACAAGCCACAGCTCTGTGCAGCGAGAGGAGGCTGATATCACAATGTTAATATCACTTCTTGAGCTGATAATTAACTCCCAGAGAACCAAGTAACATATTACTTACCCTAAGAAATACCTGCCTTAATCAAGCAGTCATTATGAACCTAGACCTTAAATAAAAACAGATCTTCTCCAGTGACAGCCGACTCATGGAAGGTTTCAGGAGACAGACTTTCCTGGACGTGTAGTTAAGGGATGCAGGAAAATGTGAATGTGCATCTTAATTAGAACAGCGTTAAGCTTCCTAGAGGGCTTTGCTTGCTTTGCCTTGCACACATTAATTTGGGCTCTCGCCAATCCTCTCCAGATCAGTTGACTAATGTGTTGACAAGTGGAGGCAAAGTTATCGCAGAATATCAAACAGGCCACATTGGCTGCCTGTCTGCGGCAGTCTGGAGTACAAGCAGCCACTGTGAGGCTGTGCAGTGGGAATGTGTGAATACTAAAGAGGCCAGGATGTGACTGTAACCCCAGGCTGTAAATAACACGAGACATGAGAGGTCATCTATATTTACATGCATTATTTTCTAATCCAAACATAAATGCATGAATATTTTCATGAATTATAGAAACACATTTGCACTACGAGAGCCGCAGTGGAGAAACTCTGGAGAAATGTCTCCGGTGCGTGAGCGTATTGATAAATATGAGATTTAAGTTGACTGCAGCTTTCACAGCCTTCTGTACAGACTATACAGGAGATGTCAAAAAAATCAATATATGTGAGGAAAATAGTCTTGTGCTCCTGGATGTTTTCCTTTACAACCATTACATTGTCGAGAAAAGCGTATCTTTCACCAAACCCCACAAAAGGTTATTGCACATAATTTCAAAGACATACGTATATTTTTGTGCCAGGTCCATTATTATTTCACATCTACAGTTTGAAGAGAATATGTTTTTTGCAGTCTCACCAGCAAAGCTCCGAGGTTAAAGCAGCACAATAACTTTAAACCATACATACCCTTTTCTATTCAGATTCAATGTCATTCTGATGCATCTTGAACATAAAAAAAACTTTTATATAGACAATGACCACCATCTTGAAGCAGTGCAGTTGTCCTCAGTGTCCTTTACTGAGTGCACATTGTGAAAACTTGGAGGAAAAAGGGGCTTGGTTATAAGTTTTGTGATTATTTTTCATATTTTGCTGCAACGTCCTCTGTGATACAGTGTGATAATCTCCTTTATTAAGTTGGATTTCCTGTGACCCTTCTTAACCTCTGTCTTTATTTCAGACGTCTGTGCCTTCCTCTCCAGAGCCCGGGCTGGTCCCGCTGCCCCCACTTCCGCTGCCTCCAGATTTAGCCATAATCCCTCATTTCTGGTGGCTACATCTGCACAACACTCAACAGCTGGGGACCTACCATACAGACTGTACAGGGCGCAGACAAACAGTCATAGACTATACGGCACACTTTGGGCATCTGGTCACAACTTAAGCCCAAGAATAGCTAATGCCAGTCTCGTAAAATATGTTATTTATGTCGAGCCCAACGGATGTTTCAGAGTAACATAAAAACAAAAAAACAAAAACAGATAATTCCTCGTAAAATTTACTAATAGAGTGCAGAGTGGGTGGTTGGTAAACAAATTAAAAATCGGAAATCCGGCTGGTTAAGAGGATGCTTTTTCCCAGATTCTGGTGACATGAATCTACTAGCACTCTACAAAAGCACTTTCCAAAAAGGTACAAGCACCCGGTCACAGTTGTAGTATAGAAGAAAAATAATATTGAGATACAGCCAACTTTATGGTTCAGTACAGTACATTGTTATTTTATTTGCTTTTATTGTAGCTCCATTGCAGTACCCTCACTTTAAAATGTCCTTTGATGGAGACAGATTTACTCGTCACTTCAGTTTGACATCAGAAAACGTAAAGGCAACATTTAATAATATAGTCATACAGAGCAGATTCAAAGGAACATTGAAACTGGAGTTAAACAAGGCGTAAACCAGATTAGAGGTTTGTCATTCCACACAGTACAGTTTCAAATTAACAATAATTTTGGGACATTTACATTATTCATACAAACGATGGAAGGGTTACAGCAAAGGCATCTGGACTTTATTTTCAAGGTGAAGACGTTTCGACTTTTTCAATTCTGAGTTCAACTGATATGAGCCGAGTTTTATTTTTAGAGGGAGGGGTTTGACCTGAAACTAACTCTGACTGGACCAGACTGTTCTGGTCTCATAGTTGTTGCCACGAAAGAGTGACTCCTGATGGGAGAGTCGAGAGGCTCAGTTGAGTCAGGTGTTTGTTGCCCTTCTAGACTGAATTCTTTTTTATTTAGGTTTTAATTCTGTGTTGTAAATAGTCCTCCTTTGTTCAGAGAGGGCTTTTACATTTTCACTAAAAATGGCTTCCCAAAAGACAAAATGAATGTGAAGCAAACTCAGTATCAATTCATGTGGGGCCCTGCCTTAAACTGTTTTGCATGATAGACTGAGTGACTCAGTGATGATGGTATTCATCGTGTCATTTTGGAGATTTCTGTTCCTGACTGATGATGAACTTCTGACATGACGGGGCATATATTAAAAAGGTAGAGCGTGTTTATATTTTGGACTTTGTTAGAGCGTGTGTCAAATCCACTTACTCTGACTGACTGCTCCAGTGTCACAAGGTGCTGTGACTCACTTCCTTCGGGAAATGTTTGCCATATTGACAAACTCATTTCGCAAAACCTTTCATTTTAAGATTTTCCATCCTTTGATGCAAAGTTAAACGGACATTTTGTGACTTGCGTTTATTGAAACCTAGTTCATGACAACATTGATGATCTGTCAAACAGTGAGTGTATAGGAGCTGTCAGGCTTTTCATCGTATTTCACTGACAGCTATGGAGTGGCTTCATCAGAAGAGTATTTTGGACGGTGTTGTCTAAATAATGTTTGAGGCTACAGCCAAGCGCCTGTTCACAGAAGATAGGACTCGTGCGAGTGCCACATTACACCAGCAGTCTGCACAGTGTTAATGGCCACAATGACAGATGAGACGCTAACACACATTTTGCAAAGCACTGGGAAGGAGTGAAAGAACAAAACGACACAGAATAAAACAATCACATCCTCGGGTATTTTTATTATTCAAACATGACTCAGAAACTTTGTGCTGAATTGCACTGATGAAAGTTTACAGACTGAACTACATGTGTTCTACTTACTTTTACCCAGCTGGAGCTCATATTTACAGTAAACTAAACGTGACATAAATACATCGTGAGGGTTGGTCGGAAGCCAGCAGCACTTTAACAAGCTTCACCTGTGTCCAATCAAAACCCTGCCTTTTATCTTCGGCTTTGAGATACACAGAGAGAAACAGGAATGATTTAACTGTGACTCTGTGGCACATGTCTTATATTGCATTTGAACTGGAGTATCCCACGTAGAAAAATACACTATTCTTCACCAAAAGTTAGACTGTGCACATTAAGGTGAATGGTTTAGAAAGACTGACCTCCAGGCTACAATTAAATAATTTTATTTGAAACGTGCAAGCAGCTCATAAATCTTTTCCTAATTTCATTTATATATAGATATATATTTAAAAAAGTGAAAACCAAAACAAATTGCTCAGACAGGAAACACTTATATTCCTGCAAACATTCTGAAAACATGGCTGGAGGGTTTAGATGAGTGAAATAAATGCATGCAGAGTAAGTGTGTGCTAAGTCCAACTCTATAGAGCCTTTTATAGCCAATCGACCGCTAATAAATTATTTCTCATTTATTCTATTTCTTTTAATGCACTTTATTGTGGTAAAAGCACAATAATAGATTTCAATTGAACTTGTGTATTATTGGAAACTCAAATCATCTGTGACACTGTGTAATTAATTCAATCTGACCGTAACCTTATTATTAACAGCCTGCGCATTACAAGTGCTCTTATTCGTGTCTGTGGCAACATTTTCCATTGCCCTGCTCTGAGGAAGTCTTTTTTCTGTTTTCATACCCCATCACTTCACTAAATTACCATTTTAACAAATGTTTTCTGTTGTTTCCACCAAGCACCATTATGAAAAACTCGGAAAGCAACTTGTGTATGAAAAATACGATCTCAATAGCAATTTCAAAGATGAATTGATTCTTCAATGCCTGTTTGCACTTTTAATTAAATCGCTTGGCAAACTCCAACGAGTCCAGGAGTCCCAACATATGTTATTTCACTTTGCGCTAATCACCAAGTCGTTTTGTGATGTGATTATAATAAAACAATGTTCTGTTGGAGGAAGGCGGTGTACACCTTCCCACTTCATTTATCCTTAAATGAACCGGAAAAACCTCAGCTCCACAGCGGCTCAAGAGTCATCATTAAAACACATTAGTGACGGTTTATCCCAATCGCTAATGCTGTATCCTCAACTCCTCACATTCTCTGGAGTTTCAGGCAATAATTAAGACCTTAGACGGCCTTTTATCCATAATCAATTTGATTGTATAAAATGAAACGTCTGACCTCGCTTGGACCCATACATGGGGTTAGGACCTCAGGCAACAGAGCTGTGTTATGAAATCATCCCAAAGAGTAGGATCAAACGGAGATAAAACATGAGCAGTGCTGCACAACACTTAAAACCTATAAATGGAAGCTGAAAGCGTGAGTAAATACAAATACAAAGACTGGGGTATATAATGTGTCAGTGTTGGTGGGGGCTCTTTTTGACTAAAAGCAAATGAGAGCGCGAGTGCAGCTACAGGCTCAGGGCAGTACTTATTCAACAGAACGAAAACAAGTCAGAACATGGTTACATGGTTCACCTGTCCTGACAGAGCTCTTACACAATCCCTGTAAAGATAAAAACACACGTAGTCAGCTGGTTCACACAGTTTAAAGACTCCTCTCACTGGAGTTCAGTAAAATTACATATTGCACAAACTTATATTAGAAAGTGATTCTTTAAACAAGGTTAAACATTTGAGAATTGTTAGACAACATAGTAAGGAGCTACTAAAAGGGGTGCAAGAAAGAAAGTACATGTTAGGATCTGCTGCCAACATCTTTAAAGTACAGCAAAACAAAAGAATAAAAACTGAAAATTCACAGTTGTTAATTATAGCATGCCTCGTGAGGCGGAATAAATATTAGTTACAAATGTAAAAAGCAATTTCCGATTGACCAACCCTTTTCAAAAGAAAGAGCCCAGGGCACATTTAATTAATACTGCAATTGTTGTGTAATTGTTTACAGCTCAACATAAATATTGAGTCAGTGTTCCGCCTCCCTCTTAGCCAGGTGTGATATGAAAAGATCAGAGTTCATGCAGTGAATATCATTATAATGACTTTATTGGAAAGTACAAGCACAAATAATCAGTAAATATCAGTAAAACATTGGCTATCAGCTACTTTATAAGCATAATGGTGCAAATTAATGGCCAAGTGTTTTTCCTGCAAAACACACTCAAACTTGGTAACAGTTGATCAGCAGCTTGAAAGGTCCATTAGAGCTTCATTGTACCCATTACCCCACTGACCAACACAGACACCGATTAATCTTGCACTGATGATTTTTTCACTGAGCCCCTCACATCACATTAAATGAGCGTAGCTTACTGCATGTGTGCTAATGCTCCTCCCTGAAGCCCCACTGGTCAAAATCCAAATGAGGACGCATCATCCCAGATCCATATGTAGTGTCTCACCAGGAGAGACTCCAAACGGGCCGTCCAGCTGTTGTGCCACAATCCGGATTAGCTCCTGCTCTTAAGCTATGAGATAATGATTCAAAAAGGCCCCAGGGTCAAAGGTCAATTGCGTGTGTTTTTGTTTTGTTGGACATAATATACTCTCTGGTATCCGGTGTCTGAATATAGGAATACCATGAGTGCCAGAAAATGAGCATCCGCCGTAACACCACAAACGCACACATGGACATTTTGGAAACCAAGAAATGACAAACTGGGAATATGGTGTGGCTCACATGTACAGTATACAAACATCACACACCCATGTGAGTCCATTTACAGAGCACTGGTCTCTGTTATTGAAGGAGAACTGCTGAGAACAGGGGAGAATTGACAGGGGGTTATTTGTGGTCTTTTCTACAATTATATAATAGAAAATAATTATTATATCAAAGCTATGTAAATCCAATATAGATGTGGCCTCGATAGCCTTATAACCACTAATGCCATTGCACAATATCAACAATGTTTTAAAACTGTTTAAACTTTCGTAATGCGCCTTTAAACGGGAAGGCACTGTTGAGATTTAAATCTCTTTTCCAAAGGAGTCCCGGCCAGCAGCAGAAAATGTCAGTTACAAAAACAATAAATAACACAGAAAACAAAGATATTGAAATGTTGAAGGTATAACATCTTTCCATTACAGGTCACTCTTAACAACATTATAATAGGTTGTACAACATCAAGACCACTAACTCAGAAGGTCACATCCGTAAATGACAATGTACTTTTTGAGTGTACTCATAAAAAAGAGGTGTTAAAGTAAATTACAGTTACTTTCATTTGCCCGAGGCTTTCTTTTATTCAGTAATTGCCGCACACTAAATAGAGCCCACCACAGAGTGAGGGTTGTTAGAGGTAACCCAGGTAACCAATGATTTTCATTCATTGTGATGGAGTTGCAGCTCAATGGCTCTATTAACACTGACATGTTGTTATGATTCATTTCCCTGGCAGTCATTTTAGGACATCTCTTCTTGTGTTGGCCAGAATAAAAGTATATGCCTGGCCATGGAAAATGGAAAATCCATCATCATCGTCATCCATAACTCATAAAAGTGCCTGTGCTTTTATGAGTTAGGAAGGATGTGATTTGGTTGGAGGCTTTAAAATGAAACTTGACCTTGAGTCAGGGCCGTCAAAATAAAAGGTCAAGAAATAGCTTTGAAGGAATAAGAAAAGCAATGGCAAGTTTATGTGACGAGAATATTTTATAGAGGCGCTAAGGTCCCGTACAATGACACTTTATGAATGACATTACAACAAGGTAACGTAATAGTGGGCATGTTTTTCATATTAAAAGTTCAAGTGAAACTAAAATGAGTTTTGAAAAAAGCTTATCAAACATAGCAGCTTACAAGAGTGGAAGTTATAAATGTACAGTATATGTAAAAAATGTGAAAGAGACTTTTAAATTATTTATGTAATTACTGTGACATTTTCAGGAAAATCCATTTGTCCATTACTAGCTTTTGTGTGAGTGTCTCCTTCACTGAGGCATCATCATCAACAACATGTTAAACTAACTGTAAACATGCACCGTCAGCTGATGCAAACATAGCTTTAACAGATTTTCTTCCTGTAATTGTTTCATTTATTGGGGTTTCAGAAAGTTCTCTGCAAGAATATTAACTATTTAAAAATAAAGTTTGTCTGAGGTTGTTAATATGTTTGTTGACTTTACTCAGTCAACTGTAAGATACTAAATCAATCAGTGAATAATAAACCCTCGACTGTATGAGTCAAATCAATGTTCTGACAAACAGGGAGTGAAAAAAACAAACCACTCAGCAAATGTCAGATCGACTTTTCAGACCTGTAAACACATCATCTCAACCTGGAGTGACCCTTTTCAGAGAGTTTAAATCTGCTCAACATAATTTTGTTCATTTCTTTCACTGCAGATTATTAGTCATCTAAATGCAGTAGACACATGAGTATGAAACCTTTTGGTGGCCAACTTTCAACAATTCATCAATGCAACAGGAGATGGCCTTTAATCCTACCAAATCCCATTTTGATTTTGATCCTGTTGGTTTTGGGTGAGCCCTTTAGAGTTAACATGTTGTCAACAAGCATTGACAAATGAAGAAATAGACCTGCTCTTTGTCAGGGCTGTCATGTCCACTCTAACTCTTTTGTGAGAAACCTGTTTAACCGACCTGCCTCTTTGCACAAACCTTTCCGTTCCTTCCCCGACTTTTTCTTTACGCAGAAAGTTGGCATGCATATCCAAAACATGTGCGTGTATTGTCATGTAATCACAGGAAGCAATGTTGTCAATAACTGTACTTTAATTGAATCTGGGAGGCTTTAGCACACATGCAAGGTGCTAAGCATTGAGAATGCACAGGAGACCATGCACAAAATAATAGAGGCCAGTCGGAGAATACAGCCTGTTTAAGAATGTCAGCAGAAAGCAAAGCCATTTAGGGAGACAGATCATAGAGCAACGGTCTCAAGGCACAGCACCTGCTTCCCTGCTTACACAGACATGAACACAGTATATTCCCATGCACACACGCAGCATGCAGGGCCAGGAGACGCTGTTGCTGCAGTGCTGTGAGGTGCAGAGTGGGGCCCCTCTCAGCTACAGGGGCTTTGTTCCTCTTTCAGGGGCTCGGCTTCCCTCTGATGATGGGCCCATTGTCTGCCCTTCCACTGGACCTGCACCATTCACGATGACGATAAAGACCCCTTTCACGGGCCCAAGCGTAACGGGGGAAATGGGGGAGAAGGCAGTGATGGGAGAGTGGAAAGGAGACGATGGGGAGGGTGACAAGATGACGAAAGGGGCAAAGGCAGGGAAGAAAACAGTGAGGTAAAGCAGAGACGCTTGGGAAGAAAACCACTTACAAAACCAAATGTACAACAAAACAAGGTGAAATACTGTATGTAAACCAGTCTGTGGTGCATATTAGACACATTCAACTATTGTGGTTAAGCATGTCTTGTTTGACTGTAAGAATACATAATGGCTTTTTAAACTCCTAAGTAAATGAGTTTAAAGTTAAAATCCAGACTTGATTTGATGCCCTTCTAGGATTTCTTCCAAGCCTAAACAGAAAAAATGTATAAGAAAATGAAGGTTAGGGTTAGAGGAGGTTTTGAGGTTAGGATGCACAGACTGTACAGTAGCTCTAACCAGTTCATTAATTTAACGTGTAATAGTGTGGAAGCTTTCTTTTTAATGTGTAATTACATTTTAGTACTTAAGTTACAAACCTGTTCTCTGTCTATCTTCAGATCTCCAAACTGGGACACTCTGTTGGCATTTTTTCCACATACTTACGTGGCTTAGTGTTGTCTTTTTAAAACAAGAGCTAATTACATTATAGATGACCTGCTCCCAATGAAGTGTACAGGCCCAGGTTGAACATAATAGCTGTTTATTGGTAAAAAAAAAAAAAAAATAAATAAATAAAAGACTATAGACGGGTGTATATGAATAAAGTGACAAAAGTCTATGGACAAGTGTTTTTATGCTTGCTGCAAAATGGGGTCAATGATTTTACAGATTTTTGTTTTGGGACATTGGACAGGGAGTGTAAAAGTGGAACAGTCCCATTGAACAGGGACACGTGGCCACCCGACCCTAAACCCAACTTACACAAACCCCAAAAGATACTAATGATGCCAATCAGGCTAACAATACCCTCATTATCATTGCATGAACTTAACCAAAACATTGCCATGGAAACTAAAATCTCAATCGTTATACTTTAGTGTCACTGGCATTAATATTCCACATATGCAGGACTTTGCAAAGTTGTAAATAAACTGTGACTGAACGTCTCTTCCACAGTGATCATTTTCTGAGAAAGGAGAAAGGTTGCTCTCACTTCATTCCCACGTCTCATGCACTGATGTGACCTTAACCATTAGTTGAACAGAAGCTCTCTTCTCTGCAGTTGTTTACAGCCTGTTAGGTCACGATGTGCAGTCAAAACCATTATACATTCAGTGTGCAGAGCATGATTGTGAACATATTTCCATCACTGTAGAAAACCAAATAGCTACCACCAGTTCTCGACTCTTGGCTGTGGCTCAGCAAAAGCAATGCTTACGTAATTATGTAGATTTATTTATTTATCTGGGTAACCATGGGACAGTACCAAACATGCCTGGTTTTGCTCAGGAAAACCAGAAGAAACTGGGAGGTTGAGGAGGCAGAGAAGTGACCGCTGTGGCCGAATCCAGAGGAGACACTGCTGAGAATGTCACACTGTGTTGAGTCACAGCAGCAGGGCACGGCCTCAGGGCACCCAGGGAAAAAAACCCACCGACCGAAAACAGCAGAAGTGGTTAACAGTAGCCGAGTACAACAGGAAGTCATGGACTGAGGCTGTAGAGGGTGGCAGCTGGGCACATCACATGGTCAATGATCCAGTTGACTTTCAATCTCACTCGGAAGCATGAGGCCAGAAATAAAGGGTCTGAGATTCCACAGCAGATTGCCCTCGGGATTTAATGAGCTCTTTCATTTGACTTGTCTGTGGAGAAGTCCATAAATCTGTCCGGAAAATTAATCATCTAAAAATAGCTAACAAAGTGTCAAACAGATCCTGTATGCTATTTTGGAATGAAGCCCTGTGACGTGATATATGGCAGAGGAGGTGGTCACTGTACCGAGGCCTGTCTGGAACAGTCAGGTGTCAAAGTGCACTGAAATAAAGGTATCTGCAGAGAACTCAGTGTCTGGATGAGAAACACCCACTTCACTAAAAACAGCAGAGGGGTCTTTTCAGGACAAGCCTGTTGGAGTCTGTATAGGAAGAGATGATGTCACTGTGGATACTGTATAACTGTAAACCCAAACCTGACCCACTGATGAATCTACTGTATCTTTACACTGCCCTAAAATTAGATCTTTTCTCACTTCTCGATTTAGCTTTTGTCAGCTTCTTAGTAGCTGTGTAGAGACACTATAACAAACTTAGTACCTGGCCAGCAAATGCATTTCTGTACTGGCTCATTCACCACCGTTGTCCTCTTCAAATATTTGAGCTGAGTTTATTCTTTACATTATAATAAAAACTCATTCATCCATTCATTTTCTACTACTTTGTCCCGTTGTGGGTTGCGGGTGACTGGAGCCTATCCCAGCTTTGGGCCTGAGGCGGGGTACACTCTGGACAGGGGCCAGTTAGTCGCAGGGCTATTCACTTTTTGTCTAAATTAAAAATATAAGATAATGAGCTTGCATTGTGGGTTTAAAATATTATAGTATATTATTAATTTATTTGATTGGGACAGTGAATGTTGATGAACATACATGAAACACAACCACATGCCAGATTGTAGCCGTGAGCTAATAATCTTTGTTCTGCTCAGTACAGCCACTACACTGATCAAACTAACCTAGCATTAGCATCAAACTGTTGGAGCCAAAACCTCCTTCTGTCCAGCCAATGGGAGTGTCCCTTGTTTGAGACTTGCTTTTGTGTGAGCATGTGATTGGCTAAAGCTTGTGTCGTGGGATGAAGGCTCTCATCTAATATATGTAATCTATTGTAATTAAGCCTAGGGTATATTTTTTCACATTTTATTCCCATTACAATATCCTATGATGTGATAAAAACACAAAAAAATCACACAGTTAATACAATTGTCAAAGTCAACTTAGCACAGCCTTGTTTGTCAGGACACTTGAGTGAAAGTGTCTGAAATGTTTAAAAAAAAGTGATTGTAAAGTACTGTCTGATTTTAGGCCATTTACAAGGTGCAGTGGTCATTAACCTCTGTGTGTTACATGAGTGACATTCACATGAGGGCATTCAAAGGGCGGGAATAGATTTAACAGGTATCAAGAATAGAGCCGAGCAATTACAAGAGCGACTAAATTAGCATTTGCATAAATCCTTACACAAATAGACTGAAGGAAAGCAGGTCTGTCACCCAGGCTCAGAGGAAAATCCTGTTTTTGTGAATGATGGTTTCTATGGTAATTACAGGCGGGATTTTGGAAGAAGACAGAAAGCGCTGAAAGTGAGGATATGTTTTTAGAAACATGGATGTGCTTGCATCTGCACAGCAACGGGCAACGGGACAAAAGAATATGGAGCAGTGAGAGCCAGTGAATGGAGAAACTCTTCTATGACTCAAATGTCACACTGACATTTCTGTCACAATGTCCCACTTTGATTTAAATCATGTTGAACAAATCAGACTCATTGGAGTAGTTTCTAATTCATACAAGTAAGTAGAAGACATTTTAAGACTTCAGGAGGTATAGCAACCTCGTGGGGGAAGTCAAGGAGGAAGCAGGCTGAGGGCCCGAGCAAGGGGTAGGTTAAGTACAAATTTGGAACCACATAAGCCAACCACACGCTGAAAGACTATAATTTGGATTTTCCCAGAATAGCCGGTAAACGAGGGGAGAGAGGAGGGACAGAATAACATCAACTTTTTAGCAGCACGCAACAACAACACACTCCCTGGGACGGCCATCATGTCACACACTTAGTGGACAATTATAGACAACAACATACAGCTTTACATGTGTATTTATGTTAAATGAAAAGACCCTTGAGGAGAATGGTGCTGTTGTAAATATAGTCACAACTGAGGATGTGTAGAATTTGAATGAAAATATTACATAACATTTTTTCTTATCCCTGTGGGAAATTCATTGTGAGCAGCAACACCATGAGGTACCTTTGTTGTTGGAGGTATAAACCAGGGTACCCGGAGCACAGGAAGAACATGGAAACTCCCCTGTCTGACCCGGGAGTTGAACCATGAACCTTATTGATGAGAGACGACAGTGCTAACCACTGCATCCAGACAGTTTTCACAACTGTAGCCTAGTTCTGTAGTAGTCCTGAAAACTCTTTAGGCAAAAAAATATTTCTGCAGTCAAATGCTCAAATACAGCGTTTTTAAGAAGAAGAAGAAGAATTTATAGAGCACATGTACCAAAGTAAATTAATGGGTTTTTATATTATAATTCATTGACAATAATTTGTCTTTGTTGTAATTTACACACATAATCTAAACGTAACTAATAACTAAAAACACTTACTAATAGTTCTGCTAACAGCTGAAACCAATAATCCCATCAGCAGTAATGGTGTCATGCACAATTTACGACTTTGCGCTTTAGAAACAGGCCCTGCAAGGCCGCACACAGTGAGCTACAGATATCCATCTCAGCGAGGGTTATGTCCTTAAGTTGAGAGTTATGCAGCGTGTCACTTCGTGGAGGATAATGCACAGATACGGCCCACTGCTCCCAGCAGCTGTCTGTCAAACTGACCTAAGTTTTCAAATATACATGGCTTCAGCATAACTACACACAGATGTTCTGACGTGCTGTCAAAAACACTAACAGAATGGATTCAGAGACCTTTGTGTCATTCATCACGAGTTTGACATTGAACATACAGCTTTTTCGTCCTTGTAAGCATTTCAAGCTGAATGGAGCATTCTTTGATGAGCTTTTGATCTGATGCATGTCATTAAACCTAACTCCAAGAGGAATGTTAACTCCTTGGTCAAGGTGACAAATAGCAATGTTGTGCCATCAGTAGGTCAAGCACAAAAACTAGGTCAGCTGTTGATTTAAAGTGGGTCACATTGACGTATTGCTGATAGCCCTCCAGTCAGAAAACCTGGCATCAAGTGCACACTTTCCTCATTAACAAACAATTATTTTCACTCAGGGATTAGTAGTTTAGGATCTGACTTGTGTGTTAGCATTGCTACTGGAGTTTACTGAAACAAAATATAACAAGAAAAGTAGTTACATAGAATAATATTTCATTTTTTGACATTTGTACTTTTTTGAAGTTATATTTTTTACATGTTTTCAGCGTCATTTTCTGTATTTGAATATTTACACTAAAAAGAACTTTCAGAAAAGGGTTTTGTTTGCTCTTTTTGCGATGTGGTGGTACCAGTAGGAATCAATGTATTTATAGGTAGAGTCTGTATTTTACCCTTTAATGGCAGTTGAGAAGAATAATGTATGATACCAATCAGCCACAAAGACAGTGTTTAAGTCATATTTTAAAGAAAGAAATGTTTCTGAAACAGCTCATCCCAGCTTTAAATAGTTATTTTTCTTTAAAATATGTCATAATCTTACCTTAGAAAGACATTGCACTGTGATCTGTGATTTTAGTGACTGAGGCTAGCTTCACTTCCTGTGGGAAAGCATCCATTTGTTTAAACACATTTGTGATTTCCATTGGCTCACAGTGTGTGTTGTTACCACTACAGTCTTCTTCTCAACGGTTTTCTTCAAAAGTTGACCAGAAATCCAGTCAGTGCTGAGATGAGTCACGAGAGAAAACCAGTATCACCACCAGCAGCATGTGTCATTTTGTATTCCTCTGAGCTGTGGCTCTGCCACTGTTTTCAACAATGTTTCCACTTTTGAAAGACATCCAACACATCTGTGATTTTCATCCTTCATTAAGTAACACAAATAACCTAAAGGTAGATGCAGTGGGGCTTGCACCACCAAGATGTGCCAGATATAGTTTCCTTCATGTTTGGTCTGATTTGCTCTGAGATTGAATTGCTAAATCGTAAACAAGCTGCAGGGCACACACTGGCATCACATTAAAACGAACCACAGTTGTCATGACAAACCTTGGAAGATGGATTTGATGGCATTGTTTTACACGATGCGTGGGGCATCATCAAGTGAAACGTTGGCAACAAAACACAGTCTGCGGTTGATGCTTTTCTTCCTCTTTGTTCCTACAATGACTCCTCCTTTGCCAAATTGGCAGCATTGTGCAGCTCATAATATCTCTGTAAGTTACATTGGACATTCAATAAGGGCAACATCGACCCAAATTGTTGCTTGAGACCTTTGTTTCCACCAGAGACAGTATTCTTCTCATGTTTAATTGACCACATAGTTTAGCTGTTTGTCTTCGTCGTGACATTGTGCGTAAATACACAAGCAATTATTTCAACTCCCAAGGTCATTTAACTCTTTAATCTTGAAATAAAGACAGTTTTGGCAAGCATTGACCATGCTTGGCTGGAAATAAATCATTCTAATGGTGAACAGTGACAGCCATGATCTTTTAGTGGCTTCCATGAAGGTTAGTGCCAAATCTCCGGGCTAATTAGATCTGATCCATCACACAGTGAGGGTTTGCCCCTTTAAAAAAGTAACTAGGAAAAGATTCTTATCAACGGTTAAATTTGCCCAGGTGTGTTTGCTGTGCCTATAATCGGCTGCTGCAGGCCATTAACTCACACCGCAAATATTCACACAAAGATAATCACACAAGACATGCCTCTACTCACACGTTACTAAGGACGCCTGATTTATTTTGAGCGGCTCAAAAGCTCATCATTAAATCAATAAAAACATGTTGAGTTTCAAATATCGCTATTCCTGCTGTGAGCGCTTTAACTCTGTAATCCTAAACCACCGCAAAACTCATACTCCATTTGTTTCCCACAAAACAATCACAGAAGCATCATCTAAAAACTGTGTTTAGAGACTGTGACGGTTGTTAGTGTCCTGATCTAGATCAGCTGCAAATGATACTGGCCCCAGTTATCCACAATCCAAAACGACAGATGAATTGAATCAGTCTTTGGAACAGTCGTCCATTGATTCCTCTCCCATTGTGCCCACAAGCCTTCCTGTATGCTTTTAGTCTGGCATTTTATTTGTATCTTCATTGTCATGTCAATATGGTTTTAAAGGTTTTAAATCACATCCTGGCAAGCCTCAGGGGATCATACAAGTAAATACAACATTAAATTCTACGAAAAGGCTTGTAATCTATGCCTTAATCTGTTAGAGATAAATAAAAAAGGTTTTTGACTAAAGCTAGAGACATCACTTTCTAATGAGTTGACCTTACTGTGCAAAGCCGGTTTTCACAAAACTTATATTTGAGTGAAAACCCACACTCAAAGATCTCTGCATCAGTTTCACCTCATAATTACTGTCGTGGCCAAAGACAAAGAGCACTGCACCTAGACAGAACAATTGTATTTATTTGTCTGCTTTGCCTTGACTCTAATTTGAAAAAAAAAAAAAAGAAAAAAGATAAAAGACAACACAGAAAAATTCACATCAAAAACTTAGCTTTTCCTTTTGTAGTGACCTCATTTTATGAACATGCCTATAGCGTGTCTATAGTGCAACTTTCATAAATCTTAAGAATTTGCTGTATTTACCTTTCCACACATATATCTAAAAAAAAAGTGCAATGTTTTTTTTCTAATACTTTCCCCGTAGCCTGTGACGTATGTCGTGGTAACATTGCTTTGTTGTCCGACATAAATGCACCCTCTTTACTGACCCATGACTGTATTTAGATAAAGTGACTTAAAGTGTTTTGTGGTCGTTTGTGTTTGCTGTAACACTGCGAGTGTTTTGCTTGAGCATTTGTAATGTGGTCACCACTCACACGAAAGTCATGTCCAGTTTAGCGGAGGGTGGATGCTCAATGTTTGAGAACATTTTTGTGTTTTATGAATGTGTCACAACAATTTTAAACAAATGAGTCGCTCAAGTTCTCAGAAGTCTTAGTTTCTTTAAACTGTTAAATCCATATGCATATGTGTGTTTGAGGTAAACTCGAAAATATCTGGCGTCTGCTCTGATGAGGCAGACAGACAGACAGACAAGGGAACATGCCAAATGTGACCAAATGAAGTACAGGAAAGTACAAACAAGGCAGGACAAGGGCAAGGGAAGGAACTGGAAGAAAAAGGCAAGAGACAAGGCCCCTGAGTTGACCGCACTAACACACTTGGGCCCTTCTCTCTTTGCCAGCTGTGCATTGTGGTTGAGTCGTTGAGGACACACTCTCAAACACATATACTTATCTACGCACGCTGGCGATGAGGACATACTTGGCCTCTGCTCTGCGTATGTGTTGGATGCACTGGCTTACCCATGCGTGCTGAAAAGAGTGCTACAAAAATCCAATCGTCTGTGTTTGCTTTCTTTCTAGCCTTTTGTTTCGCTAACCTGTCTGTGTGCACATCTGCGCGTGTGTATATTTACACATTGGCTGCTGAGCACTGGAGTTCATTTCCATGTGTTTTTTTGGGGGTTTTTTTGTTTTTTTGTGTGTGTGTGTCGCATCGCTGTGTAGTGCGCCATCATCTCGTCCCCCTTTTCCGCACATGTTGGTCTGTGAACCATTAGTAACGCCGAACACAAACGGAGTAATTAGGAATAAGTGCTCAAAGGTGCAACTGTTAGACCCTGCAACCCCCAAGGAGCGCTTCCCACAATCCTTCACTGCTCCGCCCGGGTTTCAGTTTCCCACCAAACCCGCTGGGGCCTGAGTGCTACCCAAAAGCGCCCAAACGCGTCTCCTCAAATAGAAATGCTGCTGCTAACAGGCGATGTGGGCACCCTGTGTTTTCAGAGCGGGCGACTGGCTCCTGCGGGGGCTATATTTACCAAATGTGGAGTTCCACTGGACTGGAAGCAGTGAGAGGTGCAGGAAATGCAACAAAAAGGACGCAAGGGGAAAGTTCCCTCTTAACGCAGCATTTTGTCATGTCTGTCACTGAAGTGCACGCTCTTGTTTATGTCAGTGGGTGCGCTCTGCTGTAACCCAATGCGGGTGGGCTTTAGCAGAACCCCTCTGTTTAGAGAAACGTCCATGTGTTTGTTTGTACCAATGTTGTGTGTTTGACTCCACTTCTAGGAAACAGCCTTTACTTGGCAAAGTGTGCAGCCAACAAATCTGCTGTAACCTCTGTAACCTCCCACCCACCAGCACCACCTCCACCCTCCACGGAGGAAACGCTGGCAATCGATAACCCGCAATAAGAGCTGAGGTTTGGAGTGTTGAGCAGATGAATGTACACGTCAGGATGCAAACAATTATATGTAAACGCACAGGGTGTACACAAGGTCATGTTGTACACCCCTGACATGTGGACAGGGGGACTTCCCACACAAGTCCTGACATCTTAATTTAACACAATAAAAAACAAAGCTTGGAAAATATGTATCTGAGCAAGTGAGGTCAGCATCGGAGACAAAAAACCAAAAGTGAAAACCTGAAAAATGTGCTTTAATGGCCGTCCTCACTCTGCCCTTGAGGAATACGTGCCTCTGACTCAAGTCAAACAAAGGACGCAGAGACGGGAAATCTCCCATAAACACATTTGCATACACTCACAGTTTGCTCCGTCGCACAAATGTTGCGTGGCAAATGGATTTCTACAGCCTAATTAGGATTTTTCCATTGGTTCTAATCAGCTGCATATAAACAAATGTGCTTGCTATGCATAGATTTTTATGGACAAACACGCCTTCATACGGTACACACTAACATAAACACACAGAGGCCACCGTAAATTACAGTCATGCCATCTGGGAGCATTAAGAAGCTGTTAATGAATGGGGCTGTGGAACGGCAGCCACAAGTGGAGCGAGGCAGCTGGAGAAGGGAGGGGGCGGAGGCAGGGAGGTCAGGGGGTGGGTAGCATCTGGCCAGCAGATCCACGCTGTGTAGTCATGTAGAAGAGGCAGTGGTAGCGGCACACGTCTTGGGGGAGGAAGAGGAATCAGAAGATATGTTCTGAAGCCAACGCGCTCAGTGACCCGCCTGCTGTATGAGTTTAGTAATATGAATTATGTCTTTGTAAAAATAGGATTCTGCGGGAAGTCAAACGTGAGTGTTCATATCGTGGCACCAGATTAAAATAACAAATAGGCTTGACTTTGGAGACTGTGTTGCCATGGAAACGTAGTGTTTACTAGTTGTTTTGCACATTAATGCTGCTAAACAAAAAGATTGCTGCACATAACATTTTTTATATTAAATATTAAGCTTAAGGGAGTATACAGAACCATGAGTTAGTATTGGATTTGGAGTATTTGGAAAGAGGTTTCTATATGCCTGGCATTTTCTTCTACAGGCCTTTATGCTTGGATTTATTATCTACCAGCAGACTAGTCTCTCGTCCATAGACAGCAGCACATATTGTACCAATAAACTGTAATATCACTCAGATAACTATAAACAATATACCTTTGATGCTTTAGAAGTCAGTATTTTAGTCATTGCTGCAGCACATGAAGCTATGGAGGACTCAATGCCAGTGAAGCACTTTTGAACTTTATTAACATTAATAAGCTTTAATAAATAAATAATGTTGTGTTGCATTATTTTACATGATCGTTTTCATTACAAGTAAAAAGTTCCCTGTCTCGTGACCATGAAGTGAAAGGTTGAGTGAAAGTGCGCTGAGGACTAAGGACTTCACCGCGTCTGTGGGAGGTGCTGAAGGAGGTGTGGCAGCAGAAGGTCCAGTTATCTTAAGTGACCTTTTAATACCCTCAGCTCTTTGACAAAGGCCCCATCAGTGGCTGTTCAAAGTGGACACAGGGGTAATATACCGAGCAGAAGTGTGCCTCTCAAGACCACAAAGACCCCACCTGTATGCTAATGCGCTGCTGAGCCTTCACACAAGAACGATGAAGTGTGCCACTTGTTTCTTAGCCGACTGCTCACACAGAAGCAGAAGCTGAGAATTGATTTTTGCCCTTTTTTTTTATCAAGAAGCTCAGAAGTGTGGTACTTTACGACAGAGACGTTGCTGTAAAATTGATTTTCTCCTTCTTTAGCAAGAGACAATAGAAGCCATGTGGATGGAAGGAAGGTGCTGAGGAGAGAAGAAAAGACACAGGCAGTAAAATTTATTTGCAATGATTGTGTTAAGTAACAAGTAAGAGTGGAGTGTGCCACTTCTGAAAGAGACAGCAGGGGCCTCAGATAGCTCCAAAGGCTGTAAAATTCATTCCCCCTTCCCTTATTTAAGTAATGGTAGTGCAGGAGTCGCCACGGGTCAGTGCCATGTCTTTGTCAATAAGCAGAAGGAGTCAAAAAGGGCCAATAAAACTCATTTCCTCAGTCTGTGTTCTGTATTTTCTTAAGAAGGAGTGAGGAGTGTGTCGTAGCAGAGGGACCCTGTTCATATGGAAAAAAGGGAGCGGGTCAGAGGCTGTAAAACTATTTTTCCTATTGGCTCTAGTAATAAGCCAGAGCGGCGGCATGTGCCTGATTGAATGGAAGGTGGAGTAATTGCCATTAAGCAGATTTTTTAGCACATTTGCACTGCGCCCCTAGACCACAAATGTCCATTCATTCAGTTTGTAGACAACACACACACACAGTGGACAGCGTCAGCTGGATTTACTGCTATCTGTGCTCCTCCAGACTTGTCAGAAACAGCTTTTTTCACACTTTCTTATTCCAGATGAAAAGCCCAGGGTCATCTATTTACCACACTGTTTCCGTGTGTGAGCGTGTGTGTGGTGTGAGCGTGTGTGTGTGTGTGTGTGTGTGTGTGTGTGTGTGTGTGTGTGTGTGTGTGCATATATTCGCTTCCTCACCATCTATTTACGCGTTTCTACAGCACATTCACATATGATTAGATAACAGTCCATCAGCGTGTGTTCAGCACTCACAAAAACATACAAGAGCATACAAAGATGTGTGTGTACTTCTTCCATGTATCTCTGGGAGAGAGACACGTGCAAGTATAAGCTCTTGTTATCAAAGTGTCACTTGCTGTAGCAGTCACAGTGACAGTCAGGATGGCATTATTCTGGGCAGCTTCTCTCCCTTCGGGGCTCCTGTGGGCCAATCAGCACCACGGAGGTCTTTGGACACAGTTCTCCTCTGCAGGGGTGGGGTGGGAGTCTGTCACTTTCATTTGAACATATTTCAGGCGGTAATGAGCAAACAGACGTCCTTTGGACTGACAGTGAGAGTACATGTTGTTCCCTTCTCAAATCTGAGTACATTCTCTGAGATCAGGTGCACTCAGCTCAAGACAAGTCTAAAACACAAGACACTAACATGTTGTAGCAGGCTCTTGATACGTCTGTTTCTAACAATATTACAAATTAATAACACAATGCAAGACCTCTTTTTTTTTTTTTACTCAAAATTTAGGCATGGCCTTCTTTTTGAGCATTGAATTAATATTAAATGCTATCAAAAATATATTTGTTGCTACTGCCCCACTATAAAACTAAACCATAGTAATCTCCAGTATGTAAATATGGACGTGTTGTTAGACTCTTATGAACACATTCCTTCCATCATATCTGGAGTCTGTTTGAGACATTTGTTACAGATGGACACACTTAAGGGTTTGGCATCTCTTCAACAAAACTATTTATCATGCAAGCACAAGACTGACCAGAAGAGTTCACATTTATGAAAGCCAACTGGAGTTAGAGAATAGAAATGTGTTTTTTTTAAGTACGCACACAGCAGAACAAACTTAAATGTATCTGCTGTGAGGCATGCAGATTAATGTAAGGCAAATGTTTTAACAAAGACTAGAAATGACACCTGACAAAAGGCCTGACTAAGCTGCAGACCTCTAGGAAGTACCTCCTACTCATCTGATGTCCTGTTTCCTGCAGAAGAACTGCTCATTTGGGTCAAACAGCTCCCAGTGTTTAATGATATCTCTAAATTACACACTGCTTCTTAGACGTACAGAGACATAAGAGTTGTGGACCAATGCTAGGACACGATTTTCTTTCTTCCACTTGAAGAAATATAATAAGCAGTTTGTATGAGCCTACTGAAATCTATATAGATTTTTATGAGGGCATTTTTCAGCTCAAGACCCTATCATCACTGAGGCGTTTGTAACGTAGGAGACCCAGTAAAAAGCAATGTTGACATTTATAGTCTAATGATTGGATTAGAGCCACTGGAAACACACAAGACACGTTTCTGTAGAGCTTTTGTATATTATAAAACTTGTTTTAATGTACATTTACACAAATCAATAAGAGCAACAGAAAACACTTTTTATTCCAGGCCGGCCGACTACAGCGTTGCACAGAAGTAATAAATTATTAGCATTGCTTGCATAAAATGGGCGAGGACATCATAGTTTTGCAAAGGTAGCCAAAGCTAGGAAGCATGTGACAATACACTCTAGAGGTTCATTTCAAATATTTGCATTTTCCGGATTTACCAGTCTCCTGATGAAAAGAAAAAGAAAAAAGTGGTTTTAGTTGCAACCATTGTCGGGTAAACAGTATGTTAGAAATAGTGGCTTTATTTCACAAAGCAGATTAAACATACTCTGAGGTTAAACAGAGCTGAGGTCTATTCTACTCAGTCTACTCTGACTCTATTCAATTATCAGTAAAGCCATGAAAAGAGGATTCATCATGTCTGAGTTCAGATAAGACCATTTTCCAGGTTGAACATACTCTGAGTTTAGACTAGACCTGCTTCTTGAGTGGGCATTGAAGTGGGCATTGAACTTGAGGAGACATGTGAATGTCAGATGTGAACAACTGTCCACTTTGACACTGTGTCTGAAAAGCGCCATATATTTACTCAAATGATGTATTGTGTTGCAGTTTATTCACACTCTCCCAAAGCCGCTGTGTTGTTGTGTCAGGAGGTGCATGGGGACGGTAAACAGAGTTTCTGGGTGGTCCCTTTTTCTGTGGACACCCCCGGACCGACGGACACACTGTAAAGTCTGCTGACAGGAGAAGAGCTCTTTCTTTTCAACACGACCTGCATCTCCTTTTCTCTGTCTCTTGTTTGTGGCCGCGGCGCTCTGTGGAAGTGGCCTCATACATATTGAAGGGTGCTTTTGAGGAATCCACCAGTGTGCGCCGTTTTTTTTATCCAGCCATTCCTCCGCTCCTTATTTACATTAGAGTGTCAATCTCCAGCCTTTTCTTCCTCTCTGTCTATAACGCTCTAAAAGTACTTTTGCATTCCACTTTCCTGTTTTTCTCACTCTACCACCTGCCTACTTCCACACAGTCTGCACTTTTTCACACCACTCAGATGCAACAGTATTCTGGCTTTTCTTTGTGTGTGTGTGTGTGTGTGTGTGTGTGTGTGTGTCTTTCTCAGATCCTGGTTACTACACTAAAGGACTACTTTAGTGTAGTAACGGGGTCTAGTTATGAAGCAGCTCTTACTTTTTTAAAGGGTATTGTCAGGCCTTGGACACATTTTTGAGACACAACTTTCATTTTAAGGCAAAACTAATTTGACTAATTTTGGAAGTCTTCAATCTTTAAAGGCTACTAATAAAATCACTCATGTACACTTTTTTTTTTTTTTAAATCCTCCTTCAACAGGCACTAGGGAGTATCATACATGTCTTGGTCTCGACTGGGCCTTAGTGTTCGGCTTGGTTATATCATTGCGACATTGTACCTATTATAAGCATCGGTATGACAAAAATATCTGGGTAATGTATTTATGAAATACCATCCCTTTCATTAGATTCACTGTCAGTGGATGATGAAGTATGCCGTTCCATCTGGCTTTCATTGTACTCTTCTTCTTCAAAAGCCATACCAAAGCCACATTCTCCGTCTATGAGAAACATTTGTACATACTCCTCTTAATCACACAAAACAGCAGACTGTCTTCACTATTAGTAAAAAATAACACAATCAGCCTCTGATTCTGGAGAATTCATGTGTGAACGCTGGTGAAACCTAAACAGCTCACTCTCACAATCTCACTTCCTTTCCACCATTAAACAATTTTCTTTGCAAATTTGAAATGTTGAGCTTCAAAGCCCTTTTACTATTCAACCAGAGTGTCACATCACATTTTACTTTGGGCTATGATTGCCCGTATAACCGGTCATTGAACATGATTGTCCAATTCACTGAAACCCCTGGAAGCCAATAGAAAATAGAAACAGTCTTGAGAATAACCCGCACCAAAACAAAAACATGTCAAACTTAGAGGAGGATAGAAGATCCATTACATTCATTGGTGTAACAAAAGGATGATGCCCACTGTGTGAGTACTCATTCATTTTTAATGGAAATCTGACAGGGTATGCCTCAATATTTCTGTTTTTGTTGCTGTAATCTGAGACCTTCTTAGCTGCAGACGCCACTCACTCTGCTTTAAATCACTGTCAAATGTGTCATATATAAATACCCGTGCATTGGAAGCCGACCAACGCCTCTGCTTGAAAACCTCTTCTGTATCAATACTCCTCTTCCCTCATTACATTTCATCATTCCTTCTCTTCATTATTGTTTCGTCTAGTATCACTTTGCGCTTCCTCGTTTTTGTATTCCAGTGGTAAAGCAAACCTGCACATTTTATTACTATGTGCCTCTTGCAATGTCCTTTGTTTGTTTTGTGTCTATTTCTATCTTTCTCACTCTGTCGCCTGCCCCCTCATATTAATTTGGCGTCCATCTTCTGTGCTTCGTCTCCCCCTGACTCGAATACACTTGTGTTTACATGTTAAGTCTCTTTTCACTTGTATTTCAAACCTCGTCCCTCATATCCGGCCCTCTTTATTAACTTCCTTTAAGGCTGCCTGTCTCCCACTATGTCCGCTCAGTTCTTCTTATTTTGTGCATGTATCTCCAAAATGACTGCACTATCCACCGAGAGAGGCCACTGCATTGTTCATTTGTTTGTGAGTCACCTGCAATATCTCAGACAGGATTTGACAGTCTAAAGGAAATGATACATTACACCTCTAAAATTTCAATTTGCCCAGGGGAGGCGGCCATAATTACGGGTCAGTAAAGGTAACACGCTTGCTAATTACAGGCGCAAAGGTTGACTGCATCATTTATTGGCGAAAACATCTTTATTGCTCTCCCTGTGCCGTTTTTTTTTTTTCCATATTGTCCCTGTTAAGTGCATCTTTTTTAAGCTCTTCATCTCGCCTCCTCACTTTTGCTTTCATTGTTGGTCTTACGCTTTCGTTATCTAACAACCCTAGTGTTTGCATTTCTCTGCAGTCCTCCCCCTCAGCCCGCCTCCTTCTCAGCTGCTCTTTGTCTCTCAGTTTTGGCTTGTATGGAAAGTGTGCGGGCGTACACATTTGTGTCCGTTTCTATGCATCTCTGTGTGTGTGTGTGGTTCCCTAAACGTCTAGGCTCTGTGACTGGCCGCCAAGGAGCAGGGCCACTCACTAAATGTAATTTCCGGTGTGTCATCCACAGATTGTAGCAGAATAGTGGACCAACTGACTGTGACGTCACGCACGTAAACTCACAGAGCAGGACGTATTAGAAGGACAAAGCTGCTACTGATGCAGGTATAGTCCTATGCTCCAAAGCGACAGTGGCACAAGAGCACGCGGTCAGTCCCATAGGTCTGTTGCCCCGACTTTGTCTAATGTTTCTTGTGTCTTTGGTTTTACTCATAATCGTTTGCTCAATCAAGCGGTCTGACCAGGGCTACTTATAAACTATCCACTTAGCACTTCATTGCCGTGCTGTAACGCTATACTGCTCCCTGATTACCTTTGTTTTCTTTTAAAATTACACCTCCTAATCATTAACTGCTGCATCTACCCTCAATAGCCTCAGGAAAGTTAAAGAAACTGTGCCAGTGCATGTAAAAACAAGACTGTGAACCAACTGGATTCAACGAGGCGAACAATTGACTGAAAGATGGCTCTTCATCTCTTCAGCGGAGGTAGACCAGTGCGAGGCTAATTACAGGAAACACTTACTTCTATTGTATGTATAGAAAAGGTTCATGCATTTGGGAACAACTCCTGCAAAGGAGTGGCAATGACTCACAATAAAAGGACACAACACCGAGGATGTACAGAGACACTGTGTACTGAGAGCTGGGTTTGCTCCACGTTTAGTCCAACGCAGAGCTCTTGTGTAAATAGATGGAGGGCTGCTGTTTAGGGCAAGAGCCGTGATGACAGTCTGTCATTAGAGCCTTCATTTGTATTCACAGCCAAGGACCTAGTGCTTTTCCTTTAATGGCCATGTAGGAAAGCAACTGGCTCTAGTAGGAGGAAGGCAAAATGAGGAAAGCAAAATGACTTTCTCTAGCAATGCATCACTGTTACTACACAAAATGCATCCCAGAAATAATAAGGATACTGTTCCCTGTGTCATCCTGAAATTATGGATCACAAATCATAAATATAGTGCTAGACCTAAGATTGAACCAAAACTGAAAAAAATAAAACAAATCCAGTTTTAAACAGGACTACATCAGGACCAAAGCATGGCTTAAACCAGGACTAAACCACAGCAGTAATAGGAAACTTAGTATAGCACTAAACCAGGACTAAAGAGTCGGCAGGTCTTCTAAACTGAGGAGGACTAGGTCTAAACCCAGGAGTTAACTGGAGCTAAACAAGTAGTTTAAAACCATTCAAAGTGTTAAATCCTGTACAGATTCTACAGCGAGGGTCACATGCATTTTATTTTGATTTTCAGGATCACAGTAAGTGCACTTCAATGACATCATCTAATTACTGAAAAAAAAAGGACTGTGGAGAGTCTATGTCAGTAGTTCCCATGCCTGCATGAAACGCCAGTCCCTATCATTTTCCTATATCTTATTTTCATGCCACGAAACAGACTGAGCGCAAATCCAGTCCAGATCTGAGGTGGATAGGGTTGTGTTTATGTGTGTTTCTGCATCATTGTCTGTGTTTGTCTACTTTCGATCTGTTGGGCTGAAAAAAAAAAATACATATCATGGTATATTGTTCCACTTCATCTACCTGTTTCCTCGTTCCAGGTCGGTTAAATTAAAGGTTAAAGGTCAGCGCGTTCATGTCCCAATCGAGTTCTGTCATAAATGTGTGCAGTGCGGTGAAAGCTTTTTTTTTTTTTTTCCACAACAATTTTCAACTGCAATGCAAATGACAATTATGTTGCCAGTCCCTCTCACCCTCTTCTCTTCCCACTGAGCCAGGAAAAAAAGAATTGGACTCTAAAAAATTGATCTAGCAGGATGAGTGCTCACCGTGAATACAAAACACATGATTGAGGATGACCTGTTTGACTTGAAATAGCACACAATTACCATGTATATTTGTCTTTTTGCATTTGAATTGACGCACTTAGAGTCAATTTGGACACAGGTCCTAAACGCAGATTGCACAGTGAATAATAAAATCTCTATTATCTAATCTATACATGAGGACACTGTAATTTTACTCTTTGCAGCATAAAGCCAAAACAATACACAGCAGAACAAAATACTTGTGAGGGCGTATCATCGGTATAATTTTTCAAAGTTTGAAAGCACTGAGCACAGAAGCAGACCACGGCTGTAAGAGGAGACGCAAATAAACGCTCACATTAGATTGAATGCAGGACCAGACGAGTAGGAAGTAACTGCACTGTGTCGATTAAACTGTCAGAAAAACTGATTTGCAATGAGCACTACCTGACAGTTTAATTACTTTGTGAAGCTGTCATGCCTTGTGTAAAAGCCACAGCTTGTGAAAATGTTACGACTCCTCTCATGCGGCTAATCCAATCTCGAGAAGGGCAATTTGAGCAAAAATATTAAATCTCAAAATGTTTATGCTGTGTTGCGTAGATACTCACATGCATGGGTCAGTACTTTTCTGCACAATGCCTCACAGCTTAGGAAAAGCATTGTTACATTCTGGTTACATCAGGGCTGCATCCTGCACATTCTGCACAATCTGCTTGGGTTTGTTGTTTTCTTCTAATAAATCTACCACTGCACGTGTTGTGACAGAATACTAAGACCTAATGTAAATGCATGTGTATACAGCTTCAACAGTAAAAACACACAGAATAAAGGGATTGTTTGATTAGTCATACTGAAGTAAAGAAGCTCCAAAAAGCCTCGGTCTAATTGGTTCTCATTCAAAGACAAAGAGTACACCATAAAATTGATTGATTAAGAATGATCTCATGTGACGCCTTACCTCACTCAGTCCACAATCACGTCTTTATGATCAGAATAACAGTACTAATCAACAGATTACTTTACAGGGATTAGCCTTTACTCCCTTTACTCACTCATCATTAAACCACAATCCCCTGATCAACCACACACTAAACTTTAATCACAATGGGTAACCATATTGGGTTTGGGGCCATTGTTTGTCACGGCAACAAGGTCAAAAATAAGATGTCATTATACCCCTCCACGTAACGTCCCTTTGGTAAGCTCTATACCTGATGACCTTGCTGCATCTGAAACTCAATAAGCCCTCGTCGTATGTAATTAGGTGTTCATTAAGAGAAAGTGGCTGCCCACCTTTTCTTTTCTTTTTTTCACTTTCCCAATTTGCTGTTTTGGTGTGTTACCGTTTCAGAGCGGGCTGTACACGGCTAAGCAGGCAAAGCAAATAAAGTGCCATGTCAAGCAGAAGCAGGCTTGAAAACCCCCCTCTGGCGATATGGCTCACTAGGCTGAACAAGCTGCTCGCGGTCCAGATTATCCATGTCAGTGGAACAGAAAATGAGACGTGGGATTTGCAATGTATCTGACAGCAAGGGTGTATAATAAATGTTATTTTATATTTACCGATCACTTGGGTTTGACCATTTAAGCCTTGGTGTGAAGCAATTAGTTCAGACTCTTTAAATCCTTACTGCAGGTCTTCTTTAGAAATGCAGTAGGAGTTACCAAATCAGTATCAAGAGAATGGGTGGTGCTCTCCTGTGTTTACTTTGTAGAAAGCTGGGCGGATACAGATAACTAGAGTGGCATAAGCCAATGTTTACAATGGTCACATTTAATTGCATTGTGTTAAATTGCTTCTAATGTGATTCTGTATGCATGGCAAGTCTTTGTATTTTTAGCACAGTGTAGTTGTTATCTGGTATTGTTAAGTGAGTGGATACCTGGCTTTAAGTCACAAAGGTACCAGAGACAACACATATTCATAATCCTAAATGACAAAATTCTGCACAGCATATGTATTGCCACTCTTAACTTCTCATGATAAAAAACAAAAGAGGAAAAGTACAATACAATAAATATTTTATTTTGTTAAGTTGTGAATTAATGTTGATGTGGTCCTGATAAGAAATCCAGGGTTCCCCAGTAAATAAACAAGCCTCACTTTGACTTTAACAGAAGCTTTATTTGTTCTGTGTTGTTTGCATATTTCTGTCTATGGGTCATGTTTGTAAATAAGAACTGGCTCTCTGGATACATAAAGGTAAAAAAATTTAATTCGGGGCTCCATGTTTTCAAGATAAAATATTACAGTGTTGCTTTATAGATACAATAGATAAATAAATCAAGCACAGGCCAATAGACTACATTACAACGTTGCTGTTTGTACATATATAAAGTTGTAGGTAAGATATGGACAAGCAATACATTTAACTGTATAGTTGTTCCGATAATGAATAATTTAACATGTAAACATACAGTACTGTACGATCTGATCCCAAAGCTGTGCGGAGCCGTGGCTGTGTCTTTCGGACGCCGCTGTGATTGGTCTGCTCTTGTCCAGTGGGCGGGCTCTGCGTTTGTGGGCGTTTCACAAAATCAAGCATCACACAACCACCGCTTTCATTCACTACGGATCTGTCGAAGCAACTACACCTTCAGACAGTTTTGTCGCTTGATCAAACTACTTGTGTTTTCATTTTTCTCGCGGTGCGTGACTAAACTCTCTCCGGTTTTTCCACCAGAGTTTTGCACGCCTAATTCTTTTTCTTTATCGTTGTGTTTTTTTTATCTTCTGCACAACCTACCTAAGTTGTGCGTTGTCTCTGCACGCCTTCACCGCGATCCACCATGGATTTGCTTTGGATTGCAGGCTTCGTTGTGAGCGTTTGTGCGTGGTGTGCGTCTGCGGAGCGACACAGCGTCTACTGGAACAGCACCAACCCAAAGTAAATATCTGACTGCACTTCCCTTTCTGACTCACTTGTTGATAAACGCATGTCAAACCGCGTAACTAGTAGGTTTTGATTTTAGGCTTCACTGAGTTGCATTTGAATAGTAGATTTAATTTCCTTGCATAGTATTCATTCAGGTGATAAATTTGTGATGGAGGCAACCGGCTGCTGCTGTTGTAATGATAATCCAAAAGCCAGTTGGGAGTCTCTTTCCCTCCCCCTTTCCCTCTTCTCTTATCTCCAACCTGTTATTATTGGCCTCTGTTTACCTGTAAGTGTCTCTCTTACCTGTTTGGGTTTTTAAGCAAGACTTGACAGAACTGTACAGAGAGTGCAGGTAAAACAACAAGCAGACAATGTTACAAAAAAAGCTAATAAAGCATTTTTTTTTTACATACACCGGGTTTTTATCATTGACAACTGCTTTAAATTTGGATAAGTAGACATTTATTTCTTGCATTAACATTTTGAAATATGTGCTTCAGCCTTAGTATTGAAGGAAAAGTGAAAATGCCACTGAGGAAATAATACGGTTTCTCCTGAAGCTAAGATCCATTTGAGATTTTGAAGTATGGGTAAATGTTTGTGAACCACTGATGTAGAGCAAAGGTAGATTACAGAGATAAAAAGTTCAGATTAAAGTTTTGGATTTGTTCCATCACAGTTTCTCCATGGCTCTATGACTTGTTTTGATTGTAGAAAGTAAAGGGTCTCTCTATCTGTGAACCTAATCTGTCTTTTTATTAGTACATTACTGAAGCAGAGCCATTCGTTTCAATTGACCCGAGCGGAGAAGCTAAAATAAGTGTTGAGAGTTGGTTGTTTTCATTCATCAACGGGAATCCTACGGGGAAACGTTTCCTCTGTGCATTTTGTGTTATTTATTTTACGAGTCACTTTAGACGGTGTTGAAATCTCTGTTGCAATCACCTCCTCGTCTGACATCACATCTTAGCCTCATGTGAGTGGAGTGGGAGGTTTAGTATGTGTCTTAAATCAAGCAGATATCGCGCAGGGGTTTTGCGCGCCTGTCATGGAGACATAGTGCTGTTCATATTTCAGCTGGGGAGACCGGTAATAATGCTGTGTGACAGAGACAGAGGAGGTAACTTGAAGCCTGCCCAGTAGGTCACAGATACACAGCGGGACACAAGGAGATAGATTGCAAGGGGAGGGAGGAAATCTGAGCTCAAATTGTCAGGGTAAGAGGCCCACGCAGAATATTTGGGGGTCAATTAGAATTATTGTTGATGATGGCTGGGGTGCAGGTACGGCGCAGGTTTGGTTTACACATGCAGAGAAGGGAGGCAAGCACAAACAGACTCTTGGCAATCAGTCAACACAGGCCCACGCGCTCAATCGCATCAGTCAATCACTGTCAGTCTCGTGTAAACACCGGGATGGTCCTGATATTTTAATCTTCTCCCCAGAGCCAATAACAGTTGTGTGTCTTCGAAACAGCAGTTCTCAGAAACGCCATAATTACAGTGACAAAGCTTTTTACTTGGAAATCAAAATAAAGATTCTGTGATCATATATATACGGTTAATCCGTCTTTTGCACTTGGTATTTTTCTCTCTCTCTCTTTAGATGACAGTGTTAAGTCTCACCCTTTGGCTACTCTTAATCCTCTAGATTCACAGAAAAAGCAGAGTTTCTGTGTTTTTCATTTGGTAGTTTGCTTCTACAATCTGTCACTTTTTGACCCATTTCTTGTTACTATGTGTTGACGTCCAACTACAGATGACGGCCAACTATTTTTGTAAATCCCACTCCTTGTCGATGCGGCTGTTAATCATATTGATCTTTCATTGATTGATTTCTTACAGGCAGGTCCTACTCACTCCTGGTGTGTATGTGTGTGTGTGTGTGTGTGTGTGTGTGTGTGTGTGTGTGTGTGTGTGCGTGCATGTGTGCGCACCCCAAGATCCGCTGACTTCTGAGGTCATATCAGTCTGTACTGCTTTGTTGAAACTTGTCCAGCGAGCACCTTTTGACACTTCACCTGTAAATGCATTGGACTAGAAACTGTCCATGTTAACCAGCAGAAGAAGTAAATATCCTTCAGCCTAATACTTACAAACTTTTTTGGAAGTTGTTTCTTTGTCAGATGGCAAGAAAAACATAGCCCAGTACAATTGTGAAATGTATGTAATGTAAAGTTTTTAGAGTTTTGTTTGATAGCTCTTCACACAACACATTAACATCCAGTCAAGACATAAATATACAGACTTATTTCTTGAGTAAATTATTCCACATGGTCTCTTGAATTCACAGAAAGAGACTGGCTGAATTGAAATGCCCTGTCAGCTCTGGTGCGAACATACTGGGTCTGACGTGTCTTTATAAAGGGAGTGTTCACTCACCACATCAGCACAGTGCAGTGACTCAAACAGTATACATTTACTCATTATACTTGGACGCACTCCGTTTATTTGTGACTGATGTTTATTCCACCCAGAACCCACTGGAATCTGATGTGAGGCAATAATCTGTTTCATTCACTGCCTGGTTCCCCCTTGCTCTTCCTCCTGACGGGGCATGAGTCGACCCCTGTACCGCTCTGCCTCGTACCTGTTTCTCCTTCTCTCCTGTGCCTCCCTTCCCTTTTTTTCTTGGCAAGCTTCTCTTCTTTTCAACTCAGTGGATCTGTTAACCGTTTCCTGGCTCACTCGCACATGTTTCGTCCTTGATCATTGTTCAACTGCTATCATAACACAACTTCAGACTATGACTTTCTAATGAGCTCCTTTGATTTGTTAAAACCACAAAATTAGGTGTTTTTTTTGCCTACCTATGCTGCCTTAGTGGCTTAATTCATGTAATTGAAAACACTTTTGTGCTGTGCTGGCTCAAAGCAGGGAGTTATTTAAGGTATGTTTCACCCACATGAGTGATTTGCACAGCGTTTATCCAGTCAATTTGAATTTTTTTGTGTAGCTGCCCATACAAATTAGCCTTCACAGTGAGCTATAGAAAGAGAAAAGTAACTGGTGTGACTGATTGGGGGGGTCAAAGGTTATTTGGTGATGAAGTGGCCCGGCCTCTATCAATGTGTCAGTCATTCTGTCACGCCGGTGGTCCCTGAATGCTGGCTGCCACTCAGAGCCGCCTTTTTTCCAGTCCGATGCTGTTCTGCTTCTGGGAAACTTTCATTCGCTCTCCTCCATCTTTTACCCCCCCCCCCCCCCCTTCTTATCCTTCACTGGCTTTTATCTCAACTTTACAAGATGCCCCTTTTCAGTCTATTATTTCCTCCACCTCCAACTCTGGCTCTCCGAGAAGGGCCCGAAAGAGGGGAAGCATGCTAAAAGGTGTGGAATTTTTTTATCGTTCTTGGCACCCATAGAGATCCCTCACAAGGTACTTTGCCCTTTCCTTCATGCATTTTTTTCCCTCTTGCCTTGCCTTGTATAACTTCCTTCTTCTGAAAAGCTCCTCTAGTCTTCCTAAGCGAACCTGTTTTCTTTTGCCTAGTCTTTCAAATGTCTGTCCTTGTGAGGAACTCTAAGTCTGGGTACAGCCAGTACGAGAAATTATAATGTATTCTTTTAAGATAAGTGAGATAGGAGATACAACTTACCCAGCTACACTAGGGAAGTGATAAGGCATATGCAATATAGATAACAGATTTCTGCAGTTTTTAAAGTAATCTGGGCTGGACACTTTCTTTGAAAACATCCAGGTTTCCCACTTCCTTAATCCATCCTCCTGAGCTCTTCAAATCAACCACATTCCATCTTTTCTCCATCTTTTTGTTGTGTCTGTGGTTTCTCTCCTTCCCCCTTTCTCCAAGCACCAACCCTTTAATCTGGCTGTGTAATCTGTCTGGTAAATTCAATCTGCAGGGCAAAATGCTCTCAGAGAGATTGTCAAACAAACAATAATCGCCTTTTATAGGCTCAATGATCAACATGGTGCATGGAACATCTCCTTATTTTACACTGGGGTTGTCTAGTAAAGCTTTACCTTGAGTTATTTTTTATTGGATAGTACCATTTGTTGGCGTGTCAGTAACAGAAAGGCTTGTTTTATTAACTGTGCCAGATAGTGAATCAGGCCAAAGGTTTGAACTTCCCTGCAGGCGTGTTGGTGGTGTTAGGAAAGTCTGCACACTGTCTGCTCTGTATCCATATATGTGTGTGTGTTTCCCTATGAACTACCGCTACTTCCTGGCTTTTCCCGGGAAAAACGTCGTATCCTGTCTGCACAATAAACAATATAGTTCTCACACGCTTTACTCACGCATTACTGTAAGACCTGAACATGGAAGTTGATTAGATTTCTTAGGCCCAAGAACTGTACAGACTCTGATATTGAGATTAAGACGATGTTCAGCAGTTATTTGTGATTAAGTGTCATGCAAATGATGTGACACTGTTAAAACTATTAAGGATGACACACCAGCTTTACTGTCAAAATCTCAGTCTGTCTCTATTCACCATTGATCGGGACAGGCCACCCTTATCTCTGCGCACACATCCCTTACTTCTTCCTCCTGCTCTTCACTTTAAAGCTGTTAAATCCCACACAAAAACCACAGAGGAAGCAGCCCTTAGTCAGTTAAGCATTCGATCTACGACCATAAGTAGAGCCCACGCAGTGTGTTTCTGTGTAGGAGACAGAAAGTGCTTGCGAGCTTCTCCACAGACTTGTTTGTCAAGTTATGGTGACTTTTACATTTGTGCTTAGATAAATAAGAATTAACTGTGATTTTTATCTTTAAAATGAATCATTGTGTTGTTGTGTAAATAGGGGCCATTGTGTAACTTTTCTCTTGTTCAGATCTAGTAAACATGCTCATTTTGTTCCTACTTCCTTTTAGTAACTTGCCATATAAGTCGCACTATTATTGCTTTATGATACGTGTAAGAAAGACAAATGTGGTTTATAATCCCAGCATGTATTGCCACATCTTCCCCTCGGGATTCATTAAGGTGTAAACCCAGAATGTGTTTGTTAGGAAAAAAACACTGAACATAGAGGTTTTATTGGGTAGAAATCAATCGAACTTGATTGATTTTTTTTTTTCTGTACAGTGATTTGCTTTTGTGAGAAATGTGATGTCAACAGTGACCTTTCTGCTCTGGGCCTTTATACGATGCAATTGGCTCCAGGGAGAGGCTGCAGAAGACGGTTGGAAAGAGCATATATATTTATCTAAAGCTTCCTTAGTTCAGTAGTTGCAGCCACTTAGTTCTCTGCTGGACCTAAAGACTTTGTTGTCGTCTTGGCGACAGCAAAAGGAAAGGAACACTGACTGATTGGGCAATGATGCATAAGGATAAGAGTTAACTGACGAACAAGGAAAGCCGATTGAGATGGATGGAAAATGAATATGATGTTAAGTGGGAGGAGTCATTATCGTTTCTACAACAACGCCACAAGCAAGCAATGTGTTTGGCTTTGCAAACGGTGGGACCAAAAGTTGCATACTTGGGATGCCACGACGACAGGCTCTGATTGGTCCAGTGGGTCTGATGTGGGGGAGGGTCCATTGACACGAAGATCTGGTTTGCTTATTGAGTGATAAAAGATGGACAACGTGTGGGAGGGGCGGGCTGACAGAGATGGATGACTTGATGGACAGATAAAACGGAAACCAATCGGAGCGATAACGTTAAACAGTCTCTGTTAACTCAGCACATCATTTCTTATATGCCACCTCGTTAATGGCACTTTTACACTTTCATTTTCCCTGAACAGTTCCCATGAGTCTTTTCTGTTCTCATGTCTCCTCTGCAGTGCTCTCCCACACACAGTCAGTCTTTTTGAACTCCATAAGTCCAGTTTAAAAAAGTAATACCCCTGTCTATGTGAGAACAATAGCACAAACAGCCCCACCCTGCCACGTCTCACCCCCTTACTCTGTACCCAGCCATCGGCCCCTGTTCTGGGCCTCGCTGTTCACTCTAAGCCCCTTAACTAAGCTGGGTCTGGTGCTGATGAATGGACCTGAGCTCCAGCCAGTAATCCCAGCTTGGACGAGCCGATTAGGTGGTCCCCACATTCCGGTTCACTCATCCATGTTGTAGGCCAGTCACCTTTTAGGTCACACCACTGGCATGTGTACGAGCTGGAAGGTGAATTTCCCTGTTAGAGTGGGGCCCAAGGAGGGGTGATTGTTAATGTCTGTTAGTGAATGGAGTTACTGTAAATGGAGCATAACAAATACAGTTCAGACTCGGGTACACAACATAAGGCTTCCAGAGAAGAATGAATATGGGATTTTCTTGAAATAATGATGTACAGTAACTACTTGTCCTCAGGGTCTTTCAATTCATTTTTGTTGTTGTTTTGGGATTTTACAGTGCACTGGGAGCGAGTGATATGTGTGTGATCATTCTCTTTATCAGCACTGAAGGAAGTATTAGGCCAGAACGTGTATCATGTATCCTCAAAATATCAGCACAGTCTGTCACAGAACTTTGATGTACAAATTACAGCTCCTTGGGGAATATAAACTTGTTTTCATAGGTGCTTTTCAAAATATTCAAAACTAAAAATATTTGTCTGTTTTGACTTGTTGTTGGCAAGTTCTGCAAACCAAAAGAAGAGAAAAGACTTATCATCTTTTTTTATTTTTGTTCAAATCCAACCACAAACTTTGAATTAGAAACATATCCATGGGGGGGCGTTCCGGTTGCTCACTTGATAGAGCACACACCAAATATGTGAGACCCGGGTCATTTGTCCAATGTCACTCACTCACACAGTTTCCTGTCTTTCTACAGTTTCAATCCAATAAAAGCAAAAAAAACTAAATTTATACAAAGTAGTATACATTGGCACTATTGAAATAATGCTTACACACTGCTTACATTAGGAAATTAAAAAGTGATTAATACATGTAATTTGGTTCAGGTGTTGCCTATTGCATGTTTAAATGAGATTTGAATTGATCGTTGAACAGTGTGTCTTCAGCTCTAGTTCGGACCAGGCCACTTCTTGCTGACTCGGAGCACATTTGCTCGTATAAAACTCTTCCAGTGCTGACTTGGCGATCGGCCCGACCTTTGATCCGTGGCGCAGCCCCTTCCCCTCACAGGGTCCAGCATTCCTCCGCCCGATAGAGTGCAGAGATGAGAAGGTGATGGATGGATGAAAGGAGGGGCTAAAGGTGGAGAAGAAAGCAAAATGCTGGCCAGAGAGATTAAAGAAGAGAGATTAGACTCTGGCTCCTGAAGAGGCTCTAATAAATCAGGAATTCCTGCTTCAGGACTGGAGGACGAGTAGCCTTTGGTCTATTTTTCAGCACGCACATATTTGACCACTTGACTTTGCCTTTTTGCTTTCATTGCTGCATTTTATTATAGGCTATCATGACCCAAACTCCCAGATTCCTCAGAGGTCGAATGTGTATATTTAAGCTTGTGCTGAATAATGTTAAAAAAAACACTTGCTGTTGTTTGATTGGGGGTGATAAAGGTTTTGAACTGGAAACAATAGAGTAACTATCCATCTAACTGGCTAATTGTGTAGATAAGAGAGTCTTTGACTAATATAGGTGCATGTGTATTCTCTACTGCCTGCATATCTGCCCAGTGTCTGCTAATGAGACCATACAACCTCTCCTCTGGTGTTGTTTCTGCTGAAGGCCCGGGCTTCACTATCATTAAAAGAGAGAATCCTTAGATAAACAAAGCAGATAAATCGAGACAGCTTATTGACACAGAAAAGGAAACCGTCTGGAAGAAAATAACAAGAGACACCCAGTGGGGAAGATTCACAGAAAGAGGATTTTGTCGAGTAAAGTGAAGGTGGCAGGATTTGACTTTGTTTGCTAAACCTTTCTGCACCGGGGCGCGCACTGTCTTTGAAGTGGTTTAGTGCGATCAGTTAATTAAGCTGATGATGTGGGACGTTTCGATGCAGAGGCGTTAGAGGGGAACAAAAGGCAGCGGGGGTAATTAAAACTATTTGCCGTTAATAAAAGAGGCTAGCCTTGCCTCCTGGGTGTGTATTCAGCCCCTGGCTAAGTGAGCTATCCCAACAGTGTGTTTTTATTTTATTTTTTTGAATAGAGTCACTGTATGAAACTGGCATTGATGAAGCAACTGTAGCACTCGCATAGAAACCTTTACTGAGACAAACTTCAAAAGCCATTCCCAGCTCAAGCCCTTTGACCCCCCTCCTTTCTTGCCCACACCTATTCATGCTTTCTGCACCCCCCCTTTCTATTCCAGCTAAAGGGGCTGGGAAGTGGAGCATAATTACCCCCCTCCAGGGTAACTTTAATACCCTTTTTTTGTGTTTTAATTGCACCCCCCTTCGACTCTCTATTGATGAACACATTGGGACCATACTATGACCGGTTTGTAATCAGGGCTATGGCAGGGATTGGCAGGTTGTGGGGAACTTTGTGTGTGTTTTTTGTATTTGCAGGGATGATGATAACTCTGTCAGGCAAAAGCAGACAACAGTGCTCGCTCAATGGTTTTATCGATTCGAATGCAATTGAAAGTGGCAGGGGGAAAAAACACTTTAGCGGCAATCTGGTAAACAGAGCGTGGCAGGCAAACCCAAGATAAGCACTAAGCTGCTTGGACCGTGGCAAAATGATAATTATTGCGCTCTCCCGCTCCCCCTGAAAAGTTGGATGGAGCAAACTATTATCAACACAGTAAGTTGGGAGTTTTACAAGTTTGGTAAAAAAAAGGGTGCTTGTGTTCAAACAGGCCCGTGCTGGCGATGTAATGGCGGCCTAATCTAATCATCAGTATTGAGGGAATGCAGTCAGGCAGAAAGCGGGTAAATGGATGAAGGAGGAGGGGGTAAGAGTCAGGCTCTAGGATTTTGCAGCCACAGAGTCTGTCCTGTTATTACGGGGGTACTAAGGGAGACCTCTGGTTACAAACAACAACAGGGGCCAACGAGCGGCGGGGGCCCAGTGCCTGGCCACTTTGATCGTTAATCACACATATGGACCTTGTCACACTAACACCCCCAAATGCTACTTGTTACATGCTGGCGTTTTATGACAACATACCTCTGAAATGAAACAAATGCCCTCAGTGGCCAGTTGTGTGGAGGCTTGAAGTGTGTCAAACCCCCCCCCAAAGGCAGTGGAAAACTCCTGGAGATATGTGGATGTGATTAAACCGGGCTCACAATCACCTCACTCAAGTCTGGCTTTTGTCAGTTTGTGAACAACTCTAATTCAGGATCTACGAACAGGAATGATCAGTTGTCAAGGATTTAAGCTGTGTCTCTAACAAGACTCAAACCTAAATTCTGTAAAAATATGGTTTTAAGTGAGTTTATAGCGCCAGTGAAGAACATTAGCTTTGCAAAAATGCATTGTAGTAAAAGTGTCATAAGTAAAAAAAAAATGTGAAAGTAAAGATGAAGTGTAATCCACTTGAACCAGGACTAAACAAATTCTATCAGGATTAAGAATCTAAAGAAGTTGAAAAGTCATTTACGCCATGTCCACAGCATTATCATTGTATTTCAAACTACATCTCAGAGTTGTCTTCAGCTTCTAAGCTATAACAGAGATAATTTTGTAAAAGATTAATGACACCAAATAGGTGTGTACCAGGGTTTATGATTCAGGTGCATGTGTTCACTGCCTCCTGTTTTTTTTTATATATACATTTTGCTGAAAGGAACCGAAATACAGTGTCTAGGAAAAGGTGTGATTTAGGTTTTTGTGTCATTAGAAAGTACCAGCATCACTTTTAAAATGTAAATGTTAAGGAAGATGCACTTTTAAAAGAACACTACTGTGGACAAAGTCTGAAAATAGGACAAAGACATTTTTTGTTAACCGCCTGCTTTACTCGTATTCAGCTTCGTCAGATCTATGTAAATTCACTCTAGTTTGACTTTCTGCTCTTTTTGCCAATGACCTATGTATGTATTAATTCCAAAAACAACAAAACCTTATATTAGACCCACAGTCTCTCTGTGTGTTGTGAAAATATTTAGGTCTGTCAAATGTGATCCACTGTTGGAACCCTGGCAACTGAGGACAGTGGGAGACAGTAAACCGATAGGTATCGTTGGGGAAACGGTGCCAGTGGAGGTGTGTGTGGGGGGCTGGGTGCAAATGGTAGGTAGCTACTGCTTTAAGTTGTTGATAGATGAGAATTACTGGGAAGTGTATCTTTGCTGGCGGCATGCTACTGCTCCAAGCTGCTGATAGATGGCTTTGGCTGAGAAGAAAGCATTAGCTGAAAGCCCCCCCCCCAAAGCAGTCACTCAGTCAGGGGGCAGGGGACAAAGTAAAATACCTTTAGTGGCTGTTCCCTGGAGATAAACTAATATATCTGACAGAGAAGCCAGGAGGAGAGAGGGGATCATGGGAGGCTCAAATAAGGCCAGTTTACAAACAGATGTGTTGTTATTGTAATGTCTGCATATCTGACATTTCACAGTGGCATTAAACGGGTTAAATGCATGGCACCAGATGCTACTTGTTACATGCATTTAATGAAAACACAACTTGTTTCATTTTGCATCAACTCTGGACTCAGTTTGACATTTGTTAATGGGGAAAAAGCCTTGAGATATGATAAAACACGAGTGGAAAGCCAGTGTGTGCTGTGCCCATGCATGTTGCAACCCTAAAGGCAAGACTTTTGGGAACACAATTTCTCAATACTGAGGCTTTTCCGTGACCTAGGTCTAAAAGAAGGAAGAAAACAGCTTGGTTTACTTGAAGCCTATCGTAAAGAGGGTGCAGCGGCTGGAGGAGTGAATGGTGGGCTGCAGGGAGGACCAGAGGGGAGGCAGCCAGCCTGACTGTCTCTGCAGCCCTTCTGTATTTGTAATGAGAGGGAGACAGTTACAAGCCATCACCAGACTTGTGCTGTACGTCTGTCTGTCTCCCTCTTGACCCTAATAAGTGGCTTTGAACACATGTCACCACTATTTTTAAGTAAACTCAGGTTGCTCGAGTGTATTTGTTTTGCACTCCCCGTCCATGTGTGTGTAGCTTTGCACATGTTGATACTCATCCTGTGTCTTGACTGGCTTACAGACTGCTAATGTTTCTCTGTAAACATCATTCAGCTCCTGAGGGGTGCAGGCAGGATCGATGCACATGGTGCTAGCTCTCAAAAACACAGCGTACGGCATCAATTTCATCCATATTTATACGCATGTTCTCTGCAAATCACTCTCTGCATTTTTCTACAAATTCACACGTTCACTAAGCCTCGCTGCCTCCTGATGTCCTCCTTGCACACTGGCATGTAGTCAGTCAATATGTTTTATTTAACCGTTATTTATCCAGGAGTGTCCCACTGAGATTACAAATCTCCTTTGCAGGGGAGTCCTGGCCGGCCCCATGTGTGGTGTGGTGGGGGAGGACTATTGTACATGTTTTTTGGTGGTAGTAGAAACCATAGTACCCGGAGGAAACCGGGCAGACACAGAACGTGCAAACTCTACACAGAAAGGCCCCGCTTATACTTGAAAAAACTCAGCTGCTATTACCGCAGTTATCAGTCTCATGCTGCGTGCATAACCAATTCAAACCAACATATGACATGATCACAAATGACCTATTAACAACCACCTTATTGATCTGAGATTTTGAGATTCCACAAACAGTTTAGCTTCATGGTCTTCCAGCCAGCTTTGAGATCACTACATCATAATCTATTCATAAACTCCAATGTTCCCATTAAATTGCATGACACAATAATAATAATAAAACCAAGGGGTATTTATTTAAACTAGGTTATCACCTAGTAGTGCTGTGATTTTTCCTGATCATCAATCATTCATTGTCCTCTCTTTATAGGTTTGTTTGGGATAACTACGCCGTGGAGGTGAGGCTGAACGACTACCTTGATATTGTGTGCCCCCACTATCCCGAGGGCGAGGTGCTGCAGCTGGATGCTGAGAGATACGTGCTCTATATGGTCGAACGTGAGGACTACGAAACATGCAAGCCCCAGTCATATGACCAAATGCGTTGGGAGTGCGGACATCCATTTGCTCCTCACGCGCCGGAGAAGTTCTCTGAGAAGTTCCAGCGCTTTACTCCGTTCACTCTCGGAAAGGAGTTTCGTCAAGGAGAAAGCTACTATTATATCTGTAAGGGTCTCTTGAGTTTATAGAGTTTATTTTTTATGTGTCTGTAATGTTGTCATAGGGCATTATAGCACTGCTGTGGGTACATTTGGTTTTCACAAAAGGGAAAGGCTGTATAATTGAATGTGGCAATTTCTCAGACTGAATCAAAGGGGCTTATGCCAAGAATAAGAAAGGAGTATTATATTGTTAATAGCAATCATTTGTATGACAGTGAATAGTCAGCTAGAGTTTCATGACCATAACAGCCCCATAATTACAGCAAAGTTGTATGCCTCTGATTTATTTGGCTACTAACTGTGACATGATAGGGCTTGTTGGCTAGCCTTAAAGCTAATCTACTTGAAGCTTCTTAGATTGCCAAGTGTTCTGGCGCTTCCACTGCCAAAATGTAACCACAAAAAGTGAGCAGTGCTGTCCCATGACCGTAGCTGTAATTAGACAAACGGCAGGACAAGGCACACTTCGCCTGGTCACAGATGGTGTCCTAGAGCTTTGTCCCAGAGTCTGTTCGTTGCCAAATGTTTGTGTGTGGGTGCATGAGCATGAAGGTGGATTAAGGGGCCTACGGAGGATAAGTGCATTAGTTAGCTTGTTAACGCTTGTGTTGTTCTTTTCTGCAGCAAAACCCTTGCATCACCACGGACAGGACTGCCTGAGGCTCAGGGTGGACGTAGTGGCAGCTGACGGTGAGTGTCCCACTACAATGACCTAATATCGAACTCTTACACTAAGGCTCAGGTTAAGTAGAGTAACATGTCTGCTTTTGTTTCTCCAGGCTCTAAACAGGCCCGAGTGGACAAAACGGGTCCAGGTGGGACTGCTGTCGGCGCAGGGGGTGGAGTTCACAACCCGTCCAACAGATTGCCTGCAGGTATGTTGGCTAACCTCGAGTTCTTTCTAATTATCCCCAATTGTAAAACAATCCTGGTCCCATTCAGGATTGTATTTAGGGTGTAACACGTGTGACTAATGTGTTTTCTGCTACCACTTTATTAAAACTTAATGGTATATGGTTAAATTAGATATTAATTGGTGATAAACACACTGTAAATCATTCAGAAACTCTGATACCGAAGACAGAAAGATGATGACATGTTTACAACTTAACCACCCCACAATTTCTTTGATCTTTTTATGCTCAGTTTTTTTCCCATCCAAGTATTTATTTTGTTAGTAAGACACCAGCTAGTGACAGAATTAAATCTTTACAATGTGAAGCCACAGGAGTTGACCATCACAAAGCGTAGTAAGATGTCATATAGTGTTACTCATACACACACACCAAGTATTAAAATCAAATGTTGGGGAGTAACCTGTGAGATTTATTGTGTTTTCTTTGTTTTTTAAGCAGATGATCCAGTGGTGATCCTGCCTGAGGTCCAGAAGAGCGTACGGACAAACTCTGCAGTGACAACGACATCGCTCTCAATCCTCTCGTTGCTAGTCCCGTTCTCATTATTGCTCTTATTACACTGAGAACAGACAAAGGGACTGCTGTTTAAGGACTTTATCAGGGACTACAATGAAGATAGTCCCTAGGGATGAAACCACTGACTCAAAGAAACAAAAAAAAAGAGCCGGTTTTCCCTGCCCAGTGCTGGCCACAGGGACAAACTGTTGGAGCTTGTAAAGGACGGATGAACTCGCTTGTTCTAAACTTGTGGAGAATTTAAGACAAAGTTCTGTCTTTTGTCTTAAAAAGTGACAGTCTTTTATTGGAAGATCACTTTGGGGGTCACTCGTGAATACATCCGAGGAACAATCAACACCAGCTCTGGTTTGGATCACTCCGTTTGAGCCAAAGACCAGTCGTCTGAGCTTGTACACTATTCCACCCGTGTGTGTCGTGTACTTTCTGTTGTATTGCTCATGTAATGGTGTATTGAGTGACACTGACGTCCCTAGTGATTACTTTTTCTAAATGTAGCATTGGCAGGACACAGGGGCTGTTGTCATGGCAACCCGAACCTTTATGACCATGTGCTCGAACACTGTAGCACTCCACATTGAGACAGACAAGCACACACTGACGTTACGTGTACATTCTGTGAAGGTAATTTATGATGTTTGCATCTGAGAAGTTTTACTGTATATACCCAGTTCTCTCAAAATGTTTACTCGTTTTTTGTTTTTTCCTTTTATGTGTGAAAGGAAAAATATATGTGTTGTGGTATGAGCTTGAGAAAGAATGAGCATTTGAAAAAAAAGTGGTATGTTTTGCTGCCAAAAGCAAATACTGAAATGTTGAGTGTGTGTATCGGAGAGGCGGGACTTCTCTGTTTTTCATAAATTGTCCAAAAGAGCTGGTGTAAAGATTCCTACAGGACCCACCCCTGTGTGTTATGGTGCTCTTTTACCCCATTTTTAACAAACGCAAGCTAATTCTGACTTTTTTTTATTTGGAAGTTCACTCAACATATGACGCGGCCAACGTTGCCAAGCACACACTCACACTGACGCCTGGCTTGATCAATAAAGCACAACAGTGTATGACTACCATTAAAGTCAGTCTCTTTTGTTTTTGTTTTGTTTTTTTACCTGAACCATTGTTACTTATTTTGTACATGTGTAATTAAAAGAAGTGTATATTATGTATATAGCCTATATAAGATTATATAAAACCTGTTTGAAAAAATACTAAATGTGAAATTTTCATGTGAAATAAAAGATATTTTTTGAAACTCAAAATGACTTCCTCTTCTTTCGGGAGATAATGATTTTTTTTTGTTTGTTTGTTTTTTCAGTCTAATAAGATGATTTTGGTTTTAATAAAAAGCTTTGAGGAAAATCATCCCATTTCTCCTTTTGATAATGAAGACTTCAGAGCCACCACTGTGACAGATGATGACTCACACGCATGAATACAACAGCGAATGAATGGAATCTAGGCCAAGGTGACCAGAAACAGAAAAGTAACAACACGCGATAGCATAAAAAACACTATCCAGTGCTGTGTTCCACATAATGAGGGTTCTTGTAATCCTTAAAGCTACTGAAGGTAGGTCTATCTAGCTATACTGCACCAAACATGGATGTCAAGTGTCAAAACTTATTGTATACAGTATTTATTAAAATATGTGCAGAGACTTGTGTTGATGAGATGAGATGTATGAAAGAGGGACTAAACTTCATTTCTCCTCCATGAACCATGAAAATAACTTTTAAACTGTACAGTACATTTTATGGTTAACATTTGCATAGTAGGATTTTAGGTTCATAGGTTATATAAAATAGATGAATGACTTTAAAAATATGGATTCCTTCACAAGCAATAGCTGTTATGCTTTTAAAGTCAATTTTATTCAAATTTTCACCAAATTAAGTTGTTATGGTTAGAAATTACAAAATTACAGTGTTTGCTCTTTGCTCCAGTTAAAACAGCTGTAAAATATGTTGAAATTTTGTGAAGCTCCACTGAGAACTATTTGAAAAGTGCTTGAATTTGACCTAGGAAAACATGGCCACACCCTTATCAGCATTATCCCTTTTGGCAAAGATAGATGAGACAATTGTTCTTCGAGCTTATCTTTGGGCCTCCACCCTAAGATAGACCTCTTCTCTTCAACTATTATCTTCCTATTGTCACGAAACATGACAAGCCATTGTTCTTGTGTCTTTTGCCTTCTTCTTCTTGTCTCTCCCTTCCCAGGAGAGCTTTATGGCCGTGACAGTAAAAACAGCTGTAACACCAAAAAGTGGTGCCACAGCCTCATGACACACAACTCCCCAATGTTTTTAAAAGAGAGGGTCATAAATTAAGGCTGGCGGACAGGCCCCCTTAACCGCCTGACCCCAAACAAGAGGCTCCGCCGAGCAGTGCATCGTCACAAATAGACAATTTCTCTTATTTGCTCAGAGGAGCAGCTTGAGTAAATGTAAGAGGCCAGTGTGAAAGGTTTAGCGGCACAGTAAATGTTAAGTGCTGTCCGGAGGTAAACGGAGTTAACAGGAAAGAGACAAGAGTGAAACCCTGAGAAAAAGCTCTTAACGCACTGAAAGGACAAAAACAAACTATGTCTTAGAAGCTGGATTTAGTTTGAAATACCTGCATTAATGTTTTCACTTCACTTCACTAATAGGGCTTATTACATCCTCCATTTAGTCATGAGACAAGGCAAGTGTTGTATTAAAACCAACGGAAACCAAGTCACAGCAGACACCAGACTTTACAGAGACCAAAATATAACCAGGACTTTTTAGTACTGAGATTAAGACAAGACCAAACCATGATCCTTGGAGGAGATACCAGGGAACACTTCTTAACTTCAAATAGTGCTACTGCCAGATCCACTCTGACATCATTGAAAAAACTCATGTGTGAACGAGGGCACAAAAGGATCTGAAAATAATTCCAACCATGTTTGTTGCAAGTTTTTCAACCAATTATAAATCTGATATGGATAAATAAATCTGTTGTGATTTTGTTTGGTCTTCATTGGTTTAAAAGATTCTCAGAGTCGGAAAGAAGACCAAGTAAAAATGCATTTGTTTCCGAAGCGAGACCAAAAGCTGTGAAAAGTGTCTTAAGCCTGTTCCTGAGGTCTACGAAACTAGATGAGGCATTGAGCCAACAACATGTGACTCTAAAACACAAGAAGAGACCATATGACCCAATGAAAAGAAATTCAGCAGATTCCTTGCCTTAAGTCTGACATGGCCAGCTGGTCTATCTCCACATCTATAGGCTGAGTCAGGCCTCGCTATATGCTATATCAGCGGGACACATCATGAGTGCTCCCTGTGTGCCTGCTAGCATATGTTAACCCACTCTGACGAGCTGATAGCGTCTGCCTTACAGGGCCGCTGGGAGCTTACCTAATGTTATTGAAGCTATTTGTAGCATTTATAAGCTTCCAACAAGAACCCTGAGTCCAGTAAGTATCAAAGCATCTGTTTACGAGGAGTACAACAGCCTGACCTATGTGTGACATTTGAGCCTCGTTACTTTTATGCGGCACTTGGATTAACTGCTATTTTATATTCCCATGCCTGAGTGCCTGTAAAAGCTCTGGGTGAAAGCAGGGTCAGAGGGGGCATATGGGAGGGAAACACCTCCGTGCACCTCCTCTAGTGGATGTGTCAAAGGCTCTGGCTCCAAAAGAGTGATTTCTGGGACGCTGCCATTGCTGAAAATAAGCGAGGTCCTGCCACACAATGTCAGCCAATGCCACTGCCAGACCTGGGTCATCCATCTTGTTCCAAGTCATGCTCTGGTTTCCTGTTTGTGTTTTTTAACTTCTCTGGCCTCCATTCTGACTTTTTGTTCTCTTCCTGTGTACTGTACATGTGTTTATTTGTCATCCTCTTATCCTATCATTACTGCCATCCAACCAATCTGTATCTATATCAACTCTTCATCCATCTCTCCTGAGTCCGTGTCTAGATGGGTTTTGAGGTTTTGCTTGTGAAATGTGTGGGTTGGGAGAAAAAAAAAAGAGTCTCTTTTCTCTGCAGTAAAATCATAGCCCATCATTTTTTAGGCCTGGTTCTCAGCCTGTCGAGATGGATTTGCTCCCAGCAGTGTCACTGAGAGTCTCAAGAAATATTTTTTATAGTGTCCAAGGTTTTGGTGAGGCCACGCTGTAGGCACAACCTCATACGGTCTCTACCCTCATTAGGCTTCCTCTGGTTTCTCAGCACCACCATCTGACACCTTTCACCTTTCTACTTTGGAGCAGCAGGTGAAGACAAATGGCTCTGTGTTTTCAGATTAGGAGCGGCCTTTGTCACAAGGACCAAACCAACTACACATGGCATCCACTCGTAAAACTACTGAAATGTGCACAGAATCACTCCGCTATGCAAGAGGTGGGACCCAAATATTCTGATTCAAACAGAGTTCTGTCACTATGGGTGCACAGGATACACAGAGTAAAAGTGTAGCCAATTCAAAATGGAGCAGAAATTTAAGCAGAGCTAGCATGTATGTCTCTGTAAACTAAGTGGGTTAGTCTTTTTTGTTCTACCGCATCGGCTGGTTGTGGACAGTGATGCTAACTTCTCATTTAGTTCCTTATGTAGAGGATTTTTTAAGTTACTACACAGTTGACACATGTACATAACTTACCACTTTGTGATACAAGACTGACTAAATAATTCATTCACCACAAAACATTCCTTTCTTTCTGAACTCTTTTTGACCTCCACACACTTCAGGAACAACTGTGCATTAAACAAATAAAAACACAATACAATCACCCACCTTGATTTTGCAGCAAATAGCTTCTCAGCTAAACTGATGCACCATAATAGCAGCTCTGAAAACTTGACTATGCAGAATTTGTAAGAAGGTCATTAAAATGCAGAGTTAGTACTGCACTGTTTTCTGTCTCCTGAGAAGCAAACCTCTCACCTCTGAGCCAAACGTGTACGCAGGCAGAGACAGAATTACTATGCGATCATTATTATGGATTTGGCTCAGTGATTTAAGCTACTGTGCTGTCCTGGGTGCATCGTTTTTCTGTGAACACTTCCCCTACTGAGTCACAAAACGGAAGCAGATATCGAAGTAAAACTGTAGCAATTTGACATTTCAAACTGTGACCAAAAGCGGAGATGAAATTTAGATGGTGTCCGTTTAACTAAAAGACGAAAGTTCAGAACAGAGGCAGCTTTATTTCTTAACAAGACTTTAAAATGTATGGTGTATAGTGCAGTACTTTTTATTGAAACTATTAACCTTATATTTTATGTAAGTTTGTTGGGGTATAATAAATAAAAGCAGATATCTGACAAGGCCAGGGTGGATGATAGAAATATTTTGGATAATCTGGATGAGGGGTATGTGTTGCAGAATGGTTGCTATATTGAACAACCTTGTCCATCCTCTACATGCTGTGATAGGTCAAGTGCAGGCGAAAGCTCATGTACAGTATGTGTGTAATGAAGGTTTAAAAGTGAAGTGCTCATTTAAACTGTATGTGGTCTATAAATACTGTGTGGCCTTATCTGACTTCTACTTTGTCTGGAAGTCAGAAAGCGCAGATGGATGTCTTCAAAGATAGATTTGGGGAGAATGATGACAAAGACAAATGATTAACTATTTCACATGTGGGTACGAGTAGGAACATCGCTGCAGACAGAGGGATGCCTTTGGTGTAAGTGCCAAAAGTAAAAGATTTTCTGGTAAATAACAGGTTGCCTTTCATCGTCTGCTGTAGCAACAGCTTGCAGACATTCACGGGGGGTTGACGTTGCAAGGCATAATCCGAGCCACAGCCAGACGGCATAATGGGCAAGGCTTTTGCACAGAAAACTGCCAGCGCTTTTACATTTGTTCAGAAGTTATGGGAGCTTTTGAAACCCTGTAATGATACCTTTGGTTGGGCTAAGCTTTGTTTAAAAGAAAATGAGCACAGCCAGCTTTCAGGACTAGCACAAAAGGAACTACAGTTGCCAACATCAGATTAGCTTACAAAAGCTTACATTATCTGACTAGAACAAACATCTGGGCTGGGAAAAAAAATATGCTGAACATTTCACATATTCACTACCAGAGATTTTTCTCCTGCACTGAGAAAAGCTAAGAGCTATTGATACAAAACCCTAAGGCAACATGGGAAAAAGTGTATCAAATACATTCATGTACATGTCTGTACATCACCTGACCTTTAGTAAATCCATATTCTCTAACAGACACAAGGATTAAGGAGAAAAAAAGAGGAAAATAGAGCTAAATTTAATTAACATCCCAGGAACAGCCATAGGGTACAAGGCTGCAAGTGGACAAAGGAATGTACATTTCTGTCAGATAAAATCTACGTCCAGCTTTGCTGACAACAGACAACATTCCAAAGATAAACACACTTTCAGAAATGACAGAGCTAATACACTATATGCTTTTTGCTCCTGGCTTTGTACCCACTGCCCTTTACTGCTGAGACATGGAGAATTTCCTCACTTCGGGACTAACTAGAAGAATATTAGTGAGACATACAAGGATAAATAACTGCTCTAAAATTGGAAAGTAGTTTCACTTAGGAAACTAAGTGATGTTTCCAAGTGTCCTATTGCCATTTTTCTGATGTGTCAACATCATCACAACAGTCTGTGAAAAAAATCAATACCTGTAAACAAGAGCTCTATATGTATATGATGTGTATTCACGTTTTCTGTCATACAAAAAATATATATATTTTCATTTCATCACATTCATACATCTTTAGAAACAAACAGCATAAGTGTCATTCAGGTAAGTCACAGCGTTGGACAGCAGAGGTCCACGTTTCACTCTCTGGCTGTCATTTAAGTCCTTGAAGAGTTTTACATCTTTAAGCCCTTCTTCCTCAAGTCCTCTTTGGCTTCCTTTATCTGCTCTTGTAGCTCTTTCGCCGCCGCTTCACAGTCATTGAATGTAGCCACCCTGTATCCCACTGTGGCCAGGGAGTAGCAGCCGAAAGACACCAACAAGTACAGGGGCATGGGCCAGGCCATTTCTCGGTACGTGTCCGGTAATCTCAGGTCCAACAGGTCGAAAGAGAGCACAGCCCAAGCTACAAGAACCACAGACACTCCGAGCAGCCACTCCACAAGTTTAGTCATGACGTTAGATGTGCCCCGGGACTCAAATGTAGGCAAGAAGCACCCTAAAACACAAGTGAGAGGTTCAATTGTAAGTATATTTGTTGATTCAGTTAGCTTGGCTCGAGCTAGCTTTGCATGATAATACCGCGTTAGCAAGAAAATTTAGACTGACAGAGAAAACTCCGTTTTACCAATAACTAGCGACAACATATTAACCTACAACTACATATTGAAAGAATGTGTTTTATCTATCTGTGTTAAAGTGAAATAGTTAAAATTAAGCAAGCGATTTGTACCTCCTTTCAAACGCCAGATCAGCCTTGCGCCGTTTTAAGACGCAACAGCTCGCAGTGCTTTATGGGAAATGTAGTTATTACACTGAGTGATTCTTTCTGTAGTACATTTCTACTCGTTTGATTCACAAAGCAAACATGACACATATTTTTTAGAAATTTTAACAAATGGAAGGTTATATATTATCTTATTTATAGTATTTATTTTGGTGAATTTTTATATTTTGATCACTCTTTGAATTATACTAGCAAATGTTTACATATAACATATCATATGAATATGTTATATAGGCTATGTCAAACAATAAATTACATTGTTTGACCAAATATTAATATTTTCTGACTACATAAATAAATGTCTGTCCAAAATCCCTACATCTGCAGTTGTTTGCTGAGTGACAGAAAATAGTTTGTTTTAATAAAATCTTTAATGAGGCTCCCAGCTGGCCTTTTAACTCATTGGACCGCTAACTGTTCCTTAGTGTCATCCTCGTCATTTTAGAAAAACTATCTTGATAAGTGAATAACCATTAGCACTTGCTGAAAGCTTTCCACAAATACTAATGTTATTCCAACGAGAAGAATTCAACAGCAAATTCTTTAGGGGCCGCTGTGCTCTGCTTTTATTAGATCTCCTCGTCCGTTTAGGTGCTGTGCCTGTCTGTTCAGGGTGGTGAACTGTCCAGGTGCAGGGTTTGCAGACCTCCCTCGGGTATAATCAGCAGAGACAGATGTAAACATTACTCACTTTTAGCTGCAGAGAAGAGGTCAGCGAAGAGCTTCTAAGATATAAACATCATTCTGTCCCACAAAATGGAGTTATTTTTAGGAGGCTAGAGTTTATGTTTTGTGCACCAGTGTAAGGGTGTAAATGAAGATAGTGTATGCATGAGTACTGCCAGAGGATGGTTTCTATTGTCATGGAGGGCTTGTGTTTTTGCAGAAGGTCTAAATATTTTCATTGTTAGATCTCAAAAGTGCAGTGTGCAACTTTGAGATAATCACTTGTGAATAACCTAGTACTTTACAGACAGTAGACTGTTCCAAAAATTAAATGAAAAGCTATGTGAAATGTTTGATATTTAATTTTTAGCCCTATACACATCTGCATAACTTCCACATTCAAACTGATATCCCTTGGGATTACCCCGACACACTGCATCATCCCATACATCGCGGTGAGCGCTGTGTCCTGGCCCGGGTCGAGCCGTAGTACGAGCAGCAGTGAGACACTCAGTGAGACACTCAGTGGGAACAGTCGGGCCGGCTTCTCTCAGTGTATCTCTGTGCCAGCTCATGTTCCGTTGCACGACTCAGGAAACCTGCTCCAGCCGAGAAGGTCTGGCAGACACAACACAACAGCCTGCGAGTGGGAGGGAGCGGCACTGAAAAGGAGAGCACGAGGGGAAGACACTCAGTACATTTACAAGATTAGAAGAAAACTTAATTTATTTAGTTACTCTGATTTAAAAAAAAAAAAAAAAGAAAAAAAGAATGTGACTATAAAAATATACATTAGTTTGTACGACTGACTAAAAGCTGGAGTAACACTTGTATAGTGTAGTTGGAAGAAAAGCTACTGTTATATACCATATCGACCTAGTTGGAGTAAAATAGTGTGGGCGGACTAAGTAATAAAAATACAGTAAGATTAAGACAAAGAGCCAGAGTGTATGAGGACAAAAGGTCAATCAGAAAAGGGTTCATCTGTCCAAAGATAACATGGCAGACTCAGACACTGGTCAATATATTGATCCTCCCCCATGCTGTAATCTTATTAAATGATAGATGCAGAACAACATAATTGCATAAACCCACTGATTGAGAGCATTTATTAAATTAAGTGACCAAAATGTTGATTTGTGTCACTCCTTACAACTGACACAGCAAAAGAAAGAAAGCAAAAAAACTGGGAATAATAAGCAATGGTGGCCGACTTTAAACGAGGCAGGGAGTAGAAGAGGGTAAAGGTTTACAAAAGAGGGGGGTTGAATTCGGGGGATTTGCAGGTGCAGCTTGAACAACCAATGACCTTAATGGTGCATTAAATCCAGCTGTTGCTTATCCAGACTTTTCTCCAATCCCCCTAACACCTTCAACTGTGCAATAGGCCACGCACTACACTGCGGTTCCCACAGCGCCGAGCAGGCAGGGAAAGGTAATGTGTGAAAGACAGTAGGAGGGTTTTGTGATGGAAAAGGCCGATACTTGAGCCACAAGTTCAGAAAAGAGGAGTAACTGTGTGATTCCACCCAAGGAACACAGATAAGACGAGCAGATAAAACAGGAAAAGTGGTAATGGAGATTTGTGTTGACTCTATCTCTCTGGTTTTGTCAATATTAGTCAAGTGAAAGGTCTAGATAAGAATGTGTGGTGCAAAAGAGCTATAGGGGATCAAGATGGGCTCTGATAATGTTTGTGTAATAGCTACTTCAAGTGTGAGCAGAAAGAAAACACACAGAAGAAAGAGAGAGAAAGGGTAGAAGCCGTCGTACTGTTGTTTAAGATAACAATAAGAGCTTGGACTCAACAACAGGAACTCTCTGTTTCCTGAGTCGGAGACTGTAGCTGTGCTTGGGCAAAGGAAGGAGTGAGTAAAAGTTCGTCACTGTATTTCCAGGAATAATCGACCTCAAGTAAAAGGACGCCGGCCAACATAATTCATCAGAATTTCAATTTTAGAAAAAATGAATCAATGTCAACTCTAGCCAGACAGGTAAAGTCTGGTCTCTTTAAGTATAGCCTGGAGACCTGTCAGCTGCATTATTACTGAAAAATGTTACTGGCTAATTCATCTCACACAGATTAGATGTAGTTTTAATGTTTTTGTATGAGATTAAACACTGTATTTAGATACTGTTAGCCCAGCATGCACAAGGCAAAGATTACATTTAACAGGATTTACTGTTCCTCGGGGAATACCTGTCCACACTAATGGGTAGGCCTTCTAATATATGGTGTGGAAAAGGAAGTTGTTATTCTAGTTTTAACCCTGTTAGGTGACATTTCCAAGTCAAATAAAATAACTCAATATAAACTGGTGTCAGATTTCACGCACACAAAAAGCAGTTCAAATGATTGAAACAACATACACTTAAATGCACGTTCTTTAACAAGTTTAAATAGACTGTATGCTGTCCTTTCTTCCTTGCCAATTATTTTCTAATATATTTGATAAGATACATTTGTGTCATGTACAGTGTCAAGATGTGAGGTCTGCATCTTACGTGTGAATTAATCCCCAAGTGATGTGGACCGTCTTGATGTAAATTATCTGACAGGGCCACACTAAACAGAGTAGGAATGCATGTTAACTTTGAAAGCGAGCCAAGAGCTTTCTGAGACAGCTGAGGTGACCATGTATCAAAGAAGGTACAAGAGGGTGGGGAGTGTCTCATCGGGGGTCCTGGATTCCAAGCAGGGCCTTTGAAAGTTCTGACACTGACATGTAGACTGCTCATAAATATCCTTGAGCCAAGATCATTTAGGGACAGCTAGTAAGTGTATTAAAAAGCTGAGATAATAGTTGTGAGACCCCTGCGCTACTTAGGGCCCACTTAATGAAGTCGCCAGCTTCTGAAGTGGGTGTAAGGTCACAATGCGGTCAAGTGTGAACGGTCTGAACCATGTGAGAATAGCACTTGTCTTGGCCTCGGTGCCCTGTGTAAAAGACACACACCTGTTTCAGCTGCTGCTGTGACGGCTAGGGTGGAGGAATGTCCCCCTCCCAACTGCTTTCTCCATCTTCATGCTCTCAATGCTGTCCTAATGAATCTCATCACACAGCCTGTGTTTGTCCCGCTACAGCATTGTTTGGTGACCTTTTGAAGACGTCATTACTTATTATCTTCACGCATCATGTAACTCGGCCCCCATAACACAAGCCTGTTAACCATGTCGCCACAATATGTGCATCTGATCAAATGTTTTTTGTCAGTGTAACAGCCATTAACACTGAACAACAGGCTCGTTGATGTGTCCCCCGTCCCTCTGTCCATGTGCGGCTATCAGCCCAGAACACACTGTCCTTTAGCATTACCGTTATTGACAGTGGAACTAATTGGCACATGGTTATGAAAGTTCCCCTTGGGCCATTTTAAATTGGACTGCACAATTTCCTTCAACATCTGATAGGCAAGTGTGTGTGTACTGGGACCCGAGGAGGTATTGATTATAAATGTATTAATGTGGGTCAGCACGGTGCAAGCAGCACAGTGCAAAGATGTAGGGCTACATGTCTAGACTAGAATAAACTGACCTCATCTTGTGTTTACATAATAGATGATGATGGGAGGAAAGGGGAAATTGAATATTGTTTTGATAGATGTGATCTTGCAAAGGTAAACTGAATCTCAGTTCTACCTCTGTATCAGTTTGATGGGTGCCTACTTTATTTTGCAAATGGCACATTGATTTCAAGACAAACATTGGGCACCTCATTGATGCACAGCAGTTTTCTAATGAGGGCCCCTGGAGAACATGCTGTAGATAGCCAAACTGAACACAAAGTTACATACAAAACTCATTAAATCTAGTCACTGGATGCAAGCTTCACTGGCTGCATACAAGATACTGCCGTTGGACTCTCATTATACTGACGATGTCCTTCCTTGTTCCACTAGATTAGCTGTGGTAGCTCGGAGTGGTCAGAGCTATCACGTGGCGTCGGCCCTCTGATGTCAATTGATTTTACAAACTAATTACAGCCCAGATTGTGTTAAAACGTGCCAGAATTTAATTACTCAAATAATCAATAGCTGTCACGCCGAAAGTGACATAACTACATTTCATTTTGAGATGCTTTGTCCTTAGCACAGCAGCAATCTCCCAAACATTACAGTAGGTATGTCAGCAACAATGTGGCTGCCATTGACCTTATGTCGAAAATGCAAAAGGTCAAGGATTATAGATTTGTGATTGCATTGGGTAATACTCTGAAAGCTGATTGCGGCCGCTCCAGCAAGACATGGCTGTTAGTCATAAATGCAGTTGATTAGGGGCTCCTGTTTGTCTCATTATATGTTGGACACCGGCCATATTGAACCCCTCCCAGTTCATACCAAGGCTCAGACGGCAGACACTTCTTGACCTCTCTGAAATCTGACCCTGCTGCTCCGCACCGCACCCCCCAGGCACCTGCCAACCTTTCACCTCATCCCAACAGAGCATCTGCACTGCTCTGAAGTATTGACGTGGTAACAGAAGTTGTCTGACTGTTGTTTTATTTTCTCCTGACACACATCAAATCTCATGTTTCCCTTTTCTCCATTTCATGTTTCATACTATTTGTTGTCACATCACACCTTTTCTGTCCTTGATTCTGTCTCCACTTGGACTTTTCTGCCCTTCACCTAGATGTCTCGCAGACTGTGATGTATGCACAGCTGGTCTTGACAGAGCTGTCCAGGAAATGTGTGGTTTACAGATCCCCTGTTGACATTTGGATTTGACTTACCTTTCACTTTTTAGAGACCTGGAATTTTAACAGCACAGGGCCCAGTGAGGTCCGACTCAGCATGTTTGACCATAGAACGGGATCACTTAAAATACGCACCGTCCTGTTCCTCCAGTGTCATTTTTGAGTACATAAAACTCTATCCAAAATTGTGGTTACAACCACACGTGCAGCGGCTCTCACAGCTGCTCACCCCATTTGTTTTCAAGAATTTTCTGTCATTAGTTGTGCCAAAATACTATTCCACACCTCAGTTTTATGGAAACGATAATAACGCTGTTGTTAGGTTACATAAAGGAATGTACAGACGTATATCTGAAGTTGAGCCAGACTTCAAGTTGTACCTCGAGGCCAAGAGCTGTGCAATATCGTCCGGTCAACTTCACTCACTCAAAATGGAATAGAGAATTTTATTGCCCTAAACAAGTGAACCATTTCATTGAGAGCAGTAAAGGAAAGTTTCTAAAAGATGAGATATCCAGATTGGAGTCTCTTAATGTACTTCAGGGAACATTTTGAAGAAATTTATACATAATCTTCTACAGTATTTTACTATCCATGTGTGAATGGATCATAATGGGGCTTCAAAAGGACACTTCTTTCTGGTTAACAGAATTGTAACAGTGTAATTTTAATGTTGACACCTGAGTGCTTTACTTCTTTACTTCAGCAACAATGTAGACGTCTTGGTAGCTTTGTTGTTAACAAGGCTTTAGCAAACAGCTCAGATTAGTACAGCCCAGACATTATTACTGCAACAATTATCGATTATGATAATACGATTCATTTACATTTAGTTTCTGATCTGTTAGCTTCACCATGAATTTATAGTTGCCCTACATCTGTATAACTTGTTCTCTAATTTAAAGTCAGTCACAAAAGACTGGCAGTAGCAGATTACAGCACAACAATAGCACATGTCCTTTAGGTCAAGAGGTGGAGCTCAATTTTAGTTGTAAATTTTTTTTAACCTAAATTTTAACAATAATTTTGGTTTGTATCAAAGGTAAAATAAAATGAACAGTAATGGATTGTTAAACCTAGTTATTAAAATAGAAACCCAAAATCTGTACACAGCATATTTTTAACAACTTCCCTCTGATGTTACAATCGCTTTAGGACATTGAGTAGAATCTTCTGACTCTCCATTTTGTAATACTACTATTCACAAACATTTTCTTAGCAGGTTCTATTTAATTATCAATGCTTTTTTTCCTGAAAGCACCTGTTGGGTTTATTGCCACATATAGCAGCACAGTCACAACCTGATTTATTGCAGAGTTATGCAATAAACGGTGTAGCTATTACACAATAGTGTCGACATCATTAAACCAAGAAGCCGTGCACAGATGCACAAATCCAATACAGGAGGATATTCCACTGGAGTAAACAGTAAATGGAATTAGCCCAGTCTCCACAGTGCACTGGGTTACAGTATGTGGCCATATGGGCTGTGTCTAGCATTACTGTCACCCTTTATTTATTACAGCAAAGGAAGATGGCCCTGCTGTGTCCCTCAAATCCTCTTAGCCAACATTTAGCTGATTGATTTTTTTCCCCTTCTACCTCAATTCAGATTATCAATGTGATAAAAGTAGGAAGTGGTGTATTATTAATGCCACAGAGTCTCGGGGGTCGGATGGATGGACGAAAAGAGACGTATAAATCTTTTAGCAGCATCCACGTCTGGAAGAGTAATATCACAGCGGCGTTATTGAATTTAAAGGCAGGGCACAGTGAGTGAAAGGAATAAACATTGGGTTTGATTCAATCCGTTCCTGCAAATAACCTGAGGTGCATTATGAGGTCTGTGTGGTAAACATTTGAGCTTATTTACATCAATAATACATATTATTCCTAAAAAATTAAAACTATATTACAAGGATGTGTACAAACCAGCAGCTGACCCTTTACTCATTTTCAGTGTTTATTTTTTTAACAGACCTTCTTGACTTTTCAGATAAAGACATTTCCTTCACTCATGCAATACTTTAGCCAACTACTTTTACAATCTCAGCATTAGAGCGGCCGTAACAATAAAATTTACATGCTACAGACTTACCTTATCTTATCAAGTTTATAGTAACAGTATTTTTTACATATTATATCAACTATCTCTTCCTGCAGACCTTTATCTTTAAAAACCACACTATTTATTTTGACTCAGTACAACAGTATTACCAAGGTCTCCTTATAAATGAAACAATGTATTCCACGTAAGGCTTTAGAAACCACAAAACTGAGTTTTAATAAATCAAAATCAAGTTTTAGTTTTTTTTTTGTTTAGTTTTAGACTGTTGGCTTTTAAAGGCTTCAAGCGGATCGGCCCTATGTGCTCTCCAGATGGCACTGTCTCTCCCGGATTGAATGGCCTTGACATCTCTTATAAGTTCAGATGATATAGGCAGCCCCCCGTGCTTTCTCTCTAAACTAGTGAATGGTGATCACAGAGATTATGCATTGGTAATTCCAGCTATGTCTTTAGAAGAATGCTCATGCTGTGTGCTTAATACGCAGTGCAAGGATTACACAGACCCCTACATGTGGTGTTGTGGCTGCATACCTCCACTCAGACTAAACCCAATCTGTTACAGATTTTAAGAAGAGAGGTGGAGGCCTGAACTGTGCCATATATTCACGCTTTACACTGCATTCCTCATTTTTTTTATATCACGGCAGATCAGAGCTCCAGCTCCCTTTGGAGGCCTTATTTTTATCTGCTGCATTAGGACGTTAAGAAAGAGCCTGGCTTGCTTCAAGGCAATGTTCTTTATTATTTTTCTCAATAGATTTCTTCTACTTTTCTCTTATTTTCCCTCTGTGGTTTAAGAAAATCCCCCAGCAGTTTCTCTTGAATGTGGGTCCAATTAAACACATGTGTGGATTTTCTATAAAAAGGTAAACTCCAGCGATTTACATTGCATTTACATAAGGAATGCTAAGCAGCTACACATGGGAGGTGTTAATATCGCCATCAAAAGCAGATGCTCCTCTGCGCTCTAGAGCTTTCACAAGGCAACTCTTTAATATCAAGACAAATTATTTTTTTTATTCTGAAATTTTTTATGCAAAACCAAGAATAAAACTAATACCAAAACAAGGGCAAACCTTTTAAGTTCTAAGAATGAGTTGAGAAAAGATACCAGAGAACAGTTTTCACTACAACAAACAATTTAAAGTCCAGTCTCAACACTCGACACGAAAACTGGGAGCAGAAAGAATTATACAAACTTCAAATGAACAATATTCTCGCTCGCCTTTAAAGAAGATAGTTTACAAATAAGAGTATTGCAGCTTTCGTTAAAGCCCATGTCCTCAAAGCCTAAGACAGAATACCAACATACAGTATAAAAGTGCTTTGACTCTAGACCTTGAAAAATGAAAACCAAGACCATTATCAAGTACTACAACTCTGTAAAATTCAATACACATTTGGAAACATCCATAAATAGGGACTTTTTGCAACTCATATTGTCTGCTGTGTAGCTCTAACAAACTCTTATAATGTATTGGATGACAGGCACTGCACATGTTTTACTGCATGTGTCTAAATGATTTAGAGGTAATACCTTTGCAGCGGATAGATATTATATGAGAACCCATTTGGCAGCAAATGTTCAAGAACTTGGCAGGTATTGGCTTGTTACACTTTATGATATAGTTTTCCATATTGGCCTTATGTAAAGAGTTGGATGTTCTTGTTACAGTAATGTATGACTTTTTAGTGACAAACAGCTGTATGAAAAAAAATATTTATGGTTGCATAAAAGTCCAAGTAAATCCAAGCATGAATTCACCTCGTACTGTTCGCATTAACCTCACCACGGCACGTCAGATCAGACCGCCATCTTCATCCTGGGTCTGTCAGAGGTTTCTGCATTTAAAGTGTTATGATAAGAATCAGTGGTCAAACATAATGCTCTTTTGAGTGCCCTCACTAAATAAAAAGAATTGGACTTAAAAAAGAGTGAACAACTATCCAGGCCAAATATGTTAAGTCTAGGCCTGTGCGTCAATTCAAGCTCCAGGCTACATATAGATCTATTGGACTAGACAGTTTAGCAAAGCAAGAACACACAAACAGACAATATACATGTCTTAATAACCCAAACACAATCAGTAAATCCAGTGTCACAATTCATAAATTTATGTTCCGATTACTTGTTACTCAAAACCGAGTTTTATGTTTTAGTTGAGAGATTTTCTGAACACGTTTTATCCTTGGCTAGAAGCATATCCCACTGTTTAATGGCTGTTAATGAGACGTCTTTTTGTCAAATGTCAGTTTCTCACATGCCGGTTTGACTGAGAGGGATGCTTAAGTCTGAGCTGACAGAAAGAGAGAAAACCATGCTCACATAATGCAATGCCAACATATGGTCTGATGTGATAAAAGGCAGTCGATTAGCAATATGTTTGGCCCTTGATGCTATTCTTTACTGTGGCGCTTCATTAATTTAAGATGACTTATGTGAATCTATCTCAAGTTGGCTATGATTAATTCAACAAAAAAATAAGCATTATTGATTTTTTCCTGTAAATAATTTGTCTCTATAAATCTCTGCAACTATCCATCATTTCAACTGCAGTTCAGCTGTGTTCCAGGGCCTGTACTATGTGCTGCTGCCCCCTAATGGTAGCACAGATGAACCATATTACATTCAAACAAAACAAAACGAGGCAACACTTTTGTAATTTAACAACTGTTATTTATTTAGTGTTCATTTTCTTCATCCATTTTCTTCTGCAAACATTCTGCCAGCAGGTGGAGTTTACATAGTTTAATCTGCTAAGTCTTTCATACAAAGCGCAGTTCATTAACTTACAATCAAGCCAGGCCAAAAAGTAAGAGAAATCAAAAGTACTGTTTGCTAGGAAACAACAGTTTAGCGGCAGCCAATGGGAGGATAGCGTTATCAGTCAAAACACACTCATGCCTAAAAGTAAACTCATGCACGCTCACACACACACACACACACACACACACACACACACACACACACACACACACACACACACACACACACACACACACACACACACACACAAGCTGAAATACAAAATAGCATTGCACAAAAGGAACAGCAGAAACCAGTGATTAACAGAGGTGTAAGTGGAGCTGCTAATTACAGTATTGCCTCATTGTTCCTCTCTACTTCTAATTAACCATTTACAATCTGGGATAACAATAACTTTGGTTGTGTTCATAATGTGTGACTGTAAAGTACTCTGTAAAGAAATCTCAGTTATTGTGTTGTTAAGACACAGTTTGAATAAGATTAGTCTACTCACGTATATTATCTTTGAAACATAAATTACATTAAGCTTTAAGCGCATGGGGAAATGTAATGACTCTGGACAAGCAGCACACAGTGTATCTACAATAGCTTTATAAATTTCTGCCATATAGCTAAACCTACTACAGTGATAATAGTTAAGTGTTGGTTGTGCCAGACACTGTAAGCAATAATTTAGCGTGTAACAAAAATGTAAGAAACTTAATTACATTGCATATTCTTTGCTATAGAAACATTTCTTGTATAAATAAAATCAAATACAAAAGAAAAATCGCTGAGATGTCTAACTTTTTCGCTCTAGCTGAATAAATACTTCACAAATACATTCCCAGTGATCACATGACTCCAGACCTTTCCTCAGTGGTTGTTGTTGTTCATATTCGAGATGCGGGGTTGGATCGTCACCCGACGCACCGGGGTCTGATCTGCGTTACGATTGGCTACAAGCTCCTGAAGCTGCAAAGCCCCGCCCCCTATGAAACAAAACGCGGGACAGACCGGGCCGGAGCAGTCGACGTGCCCCTCCCACAGCGGCCGCAGGGAGTGGGCATCGTAGAAAGTGACCCGGCCCTTCTCGAAGTCAAGGCACACGCCGAGTCGAGGAGGAAGCGGGTAGGTGACCCCCGTCGGTGTGGAAGGCCCGTTGCCGTTGGTGATGGGGTCCCGGATACTGTTGCCGTGGTTATTGTTGTGGTGGTGGTAGCTGTGCTGGGGCAGGTAGATCTTACCCATCCCCATTGTGAGGAAGCAAAATGGGGGAGCCGAATCAAGGGCGTCCTCTGCCCCGCTGTCATGGCCGCTGTCCGGGTCGTAGCTGATACAGAAATAATATAATGTTCGCTCATTTTTTATTATTGTTATTAGGAAAAAGCATACGTTTTACATAACTTTAGGTTATTTGAAAGTAGGACTACTCACCGAGGACTGGCCATGTCTTGGGGAAGATGGAACCACTCCTGCAGTTTAGACTCCAGACCAACACCCACCTGTTCACAAACAGAAAAAAACAAATGTTCAGGTTTGTTTTTCAAGAAATCTCTGTCATAACAGAACTAACTGACCCTGTCATACTTATTCAGAGATAATATTAAGGACACATACTTAGGTTTGTTCATGTTACTCTTAATGAAATAATATATTTACAAAGTAAACAAACTAAGCATGTGTTATGTATTCTCAAAATGATTACCATCTCACATCATATGGAATAAATAAGTTGACCAGCTACTTGCAAATAAAATAACAAATAGTAGCTTAGATTTGGAGTAGTTTAAGAATGCTTCCAAGATAAAAATTAGTCACAGAGAAGATGCTTTTTTTTTTTTTTTTTTTTTTACCAGACATGCATTTGGCAAGGTGATAAATGCTGGTCAAGGTGTCTTCACACTGCCAGATTGAGCAGTCTAGACATTTATCACAGCATTTGATTGAATTTTTAACTTCAATAGAATAATATCACATTTTGAGGCCCTTTGTGTAAAATGGCTCAGTCATATTTGATTCTACCTTGTCATTTCATTATAATGTGTACCTTGACGAGGTAGGACCCAGGTTCTACTGAGCATGCCCAGTAGTGTCGTCCTTGCGTAATGGCAACATCTCCCACCAGCAGGTCTGATGTCAGGTGACAGGAAGTGAGGGCATGGTCCGCGGCCTGCAGCAGAGAGAGTCCAGGGACGCTGCGGGCACAACGCTGCTCTTTAGTCACCACCAGCCGGTCGGCATGGAGGCCCCAGCGGGAGTCCAGGTAGAAGTTTAACACTGGGAGAAAACAAGAACGAACATCCAAGATCGAACAGAAGAGGGTAAGAAGCAGACAAGGTGAGGATAAAGACAAGAGTAGACATTCAAAGTAGAACATAATAAGGGGTATATTGCCGCAGGAGGAAACAACATATAAGGAGAAAATAAGCTGAGAGTAGGCATGCACCTCCTCCCATATGTACGTGATGACTCAGGGAGAAGAAGATATTGAAAAAAGCCTAACAGTTTTTGTAGAAATACAATTAGCAGAGGATATATATGAGCAAAAGCAGAGGGGAAAACAGCCTACAGGGGACACAAGGAATCCACCAATCACTGGGCCACTAAAACCACTAAATGCCCTGGATCCAACTGTGATCCATGTTGTTAAGCTTCTCGTCTTAACAAACTGCAAACCTCATCAGCTCTCTGACAAGTTATAGGAGGCAGAGTGGGCTGTAAATAGAGGTAATGAGGATGCATCAGATGGCCACAACATAAAAGAGAAACGGGTGATAACTACGTGGTTTGAGAGACAGAAGGTTGGTTAAGAAGTCAAACTCAAGGCCCAAGATTATACTTTATTTTGTGTTCAACCTGCAGTCAGATTTAGTTTGTAGGCCTGGGTATTATTTTTACTTACTATAGTGGTGCCCTTCAATGTAATGAGTTTGACAAAGCCAGGTTCGAGAAATACAGAATGAGTGCTCTTCTTACGTTCAGTGGGAGGCAGCGTGGAAGTAGTTCAGAAGATGACATGTACAAAGCTGTGAAATGGAAATTTGTTCATGAGAAAATAAAAAGTAGAAAAGGGTGATGTCGAAAGTAGAAAGAGAGGTGGATAAAAAAAAGGAATGGGCAGAAATAGAAAGAGAAATGAATTATTAAGAAGTGTTTACCATTGGAGCCTTTTTAATGGTTATTTTGTGACGTGCATCCAAATATTGGGTGTGATGAGACAAATAGGCCCTGGGTGACAGGAGCTGGGGCTCACAGACAGGGTTTATGTTGTAGCTGTCATGCACCTGTTGCTGATTTAAACAGTTAGAAGTCATTAACCAAGGATTAAACAACTGCCTTGAGAAAATGCAAATAAAATTCCATTTCTTTGATCTAATGATGTCCTTGCTTTTTTATGTCCATATTTGATGTCCCTGACTCTATATAAATGCATATGATTATCAAGATATTTTCAGCATCAAACTTTATTAAAACAGTTGTGTTATTCATATATAACTTGTTTCTTTTGGCAGAGAGATGTTTGGTAATGCATAAAGCCAATTTTATCAACAACAATTGCTTATTTAAGATCAACGTAATGAGTTTTCAAATCCTTAATCGCACCATGTATTTTATCCCAAATCCAATTTACATTTAGAAGCAGTAATGAGATAACATAATTAATGTGCCAATTTGTCCACAGGCACTATTTTCTGTTTTCTTTATGTGTTGTGGGCCATTAGTTGGATTAAAGTTGCACAAATATTACTTTTTTCACCATGTGCACATATAAGAACTTTATTTTATACAATTATATTTCTGATGTGGTATTTTTAGTATATTTTTGAGCAACTCTGACTAATGTAAAATATGTGTTAATGTTATCCAAGGGAACACAAATGAAACATTGCCTTGTTCTTAAAATTATTGACAGTGGTTTTCTCAATGATACTGACACTGCCTTTTATCTCTCTCTTGGATTCCACTTAATTTTGAAAAAGCTCTTATTGTGTATGATTTATTTTATGCTTGTTTTATTAGTGTGCATATTGCTTATCTTGCTTTAAATGTAAAAAAAAACTTTTGGAATGTAATATCTTTAATGTAAATATATGATGAACAAAAGCATAAAAAAAATCTGGAAAAATATTATGTTACAGCGAACAATGCAGTGTTTTTAATGTAGTTTTGTGCTGCACCAGTCAGAACCACATGTCCTGTCGTTGGTCTTACCTGGTGCAGGAGGGGTGTGCAGGTACACCTCCTCGCTGTACTCCCCATAGCCCGCCTTGTTGCAGCCTCTCACCCGGAGCACATACACACTGTCCATTTCCAGCCTGTCGATCACAGCGCTGCTCCCGCTCACTTCGTCCAGCCGCTGCCAGCCCCATCGTGCGGCAGACAAACCCCCTCTCATCCCGCCCCTGGCTCCTCCCCCCGGCACCACCCCGCGCCGTCGATACTCGACCGAGAAGTGCCACGCAGGGGCGGACTCTGGAGGGAGACGCCAACAAAGGAAGAGCTGGTCGTAGGCCAAAGATCGCTGGGTGTCTATCACTGGAGCCTGAGGAGCTGCGAGAGAAAGAGTTTTCAAACACTGTGCTGTTCAGTTTTTCTGTAGATAGCATTGTTTTAGTAGCACTGTACTAGGTGGCTTGATTCAGGTCAGTGTGACACATCCGGAGTACCAAAAAAGTACACCATACATTACACATTATACACCATTCTGTTAGTACTCACAGTAAAACAGGCTCTAAAGGTAAAGCTAAACACACTTGGTTTAAAGGTTATTGTCCAACAGATAATCAAAACAAAGAAAGAGAAGAAATGGGAAAATATGATGAAGTATTGGAGTAGTTAGAGTCAGCATCTTATTGCCCTGACTTTAGCATTGTATTAAAACCATTGCATTGCCACGTTTCCATTAAACACAGCACCAGAGATCTGAAACCAAGAGTTTCCTAATCTCTGTTTGGGATCTGAAAATAAACTGGAAAATAATCTTCTACCTTTTATTCTAGTAAATGGACAATGCATTTTATTTTGTGTAGCCCAGTAGAGTTACTTTAAAAAGATTTTAGACTGTACAAGGCAACAACCTAAGACCCTGTTTTTATGACAGAAGAAAGGGTTAACTAAAAACCTGCCATGAAAAAAAAAGACAGACCTCAAAGAGAACCATAGATAAAGGCTGTAGCATAAGTTAATTGCAACAACCTCCATTTTTCCAACAAAATCAGTTAATATATTCTATAGAAATGCAACATGAGTCACTGGTATGATGTATTGGCACCGCTATCACCCCCAAACTATCCACCCCAGATTAAAAACACATGCCAGGTTCTGGGTGTATTTAATGTACTCATTGGTGGAAACTATTCTCTTCCTGCTGTTATCTTGTTCCTCTCTGGTACCTCCATCCCACCCTCCTTCATCTCATCACGTCTTACCTTGGATGAAGTTTAGCTCGGTGAGGAGTTTCAGTTCTTTGGAAACATCCAGCTGGAAATGTCTGAATGATGGATCCGCAGCCAGAGAGAAATGCTGGAGATTCTCAATCGCTTTACTCAACCTGTTACGGTGAAAAGGGAGGCAAAAGAAAAGAGGGTGATGCTTCCACCAAGACTGTGACAGACTGATAAGGAAAATGTAATTTGTAATTTTTGTTTTTAGATCTATTTTGGCAATTACACAGTCGCTGGAAATTTCCTGTGCTTTATGTGAATGTTGTCAGAGACAACACAAACTGGAACATCTAAAACAAACAGTACTAACAGAAGAAAACTGTTTACTGCTCAAAACATGTTGTGATGGTGAAATGAAGCGAACATAATGAAGTCTTGTCAGTGTTCATGAAATGTTGGAATAGTGCGGACACTACAGCTGCAGCAAACATGTGTTTTAAAGTTAAATCAGAGTATAAACGTGGCCTCTGAGCAGAACCTATACATATCCTCAGAGCGTATTTTACTAAGCCCCATTTTTAAGAGTTTAAGACTGTTACAATCATGACTAAAGCTTTAATCTGTGGCAATCATTACTGCACTTCTTTGATTTTGCAACAAAAAACGTCATTTGTTTGCACACACCTGAGTTTGTTTTGGTTATATCAGAGTAGTTAGAGGCAAACGCTCACTCCCAAAGCATTACTCAACACTTTCTCAAGGCAAACAAACAGAAACATCTGTTATTGACGGAGACCTGTTATGAGTCTGGCGCGCTGCCTGAACGAAGCACGGCTGGTCCGTCTCTTTCAGCATCTCTTGGGTAAACGCCATCAGCCCGGCGTGCTCCATCAGGCTTCTCCGCTCCGAGACCTGGGCAGTCAACGCCTCGCCGCGCTTCTGCCGCGCCGTCTCCAAAGCCTGAGTGAGCGAAGAATGGCGCTCGGCCAGAGCTGCCGTCAGATCCCTGATGCTCTGAGCTAACTGCTCCCTGGCAGACACACTGTTCACCTGACGGACCACAACAAACACGGACAGGTTCAGACCAGACCAGTGACGACAGGCCTCAGCGACGTCAGACTGGTTCACCAGCACAAGGTCATAGGAGTCTGTATGTGTTTATTCGTCCTGTAGTTAAGACCACACTAACCAAGACCTAACATGACTGAGACTAGACTGTCTCAAAACCAAGACGACGACAAAACTTAAAGGGATAGAGACAGTTTTCAAACATTACAAGTTGAAACTGTTGATGGAGTTAGCATTTGGAGAAAGAGGCAGATTTAGAGGGACATTATTAAATTAGCATACTGTAAATTAGCTGTGGTGTTAGCCAGTGTTTATTTTAAATCACGAGACCCTTATGTCTGAGACTGAGAATGAGTAAAAAAAATTCAAGTCCAATTTAGAGTGAGACCTTTGAAAAATCTACCATACTCTGTGTTCTAAAAAAAACTTGTGTTTAAAGTAATAAAAACAGTGCACCAAAAACAGTGTGTATTTAAGATATGTTTTGTTTTTATGTATTATAACTATAGTTTATGGATTCTTACAATTATATGTATGCATAAATAATAAATATGCTATAATCTATTGCTAGTTATAGCTAAAACAAATGTGTTACTAATGTCTGAGAGATTGTGAATCAAGAGCATTTATTTCTCTAAAAAAACTACTTCTGTGACAGTTTTAGGATGTTAAGCAGATATTAATTCAGTGTTTGGAGAATAGTTTATCTCAGAGCATTACTGACCTCAGTCTGAGTGATGGCACTCTCCAGCTGTGTAATCTGAGACAGAACTGTGTCCTGGTTGGACAAAATGTAGTTCATCTCTTTTGTAATCTTCTCCTGTCAAATTAACAAGAAACACAAGCAACACATGCACAAGACAAAACAGACTTTAGAGTTAGACTGAATTACAATCATTTAAAAAGAGACAGCTCCTCCAATGCTAAACTAAAGGTTATGAAGTATTACAACATGTTTTTTCTACCACAAACCTCTCTTCGTGGCAATGTACAAAGTCTGGGCAGTGTTTTAGACAGACATGTGTTGAATAATATACATAGATTCACAAACTGGATAACTGTGTTGACATCAGTAATGGTTTGATTAACATCTCCCCAGTACAAAATATCATTATGACACTTAACCCACCTTGCCTCGGGTCTGTGGCACTGGGTTATGAATGTGTGAGAATGTGCAGGTGCAGTGTGTGACTATGGAGCCAATGAAAAATGGCCTCTGTAAAGTGCTTTGAGAGCCTTGAAAAGCACAATATACAAACCCTTTATTAAGATTTCCCTGCCCCCATTCAGTAAATAGTGTAGTCCCTATTTTGCTTTTCCCATCTGGTCTGTGTTATCAGCTTAGCTACCAATATGTATTTTGTAACCCCATGTACAAAATACTATGAACATTTCAAATTAAATTAATTTAAAAAGGGGATAGATTTTCTGTTTTTGAGATAAAACACATGTAAATATAAGAAGAGCATTATTATAGCCCAGTGCCCTGTGTGGAAGTCATACCTTTAGAGCTTGATATGCCTGGGCCACTGGCAGGATTTTGTGTCCCCCATGAACGCGGCGCAGCTTACAGAGTGGACAGAGCAGCCGCTGACATGTTCTGCAGTAAAACTGAAGTTTCTCCTGGTCGTGCTCGGGACATGTCAAGACCTAAAAAGCAAAAATATAGTCCATAACAATCTGTACTATTTATCATTGCAAACTGATTCATAAACAAAGTAATACCTTTGGTCTAAAGTTCAGAGTGGGGAGAATATGTTCATGTTGGGCCCGCGGCGTCCCCCAGGGATGGTAGAGCTTAAAGCACTCGTTACAGAAATTAGCTTTGCAGTCGGCACAGCCCTTGGTGGCCTCCAGAGCCTGAGGAGGTTTACAGAACTGGCACATCACAGCAACATTGCCCAGACTCACTGTGTGCCTGTATCTGCGGAGGTAAAATGCAATAGTATTACTCATTTTATACAGTGAGCAAGAGGAAGCAGTTTGAAATGAGCTAAAAAGATGTAGCCTAAAGTTAATCTGGAGTGATTTAAATCGTGTAAAAAGTGAGACAGTCTAGTGAGACAAAGAATGATGACTGTACACAAAGCTAACGGTCTGTGAAAGAACACATTCAGCCATAGTAGCACCTCAGTGTTGCAAGCTCTGCTAGATAGTTTCACAGCTCAGCCTCTCCTGAGTCATTACAACCCGAAATATCACTCTTCCTTAAAGCTATATCAGTATAAGTGTGTACTTTGTGTTTTCCTCAGATTATTACATTTGTGTGTCTTGGGGAATGTGAAAAAATGGACCCACCTTTCGACTATCCGCTCCAGGGTTAAGTTGCGCAGACAGTCGGCGAGGCCCTTTTCTCCCAGCTCCACGTCTCTGCGACATGTGACACAGGGGAACATCATGATCAAAGGTGGGCCGTCTTTACGCCGCCGTCCTGCATACGCCGGAGACCGCTGCATTGAGGGGGACGGTGGGTGGGGACCTAGAATCAAGCAGCAGATTATTAGAAAATAAAAGATGTGTGAATGAATAGGATTAACAATAAAATGTACAAGTTATCAATGTCTAAAATTCTTCTTACCTGCTCGTAACAATCGGTCAATGGGTCTCTGTTCATGTTTTGGTGTGGGCCTGCGTGCCTGTCGGGGAGAGCGTGTGTTGGGGGTTGACGCTGGTGAATTGGGCTCTGGAGGAAAGTCTGGTGGTGGGTAGCCATTTGCCACCAAGACCTCGGAGGCACACATGAGGCAGATGCTGTGTTGACACGGCAGGACCACAGGCTGTTTAACTATGTCTTTACACACGGGACAGTGCAACTCCTGCTCTAGGCTCTTCATGTTGGACTGTGGGAGAAGAGGCCACAGCAGTTAAAATGGGTCACTCAACAATAAGACTAATTTATTCTACAAGTTTTTTGACTCTGTTACTACTTCCATGTGCTATTGAAAAAAATTGGATAAAATAGATTTCTGATTAAGGATTGAGTCCCTTGGATGTGGCACAAAAAAATCTTCTTTAGCACTGAATTTGTTCTTATTCACTGATCTTACTAGTATTAGTATACACATTTTATAGTAAAATATTTTATTTCTTTTGTTTTAATGACCTCTCAAATATAAAGCATTTGTTACTTATAACTACGTAATTTATTTAACTAACCAGTTTGAAAAAGCTATGAAGATATCTTACTCCAAAACACTGCAAAACAGATATAAATAGACCAGAGAGAGGTGGATAAAGCAGAAAACTGCAGTGAGAAGATGTCCTATGCAGGACACAGGGCAAGATCCACATCAAATATAGATAAAGACCAGCCATTAATTTTTCAGCCCCTGCTCCAAGTGGCGCCGTGTAAGTCAGGCTTTTCATTTGTGCAAAGAATAGCAAGTGACTTCTTTAACAACTATATACATGTACAAATGCTTTCACGTCATTTTTAATTGTCCAGTTTGTCAGTTCAGACCAAATCCAAACGTTCATCTGCAACAGAATACATTTTTTTATTTATTTGGCATTAACAGTATTTTATCTAATACCTTCCTCTCACTTTGGTCTGACTCAAGAGTTGCTATATGTTGTGTGAAGTCACGTCCAATTACGCACAGACATGTTGTCTTATTTACTCCTGATAATGTACTGCTTATTGAGTTTAATGTGTATGGCTCACTGCTGAACCAGCTTCCTGTCTGTTAGGATTAGAGGGGAGGGTAAAACATTGTCCTCTGGAGCAGTTAAAGGGGCACAATTCGGCTCAAGGACAAGCACAGAACAGAAGGACAAACCTCCTGCATCTCAGATCTGTGCATTTACTCTCTTATTTTTGGTTACTCCACATTACGAAAGGCTTTACAGTTATGACATTTGTAAAGTATGTTATATGAGTATGAAAACAAATGCTGACATAATAACATCAAGACATGTGTTTCTCAATAGCACAATAGATATTATAATATAAGGGGGTAAAATACAATATATGTTAGTCCAAAACAGCAGATATCAACAACACTGAGAACAAGTTGATGGACAATGCTGCATAAGGGTTTCTTGAAGCTGTTCTAATGTGATGTGTCACCAAGCTTATCACAGCACATTTGTAAAACACCAGAAGAGCAAGTGTGAGGAAATCCTGGGACTCTGTTGCCCTGTAAAGAAGTCAAGATAATGTACCTATAATGTAGTACAGTGATTCCAGTAGAATTTGATCTATGACACAAAAAAAAACTCAATATGTCAGTCTATGTTCATCCCTCTGTGACAGAATGAGGTTGGTAGAAAATGAAATGAAGAGGCCTATATTGAGGAAAGTGGCTAATTGGATTAATCAAAACAACCTAGTTTCTCCCTTCATCAGTGTGTCATTCTCCAATGTCAACTCAGGCCTGCCTCCCTCCCGCTTCTTTTAGCATTTTAGCTCTATCGCCATTTCAGACTGATGCTATGGGCCTAACTGCAGCTCTCCTCCAGTCTTACACGCGCGTTACAGGTCTGGACACGGCGGTGCGCAGTGGATAAAGGCCGAGCCGGTGGCGTTGTGCGGCAGACAGCAGCTGCATGTATCGCGTTAGCGCATCTTACCTTCACCTGGAACCTAGGCGCCATGACAGTTCACTAAAGTACCGAGCCTCAGCGCTACACCGCACGGCAGCTAATTAAAAAAAGAGGGGAGGGGTCTGAGGAGACATGGCACTGTGAGAAACGAGCGGACACCGGTAAAAAACCCCAGAGACACAAAGTACAGGTCTTCTATCCACGCCACTAGTGTCCCATTGTTCACACCACTGCGCATAAGCGATGCTACAATCAGCAGGTTTTGAGCTTTGCTCCGGCAGCAGCAGTGTCCTGCATCCCGTCTCCATGGAAACCACCATCCTAGAAGCGTGTCATCCCTCAGTGCATCCACGCGATTTGGGCTATAAATGTATTTCACAAAAACTGTAAATAATATGGATTTAAGCCGCTTGTGTTTCGCTGTGTTTCGGTGGCGCTGTGATGCAGGGAAGATGGAGAACATGGATGCTGCTGATTTATCGACCACCGTGAAGGAAAACGGGCCTAGCCTATATTTTATTGGCTACACGAAATGTAACCAGGATAATTGTAAATACGCTGTCTTTCAAAGTAAGATTTGAAATATATGTGTCAAAAAACGGGTGGAACAAGCTGTTGCATCAAAAATAAATGGTTTTGGAGCCTACACCATACATTATCCAGCTCACAGAGGCAGAGACATGCAGAGGACTACTTACACTGATGCGGACCAAAGCTTCCGTCGTCGAAGTGGCTGTTTTGACATCCATCTCTGCCATTTGAAAGAAAAAGCCACCTGCTGTTGTCATCATCTAGGAATCAGCTGCGATGAAACTAGGCCATGGGCCATATCATCCACGACAAATGGGCTCCGGCTTCTGGCTTTTATATTATCAATACCTAATAGTCTACGTTTACTTCCAGTTTTAAATAATGAACACGCGGTTGAGAGTCGATGTAGACATTTTACGCGAAGACGAGATGTAGCAAGCTCCGTTAAAGAAAATAAAAACGTAGTGTGTAGGTGAACGTGTTGCTAACGTCAGTGAATATAACGCTGGACAGGCGCCTGTGGCTTCATCCTGAGCCAGACACCCCGCCCCCCTTCATCCTCATACCTCTCCACGGCCACACTGCTGGAGATGTGAGCAGCATCATGTGGATCTGTCCCGTTATGTTGAGATTTATCAATTACGTTTGTAGATGTACTTCGATCTTAAACCCTTTCACAGCAAAGGTCAAAGGAAAATGCAGTGTTTGATGTTGATGTCTGTGGAGCTGGAGTTATTTATTTATTTATTTTAGGGACAGTGCATATTGATAGACCTAAAAAAAATGTAAATATGCCACATTTAGCCAACAGATCATTTTTAATCTGTAGTCTCAGTACAGATGCTAAAAGTCAGGTTAAAACAGAAAGAATAAAGGTCATATTTGTAATGTCCACCAGATGGCGCGCTTTATACAAACCTGCTGCTACCTGTAATTACAGCAACAGTTTTTAAAATGTGGTTCACGTATAAGTGTGTCTTTGCAGGATACTTGTGGTACAAACTGATAAAATTAAAATAATCAAAACTAGACCACACAGAAAGTAAACGGGACAAAAAAGCCAATTTACAAATTACAAGCAGCCTACACTTTACAATTTGCAGATATTATTAATAAAGTAGTGTTAAGGCAGTACATTAGCCTACAGTAGACAAATGTAGAAATAGTTTTACCACTGTACTGTACTATTCATTTTGGTGTTTGTAATGCGGATCTGCGTCCACAAGATGGCGCTCGCTTTGTTTGACTAAATGTTTGACTTAGGGTCATTACCTCTTTGTAGGCTTTAAAGTTTTCCTAATATCCGTAAGTGCACCTGCGTAAGCAATAGAGCAGGCCATCATATGTAGTTAATCGCACTGCTGCTGAAAGCGAAATGGCATTCTTTGTAAGACTATGTAAAAAAGTTTTCGTGTGGCAGTGTTGGCAGGGTCCACTGTCCACATCCCAGCCTGACTCACTGCACACAGCAGCCAGGGCGGCGCCTCGGTATAAAACCTGGCCAGATCCAAACTCTAACTTCTGAACACTCCTCTGTTCTCGTCCGACGTCCTGTCTGCTCCCCGGTAAGAACTAACGGGACTTCTCTGCTCTCTTTGGCTTTAGCTCGGGTTCAATATTAAGTCTACTTTCCCTTCAGGTTAAGCTGCAGCTCAATGGGCGTGTAAGGAATGTATCAGATTATGATCTTTAATCTGCCCATTATATGTGTCTGTCTAGTCAACAAGGACGTTTACTCCTGCCTGCAGCATGTCTGTCTTTAACTAGGATAAGAGCCGTTTTCTAGACTTTTATTTTAACTAAAATTTGTGTATGTTGCTGGTAAAGTAGGATCTGCTTTAAGTAATTTTTTAGTGTGTGTGACTATTTGTGCCTGTAATACTCTAATACTTTAACAATTGAGTGTGTTTATAAAGCAAACCTTGTGGTGAAGTTTGAGGACAACATCAAATACAATAAAAATAGTTTTATAGTGCTTCCATATCAGAATACTTTATAAACCTTAAAGTAGACTATAGTTACTTGTTGAGGTGTGGCAGCAGAGTTGGCCTGCACACACATGTCCTGGTAGCCTACTGTTTGTTTGCTTTAAATTCCTCCATATGAGGCCCTCTGCTCATTGTTCATCGTTTAGCTGAAGTTTTCCATTTATTTATCCGTTTATCACATTTATTGAGTCGTTCATTATCTGGAGAGCAACAGATCAAATCGTGTTCTCATGTGGTTTGTTTTGGCCAATGTGAGTGCAATCCGTTATCTACTGTGTCTCATAACGACTTAATAACAGGGTCTTAGGAGTGTTTCTCATACAGTAGGAGAAAGGGTAGGGCACAAGAGCAAAGAGCAGTTCTGCTTCCTCTTTATTAGACTTTATAAACTCAAATATACCTTGAGGAGGTCTGCTTAAAAACAAACCAGGCTTTTTCAATCATTTTTATTTACCCAATTGTTTTCTATCCAGGTCTACTTCTACAAGGTTTTATCCTTAACAAACTAACAGTTTTTATTGTTTGATTTGAGTCAAAGCAATATTGCAAAAATACATAATACATTAGAAGAAAATGTGGATTGCCCAATAAACTAGCAAATATAATAACATTTATTGGGCTTTTGTTTACTAAGAAGACCTAAAATGTGCACAAATAGATAATTATAATATATTATACTAAATAATAGAGATTCTCAGTAGTCATAAAGTGAAACGTTTAAGAAGGGCACCTGGTCAATGTGTGTTTGCAAATGTGGATGAGTTTTCAGTCTTTAATGCAGGACCCAGTTCAAACACGGAGCACAAATCAGCACTGGTCCTACACACAGATTATTTTAATACATTCTGTGGTTATTTTTTAGAGAAAGGAAACCTCTGCAGCCATGCCTTCAGAACTTGAAAACAGCATGGAGTCCCTCATCAAGGTGTTCCACCGTTACGCCAAGAACGGACAACTCAACCGAAAAGAGCTGCGAGAGTTGATGGAGTGCGAGTTATCCAACTTCCTCAGGGTGAGAACACGTCTTTAGACCTCCAGGTACATTCATATATGTTCAGAACTGTTAATCTGAACTGTTCTTGTCTTTCTTTAATCCAGTCTCAGAAGGACCCGGGGGCTGTTGACAAGATCATGAAGGACCTGGACGCCAACGGAGATGGCCAGGTGAACTTCGAGGAGTTTGTAGCTCTGGTTGTTGGACTTTCAGTTGCCTGTGAGCAGTGCTATCAGATGCACATGAAGAGAGCAACGAAGTAAATGCCACATTGGGACATCGGAGAGAAGACACCAAACAATTGCAGATTTGTAGTTTTGTTGATTAAATACAATTTAAACCTTGTGAAATGTGTGTAATTTATTGTGGAGTCTGAAAGTCCCCCATACTCGCTTTAGTGGTGGCTCAAAGTGTGATACAATTTTCACCTCTAGATTATTCTTCCCTGGTTGTAAAAAGACACACAATTCTCTTTCTCTGTTTGATAAACTCCTGCTTATCACTGTCCTGAGGAATCTGCAGAATGTCCCAGCCATAAACACACCCTTTGTAAAGCTGGTGTTGAAACTCTGTACGCTATGATCCACTAATGTTCGAGCAGATAAAAGATGATTCATTTATAACATAAGTTATTTTTTTAATTCTAGTTCTGCATGGGTTTACTAAAGCACTCAGGGTTGTCTGACTCACAGACCTCACCAGATCAGCACAGCACTGTTTTTCCATAAAGTTCAGTCGATGTGTCATGTGTGGTGAAAGCTGAATAATAGCAGGAACAGGATAATCCCACCTCCTGACCAAGCATGTAATGAACTACAACACTTTTTGCTTTAAAACAAGGCTTTCCTGCTCATACTTTATCAGACCCCATTTTCATTTATTAATGACATGAAGTAACTGTGATTTTAATGTAATCTATTACAAAAGAAAAACTCCGTAAATAAGCAGAAAGTTAAAGCCTCAGGAAATGTTGCCTGTAAGGTTAAACCCAGGGAAAAACCCTAAATGTTTCGACCCTGAACACACCTCTTTGGGCAGGGCCTGTTTCTAAGGGCAACCACTGTTCTTGGTTACACAAACATTTTGTTGCTAGACTACAGTTTTGGGTGGTGTGTGGAGTTTTTATACATATGTGAGGAAATTTAATATAATGTTCACTATTTTTAAACTGATTTGAAATGCTTTTTAAAAAAGCATAGTGAGTAAGAACATTACATTACAGATTAATACAAAATCACAAACCATGTCTGTGATTGTATTTCTGAAGTGCATTTAATGAAGAATAGTTGCTTTACTAGTTAATATTTTATAAGGTGAGGTCAAATAAAAAGGTATGTGAGCATTACACATTGTATGACAAGTGCAGAATTTATAAAAATGAATAAATATATAGTCTTGCCAAACTGTGGTGTAATTTTTTGCAGATGATGAAAAATGGGGCACTGGAAAACACTTTCATTGATTCATTTATGTGATGTGTGTGTGTTTAAGTATATAGTTTGTGTGAACATTACATAAGGTTTTTAGTATTTCATTTTGCTAAATTGACATAAGTGTATTTATATTTCATAGCAAAACTTACTTGTGTAACACCTTTGTATTGCTATGCCATTTTACAAAATAGGAGAAAGAAAAACAGGGTTTGTCTGTGCTTTTGGTCCAAGGGCAATATAATTTGTCCTGAGTGGGAGGTATTCAGGTTGCAGGCGTTATTGTCTTGTGAGAAAGTCACAAGGCCTGTTGCTTTGGGAAAACAACTTCTTTCAAGCGTTATTTTGTTTGACCACTAGAGGGCGAAAAAGACTAAAAGGACTCTTGGTGTGCTCTGAATATTTGTAAAGTCCTTAAAAACTGATGCAGATGTAGCACACAACCAAAATGTCATAACTCTATAAATGGATACTACTTCCTTATTTGGTGGATTCTAGCAACTAGTGGCTACGACTGGGAAACAATGTGAATACTGAATAAACATGGATTTCAGCAGTTTGCCAGAATTGTCTATAACCTCTGCTTCCCATTTTAGTGCAGTTTAATTTCTTATTGAGAGACCAGAGCGACTGCACTCTGCAGAGACAGACATATTAAAAGAGTCCCAGTCACACACAGTTTCCAGGGTCTAGTTTTTGTCCCGAGTTGGTCTCTGTGACTCATGTGCCTTGGGAAGATGAAAATTACTCACCAGTGAAATATTGCTAGGAAGAGACATCTCTAACCATGATATCTACACTGTTTGAGTCAGTCTTTCCTAACCTTTCTTTCTTTGCATATACAGTACTATGTCAATAAGACTAAAAAGTCCAAAGAATGTGCATTTAAATATAATCCTCAATATAGAAAGCATGTAATCTGATCAGGTTACACTGATAGGGTGAATAAATAAATAAAAAAATGTGTTTATATTAAACAATAATAATGATAAAAAAGATTTTGTTTTATTTTACAGTAAATTCAGTCAAACATTAGCGATTTTACTTTTTGTTCTGTTTAAGAAAATAACTTTCAGAAGGATTTCAGTTTTTAAACTGAAATGATGAAACTATTCACCTGTATCTGCAGATCTTTGGACGGTTGGAGGAAGCCCGAGTGTCCTGAAGAGAACCATGGAGTCACAAGGAGGACGTGCAGACTCCACATACTGTAAAAGCTTATCTTTCCTCTTTTTTGTGTTTGCAAAGGCAGAAATATGTCTGTAACTAAGTAAGCTGGTGTAAACATCAAAGACTGAAACATGTTTTACGGTTGCTACATGCTTGAACAAACCCAAGACGGAACATAACTACTGAAGTCCTGAATATTGGGAAGGACTTTCTGCATGCAAACTTTTTCTTACACATCATCTGTGCCAACATTTGGATCAGCATGAATAGTCACTAAGAGTTTGTTGACTCCTATTACCAAAGCAACAATACATTTATTCTTCAGTGAGTCAAAAGAAGATCAAAAAGGCTGTGTGACACTGGAGAGAAAGAGGGAGTGTTAAACTGAAAGAGCATCATGGAGGGAGGGAGAAAAAGGGGGAGTGGTGATGTATAAAGCATCCTGTGCATCCTCTGCTACCATCACTACCCATCCACCAGGACTTCCTTCTGCAAACAAGCTCAAAACTCAGCTTTGGTGAGTAGAAGGTGCTTTGTGAATAGAAAACAAGATGCTTTCTTCAATAGTATAAGTTTAAGTAAGGTCCAGTAAAAGAACTTTAAACTAAATAGAATTATGCAACAAAATATTTTTTCAATTTAATGGATTGTGCCTTTGAGAAATGGCATCAATCTTTGTTTTTGGAGAAAATGGAGATAAAGAAGTCATCTGGACATAGTTGTCAAACCTTAAAACTATGTCCAGATGACTTTCCTGACATTTTATTATAAAAGGGAAAAACTGGATGACAGAATTTCCTCTTTATGGATAAAAGCTGTTGTATTCTAACAGTAACAGCCCTACTATTGATGTCTCTTCCTCTGATATGTTTACTTATCCCCTGGTGCCACCGTTTCCTCAGCGGCACACCCCAGAGAGCAACACTGTGAGCCAGCACCTGAACTCTGTGGAAAAAAAACACTTTTCATAGATAAGATGGGACATGACTTAAGGGACTAGAGTTAGGTCTTGACATGTTTTTTTTTACCTGTTTTTTGACTTGAGTAACCAGGATAGGTTTAAATATTGCCATAACAATGTCTTGTGTAACTCGACGGAGATGCTGTGTTAGAAACTTGGGACAATCACAGGAACAAAAAGTTTGACTGGGCTCTGGTGGAAACTAATATTTTTATAACACTCTGGAAAACCTGAGGAAAACATTGGCAGTGATGTCAGACACTGCTTCCTGCAATGGTTGTGTTTGCTACAGTATATACTCTACTGATAATCTCTTGTATTGACAATTTAATTTGTGCAAGTTAAACCTGGTCTAAAAGAAAAGTAGTAGGTCTGTAACTAGGAAAATTTAGACAGCATTGCTCAACCAGTGAAATGAAATAAACTGTAGCGCAGTGACTAAAGTGGTTGACACTGGTTTATACAAGTGCCTACTCCTCTCTCAGAAATAACTCAGATGCCTGCCACGGTTTGAACCACTCCCTAAAGTCCTTTGTTAACATTCCAAAATTAACACCAAATGAATAAATAAGTTGGTGAAACTTAACAGTCTGTGTTTCTGCCTCTAGACGGGGCTGTAGTAGCAGTGTTGCCCTGGGCCCTGACATTTAAAAACACAAAGATCTATGAATTCTTAGTTCAGATTTACCAAAGAGACGATGGAGACGGCGTACAATTTAAAATGAATGATCAGGCACACACATGTAACAATGGTACAGAATAAAGGTTTACTTGGAAAAGTAATACATGAGATTTTATATCATGCAGTAAAAGCTGTAGGAGGCGTTCACAACCCCCCGCCCCCCTGTTTGGATTAGCATAAAGGACATGACATGATGAGGACTGACATGACCTAAAGAGGACTAGGAGCTAGGAGTTTAAATCCTGCTCTCCTCACACTTCATACTGTTGTTGTGTCCTTGGGCAAGACACTTGACCCACCTTGTCTCCAGCTGTAACACTGGTAATTAGAGTCTTAATATAAGTTGCGTCTAATAAAAGCATCAGCTAAATGAGTAAAAATGTAAAAAATCTAATTACTAACTATTAATTTTTTTAATTATTATAACATTCCCCCTTCTTTATGCTGATGAAACATTAGCATAAAAAATATTAGCTTGGGTGTGAATTGTATACTATAGCAGGAGCAAAACCCAGCAGCTGACCAAGCCTAAGAACATTTGACCATGAGGTAAATGACCCATTCTCCCGTCCACCACTCTCCCCAAGGCGGTGACAAAACACAAACATCAAGCATCAAGTATACTGTATGTAACCACTTCCAATTATTAAATTAATTACTTGTCAAATCAAAGACAACAAAAACAATCAAAATTCCACAGAGTAATGCAGTGATTCTTTAAATTCAATAAATCAAAAACACAGTATCAGTCCAAAACAAGTAGAAAAATTCCAGAGGTTAAGCTGGTCGCCCCATCGAACTGAATATTTCCGACCTGACCCTGTCTGTCCCTGTAGCAAAAAGAAACAAAACATGGAGTGAGACTTATGCACATTCATAATGCTTAAAATCAAACATTCAGCATGGATAGTCACTAAGAGTTTGTTGACTCCTATTACCAAAGCAACAATACAATTATTCTTCTGCAGATGACTCATGTGCTTTGGGAAGATGAAAATTACTGAAATATTGCAAGGAAGAGACATCGCTAACCATGATATCTTTACTGTTTAAGTCAGTCTTTCCTAACCTTTCTTTCTTTGCATATACTGTACTTTGTCAATAAGACTAAAAAGTACAAAGAATATGCATTAAAATATAATCCTCTATACAGAAAGCATAAAATCTGATCAGGTTACATTAACAGGGTAAGTGTGTATATTAAAATTTCTACCTTCTCCTAGGGTGGATGTAAGCCTCTGACCTGCTGGGTGATGTGTACACCCCTAGCTCCTGTATGAAGACCCCAAGACCATCTGCCATCTACCTTGATGTTGGCTGCGGTCCCATCCACCCTTACACACACCGAGTGGACACTGGACACTGCCAATATAAATGTTTTCTTTTTTGCAAATATGTTCTATGTATTTACATGTTGTTTTCAACTGTCCTAGACACATTTTTACACGGACTGTTTGTCCTGAGAGTGGATCCCTCCTTCTGTGGTTCTCCCTGACGTTTCTGTTTTTTTTTTTAGTTTTTCCTTAACCTGATGCAGGGTCTAAGGACAGGGGATGTCTTTTCTTTTCTTGTCTTGTCACACTGTGCAAAGGCAGAAGTACGTATGTCTGTAATTAACTAAACTAGTGTAAACAAGTTTAAACAAGACTGAAACCTGTTTTGTGAGTTGCTACATTCTTCAGCAAATGCAACAAAACAACCACTGAAGTCCTGATTTAGACGGTGCCCTCCTGTTTAACTATTGATATTCACTTTAAACATATCAACTTTATTTATCTTGAATATTAGGAAGGACTTTCTGCATGCAAACTTTTTCTTACACATCATCTGTGCCAACATTTGGATCACCATAAATAGTCACTAAGAGTTTGTTGACTCCTATTACCAAAGCAACAATACATTTATTCTTTAGTGAGTTAAAAGAAGATCAAAAAGGCTGTGTGACACTGGAGAGAAAGAGGGAGTGTTAAACTGAAATAACATCATGGAGGGAGGGAGAAAAAGGGGGAGTGGTGATGTATAAAGCATCCTGTGCATCCTCTGCTACCATCACTACCCATCCACCAGGACTTCCTTCTGCAAACAAACTCAAAACTCAGCTTTGGTGAGTAGAAATGTGCTTTGGGTATAGAAAACAAGATGCTTTCTTCAATAGTATAAGTTTAAGTAAGGTCCAGTAAAAGAGTTTAAACTAAATAGAATTTTGCAACAAATATTTTTTCATTGTGTCTTTGAGAAATGGTATCAATGTTTGTTTTTGGACAACATGGTGATAAAGAATTCACCTGGACATAGTTATCAAACCTTTAAAACTATGTCCAGATGACTTTTTTCTTTATATTTTATTATAAAAGGGAAAACTGGATGACAGAATTTCCTCTTTATGGATAAAAGCTGTTGTATTCTAACAGTAACAGCCCTACTATTGATGTGTCTATTCCTCTGATATGTCTGTGAAGGTTGTCAGTCATCCAGAACATCTTGACAAAAAGGACTCAGTTTTCAAGTTGAAGACATTTCGTCTCTAATTCCTAGAGACTTTATCAATTCTGAGATCAGCTGTAAGAGAGCTGAGCTTATATCTGTAGAGGGAGGAGTTTCCAGTGAAACCAAACCTGATGGACCAGGCTGTCTTGCAGGCAAAATAAATGTGTTTTTTATTTTGAGCATACTGTGTTGGCACGGCCCTCCACAACAGTCCCAGGCCCTTGGAAAAAATTATTGCCCACCCCTGCTCTAGATAGAGCTGTAGTAGCAGTGTTGCCCTGGGCCCTAACATTTAAAAACACAGAGAACTAAAAATTCATAGTTCAGATTAATCAAAGAGATGATGGAGACAGCGTACAATTTAAAATGAATGATCATGTTTATTACAGTAATTAGTCCGTGGCTAGTTATGTCTATGTTCATGTTTGGATTAGCATAAAGGACATGACATGATGAGGACTGACATGACCTAAAGAGGACTAAGAGCAACCAGTAATTATTAACTATTAGACATTTTCAATTATTAAAACAAAAAATAATTAAACATTAAACTCATTATGATTACCAGATTTCCATCATGCCTGGTGTCCAGCAGGCCGTGGCTCTCCTCATTGGCACCTTTAAAAAATATTCAGGAAAAGACGGGGACAAGAACACCCTGAGCAAAGCTGAGCTGAAGGAGCTGCTGAAGATTGAATTTGGAGACATACTGGGAGTAAGTGAACTTCAGAAATGCACAATGAACAGCTTGCCTTAAGTACAATGACTCACTGTGTATATGTGTCAGTCTGGAATCTATGTAAACAGTTATGGAAACTTTTTATTTTTCTGCAGAAGGCCAATGAAGACGCAGCATTGGATACATTTTTTAAGGGCCTGGATCAAAACCAGGATGGCAAAGTGGACTTTAAGGAGTTTTGTGACTTGGTCATCTGCTTCGCTCTGCTTTTCAATAAGCAATGTTTATCATAAAGTAGGGATCAGGCGCCACCTTACAGCCAGCTCAAACAGTGTGAGCCATATTTAGTCTAAAATAAACACAAAAAAAGACTATGCTGTTCACAGTAATTGATTTGAAGATTACAATAAATTTTTATTAAAAGCAGACTTGTGTGGATTGTGTGTTCCTGGGTCTGTCTGTGGGAAAGGATTAATAGTGTTTATTCAGATGTCCACAACTGTCTAAATAAACTAAGTCTCAGCACATCTTCAGAAGTGACAGCTGTTGATTTGAGGTTTTAATGACTGAAAGAGACATTTAGCTGCATGTAAGGGTGAGCCCAATGTATTCCTTCGATTAACAGAAGTATAAGGGGTACTGAGCAAGGTGCAGTATACATTTTGGGTTTGGATCTCCAATCTGAGTCTCCAATATGATAACACACAGCTTTGGATACGAGCCCCAACCCCGGGCCTGGCTCCAGGGTGGGGCCCTGGTTGTGTCATACCGGGCGATGTATTATCCATAAAGGATTTTTAACCGCTCTTTTTCTGGCCCGTCACCAAGGACCTGTTTGCTTTGGGAGAGCCTACCAGGGGCATATAGCCCCCGACAACATAGTTCCTAGGATCATTCGGGCACTCAAACCCCTCCACCACGATAAGGTGGCGGTTCAAGGAGGGGGCTTTTGGTATTTTATTTAGGTAAATTGACATAAGTGTACTCTGATATAAACTGAAATTATGAGGATGCATTTATATTTCAAAGCAAAACTTACTTGTGTAACACCTTTGTATTGCTATGCCATTTTACATAATGGGTTTTTCTGTGCTATTGGTCCTGAGAGGGAGGTATTCAGGTTGCTGGCGTTATTGTCTTGAGAGAAAGTCACAAGGCCTGTTGCTTTGGGAAAACACACTTCTTTCAAGCGTTATTTTGTTTGACCACTAGAGGACGAAAAAGACTAAAAGGACTCTTGGTGTGCTCTGAATATTTGTAAAGTACTTTAAACTGATGCAGATGTAGCCCACAACCAAAATGTCATAACTCTATAAATGGATACTACTTCCTTATTTGGTGGATTCTAGCAACTAGTGGCTACGACTGGGAAACAATGTGAATACTGAATAAACATGGATTTCAGCAGTTTGCCAGAATTGTCTATAACCTCTGCTTCCCATTTTAGTGCAGTTTAATTTCTTATTGAGAGACCAGAGCGACTGCACTCTGCAGAGACAGACATATTAAAAGAGTCCCAGTCACACACAGTTTCCAGGGTCTAGTTTTTGTCCCGAGTTGGTCTCTGTGACTCATGTGCCTTGGGAAGATGAAAATTACTCACCAGTGAAATATTGCTAGGAAGAGACATCTCTAACCATGATATCTACACTGTTTGAGTCAGTCTTTCCTAACCTTTCTTTCTTTGCATATACAGTACTATGTCAATAAGACTAAAAAGTCCAAAGAATGTGCATTTAAATATAATCCTCAATATAGAAAGCATGTAATCTGATCAGGTTACACTGATAGGGTGAATAAATAAATAAAAAAATGTGTTTATATTAAACAATAATAATGATAAAAAAGATTTTGTTTTATTTTACAGTAAATTCAGTCAAACATTAGCGATTTTACTTTTTGTTCTGTTTAAGGAAATAACTTTTAGAAGGATTTCAGTTTTTAAACTGAAATGATGAAACTATTCACCTGTATCTGCAGATCTTTGGACGGTTGGAGGAAGCCCGAGTGTCCTGAAGAGAACCATGGAGTCACAAGGAGGACGTGCAGACTCCACATACTGTAAAAGCTTATCTTTCCTCTTTTTTGTGTTTGCAAAGGCAGAAATATGTCTGTAACTAAGTAAACTGGTGTAAACATCAAAGACTGAAACATGTTTTACGGTTGCTACATGCTTGAACAAACCCAAGACGGAACATAACTACTGAAGTCCTGAATATTGGGAAGGACTTTCTGCATGCAAACTTTTTCTTACACATCATCTGTGCCAACATTTGGATCAGCATGAATAGTCACTAAGAGTTTGTTGACTCCTATTACCAAAGCAACAATACATTTATTCTTCAGTGAGTCAAAAGAAGATCAAAAAGGCTGTGTGACACTGGAGAGAAAGAGGGAGTGTTAAACTGAAAGAGCATCATGGAGGGAGGGAGAAAAAGGGGGCAGTGGTGATGTATAAAGCATCCTGTGCATCCTCTGCTACCATCACTACCCATCCACCAGGACTTCCTTCTACAAACAAACTCAAAACTCAGCTTTGGTGAGTAGAAATGTGCTTTGGCTATAGAAAACAAGATGCTTTCTTCAATAGTATAAGTTTAAGTAAGGTCCAGTAAAAGAACTTTAAACTAAATAGAATTTTGCAACAAAATATTTTTTTCAATTTAATGGATTGTGTCTTTGAGAAATGGCCTCAATCTTTGTTTTTGGAGAAAATGGAGATAAAGAAGTCATCTGGACATAGTTGTCAAACCTTAAAACTATGTCCAGATGACTTTCCTGACATTTTATTATAAAAAGGAAAAACTGGATGACAGATTTTCCTCTTTATGGATAAAAGCTGTTGTATTCTAACAGTAACAGCCCTACTATTGATGTCTCTTCCTCTGATATGTTTACTTATCCCCTGGTGCCACCGTTTCCTCAGCGGCACACCCCAGAGAGCAACACTGTGAGCCAGCACCTGAACTCTGTGGAAAAAAAAACACTTTTCATAGATAAGATGGGACATGACTTAAGGGACTAGACTTAGGTCTTGACATGTTTTTTTTTACCTGTTTTTTGACTTGAGTAACCAGGATAGGTTTAAATATTGCCATAACAATGTCTTGTGTAACTCGACGGAGATGCTGTGTTAGAAACTTGGGACAATCACAGGAACAAAAAAGTTTGACTGGGCTCTGGTGGAAACTAATATTTTTTATAACACTCTGGAAAACCTGAGGAAAACATTGGCAGTGATGTCAGACACTGCTTCCTGCAATGGTTGTGTTTGCTACAGTATATACTCTACTGATAATCTCTTGTATTGACAATTTAATTTGTGCAAGTTAAACCTGGTCTAAAAAGAAAAGTAGTAGGTCTGTAACTAGGAAAATTTAGACAGCATTGCTCAACCAGTGAAATGAAATAAACTGTAGCGCAGTGACTAAAGTGGTTGACACTGGTTTATACAAGTGCCTACTCCTCTCTCAGAAATAACTCAGATGCCTGCCACGGTTTGAACCACTCCCTAAAGTCCTTTGTTAACATTCCAAAATTAACACCAAATGAATAAATAAGTTGGTGAAACTTAACAGTCTGTGTTTCTGCCTCTAGACGGGGCTGTAGTAGCAGTGTTGCCCTGGGCCCTGACATTTAAAAACACAAAGATCTATGAATTCTTAGTTCAGATTTACCAAAGAGACGATGGAGACGGCGTACAATTTAAAATGAATGATCAGGTTTAATTCTAGCAAGAATTAAACCAAGCACACACATTTAACAAAGGTACAGAATAAAGGTTTACTTGGAAAAGTAATACATGAGATTTTATATCATGCAGTAAAAGCTGTAGGAGGCGTTCACAACCCCCCGCCCCCCTGTTTGGATTAGCATAAAGGACATGACATGATGAGGACTGACATGACCTAAAGAGGACTAGGAGCTAGGAGTTTAAATCCTGCTCTCCTCACACTTCATACTGTTGTTGTGTCCTTGGGCAAGACACTTGACCCACCTTGTCTCCAGCTGTAACACTGGTAATTAGAGTCTTAATATAAGTTGCGTCTAATAAAAGCATCAGCTAAATGAGTAAAAATGTAAAAAATCTAATTACTAACTATTAATTTTTTTAATTATTATAACATTCCCCCTTCTTTATGCTGATGAAACATTAGCATAAAAAATATTAGCTTGGGTGTGAATTGTATACTATAGCAGGAGCAAAAACCCAGCAGCTGACCAAGCCTAAGAACATTTGACCATGAGGTAAATGACCCATTCTCCCGTCCACCACTCTCCCCAAGGCGGTGACAAAACACAAACATCAAACATCAAGTATACTGTATGTAACCACTTCCAATTATTAAATTAATTACTTGTCAAATCAAAGACAACAAAAACAATCAAAATTCCACAGAGTAATGCAGTGATTCTTTAAATTCAATAAATCAAAAACACAGTATCAGTCCAAAACAAGTAGAAAAATTCCAGAGGTTAAGCTGGTCGCCCCATCGAACTGAATATTTCCGACCTGACCCTGTCTGTCCCTGTAGCAAAAAGAAACAAAACATGGAGTGAGACTTATGCACATTCATAATGCTTAAAATCAAACATTCAGCATGGATAGTCACTAAGAGTTTGTTGACTCCTATTACCAAAGCAACAATACAATTATTCTTCTGCAGATGACTCATGTGCTTTGGGAAGATGAAAATTACTGAAATATTGCAAGGAAGAGACATCGCTAACCATGATATCTTTACTGTTTAAGTCAGTCTTTCCTAACCTTTCTTTCTTTGCATATACTGTACTTTGTCAATAAGACTAAAAAGTACAAAGAATATGCATTAAAATATAATCCTCTATACAGAAAGCATAAAATCTGATCAGGTTACATTAACAGGGTAAGTGTGTATATTAAAATTTCTACCTTCTCCTAGGGTGGATGTAAGCCTCTGACCTGCTGGGTGATGTGTACACCCCTAGCTCCTGTATGAAGACCCCAAGACCATCTGCCATCTACCTTGATGTTGGCTGCGGTCCCATCCACCCTTACACACACCGAGTGGACACTGGACACTGCCAATATAAATGTTTTCTTTTTTGCAAATATGTTCTATGTATTTACATGTTGTTTTCAACTGTCCTAGACACATTTCTACACGGCCTGTTTGTCCTGAGAGTGGATCCCTCCTTCTGTGTTTCTCCCTGACGTTTCTGTTTTTTTTTTTAGTTTTTCCTTAACCTGATGCAGGGTCTAAGGACAGGGGATGTTGTCTAGTGCAGCCTGTTAAGCCCTTTGAGGCGGCTGTTGTTGTGATATTGGGCTATACAAAAATAAATTTCTTTTCTTGTCTTGTCACACTGTGCAAAGGCAGAAGTACGTATGTCTGTAATTAACTAAACTAGTGTAAACAAGTTTAAACAAGACTGAAACCTGTTTTGTGAGTTGCTACATTCTTGAGCAAATGCAACAAAACAACCACTGAAGTCCTGCTTTAGACGGTGCCCTCCTGTTTAACTATTGATATTCACTTTAAACATATCAACTTTATTTACATTGAATATTGTGAAGGACTTTCTGCATGCAAACTTTTTCTTACACATCATCTGTGCCAACATTTGGATCAGCATGAATAGTCACTAAGAGTTTGTTGACTCCTATTACCAAAGCAACAATACATTTATTCTTTAGTGAGTTAAAAGAAGATCAAAAAGGCTGTGTGACACTGGAGAGAAAGTGGGAGTGTTAAACTGAAAGAGCATCATGGAGGGAGTGAGAAAAAAGGGGGAGTGGTGATGTATAAAGCATCCTGTGCATCCTCTGCTACCATCACTACCCATCCACCAGGACTTCCTTCTGCAAACAAGCTCAAAACTCAGCTTTGGTGAGTAGAAATGTGCTTTGGCTATAGAAAACAAGATGCTTTCTTCAATAGTATAAGTTTAAGTAAGGTCCAGTAAAAGAGTTTAAACTAAATAGAATTTTGCAACAAATATTTTTTCATTGTGTCTTTGAGAAATGGTATCAATGTTTGTTTTTGGACAACATGGTGATAAAGAATTCATCTGGACATAGTTATCAAACATTTAAAACTATGTCCAGATTACTTTTTTCTTTATATTTTATTATAAAAGGGAAAAACTGGATGACAGAATTTCCTCTTTATGGATAAAAGCTGTTGTATTCTAACAGTAACAGCCCTACTATTGATGTGTCTATTCCTCTGATATGTCTGTGAAGGTTGTCAGTCATCCAGAACATCTTGACAAAAAGGACTCAGTTTTCAAGTTAAAGACATTTCGTCTCTAATTCCTAGAGACTTTATCAATTCTGAGATCAACTGTAAGAGAGCTGAGCTTATATCTGTAGAGGGAGGAGTTTCCAGTGAAACCAAACCTGATAGACCAGGCTGTCTTGCAGGCAAAATAAATGTGTTTTTTATTTTGAGCATACTGTGTTGGCACGGCCCTCCACAACAGTCCCAGGCCCTTGGAAAAAAATTATTGCCCACCCCTGCTCTAGATAGAGCTGTAGTAGCAGTGTTGCCCTGGGCCCTAACATTTAAAAACACAGAGAACTAAAAATTCTTAGTTCAGATTAATCAAAGAGATGATGGAGACAGCGTACAATTTAAAATGAATGATCATGTTTATTACAGTAATTAGTCCGTGGCTAGTTATGTCTATGTTCATGTTTGGATTAGCATAAAGGACATGACATGATGAGGACTGACATGACCTAAAGAGGACTAAGAGCAACCAGTAATTATTAACTATTAGACATTTTCAATTATTAAAACAAAAAATAATTAAACATTAAACTCATTATGATTACCAGATTTCCATCATGCCTGGTGTCCAGCAGGCCGTGGCTCTCCTCATTGGCACCTTTAAAAATATTCAGGAAAAGACGGGACAAGAACACCCTGAGCAAAGCTGAGCTGAAGGAGCTGCTGAAGATTGAATTTGGAGACATACTGGGAGTAAGTGAACTTCAGAAATGCACAATGAACAGCTTGCCTTAAGTACAATGACTCACTGTGTATATGTGTCAGTCTGGAATCTATGTAAACAGTTATGGAAACTTTTATTTTTCTGCAGAAGGCCAATGAAGACGCAGCATTGGATACATTTTTTAAGGGCCTGGATCAAAACCAGGATGGCAAAGTGGACTTTAAGGAGTTTTGTGACTTGGTCATCTGCTTCGCTCTGCTTTTCAATAAGCAATGTTTATCATAAAGTAGGGATCAGGCGCCACCTTACAGCCAGCTCAAACAGTGTGAGCCATATTTAGTCTAAAATAAACACAAAAAAAGACTATGCTGTTCACAGTAATTGATTTGAAGATTACAATAAATTTTTATTAAAAGCAGACTTGTGTGGATTGTGTGTTCCTGGGTCTGTCTGTGGGAAAGGATTAATAGTGTTTATTCAGATGTCCACAACTGTCTAATTAAACAAAGTCTCAGCACATCTTCAGAAGTGACAGCTGTTGATTTGAGGTTTTAATGACTGAAAGAGACATTTAGCTGCATGTAAGGGTGAGCCCAATGTATTCCTTCGATTAACAGAAGTATAAGGGGTACTGAGCAAGGTGCAGTATACATTTTGGGTTTGGATCTCCAATCTGAGTCTCCAATATGATAACACACAGCTTTGGATACGAGCCCCAACCCCGGGCCTGGCTCCAGGGTGGGGCCCTGGTTGTGTCATACCGGGCGATGTATTATCCATAAAGGATTTTTAACTGCTCTTTTTCTGGCCCTTCACCAAGGACCTGTTTGCCTTGGGAGAGCCTACCAGGGGCATATAGCCCCCGACAACATAGTTCCTAGGATCATTCGGGCACTCAAACCCCTCCACCACGATAAGGTGGCGGTTCAAGGAGGGGGCTTTTGGTATTTTATTTAGGTAAATTGACATAAGTGTACTCTGATATAAACTGAAATTATGAGGATGCATTTATATTTCAAAGCAAAACTTACTTGTGTAACACCTTTGTATTGCTATGCCATTTTACATAATGGGTTTTTCTGTGCTATTGGTCCTGAGTGGGAGGTATTCAGGTTGCAGGCGTTATTGTCTTGTGAGAAAGTCACAAGGCCTGTTGCTTTGGGAAAACACACTTCTTTCAAGCATTATTTTGTTTAACCACTAGAGGGCGAAAAAGACTAAAATGACTCTTGGTGTGCTCTGAATATTTGTAAAGTTCTTTAAACTGATGCAGATGTAGCCCACAACCAAAATTTCATAACTCTATAAATGGTTGCATGTGGTTTCTATGGATACTACTTCCTTATTTGGTGGATTCTAGCAACTAGTGGCTACGACTGGGAAACAATGTGAATACTGAATAAACATGGATTTCAGCAGTTTGCCAGAATTGTCTATAACTTCTGCTTCCCATTTTAGTGCAGTTTAATTTCTTAATGAGAGACCAGAGCGACTGCACTCTGCTCTAAAAGACAGACATATTAAAAGAGTCCCAGTCACACACAGTTTCCAGGGTCTAGTTTTTGTCCCGAGTTGGTCTCTGCAGATGACTCATGTGCCTTGGGAAGATGAAAATTACTCACCAGTGAAATATTGCTAGGAAGAGACATCTCTAACCATGATATCTACACTGTTTGAGTCAGTCTTTCCTAACTTTTCCTTCTTTGCATATACAGTACTATGTCAATAAGACTAAAAAGTACAAAGAATGTGCATTTAAATATAATCCTCAATATAGAAAGCATGTAATCTGATCAGGTTACACTGATAGGGTAAATAAATAAATAAAAAAATGTGTTTATATTAAACAATAATAATGATAAAAAAGATTTTGTTTTATTTTACAGTAAAGTCAGTCAAACATTAGCGATTTTACTTTTTGTTCTGTTTAAGGAAATAACTTTCAGAAGGATTTCAGTTTTAAACTGAAATGATGAAACTATTCACCTGTACCTGCAGATATTTGGACGGTTGGAGGAAGCCCGAGTGTCCTGAAGAGAACCACCGAGTCACAAGGAGGACGTGCAGACTCCACATACTGTAAAAGCTTATCTTTCCTCTTTTTTTGTGTTTGCAAAGGCAGAAATATGTCTGTAACTAAGTAAGCTGGTGTAAACATCAAAGACTGAAACATGTTTTACGGTTGCTACATGCAACGGGTTGAACAAACCCGAGATGGAACATAACAACCACTAGAGTCCTGCTTTAGACGGTGCCCTGCTGTTTAACTAATGATATTCACTTTTAACATATCAACTTTATTTACCTTGAATATTGTGAAGGACCATTCTGCATGCAAACTTTTTCTTACACATCATCTGTGCCAACATTTGGATCAGCATGAATAGTCACTAAGAGTTTGTTGACTCCTATTACCAAAGCAACAATACATTTATTCTTCAGTGAGTCAAAAGAAGATCAAAAAGGCTGTGTGACACTGGGGAGAAAGAGGGAGTGTTAAACTGAAAGAGCATCATGGAGGGAGGGAGAAAAAGGGGGAGTGGTGATGTATAAAGCATCCTGTGCATCCTCTGCTACCATCACTACCCATCCACCAGGACTTCCTTCTGCAAACAAGCTCAAAACTCAGCTTTGGTGAGTAGAAATGTGCTTTGGGTATAGAAAACAAGATGCTTTCTTCAATAGTATAAGTGTAAGTAAGGTCCAGTAAAAGAGCTTTAAACTAAATAGAATTTTGCAACAAATATTTTTTCAATTTAATGGATTGTGCCTTTGAGAAATGACATCAATCTTTGTGCCTTGGGAAGATGAAAATGGAGATAAAGATGTCATGTGGACATAGATATCAAACCTTAAAACTATGTCCAGATGACTTTCCTGACATTTTATTATAAAAAGGAAAAACTGGATGACAGATTTTCCTCTTTATGAATAAAAGCTGTTGTACTCTAACAGTAACAGCCCTAATATTGATGTCTCTTCCTCTGATATGTTTACTTATCCCCTGGTGCCACCGTTTCCTCAGCGGCACACCCCAGAGAGCAACACTGTGAGCCAGCACCTGAACTCTGTGGAAAAAAAACACTTTTCATAGATAAGATGGGACATGACTTAAGGGACTAGACTTAGGTCTTGACATGTTTTTTTTTACCTGTTTTTTGACTTGAGTAACCAGGATAGGTTTAAATATTGCCATAACAATGTCTTGTGTAACTCGACGGAGATGCTGTGTTAGAAACTTGGGACAATCACAGGAACAAAAAAGTTTGACTGGGCTCTGGTGGAAACTAATATTTTTTTATAACACTCTGGAAAACCTGAGGAAAACATTGGCAGTGATGTCAGACACTGCTTCCTGCAATGGTTGTGTTTGCTACAGTATATACTCTACTGATAATCTCTTGTATTGACAATTTAATTTGTCAAGTTAAACCTGGTCTAAAAAGTAAAGTAGGTCTGTAACTAGGAAAATTTAGACAGCATTGCTCAACCACTGAAATTAAATAAACTGTAGCGCAGTGACTAAAGTGGTTGACTCAGAGTTTATAGCAGTGCCTACTCCTCTCTCAGAAATAACTCAGATGCCTGCCACGGTTTGAACCACTCCCTAAAGTCTGGACTAAATGATGTCCTTTGTTAACATTCCCAAATTTGACCACAACACCACATGATTAAATAAGTTGGTGAAACTTAACAGTCCTCGTTTCTGCCTCTAGATGGAGCTGTAGTAGCAGTGCTGCCCTAGGCCATTTAAAACCTTTAAAAATAATAATTTATTATTATCACAAAAAACAAACAAACATTAAACTCATGATGATTACTTTTGTTTTCTAGATTTCCATCATGTCTGACGTCCAGCAGGCCATGGCTCTCCTCATTGGCGCCTTCAATAAATATTCAGGAAAAGAAGGGGACAAGTATACCCTGAGCAAAGCCGAGCTGAAGGAGCTGCTGCAGAATGAGTTTGGAGACTCACTGGGAGTAAGTGAACTCCAGAAATGCACAATGAACAGCTTGCCTTAAGTACAACGGCTCACTGTGTATATGTGTCAGTCTGGAAACTATGTAAACAGTTTTGGAAACTTTTCCTTTTTCTGCAGAAGGCCAATGACAAGGCAGCATTGGACAACATCTTTAGGGACCTGGATGCAAACAAGGATAACAGCGTGGACTTTAAGGAGTTTTGTAACCTGGTCATCTGCCTCACTCAGATGTGCCATGAGTACTTCATTCGCAAGAAGTAAGGACCAGGCGCCACCTTTCGGCCAGCTCAAAGAGCCCAGTGTGAGCCATATTTAGTCTAAAACAAACAAACAAAAGACTATGGTGTTCACAGTAATTGATTTGAAGATTACAATAAAGTTTTATTAAAAGCAGACTTGTGTGGATTGTGTGTTCCTGGGTCTGTCTGTGGGAAAGGATTAATACTGTTTATTCAGATGTCCACAACTGTCTAATTAAACTAAGTCTTAGCACATCTTCAGAGATGACAACTGTTGATTTGAGGTTTTAATGGATTAACTCAGACTGAAAGAGACATTTAGCTGCATGTAATTGCGGGCCCAGTGTATTCCTTCAATTAACAGAAGTATAAGTACTTCTGTACTGAGCAAGGTGCAGTATACATTTTGGGTTTGGATCGAGTTGGGTTTGGATCGAGTCTTGATAACACACAGATTTTGAAATAATTTGGAAAATATGACTTCAAATATCCTCCAGAGTTACTTTATTTTACAGTACACTAAGTCACTTTTTTATTCAAAAAGGAACCCTTTAAATAAGATCACATGACATGTTATAGGAACACTAACTCCTATTTTGGTATACATTCAGAAAAGTTACTTGGTGTCACTTTAAATAGACTATGACTATATTCATTCAAATGGAAAGCTAAGGTATTAATGCATCCAAAAGTGTTACAAAGGAAGGGCTTTTTAAATTAGTGTGTATCACATACAATCTGACAAACATCCTACAACTGTATTTAGATATTATCTCGTTACAGTTAACATTTATATTTTTTTCCAAGAAGCTAATGTTAAGTGAATAGTTAGCTCCGACATGGCTGGATGGCTGACAACCTGCAAGCTTTCATTCCAACATCTACATTTCAGAGATTACTAAAGTACTGCCTCTGAATGATGAATTGTGGCTCTGATGCGCCAAATGTTTTATTTCCTATCTCAGGACAGAAGATAACATCAAACAAAGCACAATCATATCAGTGACTGGTATGTGGAGTCACAAGGCAGACAGCTACAAAATATGGGGAAATATTTGGGATGGGTTTGCTAAACACCTTGTGACAGAAATTAAATGACATGAATTAAAGCAATTAATATTGTGAGGTGAGGGCTGAATTTAGATGAGCAGAAAGTTTCAGTCACAGGATACAGTGGCTAAGAAGGCACAATAAAAAAAACAAAACAAAAAAAAACACATTCACATCATTCATTTGTGGCAATAAAACAGTAACATTAGTTATATAGTTATTGGATTATTATTAATCAAATAATAATTATTATAAATTGGATTGTTCATTAGATTAAGTTTGTTGTCACTGGCTGATTTGATAACATGGCTGCTTATGACACAACACAGGCTACCACCTGTCAAACTTCTTTTTTTTTATTTTTTATTTTAGGAACACTATGCAATCGTAGAATACTTTTCTCATGTCAAACAGTCAGCGGTATTACGTGAGAAGAAGTACTTTAACCACAGCAGTCCCGGGAGGTCACATGACCAGGCCGTGTCCCGTGACGCAGCGAGGGGCGGATCGTCAACAACAGCGGGTCTGTGGAGCAGCGCCGCGGAGGACACTGCCGACTGTTGTTTTGAATTTACTAGAAGACACCGACCGATCGGAGGGGGGTAGGGCCTATGGAAAAGATGGCGGATGAAGGCGATGAAACTCGGACAGCTTTCTCCTCAGCGTCCCGTAATGGTCCGGTGGTCGGGTCCACGGTGGCCACGGCAACCTCAGGTCCTCGGGTTGTGAAGATCGTCAAGTCTGAATCCGGCTACGGCTTCAATGTTCGCGGTCAGGTTAGCGAAGGGGGCCAGCTCCGGAGCATTAACGGGGAGTTGTACGCGCCACTGCAGCATGTCAGCGCCGTGCTGCCCGGTGGAGCGGCGGACCGAGCGGGGATAGCGAAGGGAGACCGGATCCTGGCGGTGTAAGTCGGCTCTTCTACATTTACGTTAGCCAAGACATTAGCAAGGAGTACTAGCTACTCTATTGAGCTCTACATTCTGTATATTTTATTTTAAACATCTCGTTAGCAGTCTTCAACATAACTGTCACTTGGGGATATGACAATTTAAAGTAATTACCTGCCATGGTTGTTTATGGACATTGATCTGGTTTAAAGGTGATAATACTAAATGTACCATAGCTTCTCCAAGCTAATGCTAATTAGAGAAAGGGAAAGCTATCCGCCTTACATAAGTTGGATAACAGGCTGTGCATGTTGATTAGCTCTGACGCTAGCCTGTTAGCTACTCAGGTAACTGACATCTTTCAGAGCCCAGTTTGCGCAGTGGCTGCTTGGATGTAAACGAAATATAAATTATACTATAGTTTACATAGCTTTCTTCACTTCCCAGCCGAGCTTTATAATTTTACTATATGAAAACGGTGCAATCCGTTGTCAGTGTTTTTATCATTTTGTGGGGATGTGTGCCCCACTTTCCTTTTCTAACCCTTAGATTGTCTTTGCAAGATTTTGTTGTATGGGGCTTATGTTATTGTCTTTTATTATTTTGTTCTGTCTGTGAAGACACCATGTACATCTATTTCTGGTCAATAGTGAGGATAAAAAAAGAGTAAATATACAGATAGATTTTTTTCTTTTTATATAAATACAGCCATAATATAATATTGGCATGTAATCATGTAGACAGGTGCTGGCATGACAAAAAATATTTGTGTCTTCTCCTGTATTTGCAGACAGGTGAGCTCTGTCTGCAGGTGTCTGTTTTACTGTCTCACATATAGTGCAGTACAGTTGTCATACAGCACACATTACCACACAACGAACCTAAATATCACCAATAACATAGACATTTGCACTTTTTCTAGAACATATTTATAAAAGTCCAGGTGCCTATGTAGTTTAGAAAACCATAAATGTCAAGTGCAGTTTGGGGAAAAACATTTTTATACATTTACATGTTAATTATTAACAAATGGAGAAGAGAAACTTAAAAGAAGGAACACAGTCTCACTACCACTTTGCTGAAGCATCAAAATGTTTTACTCAACCTGCATTTTCAGCCCCACTGCTAATCTAGTGCTTTGATCATATGACAGAATTGGACGTTATCATGTGAGATCCTTTATTTCAGAATCTCAAAAGATTATTAACTTTTTTTGTGAGAATAGGGAAAATGTTAAAGGTGAATGATTAATTTAAATGTAATTTTTAACAGCAAAATGAGAAATGTAATTATGAAGGGAAATTTTGACAAAAGAAAAAAAGTAACTTTTGATCAATAGAAGACAATACAAGTATATGGCATGTTTATGATGAAGACTTATTACCAGTGTTAAATTGCTAATGGCACACGTGATTATAATTGTTTGGACAAGGTAAAGTAACAGTTCAGCTGATAGTGGTATATTTTCCTTTTTCAATTGTTAATTCAGTTTAAACTCTTATTTCTTCTTAACTGCTTGCTGGACCAATTGGCTGCTTAAACATATTTCAGGCAGTCACTGGTCTGTTTCTGTTCTAGCTGATATAATAATAATTGAGGGCAGAGGGATGTTGGGACATAAAATAGTCCCTTTACTCTTATCAATTCCCAAATTTCTGGTTCATTACCATATCTGTGCCATCAGTAGTCCCACAAGACAAACTTTGTCTTGATTTCATTTCCATGTCTCATTTGACCCATTTGCCTGGGGTTACAGATTTATAAATTACAATAGAAACACAGTGGCTTCCTTTTTCTCGTAACCACTGTTTCTTGCAGGAAGATTAGCAATGACACTTGATGCTCGTGCCATCTGGCCTTAGCAAAATGTAGACAGAGGTGTCCCACCACAGCAAAGGAGATGGACAAGTAAAGGCAGCTCTAGACGCTCAGTTTTCCTGTTGTCATTATTATCAATAAAGAAAAGATAATACAATAAAGTTACATTAATACACAGCTAATAGACACTATAACAGAGGCTTATGATTGATTATGACTTCTTTTGTTGACCTATTCTAATTTTGTTCTCTCTTTTCTTTCAGAAATGGGGTGAGTGTTGAAGGTGCCACACATAAGCAGGTGGTGGATCTGATTCGAGCAGGAGAGAAGGAGCTTGCCCTGGTAGTGCTGTCCGTCCCGCCCCAGGAGGCTGATGGATTGGAAGGAGGAGAAGATGTCCAACCCAATTATGACTACAGTGACAAGCAGGCTGTGCCTATATCCATTCCAACATACAAACACGTAGAGCAGCACTCCGAGAGGTTTGTGGTGAGTAGTCATTTGAATCGGTGGCATTATTGAATCACCCGACACACAATCAATTGGACTAGTCACTCTGTCCCTTTGTATAGGGAGTTAGAATGTTTTTTATAACCACAGTCCAGAACATGCAGTACTAGTTACTAACGTGTGACTGTCTAGTAGTTGCACAATTTATCATTATTGTGATAGCCTCAATGTCTTTATCGCAAAAGACTGCTTGATTTATTCTTTTTCAGACATTCTCACTTTTTTGTCAAAGTAATTGGCTGAAGAGGCCATTAAAATTAGCTTTGGTGCAACCAATTGTAAAAGTTAAATGGTGTGCCAACCTTCTGGTTATAGGAAGCTCTACCCCCTGAGCCACTAAGCCCCTAGTGGGATCAATGAAAGTGAAGGTTTTTTATTGTATTAAATACAAATCAATACAATTTTGTTTCTACTCCAGATGCCAAAAGGAATTATCTTTCCTTAAAATGTGATCACAATATTTTGTATAATTATCACATGTTTGATCACATGTTGATCCAAATATTATACATGCCTGTCTACGACCCTAGCAGCTGGGACATTTCAAATTATACAACACTGCAACCATTGATAGACCTAGAGTGACCAATAGAATTAATGTAGTACAAAAGCACAAATAAAAGCTCTGCAATCAACAGCAGCATAGAAATAACCTTTCCTATTTATAGTCGCCTGTCATCTGATCGTTATTTCATGTCCATAGGTGTACAACGTGTATATGTCAGGAAGACAGCTCTGCTCAAAGCGCTACCGGGAGTTTGCCATTTTACACCAGAACCTTAAAAGAGAGTTCTCAAACTTCAACTTCCCTAAGCTTCCTGGAAAATGGCCCTTTTCATTGTCTGAACAGCAGCTTGATGCTCGTCGTAGAGGCCTGGAGGAGTACCTTGAGCGAGGTAAGACTATTTATAAGGGTTACTAATCTATAAATGCACCCTCATCATGTATAACTGCTAATACATGTGTTATTAAAATAAGAAGAGTCAAAGCTTTTTTAGGATTATAAAACAAATTAATTCATGATTAAAGGGCCGTTTTAGTTTGCTCTACATTGGACCTAACCAAGGTCTAGCCACTGGTTGTTCTTACCTGCAGTAGATAAGACATCTTTTCAGGTTGTGCATAAAAAAATACTGCAAATGATTGACATTTAGCTGTCCTTTCTCAATTCGGTTAGTTTCGACCTTGATGTTTTCCCTCAAACTTTCTTCTCTGTTCTTCTGTGTCTAGTGTGCTCCGTACGGGTAATTGGAGAGAGTGACATCATGCAAGAGTTTCTTACTGAATCAGACGAGGTATACATCAAAGTTCCTGGATACAAATATGAACATAAAAACACATCCAGCATTTCAACCTATAAAATCAGCTGCTATAAAGAACTCTAATCATTCAGTTTATTTTGTTTAGGTGTAGTTTAGAAATCTCTTTAACCCACAGTGACCCTTTTCCACCACAACATGTAACTGCAAAATATCATGTTATGTCTGTGCAATGCAACCATGCAAGAAAGAGGTGGAACAGATAAAAAAACACTAAAAGTTATCATTTTAGAGGCACGAGTCCAGGATGCATTCCTAACTCCTGATTTGAAATTCCTGATTTGAGATAGAAAAACAAAACTACTTAAAAGCCGTAAAGTAGCGCAACCGAAAGAAGAATGGAAAAAATGTAAGATGTTGATGTTTTTGTAGAACTACAATGGTGTGACAGATGTAGAACTGCGGATAGCGCTGCCAGACAAGACCACTATTTCTGTGAGAGTTCGCAAGAACAGTACCACAGACCAGGTGTACCAGGTGAGGTCACATGTTCACATTTTTAACAAGCATTTCTTTACTGTTCAGAGCCATCATCTATGTAGCTTTTATGATTTTATGGTGTTATAAGTTCTCTAACAGCCCCTGTTTTGTATTGGTCACTCTGATTTGCATTTCCTCTAGGCATTAGTGTTAAAGGTCGGAATGGACAGCATTATGGCGAGCTACTTTGCCCTTTTTGAAGTCATCAACCACTCCTTTGGTAAGAGTTGTTTGTAATACCTTAATAGCCTCAGGAAGGTGACTACCACAAACATCTGCTGTAATTTAATTAAAGACTTCCCACTGGTTAGATTAGTGTTATTGGCCCATGGGTATGTTATTCTCAAAACCACAATGGCAGGTAATTAGATGTAGGTCAGACTAAATATGAATTCAGTTACATCCTGTCCTTTACCTCTCATGGTTTAAACCTTTCTTTCAGCACGGAAGCTGGCACCCAACGAGTTTCCCCACAAACTTTATGTGCAGAACTACACGTCAGCTGTGCCGGGGACCTGCTTGGCGCTTCGCAAATGGTTATTCAGCTTCCAGGAGGAGGAGTTGCTCAGAGACAACCCTCTGGCACTGCACTACTGCTTTCACCAGGTAAGAATAATGATTCAATCCTACTGCTACCAACTTATGGGAAGAAATTAGAATTCTGTATGTTTGTCTGTGCCCCGAGCAAAAATAGACTTCATATTTGGTCGAATGTGACTTTGTTCAAAATTAACTAAGTTTAAAAAGCCACTTTATTCATTAAACCAATAGGAAACACTCTTGTTCTACTGCATATTGTATGTTCACTTCTAATATTCTTTTAACGTTTACTAACTTTTGACCCAAACATTGATGCTCGAAGTGCTCATATGTCTTAATTAACAGTATATTAATATGTTTTGAATGATTTGATTCTTATTACCCTTGAGGCTAACATTTTTTTTATTTTATTAAGAATTGACTTTTTGATTAGCTACACTTGACAAGAACTTCAACTTTCTACCATTAAATTAACTTTCGGAGAAGCGGCTTTAGCCTTGAGCTGTTGTCTGACAACTAAGGAAAGTTACCTGAAGTATTAAAGGCATTTTATGTTCAGCATTCACCCATTTAAACAAGTAAAGACAGCACATATCTCTACATAGACTCCTGACAAGCATAAAAAACAAACCCATTCAGTGTTTACAAGCTACCATTGTTCTTACATCTCTTCGTATTGTTTATCAAGTGTTTATATTTCAGGACTTGACTTGATAAATTGTGTTTTTCTCTCTTCCTGTCGCCCCTGTCCCGGTGCCCCATGTGCGTCCAGGCATTGGATGATGTGAAGAAGGGATTCATAAAAACAGAGGACAAATCCTACCAGCTGCAGAAACTGGCAGAGCAGCGCAAGATGGCCACGGTCAGTCCCACAGACCAGTCTTTGTTCAGCCAGGGAGCTCTGGGATGAATATACTTTATGCCTCCTAACCAGAGCCATCACCAAAAATGAATAGAAGTAGTTTTTTTTTTTTTTTTTTTTTTTTTTAATAAGAAGGCTTTGGTTTAAAAAGTGGTACTCTCTCCTCTGCGAGTGCTATACAAGTGCTGACTAGTGTTTTAGTGTTTAGGAACCTGAAATGCCACTATTACTCCTTCAATTTAGTTGTTTTCCTTGCTATATGACCTCAACAGAAAAGGTAGTTCAAAAGTAGGGCATTATATAAGCTCTTTACTTTCTATGTGTGATGTCAAGTGAGATATAAATGCTTTATATTCCAGACATAATGTACAATAATACAATGGTAAATGCATTTGTAAAACTAGTTTGGTCTTGAACTGTATATATTTAATGAGAAATGTCATTATTTTGTAGTACTTGAGCCTGTTGCGGTCGTGTGAGGGCTACAATGAGGTGGTGTTCCCGCACTGCTCCTGCGACTCCCGGAGAAAGGGTCATGTGATCACGGCCATCAGCATCAATCACTTCAAGCTGCATGCCTGCACAGAGGACGGCACCCTCGAGGTTAGAGTTTGTGCATCTCATTTTGTCTCATACTTTAATTTTGTTGCTTTGTTTAACTTATTTTTTTTAAACTGTGTTTATTCAGAACCAGGTGATTGCTTTTGAGTGGAGCGAGATGCAGCGCTGGGACACTGACGAGGAAGGGATGGCCTTTTGTTTTGAGTACGCAAGGGGAGAGAAGAAACCACGATGGGTCAAGATCTTCACTCCATATGTGAGTGCCTTATTAATGTGGCTTGTTTAAGTATTTATTCATTTCATTTAACTTTTCTTTTGTCGTAAATCATAATAATTTAATGATACTTAATTTAGTTAAGTTTAGAACAGAAATGGAGAAAACCGTAATAATCTAAAACGTTACTTGCATCTGTTATCACATAGTAATTGGGTTTTATTGCCAAACTTACAGTTGTTTTCATTCTGTGCCAGTTCAACTACATGCATGAGTGCTTCGAGCGGGTCTTTTGTGAGCTGAAGTGGAGGAAACAGGTACGGGCCGCTCCTTTCCTCTTATTCTTGAGTCTTAGTTTTTGACTCTGTGCCAAGTTTAATAACAACTCTTGTTTAGCTGTGTTCTCACAAATACAAATGTCAAACTGCATAATAGTTTGTGTAACCTCCTGCTATACTTCAGGTCGAGGAAGATGCGTCAGACAAAGACAACAAAAACTGCAGCAACAATGGTGAGCTCAGTCCTGATATCCACATACTGTACACATGAAGCTTGTGAAGTCAACTGTGCTTTAAGAAGTTACTAAGTCTCATAAAATACGAAGCCATTTATAAAATCTGGTAATTGTCATGGAGACACTGTTGCTATGGCAAACAGATGTCTGTGTTGTGTATCGGCTTTCAATTGGCATTCACTCTGTAACATGAGATCTGATTAAGTTCATCACTGGTGTGTGTGTGTGTGTGTGTGTGTGTGTGTGTGTGTGTGTGTGTGTGTGTGTGTGTGTGTGTGTGTGTGTGTGTGTGTGTGTGTGTGTGTGTGTGTGTGTGTGTGTGTGTGTGTGTGTGTGTGTGTGTGTGTGTGTGTGTGTGTGTGTTGCAGACTATCTGCCCTCGTTGGAGACACAACAGAAGGGATGGCGCCACCTAGGGGGTGAGATTGCAACATCCTAAAACCCACCAGCCCTCACCAGAAAACCAGAAACTGGTTCACTAACATCATCACACCCAAAAGAGAGTCATCGACAGACAGCACGGAGAGTCTGAGCTGATCCATGCCCACGCAAAACAAACAGAAGTGACCAATTTGGGAAACGTCACATAAAACTCCCCAAATCCAGGGATAAACAAACGTAGTGAGGACAGCACTGAAGGAAAATAAACAGAAGGCAGCATTCATATCATTTTCCAGATCTCCATAAGGGTTTTGTTTTCCTGAATGCATCTGCCCTGTGATTGGAGGCTTTTGCTGTAGCAGGAGAACTTCAAAGAAGCACCACTTTAAGGCTGACATCTAGGATGGGATTGGAACAGCCAGTTTGCCTGAAAGTCTTCATCGCAGCTCTTGTGTGATGGACTGAGCTCAGAAGACCGCTGTTACAGACAGTGATTGGATTATGCTGATGCTGGACATTGACACAAAAATATTTTCTATGTGGCATCAGAAGTGACAGAAATATAAAGATAAATTGGGCACATGTTCATAACAGTGTGCTTTGATTCTAGTTAAATAGAATAACAGATTAATATAGGAGTTGGAGACAAGCATTCAAACTGCTCTTACTAATCTTCATTAATTTTCACTGTATGTTGCTTCTTTGGAAGTACATTCTTTGGCCGTCGGCCATCAATGTTTGTGTGGGTATTTATCCCCTCAAGCATTTTATCATGGTAATTTCGCAGAGCTTCAAAGTTAGAGGCTAATTGTGTGCAGCTGAGCTTTTCTTGCTGCCACTAAACAATAATGATTTAAAGTGTCTCGGATTAGGACTGAGGGGTTGCAGATTGGATTAAACTGCAGTTTTCTTAGCAGACAGCAGAGCGCAGCAGAGCATAAGAGAAGGGTAGTGGCATGTTTGAAGCAGAAATCCTTCCAGAGCTTCTTAAAAGTGCGATCCCTGGGGCTCAGTAACTCAGCCTACAAGTATCACTCCTCTGCAGTTTGTCCATTAACCACATCAGGAGGACAGATGGGTGTGTGAGTGAGTAGATGGCGCATGAAGTGCCACAAGCATACAGAGCAATGCAGGCTGCTGTCTGACTCTTAATACAGTATTTGTTCTTTGACTGCGTGCAAGTGCACATCAGATGATAGTTTTAAAACAATGATTAGTTTCTTTTGGGAAGCATTTCATTTTTATTGGTTAAAGAATATTTATCTTTTTAAGTCTTTAGTGTGTTAAATGCACTGTTTATTTGGAGACATCTAATAACCTCTGATTGGAGTATAAATGTATTAAATTCACATGGATGCAATAGATTTGTTTTTTCCACTAAGGGCTAGTGGTAATCATTCCTGACTCGTCTGCTTCCCATGCCTCCTGGCAACAACCAAAAACTGCATCTCAAAGAGCACACAGGTTCAAGTTCAGTTCTAGTTTAAACATGTGCTTTTTCCACTCCTATTCAGTTTTTGGTTCAGTAATTTATTTTATGTCTGGATTCAGTCATAATTCGCTCTGAGTAAGTTACCTTGACGCACGTCTGTTTGTGTGCAACTGCGTGTGTGTCCTTTGTGTTTACCGTTGACATTGCTGATAAGCTTTTAGGTGCTGATTGGATGTGTCTGATGAGCTGTCGCCCTGTGAGCCAGCAAATGAAGATGGGATTTTGTACCAAGTGCGTAGAAACAGACAGATGGAGACAAATGAGAGGCGTCTCCTATTGTCTATGTAAGCACTTGCATGCTTTTTTTTTTTTTTTTTAATACACCCTATCTTCCAACTGTCATGTGCATTAACCGAGATGTTTAGTCGATTTGTTGGCTCTACGTTGGAGAGGCCTTTGGCTGCTACAGGAATGTGTCTATTGTGTAGAGCTGAAGCAATAAGATCTGAAATGTGCTGTTTGGACGGCGTGTGGTCATTGTGACAGTCAGAGTAATGGCTAGTTTAGAGATGGATGACATCTGAATTGGACTTGCTCAACCATGATGTATTTTTCATTGTAAAAGGTCGGAGAAATGGATAGAGGTGTACTGCCCGTCTGTCCCCTGCTCTAACATTCTCCAGGTTCCGCTCCTCATCGTCACGGCGATGTGGTTGCCGTGGCAGCACCACGTTGACTCAACCCGACAACAGAGCTCACTGTTCCTTTCCATTCCAGACTCGCTCCTCTTTCCCGATGTATTTGAGGCCGTGCTTTTTTTTACCGTTCAATGTTTGTTCAGCGTCTTTGTGGCTTGTGCTACTGTTAATATGCTTTGTAGGGAAAAAAAATCTGCTGCTTCCTTTTTTCTTTTATTTTTCTTTGTTCGTTTGGGTTTGTCACGTAAATAAGTGCCATCCTCCGGTCACCGTGAGTCAGGTGTGTTGTGTTTCAGCCGAGGAAGTCAGTGTAACAGTGTTGAGGTGAACGCAGAGCATTGATTTGAATGTTGGAAAAAATCTTCATAAATGGTCAACCTGTGCTTTGATACTTTCCGTTTTGTCAGGTCCGCTGTGTTCGTATCGCTGGACGTTTTTGTTAATGTGTCTTTATGAAAAATATGGAAAGGTACAGGATATACAAGGCAGCCTCAAATTATTGAAATATGTTTTTGTGTAAAGCCTCTTAAAAAGTTTGTCACTGCAGCCTCCACTGAATCTCATCAAAGTGTTGCTGTTGCTATAGAAACCCACCAGCCTTTTCAGTCTTGTGTGTGAGATATTGTCTCCATTTGATTTTACCGCATTTCACAAGGCAGTGTTTTTGAAGTGTGTCAAGTTTTCTGTTTCCTGAGACGTGTAAAACTTAATGTCAGTTCAAACCTCTGAAAAACGCACAGTGCTGACCTGTCCTTCAGCAACTAGGGTTTTATTCTCGACTAACAAGACGGGTGGATGTATGTGGTGTTTTAACTTAAAGTGTTAGCCTTTGTGTTATTTTGCTTTGAGACTTTATTTCCATTGCAATTAGTCAATGACATATATTGATTAAAGGCATTGTTTGTTAGTCTTCAGCATAACCTGTAAATAGTCATTTAAAAAAAGAAAAAAAAAAAGAAAAGAGAATATCCTTTGGACAAAAATGCACTCTTGTTTCTCCAATGCAAACTTTTATTTATTTAAGCAAAAATTCTAATGTTTGGGGAAATTATAGTGTAAAATACAAGCACCACTGTCATAATTTTATGCATTAGGGGTTTTGTTGGATCGAACATTAGCTTCACAAACTAAAGAAAGACAGTGATAACAACTGATGCAGACCACAAAATAAGTTTTATATCTAAAACACAATGAAGGTTTACTAACCAATGTAAGAAAAAAAAGTTTAAAATGTCGTGTAGAGTAATAAATTGTAACAATATTTTAAATAAAGTTATATATATATTGGGAAACACCTGGTTGGAATTTGTAGTTTTTCCTGTGACTGTGCTTCTGTTTGCTTTAGTGTATCTCTAACCTAAGCAGAAGTTTTTACCAGCTCGTAAAACGTATAGTCCTTGTTTATCCGTTTATGGATTGGGCCACATCCACTGGGACCTAACAATGTCACGGCTGCGTCTTTTATAAAGACATAAAGTGATAAAGTGCACCACCCACTGGGGTCCAATTATTTCCTCAAAGGTAAATGCACTTGAAAACTTCACCTCAATAAGCTCTTAATGTCTTGAAATTTGAAGTGACTTTTACAGCTGAAATGAAAAGTGAGGTGAACCAGCTCTGTACTTCATTCATTGATATGTTTTTCAGAAAAAGTCCTGCAATTTGTGTGGGAGGCAATTATGTAAATGCTGTTCGTATCGAGCCGAGTGTTATTTGACTCTTGTGACGATGGCACAGAGCTGATTTGGCAGTGGGGTTTTTTTGTTTCCTGTATCCTTTCAAAAGCATTGTACAGCACTTAAAATGAGAAGTGAAGGTGGATTGGCCTTGAAAATAAGTGTGTTTGACACGACCCTGGCAGGATGTTTAACTTCCTTTATCCACCCCGTAGTCCTTCAGTTTGAATAATAATCAATGAAAAGCATCTGAAACACTATTAATGCCAACCTTCAGCTTGGACCTTGAGCTTTAAAGACTAAACAGAATAAAAATTACTGAAGTAGTATCCAAATCAGTGGTTAGGACCCTTTCCTAAAAATCATTAGGACTGGTATATTAAACAGCAGTGTTGCTTTTTTAAGTTTACAGCCTTCTACACTTAAATATTTTTTTAATGGCTGTTTTATCTCAAAGACATTCTGAGTCCCACTAAAGTGGTCTGGCAGAGTTTTAGTAGTATTGTCGAACGACTTCTCAAGCACAGAGGTCGTTTTCTTACACAAATGAACCTAGTTAAATTATCAACCTGGCTAGTGTTAGTGTTAGAGCTTGACCTGCTTCATTGTTTATGCTCAGCTTATTGAATGAAAGGGATGTGATACAAAATATGTATTCTCAGTTTGTTGAATAAGAGGAACTGGGCCTGACTGAACGTTCTTAAAAAGATGACTGTTTAAATAAAGTCTTATTAAAACTATAGTCTGCAAAATATTAAATTCAATGTCATCCCTTGTTTGTCACTCCTATCTTTCTTGTACAGCGCTGGCCTGTTCGACAAGTGTCCACCCTCATGTGTTTTTTTTTTTTGTTTTTTTTGTAAATGTCACATCTTGTGTCGAAACAGCCCCAGGTCTGCCGCAGGATGAAGTGCAGCTCGGCCATTACAGGTCCCCCGACAGAGACCGAGTCAAATAAAAGGTCTACAGGCGTATTATTCTCCGTCCCCGTGACATTTTGATGGTCACATGCAGCCCAGATCTTTATGTACTGTGTTTGGTGTTGCAGTCCACTGAGAGCAGACGGGAAACCGAATCGAGGTTTTATTCAGTCCGAAAAAACAAGGCTCCTTAATGCACCCAGTGGAACTCCGCCTGTATAATTTTGTATATACTGGCACTGCTGAGGTGAGAATACCCATCTCATTAGAGCTGTCTCTCGATGGGCCAGTCTGCTGACTACAGGCTGCCACTGTGACTTCAGCACCTTTTCCCACTTTCCATAAATTTATGATGAGCTTGGAGAAAGGGAAACTTTTAATTGACAATTTTTTTTAACACTGGAGGGTTTACCCCGAGATGTACTGCCCCAAGCCACTATTAGCAGCAGTGTTACAACCACAGCTCTGCTACACCACTTTTATCTTCTACATTGTTATATCACACCATAAATTAGTCCGCATACAACTCCATCAAACAAACAGTACATTATTAATAAAGTTACATAAACCTGTATTTGAAAGTTTTTCTTTTCTTGACGTGTGCACAGGACATCACTAAACAAGTAGCGTCACCAAATTGGTGAAAAAATATGTCAGCAAACTCGCAAGCCCTAAAGCACAGGAGTGGCCTTTTCGAGCTGGAGAGTGGTGCATTGATGGGAATTCAATGTGACACAGGCTTGGACTGGTTTTTGTTGTTTTGATGAGGTCCAATATGGCATCCACACCATTAAATATAATCTGAACATTCACCATATTATTGGCTGCGTGCATCTGAAACTGGGTAGAGACTCAAGACAATGCATCCGTTAGTATAAGGCAACTATTAAGCTAAAGGTAGGAGAATTTTGAGTGCTGAACTAAAGCTTTGGACAATCACAGCCCTCTTCCGGAGAAATGAGCACTCCCATTGGTCGACACAGCTTGTCAATAAGGAAGTAACAGTGGGGATTAATTCTGACACTTCAAAAACGCTATGTTTTTGAGACGGAGATTCAGAAATTGTTGGATGTTTTGGTGAAACGCCAAAGTTGGAGCAAAAAGTTTACAGTTCTCAACTGGTTTTATTTTGATCTTTTAATTGTAATCCACTATATAAAAATAATAGCTTTTATGTCATTTGTTTAAAATGTGCACGTAAGTAAATTATTATTATGCTTTGTAAAACCGCGTCCATCTCGTTTCCTTGGATTTTTTTGTTACAAAGTTATTAATAAACAACACATGTAAAAACATTTTTACTATTTGAATGCAAAATATATTTTGAACCACACACTGTGACCCACTAAGAACATCTTTACGACCCACCACTTGAGAATGACTGCTTTAAACTATTTTGGGAATCGAGAAGGTGGGTGGTGTCTGAGACAGGAACAACAAAAACAAACTTGGATAGTGCCCCTTTAAATGTATATTTCAAGCAGAAGGTCTACTCAATTCTTGGTCTACCTTGCATTTAGTTCACATAATATGTAAAGATGTAAATTTTTTGGTACATAAACATATACACAACAGCTACAGAAATAATGTGGGGGTTGCACTTTGTGTATTGAAGAGAAAGCTAGTTGCAGAAGTTTTAATTTTGAACATAATGCTGCAGTAAGCTTCAGGTCAAAGGTCTGTGTCACTTACATTAGGATTCATTTATCGAAAATTGGAGTTGAAGATCCCTCTGTGTATAAATGAGCTGTGTATAGACTCTCAATACTTGTCAATCTAAATGAGCAAAGCCCAGACAGATACATCCCTGGATGAATGCTTTAACATGACGAGCACTTGTTTTACAATGAGAGCTGTCTTTCAAGCCTCCACTCGTTCCCACTGTCAGACTGGAATAATGTCCTCGGTGCTGCAGAGTGGTCACGGCTGAGGGGGATCTGATAAGTCCACTTAATGTTCACTTTATTGAAGTCTCAGTGACAACAGTGTGGGAGTCTCTCCTGTTACTCGCAGCCAGAGGCGGGTCTGTCATTTGAGTGAGAGGACGGGACAATGACCAGAGGAAACACCAAGAGCATGAGCTTCATGAGAGGAGCATTATATATAAACTAAAATTTTAAATAAGCCCAGAAATTAAATTGATTCACTGAGTATAAATTGTGCTGCCTGATCAAATGCTCCAAAACAAAATGCATTTACAAATACTTCAGGATATGATATGTACTGTACCAATGCTCAGACCGCTGCTTGTTTCTAAATTCATTTTATCTTTTTTTAAAATGTATCTTTGACTTGAATAGTGCTTGAGAGAATTGCCTTTTGTCTTTCTTTTGCTCTATTTCTGAAAATAGCATTCCTAAATTCTTAAATTATGCAACAAACGCATTATGTAATGTCATTTAGAGGCGTAACGGTCTGAAATTAAAGCTCTTTACACCTTTTATGCATAAAACCATGGGTAACTGCTTTGTCTTCTTTTGTTACACTGTATTGCAGCAGTCTCTAGAGAACCACTAACTAAACATGTTTAAAGGTAAGAAACAAATTTAGCTCAGAAACTACAGCCATGAACAGTGAGAATACCTTTAATTATATTCAACATTCATTTTATAAACGAGTGCCACTTTTTATATGGTTTAAACAAAAATATATCTACTTTTATATGTTAATAGACTACTTTTTGTCCAGCAGAATTAACTAAAACTTTTGTCCAGACATTGTTTTCCATCTGACTAATTTATTCCTCTGCCAGCCCATGACATTTCCACACGTTGGTGATATTTGTCCTAATATGACCCAATAAGAAGCCTATGTTTTCATCTCCTCGTCTCTTTAATGAGTCCAATAGAAATCAGGACTGACTCACTTTAGAGTCAGTGCATGAAGCGTCTAAGGGAGGGGGGCCCCTTGACTCATCGATACAAGTCTATGTTGCTCAGGTCGGATGCCTCGTATCCACTTAACCCTGTGACCACAGTGGCCCCGGGACGGTTAAATGGCCGTCTGTAAAGTGACTGAATGTGGCTTGGCGGGATTAATCAAGCCTAACGACACATCTGTGGGAAAGCTCGCTGGGAGGAGTGTGCATCAATCACAGAGACTGGGCATCGCTCTAGCCCTATCCCGCTCCCCTCTGCTTCTCGTCAGCTGTATCGACCCACGCTCTGGGCCCTTGGTAATTAAAAGGCATTGATCTGCCTCCGCCGCAAGATGTTTGGATGCCATCATGTTGCACAGCACGCTGGGAAAAAACAAGTTTATGTGTGTATTCGAACATGTGTGTAAATGACACAGCTGTGAGGTGATCACAATGGCCTCTAGAGCAAACAATGTACATTCAGAGACATTTGTAATGTGTAAACTGTGATGAGTAAAACAATAAACACAGTCAACGTACGCTCCAACACAATTAGCATTTACTGGAGCCGCATTAAGATACACTGAAGAAAACCACCATATTTTACTATTTGTGTTGTTCTGCCGAAAACAACTAACCATTAACCAACAGTGGACTGGCACATTGTTCACAAGACTCGGTTTTCAATGCAACAAGGGCTTTCTGTGTTGTCCCCCTCAGAATGGATGCTGTGCTGCACTGGCTCATGGACCAGCTCCACTTCTGGTTATTAAATGTGCAAATGTATCAAATAACATGAGCTTTTCTCTGCTTCATTAATATGCAACACAGGTGTGCCATTTCCTCTCATATCAGCCCATCATTTACACACGACTTGCCAGGATTCATTTGAGCTCTGGCTTGATTATCCATCTGGCAAAATACCACAGGAAAGGTTTTAAGGTGTGCGCTCTCATTAAATGAAAATTGGGGGGGAAAGAAAAACAACAACCAATTGATTTTATGCAACCCCCAAAGCCCATCTTTCCCCTTTGCTCTCTTCCTTTATTCCGTCCGAGTGAACACAGTAAATCTAAGTGCCGCTAGATTGCCGACCCTGCACATTTTTCAACCTCTCCGAGAAACAGCCCATCAAACGGAGGAGCCTTGGCCCTCCAATAAATACCACCATGACACAGACTCAGCATCACAGCGAAGGCCCAACACCGAGCGAGCGCCACGCATGAACACAAACTGTTGATGGACACCGAGATGTGCTTCTAATTTCTGTTTATTCCCATCGTATCTCCAGATATGGCGTGATGTAGTGTAGTGGCCTTTCATTGCAGCCCAGCGACTGAGTTATGCTCGTCTGGCTGCCCATCTCTCCGGCCTCTGTCCCTCATAAATTGGATGAATTACCCAGGACAGCCCCCCCCCATCTCGCCATTAACCCTCCCCCCTTCTCTCTTCCTCTATCCTCTTCCTCCTGGACGAGTGATCAATTAGGGCCCTGTCCAGCTCGTACTGTGTGTCAGCAGTTTCCCTTTACCCATCTCACACTATGTCATTTTTCTCCTTTGTTCAGGTGTTGGACCAAACACTGTCAACTAAAAAGATAGGAAACGATCAAAGCTGGTACAAAAAAAAGAATATTTTTTTTTATTTTCAGGATGAGAAATGCTTGGTACAGATCTGAAAGGTTAGGCGTCTGAATGTGCTGAAAGGAGGACATCCGAATCCCAGTGAGAAGCTTGTTTCCTTCTGTGACAGGACGTGACTTTAGAAACAGCAGACAATGGAAAATAAATGCGCACAGCGAACAGGAATGTAATTTTAAACATATTGGCCCATTTTCTGATTGTCACATCTACATTTAAACAATTCAATTACATCACCACTTAAAACTGAGCCAATAGAAAGAGTGAAGAGGAAGCTGAGGGTTGACTGTTGTTTGCTCGACCCTCTACAACGGACCGTTAGCATCACTAGCTAGCAAGCTTAGGCTGTAGCTTCAGCTAATGTCATCATGCTTGGAGTGTCCGTAACTATTAATGGTCACATCATAATCCAGCAGGTCACTCAATTTCTATTGGCAGTTTTTTTTTTATTTTACAAATATATCCATTTATTGGTGTTTTGTTACGAAATGCTGCACTTGACGGTTACATTTAGTTTCATGAAACAACACGGAAACATAGCAAAGGACTGTGTTTTATGGATTTGTCACGAGTCGAATCTGGAGCAGCATCATGTCTCATCGCACAAACAGCACGGCCCTTTTATATCTCCACTTGCAGTTTTTAATGTGTCAAATTATGATTTTTGCTTTGGACATTTTGGGGTCAAGTACCAGCCAAGTGCCGGGAAATTGGCTTCTTCCATCAGAGAAGATTAAATACAGAAACATCATAACCATCAAAGTCATTAATCTGTCCAAAGCACTGGGCTGAAAAACTTCGGCAAAGCTGTTTGAACTCAAGCCGGTTCAAGTCACGGCTGAGATGGAGCCATTAAAGTCTGCCGAGTGATTGACAGCAGCTGCTTAAAGGTCATGATCAACAACAAATCTCTGCTGCATCTGTCTTTCTGTTCACAATGTAATGCACTGTTAGCTACGTTATTTTCATCATAAAGCAAGTCTTTAGTGATTACTATTGATCTTGAATTTATCATTCGTCTTTTTCGGTTGAACACATTCATCAGACTTTAATGGATTCCATTTCTGAGCCAACACATGGATGTATTAAAAAATCAGCCAAGTTTTTGTTGATTAATATTCATCATTACTTGGAAAAAAAAAACTTTATACAGTGTGCCGGCACAAGAATAAATTATAGTTAATACTGCAAGAAGAGACAAGAAAACTCATAGGTCTTCCTTTAAAGAGGCTGTGAGTAGGTTTCCGTGGTAACTGGACTTGTTAAATTTGGCACGCGTGTTTGGTTTGTCCATAAATATAGTAACAACATGGATGACTAATGTCCTCTGTGGTTTCAAAAGGGTCATAAAAAATAATACAAATAGACACAAATAAAAAGTTTTCAGACACTAACTGTAAAACAATTAAAACCCATTTCTGCTAATGTCCCTAAATCATCGACTCGTACACACGTTTAGTCATCTGTAACAGTCGCTCTATCTCAATGTTACCATTTAACCTCGAAGCTTTTAAGTCATCGTTTTATCAGCCAGACTCGCATTAATATCTCATCTCTCTTTAGACAGAAATTATTCATGAAGCTGTGAAGTCCTGAGGGGAGCTGACATAAATCTAATGCAGTATTCAGTGTCGGCGTTAACTGCTCAATGTGGCTCTCAAATTAATTTGTGTAGCCTGTAGTATTAGTAGCAGGTGACTCTGTTTGTGACTGGGTTCAGACGCTGCCATTACATTGTACATTGACCAGTTAATTCAGTTTCCCCGTCCCGATAAGCACTGCGCCCGTTCTTTTGATCTCTGCTGACTGCCGCAGATTGCCAATCGTCTCAAAGAGTTAAGGCCTTGGTTCTTGACTAAAAAGGATCTTTAATCTTTTCAAAGACTTATTAGATGTAAAATTATCCCACTTCTTTAAATTTAATAGTTATTAGGAGGTTGTGATTGAATAATAGATGAGATCCTCCAGATTGCTTGATGTTCCCTCAACTTTATGCGTACATCCGAGGCTCTGATGATGATGATACTCTAGTCTAGCTACTTTCACAGGAAAAGTCTTGTTCCTCCACAACGGCTCTTTGTTGTCTGTCCTTGTAAAACTCTCGCTCCACTTCCACGCATCACTTTAAACGATGCGGTCTTTTCTCGACATGTGGGAGTGAAGGCCTTTGCTAGAAAATAAAACACCAGTCCGCCTTGTCTTTTTTATCTGCCACCATCTGTCTGCCTGTCTCTTCCTTCCTTTGACTCTCTCAATCTCCCTTCTGCTTCAAGAGCCTTATTATCTGCGGCTGATATTTTCTCTTTCTTTGACCTGCACTGGCTAATCTTTGCTTTAATCTTTTGGGGAAGGTCTCTGAATTAACCACAATTCATTTCAGCTTGACAGGAATCTGATAAAGCACCCTGGTCGACCTAATCTTGTTTTTTACGTCACTCCGCTTGCACTCTCTCATCGTTTTCTGCTAATGTTTCAGATACAAAACAGGATTTATTGCAAAGAAAACCATTTGTAGTTTTTTTCCACAGTTCCTTGTGATCACAAATCAAAAAGGGCCTACAGTCCGCAGAAAATTATATTTCCTTGGATCGGGGCCCACTTCATCTTTCATCCTTTATTTAATTCCTTTCATCCGTCCTTCACACTTCTTTTTTTCAAACAAAGTCCTTGGAAATAGCCTCCACAAAATTAGGAGCCGACATAAGAATAGAAATGGTGCATATGATGTTGAAAACACTGAACGCCACCAAACACAAGCGGTCAATGACAGCGCCGGCAAATTTCCACTGATCAGCCATGCTTTCCGTTTCGTCCTGCTCCCGAAATCTGTCTGCCATGTATCGCACCTCCTCTAGGATGGCCTGAAGCTGGGGGTCTCCAATCCCCGAAGTGGAGCAGCCCCCCATCCCTCCGTGTCCACCTCCAAAGCCACCGCCACTGGACACCGTACTCGGGCAGCCCGTGTCCAAGTTTGGCGTCGGAGGGGGAGGGGAGCTGCAGAACTGAGACGGCAGGTGCGGAGGTGGGCTTCCTGCCACTCTGGGAGGTCCCGATGTCAAATTCCTCTGTACGGCCTCCGAAAGCAGACCGGGGTCGTCCATGCTCTGGAAGCCCATGTAAAGAAGGTTCCCGTTGTTGTTGGCGCTGGTTTGGGAGTGGAGATGAGGGTGTCCCGAGTGTAAAGGTCCGGCTTGTAGAGGACCCAGGTTCTGTGGGTGTAAAGGGTGGAGCAGAGGGTCCGGAGGGTTGGGAATGCTACCGCTTTGGGAGCCAGAAGAGCAGCGCCGCAGGTGCGGTGCACAAGGGGGTCTCTCCGGATCGTCGTTTTCTCCAGGACGCTTCATTCGTAAGAACCAAGCAACCCACTGCAACAGGACCAGCCGGACCTATAAAGAAAGAGAGAAAGAACCAGAGAAGAAATAAACCCTAACCCTCAGACCCTGAGGAAAAGAATGTGTATTTGTGTTGAAAATGTAACAATTACAATGGACAATAGAGACAAACAGAAATGTCTGTGATAATGATAATGATAAGTGAGTCATTAGACAGGAGAATACACAGAGATGCACCGCTTTGTCAAACACACAATAACATGTAATAACGTCAGATAACATGTAACCTCACAGAGGCTTGTCATTTAAAAGTTCATTGAATTTTAATTTTGTACTTCACTGACAGCTTGCTGCATCTACTATTGATAGATACCATTATTAGTCTCATATAATGACAAGTACAGCTCTGAATATTTGATAATATTTGATACAATTTTAATTGTAAGTTGTTAACATTGCCAATTTAGAGTTAGAACAATTTTCCTAGAGCAGTGTAATGTTACCTTAACCTTAAACAACATTTTTTTTTATTGCCCTATATACTGTAGATATTTCCTGCTATATATATATATATATATATAGCAGGAAATATCTGAGAGAGAGAGAGAGAAGTTATTATTATTAATGTTGTTATTATTATTATTAGTTAATGATATAGTAATTAGAGGTAATGGTTTAAATGAAGCCATGAAGCATGTATTCAGTGTTGATAAAAGATATGAACGTGTGGTTCATAAAAACACAAGAAGAAACCAAAGATAATAATAGGCACACTGTAAGCACTGAGCAGTGAACACACCCACACATCTCAACCTTCACATATCATCCACTCAACAAGGCTAATAGTCCCATTTGTTACGGACCGACAGCATTTCTGTTTTTGGCCTTGGCTGTTATTTTATGTCTATAAGAACGAGATTCACCCACGGGATGTCCAGTTTAATGCCTGCGGCTTCTCTTAAAAACATTCAAAGCAGTGAAGAACTCAGGACACACTAGGATTGTCTTTACCATTTTACAAAAACTTATTCAGTGGGCTCACTCTTTGTGCAAAGCCACTGATCACTATTTCTCTTTTATCTAATATGTTTTAACCTTATCAGGAAACTTTCTCATCTTATTAAAGCTGCAGACTACACTTGACTCAACAGTCTCCCAGCAGGAGGCCTGTTTCTAATGAGGAGGTAATGTCCCACTGACTTCTCAATTATCCTCTGCTCGACGTGTTTGGGCCGGGGCGCACTCTTGTTGCTGCTGGTTTTTGTCCATGTTGCAATTATGAAGTGTGCTGGTTCGATGGCCTCCTCTGAAACTCATCAATTAGTTGCTAATTGGCCATCAGACTTTCAGAATGAGCCATTCATCAACACTAAGCCCTTGCCACGTGTCAATACGCACCGTATCTGCACACAAAAACAAACTATAGCCAAATATTGATAAATGCTTCTTGTCAATTTTTGCTGCAGACAAAACAGATCACCACAAATTACATCATTAAACATTGTGTATAGATTATTTTTTCTTTCCGGTGTCATTATTGATTTTAAACCAGACAAGCACTTTGCTATTATCTTCAAAATGACCCTAAACACTTTTCCAAAATATGAAATGAGCAACACAGTAGACTTTTTGCACTTTTTTTTTCAAACTTTTGCATCTAAAAAAAAACATTTGAGACATTTTCACCGTCTCCTCTTATCCCGAGTGCTTTAAATCTGTGGTGAGGCATTTTGATGAGCGGGCTCAGACAGACTGACAGAGCCGGATGAGTCACAGCCGAGAAAGTGAGGGAACGAGCAGAGGAGAGGACGCTGACAGGTAGCAATGACAGATGGATGAAAAGGAGGCGAGCGCTGCAGAGTAGATATGACACGAACGCTGAAGTAAGAAATTAATAAAGGCGGCGGGTGATGTATGAGGAGCTAACAGCCATTTATCAGATTTAACAACCAGGTCTGCACGGTGTTGAGGATGTAAGTGATAATATATTTAAAATAATGATGAATAACACTCACCCATTTGGGCATGTTCCCTCCGTTCGGATCGTGGTGATGATATTGTAGGACGACCACTGTGGCTATGACCGACATGCCGACGATAATCATTATACTGGCAAAGTACTGGCCTGGGACGAGCACAGGAGAGGACAACGAGAGGTTTAGGTCACATTTTAGAACGATTATTGAAGTAGTAGTTGTATGTTAGAGTTGTTGAGGATATTAGCTCTTGATGAGAAATGTCAGTGCAGCTCCAGTGAAGGCCTGCCAGACATATTTACAGAAAAAAAAATCAATCTAGTGTAAAGATGTGTATTTCTAGTGTACAGTTGTTCTGGGGATGTGAGAGATTAAAAGGTTTCATTCATTAGTTCTTTTTCTTTAGTCTATCTTAGTGGCTTTGGGCCCGAGGCTGACAGTAGGTCATGGTCTGAAAAAGAGACTGGTTCTATAGGTATTAGTTTGCAGACTAATGGACTGGGCTTTTGAACAACAGAGAGCAGCCGTCTGAGATCAGTGAGCTACAAGAACCATGTCCAATCAATTCATTTAAAGAGACTAGGGAATTAAATTTTCCCCCGGGGATAAATAAAGTTAAATTGAATTGAACATACAAACTATACCCCGACTACCTGCGGAGCCCACATTCCTTTCCAATGACATGGTTCTGTCTGTGTTTTAACTAATTGTAGCCTATGTTCTGACCTGGCAAAGACAGCTTTAGTCAAAGATAATCTCTGTTGGCCTCTGTTATTTTTACCGTCTTCCTCTCATTTAGTAAAATTATAATTAGGGGAATGAACCTGAACACATCACTGTCTGTTCAGAAGCTGGTATTTCAGGAGCTACAATCCGTTTGTGTCCTTTCAGAGCCGGCGGAGGCAAGAAGTAAAAGACTTGCTGGCTCACAGTAAATAATTTGCTTTAAAACGTTACACAGGTCCTAATTATAATAAGGTTAGACTTTGTTGGAGGTTTGGTGAAAGGCCCCTCTTCCTTTGACACAAACGTTTGCTTGTTCACTGCTCATTTCAGGAGATGCACTGAGAACTGTCATCTCGAGCTCATACACCAGCTCTTCATTACCTCTGCATTCAACCCAACTTTCAAACACATCCACACTTTGATTTTAACAAGGCAACTTCTGAATCTTAATGTGGAAAAGAGACTGAATCTGTACTTCCATGTTTTCAGCCTTTCCTTTGATCTGTGTTTAGTGTACAACTACAAGGTCATTACAACAAAATGTATTTAAACATTTAACCAAATACTTTAGAACTACGTTCACCTGAGCCGTGTTAACGCGTAAATAATGTCACTGTCTTCCTCTGAAAAAAAGATTTATTTGAAAGAAATGCTTGAAGCAAGATTGTGGTGATTGCAACCGAGTTTTATTTTATTTTTTTCTGCGGGATTTTATTGGCCAGGATTTGTGTCTTTGAGATAAATTGTCACTGCATCTGGCTCTGGCTCTAGTTAATTCACTAAAAGATCATTTCCAACCGCAGACATACAGTCAATTTGGCCAATTAAACTTTAAGACAGAGTAGATGACAAAAATAAATTGTACTGTTTTGACTGCATCTTGTGTCTCTATTACTTTATGGAGAATTAAACAAGATGTATAAGTAAATGGGAAGGAGTTTCATATTGGTTTGTCTCAGTTAAGGTTCGAAGGAGACATTTTGTGCCCAGTTGAAAACCAATAAAGAGCACTTACCTATGAGGGGAACAGAGTCGGATGTCGCCGGCATGATCTCTGCGACCAGCAACATGAAAACAGTGAGCGACAGCAGCACAGTGATCCCTGCAAAAAAATCACAGACACACATTTCCGATCAATACTGAGGTTTAATCTTGTATCTGTGGTTTACAAAGAGAATCTCCTGCTTTGGGATGAGTTTAGGTTCGATTTATGTAAATAACCAGCTAATGCTTGTTTGCTGAAATCCTTTAGACGTAGTGTACCTCTACAGCACTTCTCTGGGGTGAGTACTATTCCTTAAGTTGTCCAAACTCCATCCCAGTTTATGCACTCGCACTCGTCTGCGTCTTAATTTATTCAACTCTGCTTTATCTGTCTCACTTTTCAACGTAGACAGAGTGCTTTGCTGGCATAACTCTACCAATTCAAATGCATTCAATTAAGCCACCAAGGTGATCGGGATAAAATATGAATGCCCTTTGAACGGAATAAGCAAATGAAAAATACTTCTATAATGCAGGTGTTCTTCCAAAATGAATGGACGCATTAATAATTTCCAAAATGGCCAGCCTTTGGTCACCATGCCTCCTTCATCAAACACAGTGACAGAGTATTTTCCTGGAAGGCAGTGTGTAAGCTCTCTGTGCGTAATCAATCCACCGGCTTTAATTACATCAATAGGTTAATTGGCCGTGTGTGTGTAAGGCTTGGCTTTTTTTTCCCGTTTGAGAAATGCTGCGTAATGCGTCCGGGACTGAGGTTACGAATATGTTTTGACGTCAGTGTCGCTGCTGTTTTGTCATTTGTTCAGGTTGAAATTAATTCTAGTTTTAAAGGAAGTCTAGTTTTGTTGACTCCTTGGACTATTTCCCATTTACTTAACATTTGGAGACACTCACTGCAAATTTTTTAAGTCATAGTTTTAAGCCTCGATATAAGAATTAATATGTCATAGAGTAGACCAAGTGTAAGTGAGTAAAGCTACTCAGATAAGACACTTCCTGAACACTGACTTATTACCAAATATGGTAATCACCTCTGGCTGCGTGACACAACAATCCATTGGTCCACTATTATTCAACTGTCTATCCTTCTGCCTTGTTACGGCACCGTTTTGTTGTCTTACTCGTGTCTCTCCTTGTAATTCTTCCTCTCTTCATTACGTTGTCCTACCTTATCTTTTCCGAATTTGTCTCATGTTCCTGTTTCCTTTGTGTTACCTTCCTTGCAGCTCGTATTTCTTATCTTTTCTACAGTATTTCATCCTTTTTTTCCCCGCACCCCTCAGCCCCCCACATCCTTTTTTGCCGAGCTTCTTTCATCCTTTTCGGCGCGTTTATTCTGAGATAGAGCCTGGCTGTTTCTCAGAGTTATATTTTTATACTGACACACCTCACATTGGGACTCTCTAGTTGGGAAAGTTTGGGTTTGTAGCCTTTGTTGCAACTTTAACCTAAATCTTTCCCCTGGCTTCTCGGAGTCCTTGATGCAGCTCATTTTCTTTCTCGTGTCTGTACCTCGTTTGCACCTGGCTTTTGTTTCTTTCATGCACTCACCCAGAGAGATCTTCTCCCCGGAGTCGGCCGGGAGCACAAAGATAAGGAGGGTCATGGAGGACAATAGCACACAGGGGATGAGCAGGTTCAGGGCATAATACAACGTCCGCCTTCTTATTGTTATAACAAATGTCACATCGGGGTACGGCTCCTTACAGCAGTCGTAGAAGATCTCATTTCTGGTCCCAGGGACTCCTACAAAGAAAAGGTTATAATCAAAAAATGGTTTGAATTTGACGGGACACAAGAAGTTCAAAGAGTTTTTATCCACTCACCGATGAGGTCCCACTCTCCATTGGGCATGTATCCCGAGATGTCAGCATCAGTCATCTGGAGGTCGAGCAGCCAGCCGTCGTAGGTCCACGAGCCAAATTTGAGCTCGCACTTTTGGATGTCGAACGGGAACCAGCGGACGTCCACGTTGCATGTGCTCATGAAGATGCCTGGTGATAAAAGATGGGCTGACATGTGGCTAAAAAGGTCTTTTCTTTCACATTGTCCTTTGTTTGTGTCAGGCTTGATGTAAAAAAGCTAATGATGGTAGAAAATCCCTAAATGCAGCCATTTACCATTTTATCAAAGACTGTTTATGTTAATAACTTTGTGATGCCTAACTTATACACACCCAACATATCTCTTTTATTATATTATAAGGTCATGTTAAGGCACAAATAACAAATCATATGACCCTGACTTTGCTGATTCCTGTTTGATCATTGCTTTCTGCCCATTAAAAGGAAATATACTATACATACAAGAATATAAAGTTTTAGTTTCTGACAGCAAAGGGACAGATTTTTAAAGTGCACCATTGCTACAAGCTTCTGATTTCCCATGTGTACAAATACAGACATAACACATTAATATTTCATGTTTTTGCAAAAATCTTGAATAAATACTTGAATAACTTAATTAGGACTGGGATACACAAGTTATAAAGAGTTAGAGAGATGCACATTTAATTAAAGCAGTGTTGACGCGTTCAGTTCCCAAAACAGTATTTACACAGACGACAAACTGACAACCCAGGATTTCACAGAAACTCAGCTCTGAAACTTTTGAAAGGAGAAGGAAACACTGAAGGAAAGCAGAGAAATTTCAAATATCTATAAAATGTTGGCAGCAGCATTGTCAGTCATATGAGCTCTCAAATCTTCTCCTCTGCAGAGAACTGTTTGTGCCTCAGAAACAGAAACACACGAACACTGACACTGAGAAATGTGATTGTGCACAGTTGTCTAATCTGATTACCACCTTTGTTATGCAAAATAAAACCACTCTTATGCAAAGGCACACGCAAGCACAAATTTATATATATATATATATATTTTTTTTTTTCTCTGCTTCCAAAAGAAAAGGACTCCTGCCGATCGCTGACAACTTTAAGAATAATCACTGAAACAAATGGATAAAAGTCCATTGAGATGTGCTATTCAGTGTTCATTGTGATCTGGGAACATGCAGGTCACCTTGAGAAGAGGAGAAGAAGAGTTTGTTAAAGAGTCATTGTCTGTTAAGAAAGTAAGCGACTAAAGGACTCCAAATGAGTTTCTTTTATATAGACTTCCTGGCCTTGAAACTAGTCTTAGAATAATAACTACACATTTTCTGAAGCACCTGACTTTGCATTATGGAGATTACCTCTGTGTAATTACTCCTTTTAAAGACTCTTGCAGGTCTAAGCCACAAATGTACTCTGATTAACTGCAATCAGCTATGCATTAGTCAGGCCTCCGCGCAACCACATACACTGTTAATTTTAACTCCCCCTTCGATTGTAACCTTAGAGAGGACACCTGTATTGTTTTCTACAGTCTTTCTCAGAGCATATTCCCAAAATAAACTCCATCATTTTGACAATGGCAGCACAAAACCACAAGTTGTCAACCACAAATGTCACATTGTGCCCCATTTTCCTCAAATACCCATTTACTTATCTCCTAAACATAACAGTCTGTAACCTTTACCGCTGAATAAAAAGGGTTGTGCAAATTAGCATATGCAGCGACAGCTCCAAGCGGTCGTCTTTGAATTATTTACACTGTGTCAAACTCCCAGACTCTGTGGCCGTCACCCGCACACTCGCTGCTTTTTATTTACTGACAATAATAGGCCAGTGCAGCCGCTTAGAGCCACAGCAATCTCTCTGCCTTACTCTGCTGTGTCTTTTCTGTTTCATTTTCTATTTTCTCGGCGCGTTCATTCGTTCATTCACTGAGCCAAACCACAACTTCAGCTTTTTTCTTCTCCGTAATTGGCCCTTGTTCAAAAAGGCAGCATCACAGAGCTTTATCTGCATCCACTGCAATCCTGTTAATAAACATGGCCACTTAAAAGAATTGATACAGCAGCTTTGTTTCACATTGGGATCCTTGATTTGAATTCACAGGACCAGTTCAGCTTCCTGCTAATGTTAGAGGGGGATTCTGCTTGTAATCTGCCGTCAGGAGAAAAAAATCCTAAGCTAAGACTTGTGGGAATTTACACGGGGCTTACACAGGTTTAAGGATGAGCAATGAAGGAAGGAAGGAAGGAAGGAAGTGAGAGTCTACTATTTATAGGTATAACTTGCAGTAAAAAAGGGAACTGGAGCTGTGAGGAATGGTGTTTTGTTGTGATAAAATATTAAAGGAACAAACAAAGAAAATGAAACCTTATCACCTCAGAGAAGGACGCGATAAGGGGATAAAGAAAAGATTTGAGACCTACCTGGAGGTAAGAACTCCGCGTAGCCGCTGGAGTTGACCAGGATGTTGGTCTTAAAGGTGGAGTCGAAGTCATCATCTGCACTGAGGAAGGACAGGGCGGAATAAATCCTTGTTTTCACAAAGCTTCGTGGTACACTTTAGTTCGGTGCCTCACACTTTTATTTCTGTTTCTATTGTCAAAAATAATTCAGGAAGAGAACCAAAATAAGCATACAGGTACTAAAGATTGAAGCCAGTCATACTGCTTTGTGTTGATTGACAGATAATCATTGCTGCAAACGGGAATAGAAAAGGACAAACACCAGACAGTTTCTTCAAGCTTGTCTTGCTCCTTTAATAAACACATTGTATAAACTTAATCCCGATGTAGCATCTTGTATCAACATCTGTTTCTGCTTTTGGTTGGAGAATTCCTTTCATTGCATTATATGTCAGTGTTGCATAAAGCACAGGTCAGTCAGATAAAATGTAGGAAGCGCTCTTGAACTTTCGGTTTGGAGTTTAGAGACACATTTACAGAACAACCTACATGACTCTCATATGGCACTAGCCAGACAGGAACTCTGTTATCTTAATCTGTAGTCCCCTAAACAGATCAAGGAATTAGACACAAATTATTTGGTGTTTAGAAATAAGATTTGAAAAGAAAACCCCTGGTCTTCTCTACATTACACCTACACTTTATTGTATAACAGTGCTGCTTTATATATTATTACTATGTTCAGTGTTTGTATTTCTGAATCACAGTATGTTTATAGTGTTTTATATGTTTATGTGTGTGTTACCTGTTGTACAGCAGGATGTCCGGTGTCCATATCTGGTCAGTGGTGAAGCGGAGGTTTTTAACGCCCGGGTGCTCGGTCTGGTTCCACTGAAGGTAATGGTCGAACCAGCTCTTAAAGACAAGACGAGGTGACTTTAGACTTTCATTATGAGTTCATGATCAGTGCTCAAGGTATATTAGTTGATCTTTTGAAAAAAATTATGTAGTTTAGACATTTAAAAAAAAAATGTAACCTATTTATCAAGTATTAACCGAGCATAAATGACAATCCCTTGAATCCGACTTGGGCGAAGCACATCAGTGGCGTTATATTCTTCATTGGAGTGTAAATGTTTAAAGGGTCTAGGTTATGGACCACATGTTTGTATTAAAGACATTGAAATAGCACTTATAAAAATGGCTGTTGCTTTGACCTCGTGATGCTGCACATCCATTAAAACCTCAAAGCCCTTTAAGTCCATCGAGGCTCTTACCATTCGGAGCCACATGTTCGAGGTCAGCACCTGATTCTTCTCATCCTGAAAAACATTCACACTTGTCTCAATAGAAATAAATACATCTCATACCATATTTAAGCTCATGAAATCAGCATTTAAGCATTTCCAACTGAATACACAAAACATGCTTTAATCTCAGAAGGTCTTATCACTTGTAAAAGGTTTAAACTGAAAATTAAAAACACCACAATCTTTAGCCTTTATCCTGTAAATGCAGATCAGAGATAAAAACAGGAGCTTAAATTGAGCCTTTGCAACTTTAAACATTAAATACAATGTCCAAATGCCTTCTGTGTAACCACTGACTGTGACCTGGACGACTGAGAATCTATACAAACACGACTTCTCTGTCCCATTACTTTTCTGTAAATATTCTTTTAACTATTTATTGAAGAGTCCACGGCCAAACTACACACTGCAGACACTTTCACATCATATTTATTGAAAAAAAGCATATCCTCCACCTCCCGAGCCACCTCCCACATTATCAGTGGACTCTGGTTCTTATTTTTGCTCAGGGGACGTCCTGATCTCATTAAGTTAAACTAAGCTAAACCTGTGTGCCCTTTGAGACAATGGATAAAGTAGATAAGTCTTAGACATGATCAGGTCTGGTTTATGAAGCCTTGTGCCTGAGCTGCTTTTCCCTCCATTTGTCCCTTTGAGACTAGTTATTACTAACAATTACACCAATAAGCCTACAGATTTCCTCAAACAAGTTCCTCTCTGTACACTTTATATCCCTGCTTAATATATAGTCACAATTAATTCCAAAAGCATTGTGTGGAGATCAAATATATGACAAACACATAAGATTAATGTAATGTCCAGACATTAGCCACTGCATCTCTAAATTTATGGATATATAGATGGTTTAATACGTCTTATTCTTATTGTATTGTATGGTTGATTTTTTTCCCCCCCAAAGGCATGCAAGATTACCCCATGTTTTCGTAGCCTCTGACAGGGCTCCCACAGTCCTGAGATTATTTTCTATTAATAAACATACTGCTGCTGAAACAAGCGGGATCCAGTCACATTGACAAAAGCTGGAAGTTTAAACCATGTTTTTTTGGCTTAGAATTATAAACTGCAATGTGTAAATTATATTAATACAACATATGGCCTCAAACTTGTCCAGTATCCTTCAACATACCACGTCCATGATCTGGATGAGGCTGAGGGTGAAGACCACAGTGAGGGGGTGGGAGTCGTTACCCACTGGTCGCTCCATCCGGTTGTAGTCCTTTAACAGGTTCTTCAGCAGGCTCCTCTGGTGAGGGCCCTGCAGCGATACTGTGGGGCCAAACACACAGACAGGACAATTTAAATATGACACAAACCTCGAGGGGAAAATTCAGTCACAAATCAATCAGAAGCAAGCATTTGTTCAGTCCATTAAACTTTTGTGATGGGTTCAAAGAGAGAGGAGAGCACACTGCAGAGTCAGACGAGGGGGAGAGAAATGATGGTAAACGTATTAAACAAAATATGAGTCGTTAGGAAAGAGGTCACAGCTGCAAAATTACTTCAAATGAGTTTAACCCGAGAAGGATTGAAACAGTGACTAACCAATCAGCAGTTTTTAATGGAAAGTTCTTGATTTTTACAAAAGAGGTTCAAAGAAATGGATAGAAACTGTCTATAATTGTCAATAATACACTATTATTTTGAAGCACACAGGAGCAACAACACAACAACACGACCGCGGTTTAATCTGTTAATTGCGTATTCATAATTTAAAATAACCCCAGTCTGTCAGCAACATAAATATATAAATATCCTTTCTTTGCCGCTCAGTGAAATAGACATTATGTATCTCTGTGTTTTTATATGTTTCCACTCTATTTTCTCTGTCCCCTTTTAGAGCAGTATGTTTATTGCCTTTGCTCCCGTCTGTAATACATTAAATATCCATAAGAACATAACAGACCCACATTTATAAAACACCGAAGTATCCATCCAAAAGAGCAAGTGATGAAACTACGCAGCAATACAAAGACTTTTGTCGGGTTTTAGCAAAAGGCCAACGAGGTTAACAAGTAAACAGTGCCACTCAATGAAACTGAAATATTATCATTAGTATTAAAAATCGAGAGTGAAAATGACAAATGGCAGTAATAATGTGAGGGAGCAGCCGTGGCGCTTGGTAAACAAGAATCTAATTAGAACTAGTGGGAAGTCTTATCGGGACGTAATTGGCACTAATGAATCTGTAATTAGCTTAGTGTGAACGGCTCAGAGGTAATGCACAGAAGACGTTGAGTAATTATGTTTATGGATTTCAAAATAAACTGAATGGACTCAATGGTACCGTGGAGACATCTTTTCTCTCTGTTATCTAGTGTTTTTGGTTTGTTTGTGCTCATCAAGGATAGAAAGGCTTCTGTTTGTTTAAATGTGTAAAGATTGTGCTTGGATATATCAGCAGAACGTATCGACTTGTTTTTTTATTTTGGAGACTACATTAATTTTGTTTTTTTCTGCCGCATTTCAACTTTCATCTTAAATTATGAAGCAAAGAAAGAAGCTAAATTGTATTTTTGTTTGTGGCGCAGACATTTTAAATAATCATGTCCAGAATTTCAAAAGATCATGTTGGCTTTGAGAAGATTTAATTTAATAGAAAAAGAGTTAATCAGACCCTCACTTTGACCTGACCAGGGTTTTCTTAAGGGTTGGCAGTGTTCAATCACCTGAAACATGAGGAGTTTAAATCCACCAGAACCAATGGCAATGACAGACATCTGTGCAGCTACGCCTCTGGGAAATATGCCCCCAATGTGAAAGTCATTCAGTAGCAATGTCTTGAAATGTAATTTAAAATATAGTGTTGTACTGAAGAGCACACTGACCAAGACCAGAGTGGACTCAGACCGAGGACTGGCTCAAACTGTGTCTGGACCAAAACTAACTGCATAGTGTTTAGTGAAGGATGGGATACATAATAGAGTCTTAGTCCAAGTCCAGACTCATGGAGGTTAGTGCTTGTTGATGGAAACAGAGTTAGTTCAGTCTTAGTCCGAACCCATACAACAAGATCAAGATCATCTTCTTTTAACTCAAAATCAATTTTTTACTCAGTCTGTCTCAATCTCAGAAATGGAGGTCTTGGGATTTTAAATCAAGAACGTCTAAACCACAAGAGATTTCTTTGTCCACATCATTCCACTCTCAGCCTCTTTCACCAAACGCTGACCTCTCTATGAGTCTGGACCTGGTCTAAGACTGGACTTACGAAAATTCCCTGGGATTTCCACTAATGTAATAATCCTGTCTTGATCTTGTCTCGGTACACAGGTCTCTGTCATGACTTGGTCTAAGTCATTGTGGTCTTGACTGAACACCATACCCATTCTGAAGCCCTATATTCTTCGCCCTAAACTCTTTCTTTTCCTCGTTCGGGCTGTATTTCCTGATTCAAAGCCTAAAAACCCCTTCACTCTTGTTGGTCTCCGTTGGGAAACTTGCCCAGATCTCTGTCATTTACTGCCAGTCTTTACGTTGAGCTTTCCCAGAGCGAGACCGTCTGCTCGGCTGCTGCAACGCGTCCACTCAGCACACACCACACAACACGACGCGCAGCGGGGGGGGGGGTTAGGATGGAAGAGCCGATCTATACGTGCAATCTGATTGATCTATGTGACTCGTTCTGAGTGAATGTGTCTGACACTAATGCAGAATCCAAACGAGAAATTGAGCTCAGTTGAATGAGAAGAGAAGATTTGAAATTAAACAAATGCTGTTTCAGATTAATTTTTTTTCCTCTGGCTATAAATGTCAGTCAGTGCTCAACAAAATGCACAGGCAGCATCAGAACAAGCCACAAATCCCAAACAAACAGGTGAGCCCTACTTTAATTCACTTTTGTAATCATCCTTTTATATATTTCACAGCCTAAGCACAACCACACAAGCCTGAACTTTAATAAAAATCACTCTTTGAAAGCAAACGGGTGCATTATTGAAAATGATAAAATGTGTCCTGTAGAGATCTGTGTTGGCTCACCGTGGATCAAAGCAGAGAATCCAGAGAGGAGCAAAGCCGCCGAGCACCACATCCTTTCCTTGTGCCGAGAAGAGCGCAGGAAAAAACTGTAGGTGTAGGAGTAAAGAGGAGTGAGGAGGAATCAGGGAATGGGGGAGTCCAAAAAAGGAGGAACGGGCAAAAGGAAACAGGGAAAGGCGAAGGGAGGACAGTGTGGAAGCCGCTGGTAAGCCCCCCCCTGCTTCTGCAACCAGTCGGGATCGGAGGACAGCAGCGTGAATGAAACGAGAGAGAAAAAGACAGGGAAGAGAGGGGTGGGGGGATGTGGAGGAGGAGAGGGTGGCTCTGAGCTGTGTCTCCTGGTCTCGATGGAGGTGGGACTAAAATGGTGAGCGTCAGGAGAAAAAGCATATGACAGTGACTGGAGGCAGAAGGTTGCAACTCAGGGCATTGGTTAGATTAGAACTGACAGGACACAGTTTTAGAACAGTCCCAAACAGAGTCAGGGGGAAAATAAGGTAAGAAACTGAAGGAAAGTGTGTAACAGACAAATGGAGCTGATGGTTTGCTGTTGCAACCTGTGACTAAAACCATTACAAAGTGCTCACCTCACAAGGATTGTAGTTTTTCATTGCTCTAACCTAAAATTCTTAGACTTTGAGGTCCACAATTCACTGTTATTTACTTTTTTTATGTGAAATTTGAGACTCTGAGATGATTTTTTTTTAAATGAGTAGCCATCTGGGTGCAGTTTTTAAGCTTGAAGGTGTTTTATTTCTCATTAAAGTGTTCTCAAGTGTCTTCAAATCCAGATGCTGCTACACAGATTAAGTGTAGCATGAATTATGTGAATGAAAACCCACACATCGAGTTGACTGCAGAGTAATGACTCCAAAGGTATTCACCAAAATCCAGACCGATGCAGCCAATTCATTCAAATAATAAAATCAGTCTTTTATAAGTTCAGATCAGAGCTTATAAAAAAAGTCCAACTAAACAGTTTTTTTTTATGTTAAAAAGCAATGAAAGAGTGAAAAACCCCGTCAGGGCTGTGTCTCAAGTGTCTCACTGAGCTTTAATCCGATCAGAAAAACTTATTTAAAAAGTGAACAAAAGAGGTAAAAATTGGGTACTTGGATAATTAATACTTGGGTTATTTTAGAGACGAGTGATCTATGGACAAAAAGGACTCTTTACACATGAATGTTGGACCAGTTGGGCAAATCTGAACCTGAATGGTGAAACATGGCAGAATTTGTGCAGCTCGTTTGTGTCAGTATCTGAGGTTAACTGCGCCTGTCGCTGGTTACACACGTCGTGTTAGGGTCACGCACCACTGGCACTGAAACACAGATCTGTGCCCGTCACTGGCGTCGACTCGGATCAAACTGAGGCAAAAGCACCCAGTTCAAGACCATGAAACATACAATACAACCTGAAGAGTAGAACGAGCACAGACAGCAGACAGGTTAGGAAATGTAAGATTATGAAGAAAAGAAAAAATCTATTATACAAAAAAAGACCCACTTCAAATGAATCAGTTAAATCAAGTTAACTGCATATACTTATATCATATTTAGTATTTGGACTACTTTGTTGCTTTTCCATTGTTTTGTTAAAATGTTTTGCTATTTCAATCATTTTTAGGCAATGTTCACACTTAATTTAAAAAGTGTGCTTTATTTTTGTACTCTTAATAAGATCTGTAATATTCATAGTAAAAGCAACAGAAGGCCTACAGCTGTAAAGCCAACACAGTATGTCACATTAGAGGAAATGAACAGGATTTTTACCATAACAAAGCATGCCATTAAAATTACTGTTTTTTTTTCTTGAATAATTTTGTTGTGAATGTGAATATTTATGACGATCCCATCTTAGACATGCTTCTGTCATTTAGCGGTGACCCCACTCAAATGCTCATGGCCCACACTGGCCTAGATGTGAAAACTGCAAGAGACGCTGAGTTTTCGAGACCATCATGCATCTGGCTCCAGTGTAATTGAGAAAATGCTGGTCTCTGCAGGAGGCCACGGGAAATGTGCACAGTTAAACTACTCCTCATTTGTCCTCGCGAAATGCTGATGCAAAGACAGAGGGAGGAGGAGGAGGAGGAGGAGGAAGAAAGAGTCGGACTGTATAATAGATTACCCTATTACTCGTGCTGCCCTTCGGTATTACCCCTCTCCAGAGCGGCCTGTCAGACATCCACTGTGCTCTCGAGATGTGCATTCATGCTCGGATGCGCACACACGACCGAGAGTGGCCCTCGGAGGCGCCAAGAAGGATGGCCAAGTCTCTGGATAGAGCAGGTTAGAGCCATGGCCGATGCATCATGTTGAAATGACTTCCTAAATGTGAACAAAAAACACTGTGGGTTCATCTTGAAGTGAAAAAAACAGTGTGTGAATGTGTGTGTGTGGTCTGTTATGCGCCAATATGACACTGAGCCAAAACCAAATTCAATACGCTTCATAAAAAAAAAAAAAACAGACTTGGGGGGAGGGGGGGGTATTGAGGCGTGGGTGACATCTGGTGGATTGTCCCATTACTACAGTCCACGAGGAGCAGCAGTGAAGCGAGGTGAGGGGTGTTGTTAATTAAGGAGAAAAGAGGGAGCTGTGCTGAACGGGACATGCGAGAAGCGAGAGCCAGAGAACCATAAAAACCGGGATAATTAGGAAGTGTTAGTGGCAGAGGAATGAAAGAATGTGCTGTGAAGGGATTAGTGAAGATCAATGGTGGATAATGTGAGCCTCAGAGAGAAGGATAAAGATTATGAATGTAATGATAATGCTAAAGAACAACTAACATTTTGCATTATTCTGTTATGATTAATCCTCATGTTGGACTCTGTTTTTACCTGATGCCATGTCTGTGTTGGTCTTCCTGCCCCTCCCTTTTTACTTCTTCATAGTCCTCAGACTGGAGAGTATAAAAGTCATGTTGTTCCATTTCCTCTTCCCTTTTGTACTAATTCTTTTGGGCAGGAGCTGTAGGTCCACCAACATGTTACAAGCTTATTGTCAATGGTTTGTCAGAAGATCATTAAAGCAACACGCTTTTTTTGACTTAGCCACTAAACGACTCTGTCCTTAATTAAACTTACATGTGGTGGTCCTGGTTTTGTATAATGTGTTTTATGTTAAAAGTTACATAGTGTTGCCTCTACACAGAGCAGGGTGTTGGCTGTTCAATCAATGTTGCCTGTAGGCCTACAACACAGCATTGACAAAAGCTCTGTAAACTGAAACGGTCACACTTTATTTTACCCTTCACTTGAGACATTGTATATACCACCTTCTGTCACAAATTGTAAGAACATGTAACTACAAAGATACATTCGTACCCTAACCCTAAACAGTAAGTACGCATAATACCAAGTGAGACTTTCCGTAACAATGTGATGTAGTAAAGTAACATAATAGATGTACATGAAGACAAAATTAGAAAAAACAAACAAAAAGAAAACCCTGAGCCAGAGATTTAGCTCTTTTTTCTGAGCTTTTAACTAAACCACCCAAAGTGGACTAATTAAAGTTTGAAAAGATTATTTATTTTAAGTAGGTTTTACTAAAAACATGTCCTTTATGAATTTGAGGTTAAAAGGTTAAATTTGGGTCATTTTTACACCAGATTTTCAAATATTGTGTCAAGTATGAACATAAAAGTTATTAAAAATAACAAAAAACCCAAAACATATTAGCTTAAACATTATATATTACATTAAAACATGTAATCCTCTTTTTGTCTCCACTTGGGGTCATTCATTTTGTCTTCTCTATTGCGTTTTAAGCACTTTCCAATTGATTTTGAAATCAGCATTTTCTCTTTTTCCTTGCTTTTTATTTTCGTTAGTCACTGTCCCGCCTCTAATTGCTGCTGGGCTGCACTAATGGCCGTTGCCCTGACCTGGCAGCCCGACAGCTAAACCCTCTCGAAGCTAAATGCTGAATGCCACCGTCTGACAAAGCAGTCGTCCGGACTCGTGCTGCTACTGCTGCTGCGCTGTGGGTTTTTAATTACTCTGCTGATTGGATTAGGCCTTCCCTACGTCGACCACACACCCCCTTTACTTAATACTATGTGGTGCTTATCGACGGATGCAGCACATACAGCCACTCGGGGGCCTTTGGGGAGGGTCTGGATGAAGTTGAGTGGATGAGTGTTCTGCTGATATCGTGAAAAGTCCACTGCCAATAACAGTTTATGTGTGAAATAATGAAATCAATCAACATTTTAGAGGTAATACACTGATTATAGTCATGGCCTGGCCCAGAGTCAGACGTGAAGATCAATATCGCTCTTTTGCTTTTAGACCAAAAAAAATGGAAGGACGTGGCTTAATTTAAAAGTTGCAAGCTCAATTTGTCATGTGGCTGCCAAATAATGTCACATTCTTGTTTTTACTGCTCACTAAACACCACATTTAAAGATGCAGTAGGCAGAATCTGAAATGTGTCCTTACGATTGTAAAGGGATGTTTCTATTTGAGTGTGATTAGCCATGGTTAATGTGCAAGAGGAGATTTAGCTGTAAAACTGTGGCAATAAACTGAAGTAAAACAAGATTGTTTCAGGTTTATTCAACACTATTTAAACTTAATTTTTAATTTAAACTGCTGACAGCTTGCCTAAAAAGCATTGTTTGGAAAAAAATAAATACAAAACTCTTCTTCTTGGAAGATCTATCACAAGAACAAGACAAGCTTCATTTGAGAAATATTTTTGTGTTTTTAATTCCTCTTCTCATTTTTGGTCAATTCTTTGTCATCATCATGACAATGTCCCCAACCATGTCAGGACAAGGAATGTGGATTATTATCAATCAATCAATCAATCAATCAAATTTTCTTCATATAGCGCCTTACAACAGCCAAAAGGTGCACAAGGCGCTTTCCAAGAGGATGTATCTGGATACTACGAGCATCCTTGGGTCTTTTACTTGAATGTTTTTGGGGATTTAGCATCAATCTTCTGTCACTGCTAAGATAGGTCTCGCTAACAGATGCAGAAAGCGCTCAGTTAAATCGAAGCACATGGCTAATTTGCATTAACGAGTCCAGCTACACTATTTGTGCTTACTTACATTTTCCATCTCTTTGCAGAAACCAAACCAATAAAAAGTTAACATGACAACCTATCTCTGACAAATTTAGCGTCTTTCGAGTCATCATGGCCATTATTAAAGCTGCTCTTGGAGCTAGCATTAGTCCTCATGCATTGCATTGAAAGGAAGAAACCAATTTGGCCTCAGTTGGAAGAAAAAAAAAAGAAAAAAGAGTCCACCCATCTTAATCTGCAGTGATCTAAAGTTTATTTAAATGAATTGGGTGCTAAATATATTGCCTAATACTAACCTCTGGTCTTTAAATTCTAAAAATGACTTAGCGCAGATTGCATCCATCTGAAGAAGCCATTTTATCTCTTAATAAATGCTTCCCCACAGTTCAGAGGCAAGCAATTAATATCAGGAGCAGAAGATAAACTGGCTCGCACTAAGACTTCGCTCAGGGCCTCGGAGCTCGCTGCCATTTGCCAGCCACAGCAATTAGTGCACTCAAAATATCCCCAGTTTAATTTCAGCTTCTTAACAGTCAACGGATGATTTGCAATAGAAAAGACTAATTGCGAGACGGAGCTGGCTACGGGCCACACAAGTAAGAAGAATTGACATACTTAGACGACCAGCTCCTGCCACAGGATTTATAAGCTCTTGGCTGCGTGTTTGAATTAATTTGAAGCTTTGCAGATGTGCGTATATCCTGTTGGCGTCTCGGTGTTAAAGGGACAACATCATTTCAGGAGGCCTCTGCGGCAGAAAAGTTTGAGATGAGATGTTTGTTTGGTGCAATCATGAGGTTTAGCCAAGACTCTAACCTTGATATACATACATTAAGAAGTTTTAACTGAGTCCAAAATGCCACCTGAGAGAACCAATCTATTAAGACATAACTGTTAAATGGACAAAATTGTTGCTAATGGCAAAGTGTGAGAACTAATCCCATTCAGAATTAGGCCCATGGCCAAAGACTTGTGTTTGACCAAGATGTATTTGCTCCTAAATTGAAAAGTAATAACTAAACCAGAACATGGAACAAAACCTTGTCAACACATGTTGGTCAGAAGCAGTTGGTGGTGCTGTGCAATGTTCCCTCACATCAAAAAGATCCAGGGTTTGACTCCCGGCAGGACGGGGCCTTGTGGAGTTTGCATGTTCTCACCATGCTCGGAGTGGGTTTTCTCCAGGTACTCTGGTTTCCCCCACCAACATTAAAAACATGCCAACCCCCTGGTGGCGGCTGCCGACATTAAATTTAGAATAAAGTGATAAAAAATGTAACCAGGGTAAAGACAAATCTAATCGAGGACTGATGACAGGGCTGAGTGCATAACTAAACCTAAGAAAAACAGGTCTAAACCAGGACTAAACCCAAGTAACTCTGAAAGACTAACCTGCTGCAGACCAGGGTAAGTTTTTGATGGAGTGTACAAACACAACCCTCTGACCAATTATGTCACTTATGCCACAACGTCCAGACGGTGATTGTTTTGTGGTAAAGAAGACATGTTGTAGCACAGGGCCAAAGTCTAAACCATGACTAAACTGAACCAGTATTAGGGTTCAGTAATTAACTAAGTATTATTATCTAAATGTGACAAGGCTGTTGAGTGAGTTCAGTGCAATTACTTTAATAACTGAGTTTAAATATACTCACACGCTCCACGACAATCATAAAATAAATAGATTGATCTAGATTGATCAAACTAGCATTGTAGATTTAAGATTCACACACGCATTTTTTGTAATCTTTGATTTCCTCAGAACAGCACTTCTCCACAGTAGTTTGTGTTCTCTCGATGTGACGTCCGTGACCCCAGCCCTGGACTCTGCATCTGTATTTACCACAACGTTGGACTCAACAGTGAAATCCAGACGATGTACAACAGCTTCTTAAGTCTTAAAGCAGAGTTGTTTTTTGATCTATTTTCCCAGAAGAAGTATAAACGTTTAATTTTTACCTGTACACACTTGTGCTCCCTTGTACCTTTCCCCCAAGTCTTCCCATAGACATCTTCAGATTAGATAATGACGTCTTTATCCTGCTACTATCCGGATGCAGCCGCCCCCACAGCCCCCCTGCCCCTCTGAATCTTTTTCCATTTAGACTCTGAGCTCTATTATCTGGACACCCATCTGTCGCTGGGATTTAGATAAATAAAATGATGCAGTCCAATGTCATTGTTATGACTTTAATGCTACGTCCACTGTTCAGTGCATATTGTTTGGTTAATGGGTTTGATTTTTTTATAAGCTCATAAGTATCAGATCTCCTCGGTTTGATTAATCTGCCATACTAATCTGCAGAATTGATATTAAAGACAAGCATAGTGCTATGGAGATTATATTTTGTGCTTTGAGTAAGTTTTGTAACTTATTCGAATGGGAAAAAATAGCAGCAATTGGTTCAGTTTCATGTGAAAAAGAGACGTAAAAGGCATCCTCTTCCGACTTATTTAGGACGTCTGCGCTGACACCCACTTACATCTGCCAATCCCAGCTAAAAAAAACTCGGACAGATGACTGGGTCGTTGACTTTGCTTCATGCAACATCTGCAACTTAGAGTCTTTGCAGTCGTTAAGCCTCGGGCTTTAAGGAGGACGAAGGCGACAACGGGATGGACAGAGCAGGAAACCGCCAAACAAGGGAAGAATATGCCAGAAAATGTAACTGATATGGACTGGTTTAGTGCCAGTGTCGTCATAAGCAGCGGAGTTCATAACCTTGAACCTATGGGAGGAGCTCTAGGGCACTGAGGCGACTAATGGATTGTTCAAAGTTCCCACAGAGACAGAGCAATGAATATTTTTTATTTCATTCATGTGTCGGACTTGAAATGAATTGACAGAACCTTTTTTTGAGGGAATATTCTCACAGTGAAGGAGTTTTACTGAAGACACAGAAGGCTTTTACTTAAAGCATCCCACTGTCGGCCAGACAGATGTGACCTTCATGCCCAGACGAGGACCGAGTCCAGTTTCTGAGTCAGACTGGGGTTTATTTGTTTATAACATTCGGTTATAAGAGGGATACCTGACCAAAAGGTAAGAATGCAAGTACAAAATATGATTTTGATTTGTGGACAATAATAATTAATAATCAAAAGATTACCCATATTTATCCACACATGCTGTCTGCGCAGTATACGGTCTGGATGGTTACCAGTGTTTGAGAAGTTACCTGCAGGCTGAACAAGGGATTAAATGCTAAAACATCGCTGAGATGCCTTAACTTGGGAAGGTTAACAGCTAAGTAAAAAAAATGATGGCACAAACTTTGTTAGTTTGCTATTGCACAGTATTTAATACATTCATATTCTTACACTTATCTTTTACTGGAGCCTATCCCAGCTGCTCTAGGCATGAGACAGGGAACATCCAACCATTCATTCATTTATCCAGTCACCTTCTACCGCTTTGTCCCGTTAGACATCAGGGCATTTGGTATGAAATTACATCCACTTATTATTATTGTGCACTGGCCTCTAAAATGACGTTATTCTTCACCACATAGTGTCAGCCCCTTTACTTGTATCGAGTACTTGACCTTTAGTCTTTGGCTCTTTTCCCATAATCCCATAGGTTTGGTCCAGACCAGCGTAAATCCTTTTGCCATGGAGCACTCTCCCTCTTTGAACCTGTCGGGGGCGGACGGAGATGATGCGGAGGACCCCCTGCGCCCCCTCCTGCCCCCCAGGATCGTTCTCCAACCTCAGGCCTGTTCCTCTCAGTGTGGCATCCACCACACGGTGCAGACCATGGCAGACCCCCCTGTGTGGCTCGACAGGACCCAGCCTTTGGCAACAACCCCTCTGTACAACGGCCACCTGTTTGTCACGTCGTCTCCTCGGCCAAACAAGAAAACCAAAGGCAAGGAGAAGAAAAGTGACAAGAGGTGGAAAAGTGACAAGGGTGGAAATGTAGGAAATGTAGGACACAAGAGTAAAAGTAAAAACATTGGTGGGCATAGGCTCCAGGAGAGAGTCACCTCTTTCACTGACGTCCCTCTGTCTCAGAGCGGGTCCCCCTACAAAGCCCACTGCAGGCCTCTCTTTGACAACAGCAAAGATGGAGACTGTAGAGTTTGTAACATTTCAGAACCTGTCGAAATGCAAGAACGCCAGACTTTACCAGAAATCATCATCACAAGCAAAGACGATGAGCCACAAGAAGTCATTCATCAGCCGCCGCCGCCGCCTGTGACCAAAACTCTGCTCCCCCAGCGTCCAAGGCCCAACCCTCTCAACCTCAGCCCCAAAACTAAAGGAGAGGCCAACGACGACCCGTACTGGAGGACGCACAACATCGGGTGGCGTCTGGTTCGAAGGAGGTCCCTGTTTCTGAGGAGGCAGAGGCTGAATGACTCTGCTCTGGCCGTGGGAATATTCGGGGTGATCCTGATGGTGATGGAGACGGAGCTGTCCTGGAGCGTCTATAGCAAGGTCAGGCCCGAGGGAAAGCTTCAGGTATCTCATAAGAAAGGTTTTAGATATAGATTTGGCATAAGGCTAGTATAAAGGAATGGAAATGTTAGAAACCAAAAATTGGATTCAAACCAGGGCTATACTCTTTCGAGGCTCCTGGAAAGTAAAAACTTGCAAAAGCTTCTTCAGTAATTAAGGTTCTCTAGATGTTTCTGTGATTACTGGAGGTCTAATCTCCCTCTTGTTTAGTGAGTTCAGATGTTTTGTCTCCAAAATGAACAATGTTAAACTTATGTATTCCAGTCTACTACCTTTTATTTATCAAACATTATGCTACTTTGAGCTAAAATAGTGTCTCCCTGGTGGTCTTCAGTCGAGGATCTCTTTAAATCCGCATTTTGAAAAAGATGAAAAACATTAAAAGCTTGTTATGAAGGAAAATTAGTTATGAATTATTAAAGACTTCTTAATCTATCACCCCTTTGAGTGCCTCAGGCGTCTTCGTTATGACAAACAAGTGCTTTGTTAGTGCCTGCTATAATTTACCATAAAATGTCTGCACTGTCAAGAAACAGCCGTTTTCTCCGAAGAGACTGACTATTCAATGCCAATGATGCCTTGTTACTGACCGGAACGAACATTACAGAAGAAAAATGTAGACAGTTAATATTAAATACCCGCGTCATTCAACTCTAAAAGCAGCAACAAGTCTAAAGTGGGACGGATATGTTCGAGCCACTGCCCATCTGTTACATATTGTTCAATGAGCCTTTAAGTGTCAAATTAAGTGCATTATATAAGATTAGGATATTATACGGTGATGTCATGTTTTATCTGTTTAACTGTCACAGAGCTCCATCTACTCACTGGCGCTCAAGTCTGTCATCAGTCTGTCCACGGCCATACTGGTCGGCCTCATCGTCGCCTACCACTGCTGCGAGGTGCAGGTAATGAGTGTTTTTCATAAAAATCCATTAAGTTAATGGTATGCATTTGTGTGAAATGTCATGTCGTGCCATTTCAGAGGCCTGTATTAAAGCAATTACATGAACTACACTTGACATTTACCTTTATTTTTATCCTCGATATCACTTTAGTCTCATTTAATACGTCAGTCAATGAAAGATGAGAGAATAGGCTACTCTGTGCAGACATTAAAAATAATAGTTGTAATCAATTTACTGTAATATCTTTATTGGAGACAAGGTTCATTTTAAAACATAAGAAAATAGTCCTGTTGAAAGATCAATGCAGATTGTAGCTTATAAATTATTATACTGAAAAATTAAACCTTTTTACTCAGAAATTAGATTAATTTTCCTTTTTCTTACTTTGCAGTGTCAACTTAAGGTCTCAGAAATATTAATATGAAAATAAATTGTGAGCAGTTCAACCAAAAACCCAATTTTCTCTCTCTGGTTGATGGATTGTAAGTGTCTGTAAAGGTGCTCTGCTCTCAAGTGCTTTTCTTTATAAAAAGCCCAGTGTAATTGTCATTAATCATGTTACAGCTTATACTACACTTTTCATTACAAAACGTTTCTGTCTTGTCTTTGTTCAGCTCTACGTTCATGACATTGGGGCTGAGGACTGGCGCATTGCCATGACGACCGACCGCCTGGCTCTGATCGCTCTGGAGCTGCTGGCGGTGGCCATCCATCCGTATCCCGTGGGTTTGAGCGCGTACTTCCAGAAGACAAACGTACGTCAGACTCTGTCCGAAACCGAGCTGGAGATCATCCTGGCTCTGCCCATGTTCCTCCGGCTGTACCTGCTGGGACGGGCCATGATGCTGCACAGTCGCCTCTTCACTGACACAGCGTCCCGGAGCATTGGGGCACTTAACAAGGTGACACACAGGCTCACACAGACTCTGGGGTCATCAGAAGGTCTAACAAAACAACAGACTGAAAGACTAGTTGTTTTCTCTTATGGTCTTTTTTTTTTTTTTAGATTAGATTAGATTAGATTTTAGGTTAGATTAGATTTTTATTCACACTTTCCCAATTTTTTACCATTGTCTAATTTCCACCAATTGCAGCACTATTCAGACTTTTTAGCAATTGTTTTTGGGACAGTACAAAAGTAAAGTTGAAGTAAGGATTATATGTATTTTTAGATAGTTGAGTATTGAATGCAGTAGTGTCATTGGAGGAGCAGACAGAAGAGGAGTAACAACACCAAAAGTCCAGTGTAGGCTCTTCAGAATACCAGTACAAAAACACATTTCAAACTCTTTCAACACAAACTTTATAAATCTGTACTGATTGCACAATACGTAGAAAATGTATACACCAGCACTCATTTTTGTAGTGTTGCTTTGTGACTTTTGCTTTAATTTAATTATTTTCAGGTGGGACTGGTCCGTATGTCTTTCACTAACATTTTTAGCCATTTTTTGGTTTAGTTTGGTGATTAATGTCATTACTCCTGGTTACTTCTCCTGACCTGTGGTGCTGTTGCTATGGGTAACACATCAACCATAGACAAGCCCCTTTTCAAATCAAAGTACAATGCTTACATAACACACAATGGACTCGAAAAAGCCCAGTGTAGATCAGAAATGCCTAAATTGTCATTTGGGGGCAAACAGAGAGCATTTTAGGGGCAGCCAGCAGTTTAAGATTTTGGCTTCTCTTCTGGACCTCTCATGTGTTGTGTCTTGTGCCTATAGGTGGGTCGAGAGGTCTGTAGACAAGTGACAATTGAGGTGTGACCATGCTTCTTGAGTCCTAAGTGGTTTCATATGCTGATGCGTCCCATCGCTGCAGCTCTCCTCCGCTTGTGTGCTTTCATTCGCTCGGCTGATTATGTCCATGCTGCTAATCCCTTTCCCTCATATGCGCCATTCAAAAGTGACAAAAAATGACCTCTGTGTCTCCTTTTGCAATGCAAAACCCACTGTGCGTGTGTTGAGCCAGATTGAGAACACGTTTTCTCATCCTTCATCTCCTTTGTTTTATATAATCTTAATCTGACGGGTGCTTTCCTAAATAGACCCCACAGTGTCATAATCATGATATATTTAATTGTGTTTGTACTTTATAGATTCACTTCAACACAAGGTTTGTGGGGAAAACTCTCATGACCAACTATCCCGGGACGGTGCTGATGATTTTCAGTGTTTCTTTGTGGATTGTAGCAGCGTGGGGCCTGCATGTTTGTGAGAGGTACGTCTTTAAAATGTTTAGGTTTACAGTTGAGAGACATGCCGATATATGCCTTGATGAACAGCTACAGGCTCTTCAACAATTACAAGCAGCTCCCCCCTTCAAATAAAATCCCACAAAGTTTGTCACATTGGCTTTCTTGTCGTCATGATCATGTATTTATTGTATGTAATCTCCATTGCAATTACCTCAAGGGGCTTTACACACACCATCAAGGTGAGGAAGAACAAACAAACAAACAAAAAAAATCTAAGAGAATAAAGAAACCTCAGTGAGAACCGGAGAAGGAGTGATTGACTCCCAGGAACCATGCATGTTGTCATTCATTTTTTTACTCTTCTGTCTTTTCTGGGGAAATGTAATCTCTGTCTATTTCAAGTTGTATAACATCTGTTTTAGCATATGTTTTTCATTTAAAGGTACTCTGCGTAAATTGTATTATATTGTTGAAAAGTATATATAGCCCTGTGGTAGTACCATTACTTCCTGTTTCAACTACTGCCCAGAGCGGACACACTAAAGTTTAGTAAAATCACCGGCACACATTTCCTCTAGGTTTCTTCAAAGGCAACTGAATGTCCATGTTGGGCTCAATAGCTGTTCACATGCTCTAAAAAAGCCTGAACATCAGATGCTGCCAAAAAAGTTTAAAGTCATGATAAGGGATTGAAGATTTGGAAAGATCAAAGAAGTATCATCCCGGTTGAGTTTGATGAGCCCATCTCTTGCAGACACCACAACTACCGGGACCTGAGCAGTAACTACATGGAGGCGCTGTGGATGGTCTCCGTCACCTTTCTGTCGATTGGTTACGGAGACGTGGTGCCTCACACTTACTGCGGCCGCAGCATCTGCCTGCTCACCGGGATCATGGTAAACACATCATTTATTTGATTTATAGTAGCTGCTAATGTTTATGTGTTTAAGTCACAGCTGCTCGTTCAAACAGGGGGCAGGCTGCACGGTGCTGGTTGTGGCGGTGGTTGCAAGAAAACTGGAGTTGACCCGGGCCGAAAAACACGTCCACAACTTTATGATGGACTCCCACATCACCAAAAGGGTAGAATGAGCTTTATTCTGCATTGATAAGCCTTATATGACAACAGTATTTTTTAGTTTTTAATCAAAAGACAGTAGAACAAGTGTTTTACAAATAAATGGCCCAGGCTCCATTTGTGAGTTGTAGTTTTTTTTGCTTTTACCAAAATAAAGGGCACTGGGTAAAAGGTCATTGAGTTGAAACCTTTTGTAAACTCTGCTCAAGAGTCATTGGAGAGAAAGTTTTAAAGAACATGGTGTGATTATCTGTTGGCAGCCCCCCACCCTTCCTCCCAATATTTAGAAAATGTCAACTGTGACGACTAAATCTGACACAAAATCACCTAAGTAGTTCCACTGCGACAGTCCAGCGATGTATTTTTGAATCTAAATACTTGTATTGATCACTACGTCCAGTAAATAACGTTTACATCTTACGCATAAACATAAAATAACTCCCCTGTGTAAATGTGCATCTGTTGCTAGATAAAAATTGCAGCGGCGAATGTGCTGAGAGAGACTTGGCTGATCTACAAACACGCGAAGCTGCCCAGTCAACGAGACCAGAGCCGGGTCCGCATTCACCAGAGGAAACTGCTGCTGGCCATCCACCAGTAAGACACTCAGCCGCCAATAAGTCACCCTGCAAATAAGGACCTGTACTCCACCGTTTATTAGCATTATAAATATAAGAGACTCATCTAATATGCTTAATATAATTCACTTTTCACACTTATTTAATGGTTCTGAGTATAAACATTTTCATTAAGTATTATGGCCAAAAATGTGTAGAATGTTGTATTGTTGTGGACCAGATCCGTCAAAACTGTAACATCCTATATAATGACCGCATTTGTGTTTAAAGTTCCCTACAAACAACTTCCTTACTGGGGATTTATGGCATTTGTGAACTAAATTATTGTCAACAACACGTCACCACAAGGATACCATAGCTGTTCACACGCTCTGAAAAGGAGGGATGTGAGGTGTGAAGTTGCAGTCTGCATTTTCACCACCGGATGTCACCAAAAGGGCCTTAACATCTGTAAAGTAGTCGCCAGTTACTTGAATTTAGTAACAAAATATTTGATGAAAAGAATACTAAGTGCTGAGTTATTTGTGCTTTGTTGCTCACTGTTACAATGTTTTAATAACCACAGAGCATCATCACACTAAAATAATAAAAATATGGATCAATATTTGAGCTGAATGAGGCACAAGATTGTTTCAGGAAATCTATGCTCAATGGGTTTTTATTACGCATGTTTCTGAGACGTGAGAACATATATACACAGAAGAACTGAGTTACAAGAAATTAATACCTCATCAATTGTGAAAGTCCATTGAAAACAGATATATTCACTTCCACATTGTTCAGGTAGACCACAGATGGGGATTGAGAGGATGTGAGATGATTAATTTAATTTTACATATTTTACATCTGATAAGACACAAACTATATTGGCCTTTGTCACACATGGCAGTTTAGGAGTAGGTAGGTCTAAAGTGATTTAGAAATGGAAATGAGAGTTTAATTTGTGTGCAGACTGCGAAGAGTAAAGATGGAAAAGAGGATCTTGGCCGACCAAGGAAACTCCCTTGTGGATATAATGAAGGTAAGAGAGGCAAGTGACTTAAAAAAAAAAAAAGACATGTAACATATGCAATTACTAAAATACAGCAGTGTGTAATATCTCTGGTGGCTTCTCTTTGCCTGTTTTACACAACACTGGACACAAACACAAATACAGATGCAGAACCTGATGTACGACGTGCTGACCGAGGTTCAGGGCTGCCGAGAGGAGATGGACACTCACATCCATGGTTTGGAGAAGAACGTGGAGGAGCTCAGGGAGGGCTTTAGGATCCTCATGCCCCTCTTGTCGAGCACACTGTCCACCCAAAATTCATCCATTCGCCACCTGCTTCGAGAGAGAGAGGGCAAAGCAGAGGCGGCAGGGGGCAGTGAAGGAGACAGGTAGAAAAACAGACCAAAGGGACTGGAAACAGACCCGTCAGGAATGTCCCAGAAGATCCCCGACGAGTCACCATTTAGCATATTTGGGCCATACTATAAGGACAGGTTGTACAAAAAGACCCAAAAGTGTATAAATAATGTAGCCTGTGTAGCAACAAATGTGTAAGATTTAGAAAACTGTTAAAATTTTGACTGCACCTGTGATGTCTTTACAAAAAGGGACTCTTTGTAGTGGCCAAGGAGTATCTTTGGCCACAGACCGAAGAACTGCATTTGTTTTGTGCATTTTGTTGAGTAGCTTCATGTCTGATTTTTTGGGCACAAACCCTTTTACCTCCACAAATGCTAACTTTCAGGAAATTTGAAAATATGCTGTTTTACAATTAAACACTGCATTATCAAAATTCTTAAGTATTTTCTATTGACAATTTAAGGTGTAAAAATAATACTGTGTGGTTTGGAGTTAGGCGCTTACACTTAACCATTTCAGTTTCAAAGGCATACTATTGAAGTTTTTAGTTAAGTGTTAGTAAAACAATCTGAATCCACCCAGTTCCATTGCCAACCATAAATATCTTTCATCTGAATGAACAAACTCTGACCCGTTGAGTCCACACTGAACAACCCTCACGTAAAGAAAAGGTAACCGTTTTAAAGGTTTTTGTCTATATAGCATATTCAATCCCTGTCCTAATAGATACCAGCTTGTACACTAGTAATGCCTAATTTACTCACAGCATACAAATATAAAATTTGTATCATTTTTGCAGTAAATTTCAGAATTAATGTTGACATTATGTTCAGCTAAATTACATGATCCTAATGAACCTAAATACAGCACCAGACAAACAATTTCTTTAGCCAAAACATTTTATTTAGAGAGACAGGGTTGGAGGGTGGAATTACAGCAACCTTAGATAAACTGTGTAAATCCCATCTGCAGATCAGGCTCCTGATGCAAATGCTGATATCAACCGGTCCATCCCTTCTCTCCAGCTCCAGGGAGAGAAACTAGTGCTGCTTCCTCCTGAATGAGCACCCTGTGAGAGGAGCACAAAGACATCAGACTAGTGCTGACAAAGAGAGGCCTTACTGTACAGAAATACTGCAGGCAGTGCACATTGTCTTTGTCACTGCTGATACTAAAGTCATGTCACATCATGTGCCTGATAAGGGCTACATTTCTTCCTTTGGTCTTACATTACAATTGCAACCTTAGGGCAAAACAGGGCAGCACAATGTTGGACCAAAATAAACTGGGAAATATAAAAACTTAAAAAAAAAATAAAAAATAAAAAGCAAAGAGCTAAAGATGGCAGAGTTGTTCTCAGCCTTCGAAAGGGGGGAGCCAGTGATCTAGCGCAACCCTTCTGCAAACTGAGGTCAATCTTGCACTGGAATGAGATTGGAAGACCACAACCAGGAAATCCAGTCACTTAGCAGTGCGCCCAGCAATGTCAAACAATTTAAAAAATATGATCAGAGAAGTTGACCACATTAGCCTTTAAGAACCTACATCGTTAAATCGTTTATTACCAAAAATGAATGCATCTTCTGCTAAAAGTTTTGAACATTACATCTACACCAGTGCGCTTGGCCACTCAAACAACTGATGAGGTAAAAAGTACAATCTTGTTAGTGGGTTTGGTACCTTAAACACAAATACTATGGTAGTCTAAGAAAAAAAAATCCTTTAGAGGTCTAACATCTTCAATCTACAACTAGATCCGGATGCCGAGTTCTCTCCTGCCATCTACTCTGGTGAACCATGAGTATGCAGGGTATCTGCAGGTTTCTGAGATTTAGATTTAAGACATTTTTAATACCATCTAAAATTAAATTTAAGACCAATTACATAGCAAAAAATTTGGAGCAGTGCTCTGTGGTGCTGAGGTCATGGGCTAGGACAGAATAGGATAGTTTGCGCAGCTGCTTTGTGTTTTTCGCAATGCATGTGGGTCTCCAAAGCTTTTATTCCCATTGTTCCACACTAACTGGTCTTAACCACGCTGTGAACATGTAATTTGTTAGTTGGTTCCCTCCATTTTGCTTTGCGTGACAAAGACGTGAGGTTACATTATTTTAAAATGAAAATAAAATGTTCTTTACGTTGGCGGTTCATTTATAAGACCTTAGAAACATGGATTTAAGACATTTTAATGCTAATTAAGGCCTTATTTTTACATTATGGAATTTAATACCCTTTAAGACTTTTTACGGATCCGCGGACACCCTGGTATGTGGTCCATATGGATTTAAATGTAGTTCAATATATCTGACAGTGGCTGTTAAACAATTGCTGTTACAGACAATGGGTAAAAACTAATACCGACCCTCTGTGAGACGGGCTTTGCCTCCAGTCGGTTGACACAAGACCGTGGAGCAGCCAACACATAGCACAACTGTCTGAGCGTGGCTGAACACCGTAGTAATCTTGTAGCATCCTGAAAGACAGTGATCATGTCAGCTTTGTTTCCAAAATTAATCTCGTCATTGCAATCTCAAGATGGATTTCTATCACTTGATAGGTGTTTTGAACAAACATTCTGTACCTGGGCATTTTACATCCATAAAATAAGAGTTTGGACTCTGAACAAGACGCTTCTTCTTGTGTCTCCTCTTCTCCTCCTCAGGGGATGGGTGCAACAAGTCTTTTGCAAGCTGTGCAGGAAAAAAAAAACAAAAAAAATTAAATAGAAACTCAAGCCATCAATTGGCTTTAATACAGTAAGCCAATACCATATAATCTATTGTCATATTTTAACCCTTTATCTGTGCTGGCATTGTCTGGCCCAGACGGCTGCGTGGCCTACTTTTATGGCTTGAGTAACAAGGCTACGTCTTCAATGCATTTCCGCAAATCTTAGGGTAACAATGGGATGACAAACTTTTCTACAGTCAACTAATATAAATTTTTAATAAAAAAATATGTAATAATTAAATAAGCGCTAATTATTGGTGATATTGTTTCGCTGTGGAAATTAGCACCATGTTTTTACGGTGTGCGCGCGGCCATCTTGTCTCACAATGCGCTCAAACGTGCTGCGTATTTTTGCTTTAAAACTGAGACTAATACAAAGCCAAAGCGTCTAAAATCAACATAAGTCGAATCGCTAATTCTTCACGTAAATTATGAGCCGTCTACTGCCCCTCCATTCATTTATTAAACGGTGAGAATGTCATGATGTGGTGGCCTCCAGATACTCACTGGCATGTTGGCGAAGAAATAGCCGCTGCCGAAAAGGAGGCATAACCGGAAGCGAGGGGTTGATATCTGTGTGTGCTTTGAGCAGAGACCGGACGTTACGTTTATTACGTACAGAACAGAGGCCATATTGGAAAGGGATAAACTCCACCCACATTATTGTATTATTATAATAATAAAAACAGACTTTATCATTAGGTTACATATTCTTCAATACCAACACAAGCCTTTAAAATTAAAAAAGTGAGTTTTATTTCTTTGCAGCTATAATACAAACAGATTTAGAGAAATACACAGGCTTTAAGTCTTTGCATTTGGATTATGTAGGCATTCCCGTACTGAGACACTTAAAGGCAGTATAATAAATGTTACTTAAAATTGTAGATTTTTATGTGTATTGTACAATATTTAATTATGATTTAATTATGTATTTGTCCCAGTGACTGTAGTCATTCTACCGTCAATGATTTGTCCATACAAAATTATAACAAACTATATTTTCTAAACATAAAAACTGAAAACACAAATAATTTACTACCACCTAACCTATAGTAGTACAAATTGTAAATGCATTAATTTGTTGTGGCACAAAGAGGAAATATAAAAAAAGCTGTCTCTTCTCTAGGCCTTGTTTTCTTCCTCTTCTGTCTGGTCAGTGTTACACTTGATAAGTGGGTTTCTGAGCAGCATCAGATGGTTTATCTTGACATAAGCTTCACAGTCTAGAGAAAAGTGGTTTCTCTAAAGGAGAAAGATAAGTAGACCATTACTATTATGACCACTGCCACTTTGTGTTTACTTTACCTCTCTGTCCGATTCCTCCAATGGAAACATGAACATGAAACCTTATATATTAAGTAAAAGGCCGACACATAAATTAGACATTAATTAAACTGACTTGTAAACCCAGATGAAGCAGACGTCCTCCTTCTGTCTGCTGCTCCAGCGATGAGAGGAAGAGAGGCAATGACTTCTCTGTTATTTTGTTTCCTATTGACAAACACATACAGATACAGAGTTTATATAATACAAGCAAAAGTGATATTATTGCCAAACCATAATAAAGACAAAAAGTAAAGTAGGAATATTGCATGCCTTTCTCTGAGATGACACACAAAGTTAATATAATATAATCTATTTGGGGCTATTAAAAGTAAAGATAGAAATTAGAGGGATGCAAGGTTTTCAACAAACAAAAACAACATATTTGGCTTTTTAGGGTCAGCTGCTGACCTGCCAAACTGAGGAAGACAAGAGTTGTATTTCCAGGCAGGAAAACCTGTCCATTCCTGCACTGCACAGATTGGTCCAGCAGGGGGTTCACTATTTCCACCTCAGGCTGTGTGGGCTGTCCATAGAAAACACACAACATTTTTATATTCTTGACATCTCTGGTTTAAGACATATTTTTTGTACAAACCTCAATTACAGCAGTAGCTGATTTATCCTGTAGAAAATAAAACATAGTCAATAATTTAACCAATACCAAGAATATATACAGTATCTATATAGCTGCATAAACTTTATTTCAAAATTTTTTTTACAAACCTCTTGTGCGTCTGCCATTGCAGGCTTCTTCTTGCCTCCAGCTTTTCCACCTTTGGCTTGAGGCACCTTCGTATCAGGGGCTTAAGTGGTTTAAGAAAAAATAATAAATCCAATCAGATGGGTGATTGTAAACACGAGGTATACTGTAGTAAAAGGTAAATTTCTAACATATAAATTACTTTTGGGTCGCTTTTGGACACCCTTTTTTGTGTTTTCTTTGATAGCAGTTACTTTGTCTATTTTCTCTTCTTTTTTAGTCATTTCCTGCGAATGACATGATTTTAACATAGTGAAAGTTGAAGAATAATTTAAAGTACTTATTTTTTATGCAGCTTAACTACCTTCTTCTTAGCGTTGCCCTTAGGGTCTGCTTTAACTGGGTTTGGGGAATTGCCACGTGAAACTAAGCCCTGTCCTTCAGAAGGCTGGTCAGGATCAAGCCCGAAAGTCTGAAAGACAACCATACAAATCAACAGCTTACTGTTTGAGAGAGTAACTTATGCAGTTACAACAATCACATTTATAAACTGATCTGATTCAAACATATATTAAAGCCACTGATACTTTGGGTGTTTGACTTGAAATGTAGTTTGTAGCTTTATAATTTTCACATCACTTTAATGTTTAAAATTAGTAGATGTTTTCAGTACACAGTTACCATATCTATCATCTCTGCAAGTAGCTTCCTCCTCTCCACCACCTCTTCATGAGCCAAAGGAAACTCACACAGTAACTGGAAAAAAAATGGGCATGTTAAAACTAACATTGTAAAATGACATTGTATAATGCAATAGGATTGATGGGATTTCAAACAACTTAACCTGCAGATGCAAAATCATTTGTACAACTTTAATGTAAATGGATACCTTGGAGAAGTGGGCCGCTCCAGAGTCATGGATCTGATTGTTGGCTAGTGAGAGATACTGCAAGGCACGATTCAAACGCAGGCCCTTGAGATGGAGTAGGATATACACAACATTAGCTGTCATTAGAAAAACATACTGTATATAGTCAACATTAAGACTTGCAGGCGTTTTAAACTTTACCTGTGCAATATAAGCAGCACCTGCATCACCAATACTATTAAAGGCAAGGCTGAGAAACAATAGGTTCTTGTTCGTAGTTTTTGGAGTTGATAAAGCGGAGCCAATCAGACGTGCCCCCTCGTCTCCGATGCGGTTATTTCTCAGGAACAAGTGAGTGATGCTTGATGACACCACAAATGAGTTGGAGTGTTTTGTAATCCTGGGATGTACAGTATAACTAATTGTAAACTTACACACTGTCCCCAGAGAGAAGAATGTGGTAGCTCTGATTTGGAAGTGGGTTGCCCTCCAAATACACAACACTGACACAAAGTAGAGGTAAGAGTTAACAGAGGAGTAAAGGTTAGCGTTTTAAAGGGATAGTAAAAAGTGGACTATAAGATGATAGATTTCCTACACAATGTCATTGTAAGCATATTCTCTCTTTATAGAGAAGCATACAAGAGCAATGTTGAAGATACAAGACCATGTATTGCTGTAAATGGGGCCAAAAACCAGAGGCAACAGGGCCTTTGCTGTAGCTGCTCTTAGGCTCTGGAACAGTCTCTCAGTATTTTTAAATCATCACTGAAGTTTTTTTTGCTTTTATGTCTTTTAAATGTGCTATATAATCAAAATGACATTGACAAAAACGCTCAACTACTTCTCCATTAGAACATGCAAACTCCACCCAGAAAGGTCCCGTCCGACCCAGGGTTTGACTCCCAGGTCGCACAAGAACTTCCTGGGTAGAGTTTGCACGTTCTTTCCTTGCTCGGGTGGGTTTTCTCCAGGTACTGCGGTTTCCCCCACCATTAAAAACATGTTGGGTGCTCCCTGGTGTAGCTGCCAACTAGGAATTTCCAAAAGGGGAATAATAAAGGGATATAAAAAAAAATGAAAAAATAAAAAAATGAAATTGTGGTTCATAAAGGATATATTTTAAGAATCTCATAGACACCCTTTTCCAAAATACTGGATCTACTTAAGACTAGTTAAAATCAAATTCCAGTTAATGTTTTACCGAAGATTGCAGCACAGTGACATCGTGTTTGCTAGTGACAGTACCATTTGATCAGTCAGCCCGGCTTGCCAAAAGCTACAAAACAAGAGATTATGAAAACATACATGAGCAAAACATGGCAAGCAATTTGACTCTCAGATAACAAAAAGCCTCCCTCGCTATCTCCAGCAGTTTTTGATACTTACAAGAGGCTCTGAAGACTGCTCAAATGAGGAAGAATCTTTTTCAAAACTTGGAAAATCTGATCATCCACTTTCCACCCTTTTTCACATGACAAAAATATCATTTCAATCCATTAAAAAATAAAAAAATAAATAGTTAAATGCCCATTCTTTCCTTACCATAGATCTTTAGACCCTTGGTGCTAAATGGGTTGTTAGTCTCCAGATCAACTTGGAGACATGGCATTCTCCATGAGGATGAAGTACTAGGCTCTATTTCTTCTGTGAACAAGTAAAAATAAATAACATTAGAAGTACTAGTGTAAAGTTGCATTATGATGGGACAATCGGGTTGTACTTCACATTGTATCACACTGTTACAGACAGGGAAAACATAAAGACAACATGGAGTCTTACTCAAAATATGTGTCACTATTTGCTTCCAGGACCGCTTCAATGCTTTTTGGCATATTCGGAAAATGAGAAATTAGGCGTGTAAACCTCATAAACAATTACACATTTGTCTCTGTCTGTTAGTGAATCAAGTCAAATTCACATCCACATTCTCGCTCACATGTCAATGTAGTAATGAGTAACAAGTATAAAGTTTCAATCAAGATAGCAGTATTCATGGGAACAAGAGGTTTACCTGGCTGTTCTGCTCCTCCAGTTTCTAATGCAGGGCCAGTTGGTGGTTTGCTGCTGACAGCTGGTATGTTCTGTATGTCCAGAAGAGCACAAAGCTTGGGGAAATCTATCTGGACATTTTCTGTGCACTGATATTCATCTGCAAGATAATGGCTGTAGAGCTTTAACAGTACACACCACACCTGTCACAGACCAGGAAAACTGCCTGATAATGTTACTCACCAAAGGTCCGACAGGGCAGTGGTTCAGTCGGGGATTGTCCTAAGAACAATGGAAAAACGTAAGGCATTATTTAGAAACGCTTTCTGTTTCTGGCAGCTTTAAAATAAATGAATAAATGATTAGCGTTAGCAGATACCACTAACGCTAGCTGGTAATAAATGTGTGCTTTTGAAAGAAAGTAAGTTAACCTAGCTGTGTTTTCACATGTGGTGCCATTATGGCGCTAATGAAAGTGCATATCATACTTAAATGTTTTGCAGCCTCCTCGTCTGCTGCAACGTGCGCCTTACTATCCTTTACTTTTTTCTTCATCATGGTTATGCAAAAAACGTTGCTTATCTTCGTAAAAACAGCTAGTCGCTATGCTGCTAGCTCTGCGTCTCCATGGCAACCAACACACGCCGCGAAATCCGATCTCAGTTTCGATCAAGAAAATAAACTTTTTAAAATTAAAACAACTATCTTTATTGTTAGCCCATGTTTACATTCTGTATTATTTCCTTACAGAAAACGATTTATTTTTATAATGATATTGTACTAACAAACCTGAACCTTATCACAAGATGTAAACAAATGAATGGGTAGGCTAAAGGGAGCATGCTAACGTACAATCATTGACATTATAACGATATAAATATATATTTTTTCCGTCAATGAGTAGGCTACATTTTTTTCCTTGCTTACTTACTTCCTAAACATAACATATAATCTATTAAAATACTGAGTGTAAAACGTTTAAGCATAAACTAAATACTGTACTTCTTTTGGTTTTAGCACATTTTATGTTTGACTTTCAATAAGTCACAAAAACACATTCAAGTGGATTCACAATAATGTAGTGCTTTTATTAAAAAACAAACAAAACAAAAAACAAATATAAAACAAAAAGTAAAAACCAACAGCATTTTTCATGACTTAAGAATCATAATTACAAACGAGTGGAAGAAGTTTCTGACAAACTGTACACATCACAAAATCTGCCAGTCTGCCATTTACAATGCTTGCATCTTATTTTGTGATTGTCTAAAAATAACTAAACAAATCACACAAAACGCACAAATACAAGTACAAGCATTATACAATGACCGCTATCACAAAAATGAATCATTTCCTATTTGAAAGAAAAGAAAAAAATAAACATGATATTGGGCTGACAGTTCTACTTTTGTTTCTGTCACCATTTAAAATATTATAACATTTTTATGTTGGTTTGTTTTTTTAGTGTTCAACACTTTGCAGCAAAAAACAAGGAGTACATTTTCTCCTTAAAGTTATATTATTAACAATATTCAGTGACAAAGGTGTCTTTGCAGAGCCACTGACACATCCCAATGCCTTATGTTATGTGTCTGTTTGACATTCGCTCATGCAGTACATAGATGAATTTCATTTATAGGCAACAAAAACTCAGCTTCAGTTTGTATGTCATCAGGACAGTTATGGTGAGATTTTATGGACATTAAAAAAGTAATTTCCTCCAAGCTTAAGTGTCTTCATAAGAGTAATACAAACGGAAGAAATTATATTATCATTATTATTATTATAATAATACATTTAGGGCTGAGTCTGTACAGTACAATAATAAACAAAATCCATTTTCAAGATATTGCTTTTGGAGACACAATGTAAATGCGTATTTACATAACTTGGCACTGTACAGCTTCCCGTTTACACTCCCTCTGTCAGTGTCTCGTTTCTCTGTCAGTTTACCACACTGGGACATTTGCATGGTGTCCCTTTTTAGAAGAGGCATTTTGGGGAACAAAGAAATCTCATCAAATATTACACTTTCTTTTAAAACATTCTCCATGGCAACCAGGAACGTAGTCTAATAACAACTAAGGAAAAGTCTTAAGTCCCTCCCATCCCAATATACAGTATAGAGCTCCCACCCGTATCACAGAATATAAGAAAATATGACCATCACGATACATTTTATGTTAAGTATTGGTTTTCATAATTTTCTTAAAACTGTTAATTGCCATCGAGCCCTTAATTTTTTTGTTTGTTTTTTAAAAAAGTTCTATTTTCAAGAAATCTGGCAGAATAGTGCAGACACACAATAAGTGTGCACGCACACACTCACACAAGGCAGTCGAGAGAGAGTACGGCTGTGTAAGGCGTTACAGTTGAAGCCGATGTCCCCTGCTTGACTTAGTTAAGCTGGTGAATCATGTTACTTCAAGCAAAGGGGCAAAGCTGACTGCCTTACAAAGGTATTAGATAATTAAAACCTCAACAAGACACTTTGACAAAAAAAGCGCAAACTCCACCTCCTAGAGGCCCCTCCCTTCCTTTACTAAACAAACCCACCCCGGTTTTCAGATCCTAAATGAGTTACAGTATAAGAGGAAAAAAGATAATAGACTTAAAAATTTGTTTTTTAGACTGCATCATCCAATACTGAGTGTTAGTGTGTTTCCATTATAGATACATTACACAGAGCTTCATAACATCCATGGTACCAAAGTGCAGTTCAACATCTTTCCTGCCAACTCCAAATGTCCAAGCAGCATTTGAGCACACTGCTCGACTTGCATTTCTCCTATGCCATTTCTCCTGGCGCTGACCTTTTCTCATTTGTTTGTCGTTGCAGCAAGCTCCCACTGGGGGGGGGGGTCATTCTCCAGCATTTTCATTGACAGAAACTGCCTTTCTCTCTCTGTCCCACTCTAATCAGTACCACTTGGTTTATTTCTTACCCATGTCTGCAATTTCCAAAGCATTTAAGTGCTTGGGTTATTTTTCCTATGGCCATTTTTTTTGCATCATACTACTCATAAATAAGCAAAAGTCCTAGTCAGCTCTTGCTGCATGCTTATATTGCCATGGCGCCAGCGTTTTCCAACCCCTACACTCTTTTAGATTTGAGAGGTCAGTCTTAGAAAAAGTAAGCTAGAAGAGGCCCCCAGGGACCCATTGTGGGCCCTTAATGGTTGGACAACCAACAGGCCTCGATTCTCTTTTCACTGTCTCTCCATTTGCTACCTTTTGCTTATAGAGTAGAGCATTGTGGACATAGTTTTCTGCCTACAAAATCCCCAAAACCAAGCATCCGTCACTGAAGCCACCATGAGCACTTAGGAGCTGAGACACCACAGCAAAGACAGCAAAGGTAAAGGAAGGGAAAGGTTTCTTCTGCCACTGATAGTGTCATGATTGAAATGTCCTTTTGGGCAGGTTGGTGGGAAACTCTACTCTTTCCCTTGCAAATGTTAGATTCATTCATTCTCCTCCAACTGACCAAAAACTGCTTCCTAACCTGCCCCTTTCCCACGCTTTATCACCAAATGCTGCAGCTGCACTAGCCATAGATTTTCCATTGTGCTAAAGATGACAAATAAAAAGTCTAAATTAATGAAATGTTGAAATGTACTGCATAGGTTCATTTAAAATTTGGGTAATGTTTTTTCCAGTAAAGGGGCAAACAATTAAACAATGCTTGGACTATTTTTAGTCATCTATTAATACATATTTGAAGCTTTAGCAGCAGGACCGTGTAAGTGACAGTTCAGATAAAGCATGGAAAGACAGAAGATCAGAAAACACTGTTAAAAGACAAAATGCTTAAAACAATCAAAACATCTTTCCCTGCCTTAAACGTAACAATGTCTGAAAGTTTGACCCTTATTCATCTGTGGACATACCCCCCTGCTTTGGGCCATCACAATTCTTGTTCGGTGTTCTGTGCAGCAAATCCAACAAAATCTTGTTGAGCCGTTCCCTTTGAGCCTCCCTGCGGCCCAGAGCGGGATGGTGCAAAGGTGAGGATGCTGACGACAATGGCAGTTCAAGCATCTCCCCTATCCTTTCCACTGAGCTCTCCTCAGGCTTCTTGCGTTTTTCTGGCTCCACTCTTTCCTCTTCCTCCTCCTCTTCGTCTTCATCATTGTGTCCCTTCCTGTGCACTGCTCGCCGAGGTTTGCCTGACAGGAGTTCGGGGGGGTCAGGAGCCATGTCCATGTCATCCTCAGCTCCTCTGCTGTCGTCAGCTTCAGGCAGAAAGTCATCTGCGCGTTCACAAGAAGAGCCATCGTCCTCAAAGCCGTCACCTTTGGGACGCTCACTTTTCCAGGCTGAGCGGCCGCCGTTCCTCTTGTAGTTATCAGGAACGTAGTGAGGCTGCAAAAAGTTACAATCCTTTGTCAGAAAAACATTGGCTACAATGGACACCGTTTATTTAAAATTTAACATCTAAAAGTTCAACTTTTCCACATTTTTCTGCAGATTGTTGAGTGTATTTTATCGTTTAAGTCTGTTAAACAAAAATTTTAATGTTAAAATATTATTAAATAATAATATTGAAACCATGAATATAAGTATGTTGCTCATAAAACCTCATCAGCATGTAAACAGATCTTTAAAGGGGTATCTGCCTGCTAAGCTCAGATGCAATGAACAGGTGTGATTCCCATTTTTTGATTTGTCCTATCCCATCTTCACCTGTGATTGCCATTGGCTAGCTACACATTATAACATGGCTTTAGCTGTATTTGTACTTCCCCTCTTAAAATATATATTGGTGCAAATAAATCAGTAACATATCCTCATCCTCACCGAGAAGTCTCTTTTAGGCGTGAGCCTCTTGGGGAAGTGGTTGAAGGCATACGGCTTGGTGCAGACTGGGTAGCGGTTTCGGTGAATCTTGTAGAACAGGTGAGCAGACTTGTCCAAGCGGTAGTCACATATGTACACGTCCTGCTCTTTTACACCTTTTGGTCGTCCTGCAAAGACATAGAAAGTGAGTTCATATGAGCAGCTGCGCTGATGTTTGCAGAGTAAAAGTAAAAGCCAACAAGCCAAAAGCCAACAAGTCAACTTTCCCCTCACCTTTGCAATAGGTGTAAAGATCGAGGACGCAGCAGGGTCCCACTACGGCCTCCAAGGGGATGATCTCGTAGAGTGGCATGCGGAATAACTCGTTCTGGTAGAACCGGCGCGATGGTGAATGGTGTGTCTCATGTGGACGGAAATAGTGATGGCCAAAGGCAAACCGCTCACCCCTTTACAACACAAGACCAACTGTTATTTACAGACAACTTAAAAATACATTAAAGGTGACCATTTTTTTCTTTTTTTCTTTAGTGTAATTGATTTTGTGATCATTTAAAAGGTCTAAAGAACCAAAAATTATAGCCTGAGGAGTTTTTGAGACTCCTCAATTATTCAACTAAAAATATATAAAAAATAAGAAAGTGGCCCTATTGTAGATCTACAGGGAGGTACCCCTGACCAATCAGAGCACACTGGACTTGGAGGGAGGAGGTTTTTGTAAAAGTGACAGAGTCTAAATCTGAGCACGTGTGACCTACAAGGGTTTACAAAGTTGCACATAATAAAAAGATCATTATTAGTATGTATTACTTTTCATTCTTCCAGAGTTTCTCAATTCTGAAGATGTCAAGTTTGTCTCTGTTGATATGAGACAGGAGACGGTAAGACTGTCTGACAGGCTGGCCTTCAGGTGACCGCCTGCTGTCTCTCATCAGATACACACAGTCCCCTGCGAAAAGCACACACAACATGAACATCAACACACTGGCAAGTTAGCTGTCCAAAGAGGGACAAGTAGAAGTAGTTTAACACAAAATTTGAATCCAAACGACTTGTGTTAATTATACCTTGGTGCAGCAGCAGGTCATCTCTAAGGAGGCAGATGTAGTAGATAGAGCCAGCCTGAGCGTAGCTGGGCTGTGGGATCATGGGAACTTCCTGTAATCATAACACCACATGTAATTCAATGAGAAAATGGATTAGAATAAAACATAGTGCTTTATCATGGTTTAGTTTTAGTTGCCTACCGTGTCCACAGGCCGAGGGTCACACTGCTCACATAAGTAGTGCTCCACCTCAGTCTCCAGTCGCATGCAGTCAAAGTGCTGCCATACCTATGATTTCAAAAAAAGACCAAAGGCTGCTTTAGTCAATGATTAAGGCTAAATTGTGTGCCCCCCCCCTTTTTTTTACACTTTCTTTAACATTGATGCTACTACTACTGTATCATTTGTCTAAAATTGTTTTGGCCAGAGGTCTGATGGCACAATCTACTTGGTAAAGTCTCTCTTAAATCAAACCAAAAGACACATTTTATTAAATAAATAAAACATACATCTTACCATGCACTTTTCACACTGGATCATTAGGCCCTCGTCCTTGTACATTCCACAGATGCAGCGTATTACATCATCGTCCTTGTCGTGTGAGCTCGACTCGCTCGACCCATGATGTTGATCGCGCTCCAGTGAATCTGAGCTGTCGGCCTCGCTGGCAGTTTCGCCCACTATCTCATCGATCTGGACAGCAGCCTCGTTGCGAGCACTGTAGTAGGCTTTTCGCAGCCGACAGACATCTCTGCCGACTGATGATTTCCTACCGTAGTATTTCTGGTGAAAAAAAACAAGTTTTCTGTTAGCACAAAACAGTAATTGGAAATTAGACTCAAAGAGACCTCATAAACTGGGTGACAAAATTACATTTGTCATATATGTAAAGCTGAAGAAAATCCATTTGTCACTATCACAACATCATAAATAAGTCCCAGAAAAAACTGACATGACTTGAACTGTCATGGGATAATTCCCAAAGTGCAAAGCTCAGTGACACAGAGAAACACTATCATTTGTAGCAGCAGAAAGTGAGCAACAAGGCCACAAACACAACCCTTTTCACACCACAATTCAGTCGCCAAAAAGGATGAATTTAATTTAGATGTCCACTTCCAACTTGTGGCTGGTGGAGTAAGCTTCTCTAAGAGGTTTCAAGTGGCACTTGTTTAAACTGCACAGCTATACAGATGTAAATCAAAGGGGCTTGTATTGTTAGTGCCAGAGTTTAGCTCTCACAAAGCTGGACCTTGGAGTTTGAGAGTGACAGAGTGAGGGGCACATGATTATTCTGTACTGATGTGGTTACATGAAACCACAATTTCAATTTTCATATTTAGGCACATTAAGGAGTTTTAAGCCTGTAGTAAATTTCACAGTAAGACCTACTAGATAGAAGTCAAACTTTGATTACAAAACACAACAATTCAAAGATTTTCAGGAGTTTCACACCTGTGGAAACCATCTCTATAAACGTACATGCCTTACTAACATGAATAAATTAATAAAAGTAGATTTTTGTCTTGGACTTTGTTGAAGTTTGTTGCTTCAGCCTTTTCCCTCATCTTTTTTTGCAATTGACTCAAGGCATGAATTAATAAGAGCTGCTCTCGATGCAGCAATAAATGCATAAAAACATTGGACATTAGTAAAGGCAACTAACGGGACACCTGCATACCTCAGCATTCCGGAAAACTTTGAGCATGTCTGCGTCAAACGCTTCCACAGTCTTGTAGTGGCCGGTGAGGATTTGCTTTTCAATAGTGCTTAAGTCCAGAGGGTCAGACACCTTCTCGTAGTACTGGCTGTTCCTAAAGGTGCACAGAGATAACATACTTTTTGGTCTGGTTCGTCAACAAACATCCTTTTGTCTCTTTTAAGCTAATAAACATGTGAGTCCTACTGCTGTGCTGCTACAGAGAAATAATGAGCTGCAATTGTGTTGACTTAAATGGATTAGCACCAATACTGGATACAAACCAAAGCATAGACTGTCACGATTGAATTGTGAGACTGGAGATAAAGCTGCTACACCATGTGGATGTTGTACACTGATAGTGAAGATAACATGGAAACTGAGCTGTTCTCCAAACAGTAAAACGTTATGAATGAGTAAGTCAGAATGCGGGTATGTGGGAACCCTTACCTCTTTCTAGATGGAAGGTTTAGCAGCGGAGCAGCAAGTGTCTGGCCAGCTGAGTCTGATACAAAAATAACAGTTGTTGCATTTAATACATTTACAAGGATTTGGTGAAAGGAGGTAACTGAATATAAAAACTGACCTTTGTAGCTGGTAATCATGTCACATATCTCCTTGAAAATGTGTGCGAGACGAGCAGTGCGTGTGACCTCTGTGTTTTCCTCTGCAGCTGCCAGCCTCCTCGTCCGAACTGACCGTGACGTTTGCAGAGCTGAGAACTGCGTCAGGAACACGTCTGGAAAATGCCGACAGCATAAGCCACCTTTATATTCAATAGACACTAAATAACTAAATAATGATCTCACAGATACTTGTAAGTAATCAAATATGATTAAAGTGTGATATATTCTATCCATATTACGGTGTATTATTCTAAATGTGGCTCATAAGCAGCAGCACTCCAAAACTATTTCTGTCCTTTAAAAGTATTTGACTTTATTGGAATTTCTATAATATAGTGCCTGTTGAGAATGGCTGCAACATACTTTGAGGTACTACTATACAAAAATAGCACCCCATAGAGTATGGCTCCCAGGAACTTGTGTATCCTGTTTCTGACACTTACCGGGACAACCTCATTGGCTCTTGATACATTTCCTACTCCAACAGACTCCGACATAAGGAGTGGGGCAGTCTAACAAAACCAGCTAAAGTGTGAGACGTAATCACATCTTCTCATCACACACTTAACTTGTACAGACCTGATTTGATGTTGCCATCGTCCCGAATAACACTTCCCCAGCGGGCGTACATGGACAGGCTGCTGGGGTCCCTCTCCCGTTCCCCCTCTCTCTTCAGCAGCTCCTGTTTCTCCCTCATCTTCTCCCAGTTTCTCAAGAGAAAAACTCGATGCTTCAGAACAAAGTTCCTTAAAAGGGTAAATGGACATTCTTGTGAGTCCATGTGTACTATGCTTCTTTAACATAGTTCTATCACTGCTTAAGGATACCTTTCTCTGTTGGACATAGGCTTCATGAGGTGAGGGTAAAACTTGCTGCTGTCACTCGACTCTTCTTCCTAAAAAAAACAAGAAAAAAGACAACATCACAATTTTAATAACAAATTAATGCGTGCCCAACAAAATTCAGAAAAACAATTAAAAGCCAAAGAAAAAAGCATGTAATGTAATACGTCTGGTGTTCCCATTATGTACGTTCTAGAAAAGCAAGGCAAGGCAATTTATTTATATAGCACAATTCATACACTGGGTCATTCAAAGAGCTTTACAGATTTTTGCTGCATGAAAACTTAAACGCTACTTCACCTGGTTTTGGTTAGAAGTCATTATTTGAATTCCCTGTTGATGGACACAAACAAGCCCTATTCATTAATTACTTACTCTCTTTTTCAGTTGGTGCTTGGACTTCCGTTTCTCCTTTAGTCGACCCAGACGCCGGGTCCCTCCTGACTTCCCGGGCAGCCCATTGATCCGCTGGCTCTTACCACCGATGATGCCCCGGCAGCTTTCAGAGCCACACTTACACACTTGCTGTAGGGCATGACATAAAACGTCAAGCATTAAATAAACAGAGGTAAAAATAATGTCCATGTAAACAGAGAAATTGCCTGACCTGTTCTTCGGTGTTGAACGAATGGAAGTTGTAGTCATAGGTGAGCTCAGTGCCACTCGTGATGTCTTTAAGGGCAAAGAGACCGATTCTGTAGACTCCATTCACAGACCTGAAAGTGACATAAGTTGTTACAGGTTTACAAATATATCACCCAAAAGAAAAGTGGGTAGATCCATTGAGCTATTTTAAGCCTGGTACTTTTAAACCCTTAGGGAGCTACTGAACCTGATTAAACAAAATACCATAAGGCTAGGGTGTCAAATTCGGACCTCAGATTAAGATTGTGTACAATATTTTTAATGAAATGTAACAATCACTTATGTAAAGCTCCTTGCTCTATTGCCTATAAATGTCTTTATTATAAAGAGAATTTAATTAAATAAGAAAAAAAACAGACAAGGTGCCCCAGTTTTGCTTGTGCTGGCAAGTTTCAAATTGTGGAAATGCTCGATTTGTCCTACTCCTTTAAAGCAGAGCCACAGCTTTTCACTATTGTTCTAAGAAAAGCACACTGCTCTGTTTGCCAATGTCTTGATAATTTATTCCTTCTATAAGGCAAAAAAAGCTGGTTCAGCGTATTGTCTTCAGGTTCTACAGCTGTATCCAAGGCCTGGCCACATGTAATCTCTCTTCTGTGACAAGATGGATGACTCGTCAGGCTTTGTGCTGAAAATTCTCGATCCTGGCGGAGTCTTTCATTTAAGTCCAGCCTCTTACACACAGGTACCAACCGCTGCCCTAGATTATGAGCTGGTCTTTGTAAGAGGCCCAAGGCTACTGTTTTATAGTCCACTCACTGAAGTCAATAGCTGTTCACAACAAGCTGTTTGACGTAACTTACTAAGGAGCAAGTGACTCAATCAGTTTGGCTTTTCATCATTTCTGTCTGTTTCTGCCATTGCATTTTGGGGTTTGGCCTTAATCAAGCGCTTTATTTCCATTGCCTTAATAAAGTATCTACAATTAGATAAAAATGATGACAATAAACCTGACCAGCTACAGCGGATTAAAAACCTGCTGTTAATTTTTACCTCTACAATTGCTTTAATGATACTGACAGAAGACAGAACTCTCTATAACAATGAGGTCTGAATGTAGTGCTACATATAAGGCTTATTTTACAAAAAATATTATTACTTTAAACTGCTTTTTGAATTAAAGAAGTCAGGCACTTGGAGGCCTGCTTTGCTGGGTCTATGAATGCGGTGGATTAAGACCTCCTTCCCCCAGGAAAGAAGTAAATTGTTTTGGCGTGGTATGAGGCCTTTAAGCTATTCAAGTCTGTAAACGTTGGCAGAAAGTGACTGAGATGATCTCATCAGATTACCACCGCACAACCACATTAATAAGGTTGGGGTTTAGCGGCAAAGCTTTCTCGTTTACAATGGAGTACACCTGCCACACGTGTTTCTTTCAAAGTCAACGCACATGATACTGAAACTAGAGTACCGCAACAAAGACTACCACACTTTACCTCACACCAACAGGTAGCAACAGTAAGGTATAAAGTCAGGAATAAACATTTTCTGAACTAGTTAGACGTTTCTATTTTTCTGTTTTTTTTACAATCATTTATAAAGGAACTTCCTCATAAAGCAATTAAATTAAAAACTATGTAAACAAATAAATTATTTTTTACAGCATTTTCAGTCAGGGCCATCTTTCACAGCTTCTGGCAAGCAGTCCCAGTTGGCCATAAAAGGCTTAACCAAATCTGCACTTTGGTAGGATCCCAAAAACACCATGGCAAGGACATTAGGAGAGAACTGGTTTAAAGCTGTTGTGACACCCACCACTTCTGCATCTCACAGTTGGGTTCACAGCTGTGGTTTATGAAGCGTGCTTCATTGCCCATTCGGTAGCTGTCAATAACCATGCCGCTGTCCAGGTTAAGGCAGTAGTGGCCACTGTGGGAAAAGTACTGCTCCATCATACGGCTCCTGTAAAATATTAAAAATAAAGATTGGATTTCTGCATAAAAAAAAAAGTAATCACAAACAAAGCTTCTTATGTCTGGATTTTTGTCTTACCTAAATTCATGTTCACTGACCACCTCTCCAAGATACTCGATAATGAACTGACCAGAGCGAAGAGACTCCTTGGTGCGGATGCCCCAGCCTTTGCCCTCAGCCCTGAATCGCTCCAAACACTGAGCCCAGTCGTGTCTCTGTATGTGCTGGTTGTCACACTGCTCGCCACAAGGACAAGTGCTGGGAGAGCATTCAGCAAAGCTCATCCTGAAAACATGGATATATAAATAACAAATTAAACTGTGAGCATAATGCTAATTCTACGAGAAGAGCATCACTGTCAGTCTTTTGGAATGGGTACTGTTCCTGAAAATAGCATTAAGTAAGAGTAATGCAGAAGTCTTACCTATTTAGGCAATCATCCAGGCAGCCGTTTTCTTTTAGGTCTTCAGGAGGTCTGCAGTTGCACATGGTTGTTTCATAACCAGAAAGAGGCTTCACGTCTACATAGACATCTAAGACACATGGGCAAAGGATTACCGATTTACATTTACTTTGAACATTCTGAAGCTCTCAAAGCACAATTGACAGTAAGAGCTGGATAAGGAACTAAGAAACAAAAAATTGATTATGCTTCAATTGACAAATTCTTACAAGAATATAACCAGTACTCACTTGATCTGAGCTTTTTATAAAGGGGGACATCAGGCCTCTTGTAAAGCTGTAATGCATAACAGGGGCACAAACAGTAAGCATTTATATAAGAAGGAAACAGATGTTTCATCTATTTGAATTTACTACAAATTCCTCTATTTTTAAGCTTTACTTTTTATCTAAAACTGGAAAAAACTACGACAGCATGTACTTATTACTTGACAGATCACCTGATCATGTTTCCACAGCCATAAGATGTCGTAAGGCAACTGGAAATCAATGCGCTTCTGTCTTAAATACTTCCCTGAAAACACAAAAAAACCAAGACGGGGCATTTAGGGAGAAATAAATTAATAGATTCACACAATCCTGCCTTTATCTGAAACAGCTGCATGTTTCTAAAGCATTCCTCTAAATGTTTTTACTTGGATTATACACTGGTTCTTGCTCTGTTTGCTTGTGTATTAATATTCGCACATAACAGCGTCACCACAAAGGACTCTGCCCCTATGTGCACTTGCTTTGTGTTGTAATCACAGAGAGTTTGGCTACAGTGGTTGTACAGCACCCTTTTCCCTCCTCCTACCCCTCAGTAAAGACACCAGACTATCTCCAACATGTATTAGTATATCTGCTGTGGACTCTGTCCTGACAGCTATAGCACATGTGAACACACCGAGGTCAAGGAAAGTACAGAAGTGCCTAATATGCTCCACTCACCAACATGTATAGGTGCAGGAAACAAGCCATAATCATGTTCACCAGGGATGTATTCTAGCTTTTCCTTCTTGAGCTGCAGTAGCTGACCTCGGGGACTGCAGAGGAGAGCAAATAGAAAATGTACTTCACAACAAATGGATGTTATGTCATTTTAATTTGACTTTAAAGACTTACTCTTCGCTTTTGTACACATCAGAGTAAAGCCCCGCCTTCTGAAACTTCTTCTTCGGGGGCCTAGCTGGCCTCTTCTCTCGTTGGGTGGTTATGGGGATGGGAGGAGCTTGGTCTCTGGGGACAGTCCCGGGGAGTTCGGAGGAGCCTTGACCATCTGGCTTGTCTTCCACTGAGCTAAAAATAACACAATGACAACTGGACTTAATACAAGTTAAATAAACAACAGCACTATAACCTGTAAAGTAAGGGCTGCATGCTATGAGGACACTATACTATATGTATTCAATCTTGAATATATTTTTTGCAATGAATGATAATGTCAGGTGACTATTTACTTTGGAAGTGGCTGTGCCTCATCTTGGGTGAGCCAGCTTCTTCCAGTCTCAGCTCTTGACCCTAAATTCTCGTCATGTTCGGGCCGCTGTTCACGCTCCACAACCTCCCCGTCCTCTTCCTCCTCCTCTTCCTCATCTCCGTCTCTGTCCCAGCATTTTCTCTTCTGGCCTTTCCTGCGCTGGCCTTGGACAACAGACTCAATAGTATCTTTTACGGTGTCACCTTCCCACCCCCTGCCTCCTGCCATGCTCTCTCCCGCTCTGTCTCTTTCTCTGTCCCGGTGCTGACTCTGACTCTGACTCAGCTCAACCACATCCAGGGGTGGAGATGGTGACAGAGAGGGCAGCGGATGTTTCCTGGGACGTCCTGGGCCCCTCTTCTTCACCACATTGTTTCCTGTACGAGCCTGTCTCTGCAGCTTCTTGGCACGTAGGATTTTGTTGACGTGGTGCAGGCTATGTTTGGATGGCTTCTCTCGGTGGGAGAGGTGGGGCAGGGAGGCATTTGGGCAACAGTCCTGGGACAACGAGGCAGAGCCGTGAGAGTGAAACAGAGAGGGTTGGTGATGGTGCTGGGGCCGGGAGTATGAGCCTTCAGGCCCCTCAGTAGCTGAAAGGCAGCTTCCTCTACCCTGATGAGACGATGATCCTGGTCAAAGACATGACATAATATCAGTAACCTTTGGTCAATACAATATACAAGATTACAAGAGTACATACATTACAAAGAGAGTTCATAGTCTTGGCAAATTTATCTTACTCTGTCTATATTATTTCAGCACTTTCACACACTAATGGACTCTGAGCTCAATACTGCTGTAAACCCATGGGACTGTTACATCTCAATGGTTAAAGCAAGATGCATGTTTTCAGAGTTACACAGTGGAGTAGCGCAAGCCAGGCAGGAAATGTAGCATATTTCCAAAATAACTGCTATTCAACAACAAACTTAGTTAAAACACCTTGTATAATCACTGAAAGAAATGTAATGTTGAAAATCCTATAGATTTATTGACTTTGTAGATCCAACTCCAGAAAAAGTATAATGGATGCCTCCTGATTTGTTTTCTTATTGAGCATCTTACTACACCTCACTTGTCTTGCATAGCAGCCCAGGCCCCACCCTTGGTCTGCAGAATCTCCAGAGTCTAGTCTGCGACCGACAGCTGACCCCAAGTCCTGAGCTCTAATCCTGGATTAGCCTGACTTGGTTTGATGGGACCTTACTGCCTCAAAGGACCTTAGGGCATGTTTTCTCACTTACACACAAGAATCATAAAGTCATACTGTTAATGCTACACAGATCGGTTCCAGTAATTGATTAAATGCAATCGTTTAAGAAGCAAAGTGTCTTACATATGCACTGTTCACTGAACCAGGTGCGCATAAAAGAGAGGAGTAGCCCTTGCTTTTGTGGCTGCGGGGTAAAAGCTCCTAAATATAGAAAGTTAACAAAACCATCCACCCTTAAAGCAAGTTGAAACTGCAGATTTACCAACTGTGGTCATTCACATTCAGAGTGCAGCCCGTTTAATACATTACATATGCTTTCTCTTGCCAAGCCCATAATCACCAGTAAGAGCTACCAAATGTCAGCTGGTGTGAGTCCGGGACGTCTGTCTTTCTAGTGACTTAAAAAAAGCCAGTATTTGTCCTTGTTCAAATAGAGCTACAGTTGAACGTGCTACAGCAAAAAAAACAAAAACCTGTTTGATGCAACCACAACTGAAGAGGTTACATAGTTACAGAGAAACCACAACAGCATTTCTTAGCACTTTGAAAAGTTTTTGATGATTATGAAACGTTACAGACTTCAGAGATAAGCAAGTATTCACAGCTCACTGTCATTTACCAATAAACACATGGACTAAGTCTCAGATTTAATGGACTGCATATTTCCTACAGCTCAGCCAACTTATAGATAGATAGCCCTAAATGATTACTGAACAGACTTAGTACAATTATTTCTGGAATGTGAATACAGCGCACAACTTTAAACAATGTCAAATTGTCAAACTGGGTCAAGGATTGAGCACATGCCTAAACACAATAAAATACAGACTTTTTTATGAATCTCACAAACCTGAAAGATCCACTATGTAACTTTTTACAATGAATTGTATGTTGTAAGAATTATTAAATATATTAAACAGAGCTTTTCACACATTTAAGATATATATTGAGGAGCAGTAGGAAACTTGCAGTCCTGAAATGCTATCCTAAAAAGTTAAATAGCGATAAGACATCTTACCTTCTCTCCTCTCTGCTGATGTTGAACGGTCCTTCCTCATGGCCCGGTCCATGCAGGAAAAGCTGCTCTCTCCCTCCTTCCTGTTCCGACTACTCTTCATATTAGTGCGAGTTAGAGCAGAAGTAAACAGATTTGTGAGATTTGGAGAATCATGGGCTTCGGGCTCCTCTGTAGGCGAGAGAGGTTCGTCATCTTCACTGTCCGAACAGCCAGCAGGGTCTTCAGCCACTCCATCTGAGAAGGGACCTTGGCCCAGTGCCACGTGGCCCCGTGAAAGCTTAGCGTAGTCAGCCTCACAGCTGCTGCCCATCCTGAACCAGGACTCTCCCAGGTGATGGCCTTTTGAGCTGGTATCTAGTGTGAGTCTGGAGGGGCCTAGACACGACATGGAGCTCTCTTTCCGCTTGAACCTGTCAGAAGATGATGAAGATGAAGACGGGGAGTTGGCAGATGTGGCCTGTTTGCCAGTGCTGCCAACAGAGCTGTCCCGACCAAAGCGGCATCGTTGTAAAGACTCTGCCATTCCTAAACTGTTGACACCTTTCCCTGATGTTCCACTGTCCGAGATACCAGCACCTCCACGGCTCCCTGATGCTCCTCGTGCACCTTCGTCCCTGTCTTCCTCGGCACAGCGCTCTCTGTGCTTGTGCCTGTGTTTATGTTTGTGGTGCCAGTTAAAGGACAACTCGGAGGACATCGGGGGGTACAAGACGGGCGACCTCCCTCCTCCCAAGTACTCCTGTCTGAGCAGCTTGTGTTTCTTCTTGTGAAATTTGGAGGGGTTCAGTAGGAGGTGAGAGGGGTGGTGCATGTACGACGTGGGAGGAGGTGGAGGGAACGTTGGCGTATGGTGGGAGTGGTGTGAAGGTGCTGCATGAGATGATTGGTGATGTGGGTGTGAATACAGAGCGCTGGCTGGAGGAAAGCCCCTGTAATAGCCCAAACCTAGAGGACCAGAGGAGTAGGGAACACCGTATGACGGGTGATAGAAGCCTCCACTAGAGAGTGGGAAGCCAAGACCGGGAACAAATGGGACTTCAGACATAGACTCTCTCAGTTTGGGAGGTCTGCCTCGTTTCTTCTTCATGTCTGGTTTACGAATATAATGCAGCGGATCACAGGAGTAGGCGGGGTGTGAGTAGTAGCTACCGAAATTAACCCTGAAGATGGTAGGCAAGAGATCCCTATGAATATAATGATGTGGTGGCGGGCCGGTAGCTCCTCCCAGTGCACTCCTACTACCCAACCCCTGGATTCTACTTGGCCCAGCTAAACCTAGTCCACTGCCAAATCTGAACCCTGTCGTTCGATGTGCTATGCGTACCTCACTTAGTCTAATCACAATCTCCTCAAGTTCTGCCAAAAAATCTGGATCGTGTCGTCGGGAGCGTAGTTGTAGGTACTTCTTCTTGCGTTTCCTTTTCTGTCTCTTGAGTTTGTCGTAGCCAGGGCAGCCATGACTCCGCCGCTTACATTTGTGCTTGTGTTTCTCTTTGTGTCCCAACAGGGAGGAAGCCGGAGCTGCCGGGTGAGGTCTTCGAGGATCAGGTGATGATCTTGCGCCGTGGGGTGAAGGAGAGGGTGATGGATGCTCCATAAGCACAGCTGTGTGTCGCCGTCTCCCTCTGGAGTTAAGCCCCACCCCTGGCCCCATAGATGAACCAATAACCCCTGGCATTAACAGCCCACCACCAAGCCCAGGCGGCATCCCCAGTCCGCCCAAACTGTTTCCAGTTTTCTCCCCACGGTCAGAGGTGCTGTTGTTGTCTGTTCCTATGCCGCTGTCACTTGGCACCGTTTCCTCGCTGTGTGATTCACTGACGGGTGATGGAGTAGCTTCTTTTAGCTCGTTGAGCGGGGCAGGCGAGGTGGGATGGAGCGGCCTGGGAGGAGAAAGCTTGTGGTAGTGGTACTGCTGCCTGTAATGGTGGTGGTGATGATGATATCCACGGCAAGAAGATTTTTTTTGGGAAGCTGAGGTCAACGAAGATGAGCCCAGGCTTAGGTTGCGAGGATTTGGGGCAGAGAATGTTGGAGGAGGAAAGGAGAAGGAGCTGTGGCTGTGGTGGGAGCTCAAATAGTGAGAGCCCCCGAAGTGCACTGAGCCTGGCTCCACAAAGCTGGCATCACTGATTGGACTGTGACCGCCACTCGACTGTGACAGGGAGGGGGAGGGAAAGACCTCAGAGGAGAGCTGGTGTGGCTGGGACTGCGACATATGATGATGATGATGATGGGTAGTAGTTGGGGACAGGAAAGGCTCATGCGGAGGAGTTGTGGGATGAGCTAATGCTTTTGGTTTACGTCCTCTTCTCTTGCCCATGTATATTGTGCCCTTTTTGCTCACATTAATCTGTGGTCCAAGCTTCCCTCCGAAAGACGCTGCCAGTGATGACAATGACTGTGTTGCATCTTCCACAGTGGCAACCACTGGACTCGTGGTGGTTTTTGGGGCCTCCTCTGTCCTGGGACACAAGAGGATTTGACTGAGTAAGCGTTTCCTTTTGACACTCTTCATTTTATTAATCTTGCCAATAATAGTTTTCATGATAAGCTGGCCATTTCCTTTGCTGCGAAACCGTCCTGTATCGCCTGCTTCAGGAGCCAATGTGGGGGGCTGGCCCTCCTGGGGTAAGGTAGGTGGAAGGCGTTTGGGACGTCCACGTTTTCTTGGAATAGGTTTAGGGGGGTTTAGGTCTACTTCTGGGTGGAGAACAGGTGGATCTTGCTCTTCTTTCGACTTCAGGAAAGATGAGTAGACTTTAGAGGGGACAAGTTTATTTGGGGGACGTCCACGATGGGGGGCATCTAATGTTGGCATTTTTGACTTTGGTCTTCCCCTTTTTCTCGGCTGGGACGGGGACCATTCTGAAATATGACTTTGTGGCACGTGGGTTGGTTTTATCTTATTTGGGTTTGGAGGCCTGCCCACAGGTCGTTTTACAGGCGGAGGAGTTTCCCCACTCGGAGATGAAGGCATGTTGGTTTTGTCCTGCTCAAAGGGGGTCTTATGGCTACTTTCACTCTGACTGTTGTCCATGGCACGAGACAAGCGGGGTTTCCTTCCTCTGCGTTTTTTAAGAGGTTTGCTGTCCTGCTCCGAGGGAGAGTCTATGGATGAGTCAGGGGAGTCATCTCTAAGAGGTGAGTGTGGGCTCTCATAACCATCTGGCTCTGAAGAAGGTGCCCTTTGTCTTACAGCCTCAGGGGGGCTGCAGTTTAGACCCATTCGGCCATTGTCCCGATTAGGACTGCGCTTATTGGGACTAGAGTTCTTTCCCTGTTCAGCTCGCAGTGACTGATTACTAGCTCCTTTGTCTTTTCCCTCTAGTTTTCCTGATGCTGTAAGACCTGAACATTTGGTTAAGTCTCTGGGGCTGTCTTTTTCATGCTCCCTCTCACTTGCACTGCTCTCCTCGGTCAAAGCAGGACTGTCCCTGCCGTGATGTCCTTGTGAAGAAGCAGGTGAGCCTAGGTGACTCACTGCGTGTACTGTTCTCTGCTCAGCTGTGGTGGTGGAAGAGGAAGATGAGATGGAACAAGACATGGCATGTGGTGAGCAGTGAGCTGCACGAGACTGCATCTTAGCATTGGTGCTATTGTTGTTGTCACTTCTGTTGTCCTTAGAAATGGCTAAGCGGTTGTTAGCGAAGGTGAGTGCAGGGCTGCTGCTGCGGCTGCTACTGTTACTGTTGTTGTTACTACTTGACTTCCCAGCTCCATCACTATCCTCTTTCCTCAATGATGCAACAGGGGATGAACTGTCATTCTCTCTACTTTTTGAACCATAAGGCCGTCCGGGAGGCCGTGACACAGGAGGTGGAGGCGAGAGGTGAACCACTCGTGAATATGTATTTCTGTTGGCCAAAGCTCTGTCTCGCTGCTTAGCAGTGGGGGCCATAAAGCCTGAGCTGGTGACAGAAGGAGCTGGGTCAACTTTTACAGGTTTGACTGGTTTGGCAGTCTTTGTTGGTGGACAAGTAGCTATGAGTTGGGCTAATTTCTCAGTGACTGTAGGTGCTCCCCAGTTTTGTCCACCTTTGTCTTTTTCTCGCTGACTTTCTGAGCTGTAGGTGTATTGAGGAGGTTTGTTGCCATCAAAGCTGGGTTCTTTTGATGAACTAACAGGTGGAGAAGGTGAAGATGTCCGGGCATTAGATTGTGAAGTGGAGGGTTTCTTTCCAGAGGGATGTGTTTTACTGTCTGAAGGAGGCCGGTGCAGATTCAGGGGTCTCTCAGATGTGGTGCTCGCTGACTTTGTGTCTGACTTTGTGTCAGACTTGCAATCAATCTTTGGTGGGCCCTAAAAAAATAAAAAAAATAAAAGTTAAGTGATACAAAATTTTCAGTGGATTTAAATGATGTCACAACTCTGTATTATGTATTCAAGTGAATATTTAAAGCAACGTAACTTATTAGGATATATACCCAAAAATGAAGCAAAGGAGAGAAATGCTGCTTCAAAGTTAGCATTGAATAAATAATTATATATGTAAGTTAAGCTTTGTATTGATGGGAAAGTTTCTGGAAAGATGCATTATAAGCCCTCATGAGATGAGTTACATCAGCATCAAAATAAATTTATTGATTTTTGGGCTCCATATTTAGAGGTAAAAAGTTACACAGTGTTGCTTTACACAAAATTGTAACCCAAAGACAAATGTACAATCTAAAATGGTGTTGATTATTAAATGTAATACCTCTGGCCCTGAAAAGCTACAGCTCAGTAAGGATATCTTTATCCTTTTGCAAACACCAATTTATTGATAAGAGATCTTCTGCCCATTACTGCTTAGCGGGCATGCAGAGAGGAGGGGTTTTACACACTCAATAACACTTATCCGGGTCAGACGGGGGACATGGAGGGAGAGTGGAAGAGAGAGGTCAGTGAAAAGCAGGGGGAGGAGAGGATGTGACCGTAGAGAGACAGGGAATAGACACAGGGGGATGACTGAAGAGAGGAGTTGAATGAGGAATAGGCCAACTCAAAACACAATGAAATCTAAAGAACAATTTATGTTTTGTTTCTGATTTGCGCAATGTGGTATATACCATGGTTCTTTACCAATACCATCAATAACTCTGCAGGCTTTTTATGTAGAAAGTCACACATTTACAAACGATTAAGTTAAAGGTAGCATATTAAAACTAGTATAGCATTTATTAGTTACTAACAGCCAGGTTAAGCTCACTTTGAGTATTGTTTTAGTTTGCAATCTTGGTAAAATAAAGTAGTAATGGTAAACAAAGAAATTGCTTTAAAAACTAATAATAACTAATACATAATCTAATAAATAATCTATGAACAGGCACATTAGTATTCTAACATAATACACAAGTTGGCAAAAACAGTAAGACTTGATAGGTGTGTAAATGCAGAATATATTTCTTACTTGTCTTACCTTTTTTGCTGGAGCGTTCCCATTGACTTGGGCAGGTGATGGAGTGTTAGTGCTGGCAGGAGAAGGTGCAGTGGGAGGGTGTGTAGGTGCTTTAGCAGAGGCTGTAGTTGAAGATGAGACAAGTTTGTTGTTGTTGTTGTTGACGGAAGGACTCTTCTCCCGCTCCTTGTCCTTGGTCTGTGCTGAGCTCTGGGTTTGGTTGCCAGCCCCATCTCCTGTAGCCGTTGCACTTTTTGCTTTTGTATTACCTCCACTGCGTGGCGCGTGCCTCACTGTGGCCCTAAACGCTGGCCGGCACACATAATTGTCTAAGTTCTTTGGGGGCTTCTTAATGCGCTTTGCTTGGAGTCCGATCTTGAGTTTCACATTGCCCTCGGACAGGTTGCTTTCTTTGACAGAGAAGGACTGGTCGTCCCCTGTCCCACCTGCTCCAGCTGTACCTGTAGCTCCCTCTTTGTCCATGTTCTTCTCCTCATCTTCATCCTTCTTACCACCCCCTCCCTCCTTATCTCGCTCCCCTGTCGGAGATGCAGTTCCCCCTTGAATTTTGTGATCCATTTAAGGGTTGTTGGGTTTGCTAGGGAATAGGTGACGTGTAAATAAGTAGAGTTTTTGTTGTGGGAAGAGGAAAGGGGAAAGGGAGGGGGGGGTAACTCTGAGGTGACTTCTCTCCTTCCCTCAGCTGTCCAGCCCTCTTTCTCCTTCCTTCAACTGTAGAGAAACAGACAAGTGGAGGAGGACAAGAGAATGAGAATAACAATAATAATAACATCATATTTTTGAAAAATGCCCTACAGCATTAAATGTCTGAATAAATGACAGTCATGAGCAAAGACAGAAAACATTTTTATAATCTGCTTTGTTAGAGGATGTCCTTCATCCATCTAGGTGACTTTTTACGATGGGTTTGTCCTCTCTCTCTATAACAATCTGTGACCTATTTACCCAAGGTTATTTTGCCAGAGTAATGTCTGTTCGGCCTCAAGGACTTGAAAACTACAAACGCCACAAAGCCCCAAGTTAATAACTAGCGCTATCTTACCCGAGGGTGCCAGAAACTCTTACAGTAAGTTGTGCTCAGTTTTCTCAGTAATAGCCGAGCAGCAAAGTTCTTTTGCCCAATGTTAGCACAAGAGCAGCAAAACACAGCATCTTTTCTAATTGTCCCCTTAGAGGACAGCCCACTTCAATGAAACTGTCTACAGCGCCCAATGTCCACTGAGTGATTTAATGCAGATTTGCCCCCAAGCAGGTGCTTTCTCTGGGTGAAGTCATTTGGAGGCAATTCAGAAGTGTGACCTCAGCACATTGAGCCCTCAGGGACGAGGCAGAGGATCTGAACGTCTTTCCCAGCCTTCGCCGACAGTAATTGAGACAGCGTGATAGGGAGAACAGTCATATATGTCGTCATGTGCAATCATTAGAATAGAATAAAATTTTATCTGCAGCTCAGACCCATGACAATGTTTTGGACTAAAACTGTGAAAACAGTAGTTATAGTTGAGTAGTTGAACCACACATTCAAGCAATTCAGTTTTAGAGTCTGGCCTATGTTTCTGGTGTTTACTTCAAGTACTAACTCCAATTGGCCTCAAATCTGTGACTCCCCCTTACTACACATAACATACTCAAATCACACCACCCTGAATGCTTTAACACCCAATCAATCTATGTATTCTTGCGTATTTATCCACTTCCTCCTTTGCTTCACAAACTTGGAAAGCAGTAGTAACAGCTCATGGCAGTGTTGCTCCTACTATAATCAAAAACACATTTCGCCCACCACCAACATAATACTGTTCTCAGTTTTGTTCTTTTGCAGAGTGACAAATGCTCTCCCCATTCTTTTATTCAAAACATATGCAATCATACGAGCTGTTTCCGCTGGGCAACAGCAACTATGCCAAAAAAAAGTTTGCGTCGTAGTTCAGATTACAAAAGGCTACAGGCAAAAGTCAACTGACTCTGTCTCTGTGTCTAAGGAAGTCAAAACATTACTTTAACCTCCAACGGTACAGTTAACCACACCAATTACTGGTATTACTATAACTGTATATTATCTGATGCCTAGTCAAATCAGTTTTACGCTATTGGTAAGACCAAACAGTCAGCATTTTGCTGCAGGACGTACTAGTGGGGTACTGTGGTAGGCTACTTAAGAAATGACTCATATGTCAAACACTAGCAAATCATAGTCATATGTTTTGTTTTGGTCTTTCCCTATTTTTCAAGCTAGTCTTTGTGCAAGGTTACAGAAAAGTAATGATTTATTTATGAGGGAAGCTGCTTTTCACGGATATGTCAAGCTGTTAGTTAGCTTTGTGACAGTGCATGCATACATTTTAAACTAGTACAAGCCAATGTCATTTGTGTTCATTTTTTCTCCTTTGCTTTTTCTGTAACTTTGTAAACACAAATTGTATGTAAAACGTAATTACCACACAATGGATGTTTCTATTTTAAGACCAGAGAATATCAAATCTAGTGGCTTTAAGCACAGATCTCAGCCACAACCCTGCTGTTCACAGTTAAAGTAAAAACAAGCTTCATAGGGGGAGACTACTGTAAATCAAAACAAATGGAATACCTTAAATACCATAAGACGCTTCAATCAATAATCAATATTAGCCAAAGAACCTAAAATAGCAAACCAGGCAGAAACGTAGTAAACAACTTCCCGTGCCCCCTCACATTTTTCTCCCTCTCTTCTCCCTCCCTCTGCACTTTTGCACACGTTGTTCATAACTGCTGATTTCCCCTTGGCCAAAGCAATAGTGCCCAGCCCCTCCACCTCCCACATTATTCACACGAGGACTGGCGTCTGCCTACAGAGGCTCCCTGTCATTCCCAAAGCGTTCCCTCTAAAGATATTAGCTCATTGACGTGTGCAGAGGGAAAGCATCCAAATTCCTTTACTACTACCATTAGCGATATCTCCCACAGGAGGCAGTAAACCCTAAAGACTTCTGTAATGGCTCTAATGGTTCAGCTCTGACCGGGACAGACTGACAGGAATGACAGGTGTCAGTCACAGTGCTGGGAAAATGCGTTCATAGCCCTTACATACAATATAGGGGTAACAATCTTATCTTTCGTTTCTGTACAGTCAACCGTCAAAGGGATAGTTTCAAAAGCTTTAGTTTCACTATTCATAATCACTCAGAAAATTCATCTACGTTTAGTCATTTCCTAATTACCCTAAACGAAAAACACACTAAAGACACGCTCCAAAAGAGGCGCTGGAGTTTGCATTCAGCCGAGACGTAACGTTAATGGTAAACATTTGACTTGAGAAATCTGAGTCTGACAGGGCCACTCAGCCACTTAGGTTATGTCAACAACGAGCAATGATTTTAAGGACAATGGTATTTCACTCACCTTTTATAATTGATTAAAAAAACGGTGTTCACATTATTTGGCTGTCTTCAACGTGCCTGTCAACGTGGTGGCCACATTTTCCTCCAAGCGCTATTTGGAAAAGCAAAAATGATTGTAAGTTAGCGGCGGTTAAAACAATTTGTAATACGTTAAAGATTTGTTGTACAAAAAGCCAGAATTCAATTTACGCATTTTTATTTTTTTTATTTTATAGTTTTAAGAAAATATATCGATTTTTATTCTCTCTGGTTTATTATATGTCAATTACCACGGGTGCATCCTAAACTCCAACTCAAATCAATGGAAACCGCGCTCGACTTCGTAAATATTGATTAACCTTGCCAGCGCCAATACACAAACTTGCAAAGGCATAAACCATGTGCTTGTAAAATGTCTCTCCTGGATGTATTAGGGGAATAATAACAGTCAATATAATAATGTATAGAGTAACTCTTCCAAGCTTACTATACCCCATGTCTTATGAAAGGCATGTGTTAATTTAGTAACAAACTAGTAGCTACCATCCGTCCAATAATAGACACGCTGCTACCTAACTACTTTGTATCAATGGCACTGGCAACGGCTAACTAGCCCTTTATCAGCGGCCGTTTTTATGCGATTTTAGGTTAAAATCATTGTCTATAATCTAATGTGAAGTGTATTTCGCTCCAAATGAGGTTAAAACCCACGCATGTATAGAATAATTTGCGAAAACTTGGAGAAAACGCCACAACTCAAAACAAGTGATGTTCATAATCTTACATCTTTCTCGTAGGCACTCGTGTTACTACATCACAGCTACAACGGCTAATCAAGTGAGCTGAAGCATTAAATACATCCGATCGTGACTCAAGACAAGGGGTTAAATACAACGGATTGCTTAAACGCTAAAAACTGTACTCATGTATAATCCGCGGAAATAAAATAACTGAAGCAGCACCGTGTAGGTTATTAAAAAAACACTGACTGTCAACAAAATGGCGGCGGCGTTGAATCAACACAGATCCGAAATGGATCTCCTTGTATTTCTCTCTCCTCGATGCAATAATCCCCTTTCCTTATAGCAACTGGTATCCGTAATAAATCCACAGATGCTCCAAAAATCCGCTCCGACACGTCCTTAGCTGGGCCTGGATGTGTCAGCAGCACAGGCGTCTCTCGTTAATCGGGCCTCCATGTCTGCTCCAGCCCGTATGTGTCAGTACAACACAGGCATTCTCAGTCAGTCCCACTGCCGACGAGGGAGGGGAGGGAAGCAGAGGAGAGTGCAAATGTCGGTCGGTCGTACGCGGTTTCTATGGTCAGAGGCGTACAGAGGCGAGTCTAGATTTTGGGGGGCCCTATGCAAAATTTTACTGCAGTCGAGTTTTTAACTTAATAGATATTCTGCTCGCTGTCAATGCCTTTTAAAGCACATACACTGCCTATACTGTATGGTATGAAGATTCAATCTAAAATATTTGGTCAAGTCTTTATACACTTTATATTTTATAACTTAACCTAGGTTATATTATATATTTAACACCTATTTTGAGAGTTCTGGGTATGGTAAAAAAGTTTACTTTCTTTTTGGCGATAATGCTGATGCATTAGGGACTATAAAGCAGAAGTTATGAAAACCCTATGAACATTAAAGACTAAACAAGACTTCACCTAAAGGCCAAATCCACCCCACTATGAGTTTAAGTATAAGTAAACACATAATAATTAAACACATAATACAATTTATGAAATAAGTTAACAAAAAGAAAAGCTTGAGAATTGGTGGAGATGCAAATGTCAGTTGTTTTTTGTGGTCCTCCTCAGTCATTGACAAAACTTCTGTATTTCTTCTTTATGTACTTTATCTATTTTATGTAAACTTCTTGATTTCCCAAGTTTCAGTGACTGTGGTAACCAATGTTCTTTTGGCCAAAGAGGGTGTTTTGCTAGTGTGAAAATGGTCTTTGCCGCCCACAGTGACTGTCAACAAAAAAATTGCCCTAGTCACTGGATTATAACTTAACACAGTGCATTTATTATTAACTTGAGAAGTTTTGAAAGCAGTTAATTGCCTTGAATATGTAGTAGTAAACAGATGTTTTTTTGACACCCCTGAACTATTTTTGTAGGGTGTGAAACAACCTCACATTTGATAGTTTATTACTCTTCAGTTAAATGCTTACTAACCTGGTGTCACTCTGCACTTAATATTTTCTCCTTTACTGCTTCAGTGAGTATGAATGTGTTTACACTTGCAATGCATTTTTTTTAGTTTGGACAAGAAAATTACTCCTCTACTTTGGTTCAGTTAACACACCCTAAGTGTAAATCAGGTTACAACTGAGTCTCATCTGTCTTTTATTTATTTTTTCTTGTGGAAGCTTTAATTGTGTGGTCTACACACCTAAAACCACAACAGGAAGGAAAAGGAAAGAGAAGGGTGTACTGATAGATTAATCTTCAAACCGAATGTCACAGATGTGGAACAAGAGCCATTTTCTCTGTTTTAATATAACCCTATGATTTTCCTAAATTAAAACTTAGTAGTATTTTTATAAATACTGTTACCAATTAGAGACGAGAAAAAGTCTGTAAGAGTTGAAAAGAGTCAAAACAAGAGTCCAGAAATGACTTTTAATTTTATTTTAAACATAAAAACAGCCGACACTGGACCAAATTCAATCTATCCATAAATCTGTCAAATCACAGACATTGATAATTCAGTTATTTTTCATAATTGTATCAATTGTTTGATGTAGGATTTTAACAAATATTGGGTGCACGTGGCAGAGTGGTTAGCACTCCTGCCTTACAGCAAGAAGGTCGTGAGTTCAAAACCTGGCCAACTCAAACATTCTCGGCCGACTCCGGTCTTTCTGTGAGGAGTCTGCATGTCCTCCACGTGCAACTGTGGGTTCTCTCCGGGTACTCCGGCTTCCTCCCACCGTCCAAAGACATGCATGTACAGGTTAATTGGCAAATTTAAAGTGTCCCTAGTGAATGAATGTGAGAGTGAAAGGTTGTCTGTCACTGTCTGTCTTTATATGTCAGCCCTGCGACTAACTGGCCACTGTCCAGGGTGTACCCTGCCTCGGGCCCAAAGCTGCTGGGATAGGCTCCAGTCACCTGCAACCCCTAACGGGACAAAGCAGTAGAAAATTAATGAATGAATGATTTTAACAAATCAATGGATATTAGTCAGAACTAAACACAAAATCAGCACCAAGTTAAGGACTTCGATCCCTGAGGCGTCAATCTGCAGAATTAAGGGATTGTATTTGTGCAAAAGTGTGAGTAAATAAATCCAACAGAGCAAATATTCCAAACATTTACACATCTACTGGCATCTTAGTGTTGACAACAAAGGCAATTATTTATTAAAGCCTTTTAAAAAGGGCAGTGCTCAACCATTTTGTAATAATGTTGAAACAGATCCTGAACAATGTAAATTAACCTGAAATGTGCAAAAGTATGAGGTTGATCATAAAAAACATTGCAAGTGCTACAGTTTTAGACACATTTTTAGATAGCCTGCTCCTCTTGTGCCTCTGTCCGAATGGAGGGGGTATCTGGGCGTTGAGATGCGGATGGGAGGCTGTTGTCCACACCATTAAGGCTTTTTCGGCACACTGGACAAGTATCATGCTGAGAAACAGGTGAAGTTATGTGTAAGTTAAATAAAGGTTAGAGTTAAATGCATACATGAAAAGACAGTACACCTTTATATGTGAGGTTTGTGTGTTTTACACAGTTATAAAGACAGGATGTGTGACACACCATTAAAACTTTCATGGCCTTTAAACCTCTAAGCCCACTAACCACACAGCCCCCGCTCGTCCTTACCAGCTCCAGCCAAGGCACTATACATTCACTGTGGAAGTAATGGAGGCACGGTAGTTTCCTGACTGATTCCCCCAATGAGTACTCCTCCCTACAAACTGTGCACTCCAGTCTGCAGTCTGAAAAGACATAAATGGATAAAAAAAAAAAGAAAGTGTGTAAACATTAAAACATATAAAGCAAATAAGAAAGACCAAGCAAATATTTATTCAAAACCTCTAAAGAGTCAGTTCCCAAATAGATCCAAATAGGCAGAGTTATTACAGTCAATAAAAGTGGTTCAGCTGAGTTGGTTTGATTATAACATAGCTATACAAAAATAGTGAGATCATAAGATGAAAACATCCAGGAATAAAAAGTAAATAAAGGTAATCTACAGTGAGAATAATGTTATTGGACTAATTAAATACATTTGATTTGATGGTTGATTAAAATAAATTCACCTGTCTGATCTTTGGCAATGCAGACTGATGGGAGGGTTGAAATCATCTCTTTCTCTGCTGGAGGGGGTCCTGTGTTTTCCAACTGTCCTAACAACTAAAAAAGTGAGTTGAGCGAAGCTGTTACAAAATTCACAGAATCATTTATTTTACAAATTTAAAGGTTAGGTCTGACATTACCTCCGTGATAACAGTGTCTAAACCTCCCTGACCCCAGGCATAGTCTCCAGGGTTTGAGTACAACTGCAGCATGCTAGATCTGTGAGAAGGATACAGAGAAGTTGATGAATGAAGGTTATAATATATTAAAGATGGATTACGTGTAATATGTTTACAGTGCATCTTGTCCAGAAACTGGGTCTCCAGCGTTTGTGAAGAGACCAGCAAAGAACTGTTGCAGGATGCTTGAGAGAGAAAAGTATGTATTAGTATGTGCTGTGACTCTGTATAAGGCATAAAAGTCCTAGAAATAATAATTGTTGTGTAAACATCACGTTAAAGATAGTGACTCGTAATAGCCATTATTTTTCGTTTTGTGCTATTACTGTGGAATTTAGATATTAGCAAAGTAGAAAAAGAGAGCAGTGTGTACAATAAATAAATTAATGACAACAGTCTTTACCATTAAGCTCATCTATAAATGGTTACTGTAAACTAACATGCAAACTCCACACTTTACAGCTGGTTAGAATAATGTGAAAATGTACAGTATGCCTTATAACCATAAAGATAGACTAAAAAATATGGCCTTTTATAAGGTCTATATTCCTAATAATTATATGGTCTATGTTGTGTTCAGGTAGAAACAAACCCCTCCACTGCTGGCATTTCCTCAGATTGTGTTGAATGCTCTTGATCATTTGAAACAGTGGAGGAAGACTCCGGTTCTCTGGCCTCTAAAAAATCTAGAGACACTGAAGACAGTGAAGTAGAGCTGTTACTCCCGGACGAATGCTCGCTGTCATCGAGTTCTGACTCTGAGGGAGGATGAGACAGCAGAGCAGAGCGCTCCATGAACAGCAGCTGCCATAACTTGGAAAGAAACCAGAGGATTATTTGTTAAATGGCGGCACCAAATAAGTGCTGTTGTTACAACCCCATATGGGCATACCTCTGAGAGTATTGAGTCTGGCTCTTGTCTGGGAGCCGATGAATTGTTCTGTAATAGACTATAGAGAAGCATAAATAAGTCGTATTACATTACAAGTGTAACATTTAAAAAGTTCTGCTGGATTAAAAAGATAACTTATATTGAGTGGTACCTGGAGTTTTCCACCACCTCCTCAATGAAGCCTGAATCACATTTGGGACAGACCAAGTCCTTCATAAAGAGAAATATAGCATTGAACAGGTATACACACAGGTGCATAGCATGTTTAATGGATGTTCTGGTCCTTGGTTTCCTGTTTTAATGTGATGTCACAACGTCTTTCTAAAGAGAGTTTAGCAAACAATGACATTAAAACATTGGTTTATTGATTCCAATGGCAAAACATATCATGATCGCCATCTGAATTTTAACCCATATTATTATTTACTAGCTGTGAAGTGAGATAAAGTTTATTATGTCATATTTGTGCCATGTTTTTTCAACCAATCTAAAACATGATACCAGCTTCCCAGACAAGCAGGGATATCTATTCTTGTATTTTGTTCTGAAGACCCGCAAAAGGCTCTAAATGTTTGTCTGACTGTCCCCATCACATTTTGCTCTTCACACACACGCCCAGACACAGGTGACCTGAGTTCACTCACAACTAAACCAATGCGTAAACATGACACAAAAAGGTCTTGTTGCTCGTAACGTTGAACAGTGCGCTCCCTTCTGGTCCATCAAGAGAAATGAATAATTCAACAGGTTGCTTTTTAAACATTACACATTAAATTCCTGTCATTGTCATTATTATTATTATATTAAGGGAAAAAGACACTTGTTTACCCCCTTGAGGAATTCGACACTGCTGGTACAAGTTGTGACTGCCAGCCAAACAGCCGCTGTTATGTTACGTCTCCCACAGTTGACAGCAGACAACTGGCCGCACAGCCAACAGTGGTGTTTCTAAAAATGGCAACGTGAATCACTATAGGTTTTTCTCCCGCACACCCTCTAATGTAAGATCATGGAGCATGCTGTAGCAATGCACAATAGGCAACAGTTGTCATAAAAGTCCCATTTCGCATTTTATCAAATTGTCAAAGCCATCTGCGGCCACTGTGACAACTTTGCACGTAACCTAGCTTACATACAAGTCAGTGTTGGGAAAGTTACTCCCCTTTAGATCTGTCACGCTGACGGTCCCCAAAGCCAAAGACCAAAATACAAATAAAAATAAATAAATGAAATAAAACACAAAGTGACTCACCGGGAATTTAGGGGTGGTTTCACTTTTACAGCAATGGCAGAAAAAACGGTGTTGTGATGTGTCCGCAGCCTCCGCCATCTTCACGGTAAAAAAATAAAAATAAAAAAAATGCCGCGCCTAAGGTCGGTGTGGCTAGCCATAAAAGTCTCAGCCACTTGTCCAGCAATCGTCCCAAGACGCTTTTAATGGTGCTCAAGTAGTTCCGTGGCACAACCGTTTTGGCTGGGCACAAGTTTCCTCCCCAGTGCGTCAAGTTAAACGCACTTTGCCCTCTACTGTAAATTTATGCAAAAAACCCTTGACAGTTTACTTTAAATTGACTTTAAATACTTTTTGCTAAAAGTGCATCATGCTAACCTTTTAAAGAGCTAAATTTGCACATCATGTATCTTGTTACCTAGCAACACATATAACATCAGCTGACATTAAATGTAGTTAATTTATCCATTGCCTGTTAAATTTAAAGTTTTTGTGTTTTAGATTTAATTAATTTTGTTAAATTTGGAAGAACATTTAATTTGATCATATTGTCATTTAAGGAATGCCATCTTAGAAAAAAAAAAAAAACAAAACAAAACATCAAACTGCCTCTTTTAATACTTTTAAATGACGTGTAAATGTAAATAGAAAACCTCAGCCATAAGATTACTGTTGCAGGTTGTGTAAGCATGACATCTTACAGTATATTTATTAAAACCAAAACAGTGACTTTGAATAATAAGACAAGCAACACCAACAAAACAGTGATAAGAGATATTTTAACAAAAAAAAAAAAAAAAAAACACACATCAGAGTCGAAGAGGTTTTGGCAAAAAGATGTCAGGCATTCTCATTTGAAATATTAACAAAAAATACTGGTACTAATTATCACTGATGAAGTAGCATTGGCTAATGTTCATGAAAGAAATGTTAGAACGGCATCTTAATATTTACACCATCTACAATCCAAACACAAAACGTGAGCATTTGAGACATTACAAAAAGATTAGCAAGTTAGCACTGACTGAGCATCATTACTTGGCACATAATTTATCTTTTCCATTAAACAGGCATTACCTATTTATTGACACTTGGTATAACCGTGCAAAGACATTTTTAGTTTCTTAATGTTTACCCATGCTTTCTGTTCCTAACAGTTTTCTAATTCCTGGGTCAACACTTCTGTCAACTTCTGGTTTGGTGATATAGCTAACTGAGTCCCATTCTGTTTTTTTGCACTTTCCCTAAAGGGGAGAAATTATATACACTCAGTTTTGCCCCATCAAACTGTAATCACTGGTGGTTTAAAAAAAAAAATACAGTTTTGTTAAGGTTGGAGGGGCCACCCTTTACTCTTAAAGCTTTCCGATGTTCTCAAACCTCGTCTCCATCCTATCGAGGCGCAGTAAACGCCCCCTGCGCAGCGTTGGAAGCGGCATTGGCAGCAGCCTGTCGCACGGCCTGATTGGACATCACTCCTGTGGCAAACTCAGCCTGGGCCTTTTGAAAGCTTGCATCAGTCTGCCGGTACAAGCTGTGGATCTGTGGCATAGGAAAGAAGAGAGCACGGACATCCGATACATGCAGTTAATCATCATTATAATATGCACTTTGTGTGGGTGAAATTGATACCCAAAACCTGATATTGCGGTGGTTCTTGAGACCATTTGTTATGTATTCACAAATTTTGCTGCTCTTTTGAAAAAAAAAGAAGAAAATGCAAGCTGGCAGGACTATAACTTATCCACACATTCCAATCTAATAATTAATACAAATATTTTTATTAGTATATATTCATTAATATTCTTTCTGCTTATCCTCTTAAAAGTCGAGGGGGGCTGGAGCAAATATCAGGTGCTGTGGGTTAATAGTTAATAAGTGCACAAACACTCAAGAGATAAACACTAACAGACAATTAACATTCACTCTCACACTACTTCACTTGAAATGTATAATTTTACCTACACTTGCACATCTTTGGGTGTTGGGAAAAAGCCTGTATAGCATAGAGAGGACATGCAGACTCCCCGAGATCTTATTCAATATTCACCTTCTTTAGCAGGAAAACACCCATGGCAGTTTGAGCGGTGAAGAGGATGGCATTGATTATCATGATTACACCAACAGCGACACTATTCTGCAGAGCAGCCAGACTCACAATCCACCCACTAAGGAAAAAATACATGCAAATGTTTAGGAAACTGTTTTTACCAAGAATATCCGTTACTATTTTTTTTTAACCAATATTATACCTGAATCCCCATCCAGGAATGCCAATGGTCATTATAACAAAGGTGATGACTTGGGCAAAGAAGACAAAAAAAAACACGAAGAAATTGAAAGAGCTGTCACTTCTACAAAGGAAAAGAAAAACATAATATAACATTAGTATTTACTTATAGGTTCTTAGTTATTTGGATCAATAGTTTGATACACACCGAAAAGCTTTGTACACGGGTCGATACCAACAAAGAAAAGAGCAGGGTGTGAAGAGAATTGCCCAAAGAATAGCAAGGCCCAGGCCAACACCACCACTAGAATCCTTACAAAAGTAGGCAAGTGAGGAAATCACGTTCAAGAACAGGATACCTGTGCAGACTGACAAAAATATAGGAAAAAAAAAAAAACAACAACAGGAGTGAGTCTCAATGTGAGCTAGAGTCAACTTTAAAACATTGATCTTCCATGCAGTGTTTCAAAACTTTATAAGCTGACAAACGTTTATTAACTAAGAATGTTGTATATGTTGGAACACATTTGGCAGAGACACTGGATGCTCTTCTAAGCAGATGAGACTGCAGTTAAGTGTCAGACTCTTGTGGAACCATTACTGCATAAACTCCAGATGGTGCAGCAAAAACTCATTCAACCCTTTTTTTATAGTTTTTTAGTTCTCACAACCCACCTTCACCTAAAAAGTACTGTTCCTTCCTGTGACAGTTTATTCCAAATGTTAAGAAAAATAGCCTAAATCAGTATTAACTATAATTAATTATGAACAATGTGAACAAATTTAAACTAAAGCTGATGACTTAGTGACTAATTAGAGTGTGAATGTTTGGCTCTCAATGTACAAATGTCTGTGTTGAACCTGTGATTAACTGATGTTCCCTAACAGGATTTGGAAAATAAAATAAATGAATGCTATAGTAAAAGTAATGTTTGACTATGATGGGAGCAGAATGGGCATGTAACACAAATAATTACAAGAACTTACACATCCAGAAGTAATATATGATAGTGACAGTGCGCTGAAAGTTTTGGCTGATCTCAACATTGATGTCTTGGTAGAAGCAGGGCCCAACAGGGCAAAAAGATGGCAAAGGGGGCCAGTTATTCTGCCGGGCTAAGAAAGACCAAATGAAAAGCAATTACTTTTTACTTCTCTTGATTATTTTAAACATTAAACAGTCCCATATCTCTTACATGCTCCAGGTCCAAGGCTGTGTGACTCAAGCTCCCGTTCTCTCCTCTCCAGCTCCTGGGCCTTTCTCTCCAGCTCCTCCTGCTTCTTTAAGAGCTCTGCTGTGGTAGCATTTACAGCAGTCTAAAAAGGAAATATCAGCAGATCTGTGATGAGCCTTATGTGTGATTGTTGCGTCAGTTGAAAGATTTAAATAGCTTCTAGTGAGGTGAATGAACATTTGATCCCTATTGTAATTCATTCCAATGCATCAGATAATTTTGTGCAGCATTTCTACCTGGTTGCTGTAGGAGCCATAGTTTCGAGGTTCAGTAGGTGTAGTACTACTGGGTGGCGTATGAGCAGGCACCGTGGGGGGAACGGGTGGAGCGGCAGCTTCGTATGGAGGTGGAGGCTAAAAATATAACAATTATATTAATAAATGTAAACAATTAAATTATCAGTGTAATTTCCACATACAGCAAACTGACTTTCCCATTGAAACCGTTCTATTTCTTTCTACTTGTCAATACTGAAAGATCTCAAACTCTATGGCATATTAGAAAACAATTTCCATTTGCCCAATATCAAGTCTATGACATCTGAATAGACTAATTTGAAAGAATAATTTCTGATTTTAAAATGTTCCACTCAATCCCCCATTAGCTTTCATATGACATGGGAGTAATTAAAAAGCTAATCTCATTTGTGCCCATCAAATAAAGCACCAAGAAGGCTGAGGGAGAAAGCCACACATAGCCATGTTCTACTCTATGATCTTATCAACTACTGATTATTGGTGGAGTGTGATACTAACACATTAACACAAACCAGCTTTATTACATATTTCAGAATGTGCACTTACTGTATTTCCTTAATAACACTGTAGTTTTCTGATAACAGTTTTTTGTTATTTCTATTTATTTAATAAAATAAGTGTAAAGATGTGTATTTTTGGTATGTATGCAAAAGCTTTTTTTACGTCAGTCATTTCAAATTGTTGCAATATCTGTGCTTTATGGAATTTACAATAAAATCCTAAGGTTGGAAAGATAAACCGTTTATAAAACTGCTGAATTTAATCTATGCAGGCAGCTCTTTGCATTGGCTACTAGAGTAGTGTTTTAATGTCTAAAAACACAATTGTGTGCGATAAGCAATTTTCCCCACCCCAGTCGTTGCATTATCAAATGGATTGTATAGATCCAACGTGGCGTATCCTGTGGTGCTGCTGTGTTGAACCACTGAAGGGTCCTGAAAGAAACAAGACAAACAAAGCGTGATTTCATTTTCCCCCTCAACGACAGGCCAATAATCACAATTGAACTTAATGTCCTAGTCAATTATTGGAGAGCTACAAGTGGACCAGAAAAGGCCTTACACCTCACATGAGCAACAACACGCCAGCCATTACCAAGCACAACCTAAACACACATTAAAGGCCGAGATATATTTTACAAAACTCACCTGAAATGGGTTGTCGTCCATTTCCTATGTGAGGCTAGTCTATCTTGATAGCCAATGAAAAAAGCCTTAACTGCAAAGATGAGTCGTCACCACCACCACTTGCTGCCAATGTTAATGTTAGTTATTAAAAGGGAAAGCAGCAGCTGACGATTGTCTTGCTTATCAAATGGTGCGTTGGTCAAAAACGAAAGGGCGGCGGTGTGTCAAGTAGGCTAAGCTAAACACGGACCGTTTTCTCCGTATTTACAGTCAACATACAAACCCAAATTTGATCACGCTTACGCTCGACAAAAGGTTAAAACATCCAATAGCAAACTACAAAAACACATAATAATGCCACTTGTGAAATAAGGCTGATGTTTTTACCCGCAAAAAGAGAAAACAGGAAGTGACAGCGAAACCGCTCGGTCATGTGACAGCCGCTGCAGCAGAGGAACACGTGAGGTCTAAAGGGGGCGTAGTCGGCTGTCTCCATGCCAACAAGATTCAGAGACGTCTGTTAGTGATTTATGGTAATAATACCCACATAGAAACGGCACTCTATGCGAGGTTTTATAGGCTAAATTAAAAATGATTTTGATAAATTGGATGCCAAATGTTCAAACTTTACTACGTTATCCTCTACATTGAACTGTTTTGTATAGTGCATGTGGTATTAATAAGAATCCGAGAAAACAAATATATATATTACAAGAGTTTGATGTCTTTACCTTTCTGTCCAGTAGGAGTCAGTCTTGTGCCTTCAAACCACGTTGTCACCGTTGAAAAAGCTGGATAAAATGTGAACAAAGTTGTAGTACCATCATACACTCTCAATAGGCCTATTTTCTTTAGGTCCTAAACAGTTTTATTTTGCTACATTTTCATAAATTAACAAGAAATTTCTTATCTACCTGGCAGCAGCATTATAAGCATACTTTTAAATAACCTACACATTTGGTAGCCTTTAATCTTTGTTGTCTCTATGTCACTTTACAGGCTGGGAAGTTTTTGCCCTCCTAAATCACATGGGTGAAAGTATAGTCTACAAACAGGTTAGAGGGCCTGCATACAGAGCACATTCTGACCTCTTAACTTACATACCCTGTCATCACACACACATTTAATGTGTGTGGTGAAGACAAGGGCAAGATGTATGGACTTGGTTTTTTGCTAAGAGGTCAAATGTTATAAATTAATTTGTTCTTTAAGATTCTCTTAACAAATGAAAATGTGCACTTTTTTTCTAATAAAAAGTTAGAAACACAACGCTTTAGTTATTTTTTATTGGAAACACCTTTAAAGCAATGGAAAGAATGAGCATACTCTTTGGCAGCTTATAAAATGTAATTAAAACTGAATGATTTTCTTGGCTTGACATTCCTAATCAAGCATGTATAACTGGCACAGACTCTGCTTTGTTTGGTGATACAGCCATCTGAAGCTGAGATGGTCTTTGTCAGCTGATTCTTGTGACTCATCATCATTTCCTCTGATGGCACTAACATGATTGGTCCTAAATCAAAACTTGGACATCTAAGCTCTCGATCCTAAAACCGCAGCATTCCTCAGCCAATAGAGCACCGTGAGGCTCCATGACATCACCGCCTGAGGAATGAACTGGCACAAATGTGGAGGGGCGCAGCAATTTGTGTCTTTGGGCTTCCATTAAGTCAAAGAGTTCATTCAGACAAGACGCTCTATCATAAGTTTTTTTATATGTATGTGACAGTCAGAGGAGATCAGAGTATCTGGAAACATGAACAAACATTGAATCTAAATCTAAATAGAAAGAATAACTTAAATATAAATGATCTATAAAAATAAATGCTATAAATGCAAATAAATGCTAATGTGCGTGCACTAGTCAAAACTCAGGCAAGCTATGAGCAGGAGCATTCTTTACTTATGTAGGCTCCGCAAAAGTAAAGAATGTTTCAGGGACTGTACTGTAACAAGTGCTTTGTTTTGTTTGTTGAAAACACAGGAATGGGAGGAATGACATAACGAATGGTGCAAGATCATACAGACATAAAGCTGTTCATTAACGCTGTAAAAGGTTCTGCAGATTCTTAGGATTTTAATTCCACTGTGGCGCCACCAAAGCCAATACAAAGACCATTCAGCCTCTTACTAAACAAAATGCGAACAAAAAGAGAAGTTACTTCAGCTTCCTCCCTCCATCTCTCCATGCATTTAGTAAAACTGGTGAATATAAATTGTCATTTGTTGTTTGTGTATGTGCATTGAGCGGAATTGCTGATTGTCCAGGGTGTACCCCATTTCATGCCCAAAGCAGCTGGTATAGGCTCCAGTGACCCATAACAGGACAAGCAGTAGAAAATGACTGCATAAAAATAACAAATACAGTAATATAATTAAAAACACTTCTGGTGCAAATAAATTTTCTTATCAAGCAAAAAAGCTGTATACTCACCCTTGAGAGCAGTAAAGAAAGTTGTGGGTTTAATGCTTACACAACAACATTAAAAACATATATTTTCTGCCAAGGGAGCTGTCAGAGATTGGATTTGTAAGAACCAAAAAAACTCAGTTACACATGATCTAATTCTCTCTTCGCTTTGCCTCCATTTTTTTCTCTAATGTACAAACTTCAACCTGGTGCTCACTCAGCGCTGTGTGCATAAACTGGGAAGCACTTCAGAGAGCCACTTGTCTGCAGCCCTGAGAAAAAGCTGGAAAAACCATCACGACTTGAATCGTAGCTGAGCTTTGCTCAGGAAGTGCCTGTATGTGAGATCTTGAAGGGCCATTTTTCACAGCACTGCTAACTTAACTGAACCACTCCATTAAAGGTTGTAAAAAGTTGATACTGCTTGATATTTTGATCCTAAATATTTACTCTTTAAATACACAGTGGTACCTACAGCCAACAAAAAGAGGTGGGGGACTTTTACTGAGCTCATTTTTAAGTCAGTACAGATGGAAAAGTATCTCCTAATGTGATTAAATACACTTCTCATGGCTGCCCTTCTTCTATCCTTCACTCATTTTCCTCTCCACTCCCTGTTTTACATAACTTTGGCCAAAAACATGTGCTGTTTCCAGAGTTGTCCACAGACTAATTGGGCCATGTTGCCTCAGAACACACATAGGACATAACAGAGCGGAGGGTGTGGAATAACCAGGAGAATATGGAGAGTACAGTGATGTAAAGTGATACGCAGAGGAACAACAGGGGAATGGACTGAGCTGCTGGAGCCAAAATTGAACTCATGTTAAAGTATTGTTACCTTGAAATTATTCAACTGAGTCAGAAATAGGGTCAAAAGCTTACATTTGACCTGATTATTTAACAAGAGGCATAGAAGTTACCAATTATTGTCTAGTGGAGTAAAAGTAACAAATATATAATCAAATACAAAAAAAGTACAAAAATTACAATTGATTTAAAATACATAAGTGAAGTCAACCAACTGCAATATCACTGTATAAAACTGTTTATTAACAACTTAAAAGCTTTATAAAAGGAATGTTTGACATTTGTTGTAGAATATTAAAGATTCAAATTAGCTTTTAACCAAGATACAACATGTCTCTAGTCAGTGCAAAGTTTAAACAAGATCAGAAGTTGATTTGACAAAGGTGTCTCAGACCCGACTTTTAATTACGTATTGTTGGCATTTGGCCTTTTACTAGATAGACAGGAAATTAAAGAAAGAGAGGTAATGACATGAAGCAAATGGAGCTCAGCCAAAAATCGACCCACACATGTGGTTCAGGCTTTACCAGGTGAGCTCTGCCTTAGACTAGACCTAATTCTGAAATTACATCAACTTTACTTTCCAATTATTCTGCAAACTGAACGTAGCACTGTGACCTTTTGTTGGCATGGAACAAGATACTCTTATACCAACACAAGTTACCACATAAGAAATAGTTTAAACAATAAAGTGTTTGTAATTGTAATGGAGAGCAGTAGTTCAACCATATCACAGTCAGAAGTCGTGGCTTTTGAAACATAGAGTTAGTTTACCCTTATTCTATCAGAAATATAAATCACTGTCCTCTTTTTTAAGACTGGACAAACATTATAGACTGGTCTGAAATACTTTTGTTAACTTGACCCCTTACCCTAAACACAGGATTGCCTGGGAGAATGAAAAGAAAAGGAAACAAGGCCAGTAAATGTAATCCATGCATGAGGCACTAAACAGGAGTATTGTATAACCGTTCTGTAATTTCCTCATTCCCGCTCATAAACTCTGGTGCAGACAACGTCCCCTGCAGTCATCGTCTGAAAGGAACCAGCAACAAAAAGTCAACTTTTGAACTCGATGTGCCTTTTTAAAAAGGAAGTGCTTTAGTCCAGTACATGAACCTACTGTATTACCAGAATGAGTTCTCCGTCGTTGGTTAGCTCTCTGGTCCATGAAGTTTTGGGTCCGTCGCCTTTCTGTAAAGTCTGTTCGCAGCTGATTTTCTGATCTGTTTCCCACTTTGGAAAGCTCTGCAGGAATCAATTAGACAAGAATGTTACACTGACTGAAAGCAAAGCATGGGTCGTAAAATACCCCAAAGTCAAAGGCTGTTTACATCATTGAGGTCATTGAAATGCACTTGGGACCCTTTTCACTAAGCTATTGTCTGGATGAACTGACGTTAGAAAAATGTGTTGTGTTGGGAAATCAGAATCAACATATTTTCTTAATTTACTGACACCACATGAATGCAGCATTAGACTACCTCTTATTTTTTGCGCATTAAAATTCAACTTCATGACTATAGGTATCAAGAATGAAGACCAGACCTCTCCATTATCACCAACTAAATTACTTCCATGTGTCCACTCTTCACTGTAACCACGTTCTCCTTGGCCCAAAGCAAGTGCTCGTTTACACACATGAACATTATTGAGGAATGTGAGGTGAGCAGAAGGGATACCGTGCAGGGGCGTCCGTCGACTGTGGCCTCGTTGAAGGACTGTCCCACGGTGAAGGAGACATGGGTGGTACGGACGCTGGTGGACGTCTTGATGGACAGGCTCTCTCCCTGCTGAGAGATCTCCACCGCCGGGCTAGACGCGGCCGTCACGGCAATCTTACGCAAGAACACATTCACACCTAAAAAACAGAGGTTCAAATGCAGAAATGTCTCAAAAATGTGTTGAAAGAAGCTCTTAAGTTAGACTGTGATGCGTGGAAAAAATGTAACAACAGCTGCAATTGAAAAAAGCATGTTGTGGTTTTGTTTGAAAGTTTAATGTTTTTCAGGGCATATTTCTCTAGTAATTTTTCTCCAGAGGGTTGTTCACTTAGATTTTGTTCTTTGAATTGTTTTGTTCTAAACATCAATCATCTTTTTAGTCCATAAGTATTTTTGGGATAGACAATTTTTATAACCAAATGCTATGAGCTGCCAGATGACTCTACAACACAGCTTCTCAACAACTTTCTCAATTCTCTGAGACAATTAAATGTTAAGGCGTTCCCTTTTGAACCAACTCACTCACAGCTAGATTTTATTGTCTATTTCTTCAATGCAATGCTTCAAGTTTTCTCAGCATCTCAATGTGTAAATGCAGAATCAACAGCTTTCAAAATGTTTTTTTTCCACTTCAATGCACCACCTTTTTATTCCAAGGTGTCTGTCTGTAAAGCGGGTTACTTTACTGAACTTTCTGTATCTCTGAAGCATATTGTTCAAAGCTTACCGTGTCAAATATAATTTATAGCATTTAGAAAGTTAAAGTGACACAATTAAGATCTAATTTAAGATAAACGATTCTGCAAACTTGCTGTGTTCTCTCAAAAAACGAGCATCCACCACTGAGGTACTACCAAACATGTCTATTGTGTTTGAAAGTAAGCCTAAATCTTGTATATAAACCATGTGTTTGGTAATTACAGATGTGACGTTTGATAAATCGAGCCGCCTGTTAACCTTTTCCTTTTCTCTGTTTATTCATGTAAGCGCCAATGGGTTAGGATGATCTCGCAAATCTCATTCATCTCGGGCTCATGAAGTAAAGTAGGCATATACACATATATAAGCCATGTGGTGGGTCAGGGAGGCCCCAGGGCAGTGAAGGAAAGCCAGGCCAACTGAGGGGGCCCATGTTAAGGCTTAGTTCCGTTTACACTGGTTCTAATTACAACCGCATGAGGGTCCTGCTTCAGATGACTCTGATCTAACATTCCTCCACAGGCTGTTTGTCTTCAGATTTTTAATGGATGCCACTGACTGCCCCTGTATTGACCTCTCTGTCTCTCATACTTGACTTACAGCTGCCATACATACGGGCTCATATAGCTTAACCAGACCAATAAGACGAGTTACAAGAGTTTGCACATCTGCAGACATCTCCTTGTGACCTCTGGGACAAGTGGATTAGCAGCTCATAGTGCCACTGACAAAGTGACACTCTCTTTGTGACATTTTTGCATCAATCTTGAGCAGCATATCAGAGGCAATAAAAGTATAAACATGCACAAAGGGAAATAGACTACTTACCGAGTGCTTTTAAAAGTTCCTCAAAATTATCAGATGACTTCATTTTCCATTTCCCGGAAAAGTCCGTAATTTTCTTTTCCATTTTATTTGCAGGACGTTTGATTGCAGCAGGGCAGAGAGGACTGTGTGCAGTCTTGCTGGTCCGTGTCTGTCCCCCTTCGTTAACCGGTTCCTGAAGTCATTTCTTCATTCCTGCATCTACGTCTCCATTCATTGGCTGATGGCTCTTGCCTGGATCTGATGCAGAGAGGGTGGTGGCAGGGAGGGACTTTCCCCCTGGTCTGCCTCCTCCGCTTTGTAGGCTACCTTCCACCTCTGTCAGCATGGTGAAAGATTTGGATACCAGCTGAAAAAAATGCATTTTCCAGTAAGTGTTTGATACTGGAGACAGGGTGATAATTAATTTGTGCTTTTATAGCTATGTGTATTTGTCGGGAATTCACTGAATGAATGAAGAGAAATTATAACCTACAGCAAATTTGGTATGTGAAATCAGATATCAGGTTAAAGTGTTCAGAGAGGACGGGGGCAGCTAATGAAAGACTCAAAAGATAAGGCTGCCAGCTGGAGGCATCAGCTTTTACACTCTGCAGTCTGTTCTTAACGGCTCGTGTTATATCAGTGACATGTGAGCATCTCGTATGGACAGCTGTGGTGTATGTCCACAGGGCTTCACATTTGGACTGACACAGCTGTTCACTATAATTACTCTCATCTGAGTGGGCTTGTAGTATAATGTATATAAAACTCATAATAAAGTCCATAAAGTCAATAAATACTTTATTGTGGTGTAAATATACAGTATATGTCTTTGTTTTTTGTTTCTTTTTTTTGTACTTTTATTTATACAGGAAAAGATCCATTGAGATTAACAATCTCTTTTTCAAGGTCTTGGCCAAGACGAGTTGCAGTACAGACTATGTGCAATGTAAAAGCAGAAATGTACAATATAATCACAATTATGTTCTTTTGAAGGAATAGATCAAACAGTAAAACATCAAATCTTCAAGAAAACATTAAATCAATTGAGATCCTACACATCTAGAAAAATTTTTTTTTGTTTAAAACTGGACAAAGGGATGAGAGACCCCAACCTCAACCTGACCTGCAGATTCTTCAGAGACCACTAACAGGGCTGTACAATATTGGGAAAATGTGTAATATAATACAATTACTACTTTTAATATGACAATAACAATATATACTTGAATGCTCAAGAATATTACATTGAAGAAATATAACACTTTGGACTAACATCCACCTGTCAAAGCAGGAGCTAAAACAGTATCAAAGATAAAAATAGTAATTAACCTAACACTTCTTTTACTTGGACACATCATGGTCTCATTTAAAGCTTTGTTTGGACAATTTTGGATGATTTTGTCAGATTTGTCCATAAAATGTATAGCGTCATTCTTTCAGGTTTGAATATTGCAAAAATAATATCACAATAACAATAAATTTGCAATATGTTATGGAGCCCTAGTAACTAAGAAAGGATACATACATAACTAAAGAACAGTAGCAGCCCTGAGAAAAAATAAAATAGACTAAAACTAACGAGTATTCGCTAAATACCTAATTTTATGTTGCATTGCACAAACTAGTTTTCATATCAGATTCAAAGTGATCAAAAATCCGAAAGTTAAATAAAAAAGCCATGTTATGAATGAACAAAAACATTTCACTTGTTACTAAAATAGTAGGATTTGGACTACTAACTGCTATCAAATACAAATCTGTGTGTAATATTCTTTTTTGTGTGTGTGTTTCTTTCTCTGGTAAAGAGTGCCAACAATATATCAACAGACCTGGATCAGAAGGGATGCCTCTGGAAACATGATGCAGTGTATTCACCCAACAAAAGGAGCCATGATGTTATCTGCTCTGGTTGCCTCAGCATTCCTCCCTGTAGCACCATACACAAGATACAGTAACGCTATAAAGTTACAGTAACACGGGAATTAAACTCTCTCCAGCTACTTTATACAAAATTCACCGCTGGTTGACCTCAGCTTGAGATGCTCAGTACAACAACAGCCCAGAGATGGAAAAAAAAAGAGCAGAATGAACGTGATGAAAGGATAGCACTGGACAACGATGTGCCTGTTGCTATGACAACAAATGTGCTTTGATAGAGCTGTGTTTCTCTTGACAGCTATCTCCTTCTTAAAGTTCTCATCAGCCCAACCTTATGCAAGATGAAAATCCTTAACAATAATAATGTGAAAATGCACAAAGACATTTCCAAACCTTTATTACTGCTTTAGTGGCTTGCCTGTGTCAAACAGATTCACAGATTTAACTGAGGATTGCTTTGAAGTTTAGTTCTCCAGCACCACTTTGGCAACATTCCTATCTGCTGTCTATTTTGATTTCTCTAATGTCTATTTTAATTATGTCCACCAGCCTAATTTGTAATTTTTTTCTTTGAAGGTTAATCATTTTTTTCCTGTTGTTTAACCATGTACACCAGGTCTACGGTGTACTGAACTTGCTATTGCTGTAAAAGTGTAGTGTGATGATTTCGTAAAATCTCACAATGTTTAGTAACGTAAAAGCGTCACCTAGCGTTTACTTTCACAAGTTTACACTGATGCGGAACCATTCTTACTTCCTTGTTTCCGGACGGTCAACAAGGTGAACACTCATTTCGTCATGGCGAGGCACCTCCGCTTCATCGCTCGAACAGTAATGGTACAAGATGGTAACGTAGACGCAGCATACAAGAATTTAAACAGGTTAGAAATTGGGAGATTACTCAATGAATATATTATCAAGTCTAGAAAACGACTAGTGACACTGAAGTTTAACCTCTAGCTACCTTTAGCTTTCCGATGAATGTCACAGAACCACGCATGCGCACTTATTTGATAAATCCAAAGTTAGATGTCCTTTTCTTTTCGGCGTTTGCAATAATACTAACACTAAATTCATCTGGATTTCATATGTAGCAGTGCAAGAACAGACACCATGCGATGGGTCACATGTAGCCAAGTTTAATATTAAGTACGTAATGATTGATTATGGGTTATTCCGTTCTTAATGTGGTGTGTAACTTTATTTGTTGTCTTGTGTTTGCACACTGGTTTGCGCCAATATAACTAAACAAATTCCTAGTACTGTAAAACCATTTTCACTTTACCTGGCAATAAAACATTCTGATTATTTCTAATACTGTTTGAGCAACTTTAAGATGACCAGCATTTTATTCATTCATTCATTTTCTACCGCTTAGTCCTGTTTGGGGGTTGCGGGTGACTGGAGCCTATCCCAGCAACTTTGGGATAGGCTGTACCAGGCCATTGTCCATGTACAGCCTGGACAATGGGCTGTTAGTCGCAGGGCTGACAGTTATACATAGACAATGACAGACAACCATTCACTCTCATATTCATTCACTAGAGACTTTAAAGTTTACAATAGACCTATACATCGTGCATGTGTTTGGGTAGTGAGAGGAAGCCGGAGTACCTGAAGAGAACCGACAGTTACACGGGGAAGACGTGCAACACGAATCAAATCGCCAACCTTACGATTACCACTAAGATAAAATATAGTGGTAGTATATTATACCACTAAGGCTAAATATCAAATATGAATAATCCAATTTAACAATGCAGTATTATTAGTATACATGGTGTAGAATATTGTCAGTGCTGCTAATGCCCGTGACATGATTGTTCATATATTGTCTCTATCTACATCAGGCTCCTGACACAAGATGGGATTATTGAAACGGTGAAACGGAAACGTTACTATGAGAAGCCCTGCCGAGAGCGACAGCGGAAAAACTTTGAGAACTGCAGGCGTATCTACCATGCTGAAATGGGCAGGAAAATTGCCTTCATCTCCAGGACAAACAGAGAGGATCCCTGGCTCGGCTGCTAGTCAGTAGTACGAGAGAACACGTTGTGAATATACTGCTTAGACCACTGAATGCAAAGGAGACGTCACAAGTACATCCAAGTGAACTGGACAATATATTTAATATGTTGTCAATATATTTGTAAAATATACATTTATTGTGAGGCAATATTTAGCTTTTAAAAGGTTTGTTTAATGAATCTTATGTCACATTATTTCAAAGCCTAATAAATATTTTGGATTCTGCAATAATTTTGTGCAAATGGTTTTATGGTTATTACTAAAATATTAGCGTAATAAAACCTAGTTTTTGTAAACGGATAGGTTTCAGGTCAGCTTTTGTATCTTTCACCAGTTAAATTTTTTACTAGGTCCTAGTTCTGAAAAGATTTTTAGCAACTAGCATTTATAGCAGAGCCTTTTCCCTACCCTCTTGACTCACTCCCCCCTGCAGATCCAAACTTCTGACTCACTTGAAACATTTAAGAAACTTTTTTTTTTTCAAGAAATGTTACAACTTGTCATAACCTCCTTTGCAACATGTTATTTTGTTTATTGTTTTATATGTTTTATGTAACAATAATGTATTTGTTGCGTCCCCTGAAAGCGCTCTATATTTACTTTTTTTTTTTTTACATTTATTCATTTAGCTGATGCTTTTATCCAAAGCGACTCACATTAAGCTTCAATTCACCAGCTGGAACACTACTGGGGGCACGGTGGGTTAAGTGGCTTGCCCAAGGACACAACAACAGTATAAACTGGGAAGAGTGGGAATTGAACCACCAACCTTCCAGTTGAGGGACTGCCACTGCACCGCAGCGCACACATGTCAATTGGATGCAATATTTCCGGCACTGAGTTTGTCATTAGAGACAAGATTGCACTTGTAGTTCAATTTATCGTTTCCTGGCATGCTTTTAGTGACGACTTGACAATAACTGTTTATCAAAGGGCAGCGGCATTTTGTTGTAAATGAGGTCCCAGCTCAACAGCAGCTCTCTGAAATTAATTAAAGGTTTCTAGTGCCTAGTGTGGTGTTAATGTACAGCAATCAAGTTGTCCATTGCTTTCAAGCAAAGCACATCAGACACATCTGTCAGACTCACCATTTTCTCCACAACAGGTTTTAATTTGTGCACTTGTGCTTTCTGACCTTGCACTGAGGAAGTTAAACATTGACAGCAGGCTGACTTGTATTGTTGATATCCTGTCTACTGTGGTCTGTCTGCTGGTGCCATTGTATGGACAAAGAGAGCCACATATGGCCTACATTTGATACATTAAGAACTGTTCTCAATAAAATTCTGTTTTTCATAAAGGTATTGACACAAGCATGTAAAATTTTACTGCCAGCTCAACAAAATTATGATTATTCATTTATTTGATAGTCACAACAAATATTACTTGTACAATAGTCATTTCCTATCTGTTGGATTTTTCTTTGCTCTTTTAGAACTTTTCGACACTGTGTAAAAGGTAAATTCAGCTTTTTGGTGTATTGTCTTTTGTATGCTAAGATTGGCTCAGACTGAGAGTTACATGCCCAAAAACTACTCTCTCATGTAAAGATGAGACAGTTACATTCACATCCACTTTACTCTCAAGTGACAGCTGTAGAATGAAAGAGATTTCCAGTGTGCAAAGATGACATAAATCTTGCATCACTTTAGAAAACTCTTTAAAAACAAATGTGCATGTATTTTCTGGAGACTAGAACCTTAGAACCACTTTAATTGTGTTTTAGTCAGGTCAGACTTTCCTATGTTTGTTTAGTCTTTGCCAACTGTGTTTAATGCCATTTTGAATAGAAAACAAAAATCCTTATCCATATGCTATCCTCTTGACTCCAGACTGTTTTCACAAGTCATTATATAAGCCATATAAAACTCAAAACACAAAACAAATAGCATTGTTTGGGATATTTTTAGGCAATCTCTTGGGACTTTGGGCAAAGTTGTGACAATAGCAGGTAATTACTATAGTTTGACTGTACAATGGTACTTTCTGGGATAATATGTCCCATCTACGTGTTTTATTTATATATAGTTTGCTATCCCTTTAATGGTTCAACTAAAACTAACCTTGTTATGTATTATGAGACCACAAATTAGACAGCATATCTTCATGCTGAAGAGGGAACTGAACATACCATAGTCTTATGTAAGGTAAGACTACAGTCACTAATAGGCCTACAGTATGATGTCACTTCTCATAATCGTGCCTGTGTCATCATATTGTACAACATAAAAACAAATTAGGATCTAACCTTCATTATTGCTAGAAGTAATGTTTGGAGAGTCCTAATGATTATCTATTTAGGGATTGGGCACTAAAAGACAAAAGGGTGACTATATATTATCTCTTCATTCTCATTATCTGCCTGCCTAATAACTAGCCCATTGAGTTAATACAGTCAGGGCAGTTGCACAAGGCCCAGATACATGTTGACTTGTGAATATAAATTGGGATATTTCTATGAAGACAAGGCATTGCAGTTATTGACATTTTATATAATCTGTAAGTAATAAAGGTTGGTATACAGATAAGATCAGAAAAACTTTAATCTTCAGTTTAACTTAAGTGTTACGTAAATCCCATAATGCTGTGTAAACATATATTATAACATGAATAAAGGAGAAAATGTGCCTGTACTCGTTTCTCTGCCACACCACCCACACGTGCAGCCGTTGACGGCACAGCGGACTCAGGACAACACTAACCAATCAGAGCCGAGAACGTTTTCGATTGGTCACACCTCTCAGCCAATCAGAGTCGTTCTGACCGCACATCAGCCAATCACAAAAGTGCATTGTTCCTGCACGTGTAGCGTTGGTTTGCTTTTCTGTGGGAGACTTTTGTGCGATTTGGACACTTGTCAAAGTAAACTACAAAGGGCTGGAACCGGGAAGACTCTTCATTAAGTATTATAACTGTCTTCACTCCGCTATCCTCTCGTACTTTTATAGTTGTTGAACTTAGAACAAGTATTTTAACGTGCCTTTTCAGTCGCGGTTATTATCGTTTTCAGCTTTTTTTATTTTATTCTCTCCTCTTCGTCGACAAGGTAAGAATTCTTCGATAAAAAAATGCATGTTTAAAGCTATCAAACTCATTAGCTACTTACAGTTTAAAGTAAATGTGTAGTGTAGTTACTTTGTGCTTTAGAAGCTTTCTTTTGTTAACCGGTTTATTTGACAAGCTACTAAGCCTTATACTAGCTTCCCCTCGTATTTACGTTTCTAATGCGAGATTGTATTACATAATTGAGATATCATTTCCAATAACCGGGCTTTAAATAGCCTTTTTATTCTATGTATGGTGTGAAATAGACTCATGTTATTGCTTCAGAGGTTACGCGGGGTAACGCCAGACCCGCTGTCCTGATTTGACCCACACACGCCCACATTTTGCCAAACACCAATGACCATAGTGTGCCTTAATATGAAAGTTTTGTAACTAGTGATCATGTAGCGTATCAACTTTCCCTATTGGTTACAGTCTGTTCCTAGAAATGTCTCATGAATAAGATGTTTGTGCAGGCGATAGAGATGTTAACACATTGTTGATTTTGACATGATTCTTCTTAACCTTATCAGCTTTGGGTTATTTTATTTTGCACCCAGTTTGTCATTTCAGGAATCTTAAGTAAAGAGAAAATGACAAAAGGCAATGTAATTATCAGTGAAAGTGTTCTAGTGCTGGGGGGAAATAGAATATGGAACAAAATACTAATTATAACCATTGAAAACAAATAGCAATTTGAACACTGGTGTCAGCTTGTAACCACAGCCTAGAAATAAAACACTGCTTTATTGTTTTTGTCTCATTACAGATGAACTCTCCAGGCAGCTTGTCCAAATTTTCAGACCCCCCTCGCTCCAGTCCACACTTTGCTCTGACAGAGAGTGAGCAGACGGAGGATGAAGTGGACTTTCTCTCAGAGGGAGAGCATGGCCGAGGACTCGGCACATCCTGTACAGAAGAAGATAAACACACACCACTCTCCGGACAATGTTGTTTAACTCATCCAGATGACGCAAGTGCAAAGAAAGACTCTAAATGTCCGTGTAAAACCCTGCATTATAACGTATCGCCTTATACTGTTGCTGGATCATCGCATGCCTCGCCTGGAGACCTGGCTTTTGCTCAAAAAGTAAGCATAATTAACACTAAACATCTCTTTGCTGAAGTGTTTTTTGCAATTCGCTCATTCATGACCATTTTTTTATCCTGTCCCAGTGCGCAGATTTGCAGAGGTTTGTCCGTCCTTTACTGGAGCTTCTCCACGGTCTCAAGAGGGGCCGATTTGACAAAGGTACGTGTTTTTTTAAAGACGGCACTTCAATCTCTTTAATTATGTGTCATCTCATTCTGACATGTGTATGGCACATTGTAACTATTGCAGGTCTAACCAGTTTTCAGCAGAGTGTTGCCATGGACAGACTGCAACGGATCCTGGGCATTTTGCAAAAACCTGCAATGGGGTAAGTCAGTTTACATATAGTTTTTTTGTTCTTGTTATAAACCATTTGTTCCCTCTTTTTTAAATTGTTGCCTGTGTCTTTTCTGCAGTGAGAAATATCTCCAAAGCCTGTTGCAGATTGAAGTAATGCTTAAGATGTGGTTTCCTGGGGATGCACTTGAGTTAACTGTAAATCAGGCTAAAACTCCTAAACGTTCCCATCACTGGTACCAAAATCAGCTCCATATGCCAGTCAAGGTACGTTTTATGTACAATGTACAGAATCCCTATTTCATACAGTTGATAAAGCCAGGGGCGTAGCAGCCTCTGCAATAATATAAGAATGGAACATGTCCCACCCTCTTTTTGATTTTTCTCACCACACCAGAACAAGGTATTAAAGAACATTCATATTACATCATTCTTTTTCTTAAGGAAGGTTCTGTCACGGTTCAAATGTCTCATATAACAATGAATACAGCTAGAAATAGAATATACTCAATGTAATTCTAGTTGCCAGCCTTGAATCACAAATCAGATTCCTCAAATACACGCTGACTACTATAATATACAGTGTATTTTGTGGAATTACAGTTTGTTGTTTTTTTTAACATTACAAATAATATAACCTGTGCAGTATACTTTACGTCAGAAGGCACATATCCTAAAAACAAAATTCTGTGTCAGATTTATTATAATGAATTTTAAATTTAACTTTAATGAGCTAGCAGTAACAGGCATTTGTAAGGGAGTAACAAAAGAGGCCAGTAAGCAGGCATAACTAAAAAACAGAAATGTGAACAAAGTCATCTAGCATGCTTCTCTTGAAAGGTTCATTTTATTCAAGTTCAATAAACCTGAGTCAGCTCCTCTTCAAAACCTCACCACGCTGTTTTGTTTTTCCATTTCCAGAAAAGAAAGATCACTTGGTCTGACCACTATGGTGCAGTCTCAACCGAGCATAAACACCTCAAGCCAGAAAAACATGCAATTTTCCAAGCTGTGACTTCACTGAAGACCGTTTCCACATGTCTACCCGAACTTGAAAAACAAAGAGCTCATGAGGGAAGTACAGTCAAACAATCCGGTGCAAGCTGCGGAGATGGACACAAGTTTACATGTAGCACGTCTCTCTTGCAACATGGATGCAAGGAAGAAATTCAGACGCAGTGTGTGGTGTCTCCGCCCTCTCCAGCCACGCAGGACAATTCTGTGTCTTCTACGGCGGATTCACCTTAGCTGACCCCGCCACATGGAGGTGCCACAGCGCAGCAGTTACAGGGAGGAAAGGATAGTCTCGATTACATAAGCTCACACTGCACCAGTGTGTGACCACTTCGAGGCACGTCAAACCAAAAGAGGTGGAGAAATGCAGAGACATTCATTAACCACTAAACTTACAGTGTACTATTTTTACCGTTTTGCGTTTGTCATCAAGTTTTACTGCACCAGACGATCCAACGTGTGAACGGAAAGAGCTGATCACCAATCGTCCAATCTATTATCAGCTTGGTTGAATATTTAAAACAGTGGAATTTAGCTCTTTTTATTTAATATTGGTGTGACCAGGCAAAATTAAGTGTAGAATAAAACGTAAAATTTACACCCTTGTCAATATCAAATAAATGGCAGACTTCAGGCCAGAGTCTAGATCGTTCTGACGCACAGCATTATTGATATAAAACCTTTTTTATGACTTTTTTTTTTTTTTTTTTTTTTAATTGTGATGACGTTTAGGTATTGGACCACTGTGTGTTTAAAAACTGATATCATTCATGTTGAATGGCCTTTCATCTCTGGTGGTTTGTCACCAGTCAGCCTTACTTGACAATCAATGTCCCAAATATACAACCAGGCTTTGTTTTATTAGTGAACAAAACCACTGTCAAACAGAATTAAATTGGCTTTAAGTGACACATTTTAGCTTAACTGCACAGTGCAAGGCTCCAGTGCATTTGAAACAAGACATTTTATAATTTGCCTTGTGAATCTATAATTTCTTAATGCTTTACCTTTTTAAAAGGAAATATGTGCTTGTATCACAAAACTGTTTATTAAAACAAATATCTTTATGAAATAAAGTCATGATGTGCTTTTTATTTTTTTAATGCAGTGTTCAATTATGTTATTGTTACAACTTTCAGATGCAGTCTTTAAAAATCAAAAACTTGTTTAGTCCCGTGTGCAGAGCAGCACTTTGTTTAAATCTTTACATCTGAGACACGTGTACATGTTATATAACAGGTTTACATTTAGTTGTTATATTGTTTTTCCAGTGTCACAAGTCTGCTTCAACAAATATCTTGACCAGAGTAAAGAAAGAGATGAAGATAAATACTACATTCAACCACATTAATTGTGCATATCTAAAAACTGTGCCAGGAATAAATACCACTTTTATAAAACACATTCTTCTTAGGAATTTTTTTGATAATTCACCTTGTTCAATCATTAAGTATTCAAGAGTATTATAGAAATTACATCACCCTTGCTGACAAAAGTAATTTCTCATTGATACGTAACTTAAAGTCGCGGCGCAGTTATACTTATTTCCTGGCAGTAGATGACGCTGTTATACCTGTATTAATTCCTGGCAGTAGATGGCGCTGTAGAAACTGTTTTTACGGAAGTACTCTACATAATTTTTAACCAACGAGTAAACAGCACTATCAAGTTGTATGACATCTCTATGTGTTAGCCTCAAATGTCAAGTAATATCCGGTAAATGTCGATGTATAGCAAGTAGTTAGAAATCCTAGACATAGAAAATAAATGTGAAGTATACGTTTTATTTTTAAGGCTTTAAGATTTCAAGATGTCAGCGGAGCGGCGGCAAAACGGAGTAGTCTTTATGTTACGTTAACCTAGCGTGCTAAGCTAACTGCTAACTCCCTGGCTTATTGAGTTAGTTACCGCGGACATGGCAGCGGGAGCAACTTCTGGCGGCTCCCTGGAGTCCACTTTAGACAAGAAGTTTCAAAATGTGACCAACACCATGGATTCAATTCAAGGACTTTCAACGTGGTGCATCGATAACAAGAAGTACCACAGTCTGATTGTGCGCCACTGGCTCAAGCATTTGAAGAAATGTAAGTGGCTCCTGGACACTTTGTGCTACACAGTCAATATACAGTTTTTGAGGTAACAGTGTTATGCAATTGTATCATCACAAGGCAAGTGCATAAGATACCAAACTAGCGACGCTTGAATTATGTTGCATAGATGTATACCTCTATTTCCCGCCTCTAGTCCATTGACATAAATGCATTAATGGAGATTAAACATTAAGACACATATTTTGTTACTAATATTATGCCTTACATTTCTGAAGATGATCATGCAGAAGTTATAGTTATTTTTACACATTGTGCTTGACTGAAATTATTTAATGCAGCCTAGTTATTGTTCAGTTTGTCATGTTAAGGTTAAGTTATTGTATATTTTAAACAACATTTTAACTCACTGTTTATGGGTTTAAGTTCCTCTTTCAGGTTTTACAATAATAATTTACTTTGTGTTAATGTATTATGAATTCCTAAACAAAAAGAGATAACATGAGCTTTAGTTGCCACGTGCATACATAGTACCATGCAGTGAATGTATTTTTTTTACTCGAAACCAATAGCAAAGAAGTCTATTGTATCTTTTATTATTTTACTGTAGCTATAAGAATATAAGAATAACCTTTGTAGAATTACTTATGCACTATTAGGAAACTATATAATATTTTATAAAGTGATGTTTGCTGGCTTAGGTCTGAGTGTTATGTGAGCATTGAACAGATGGGATGCAGTATTATGTAGTGCTAATTGATTCTTTTGATAAATGTCTATGTGTTTGGTCTCAGCAGGCGAAACCAGTGCTGGTCGTATATCTCTCTCTCTTTCTTAGTAATGCAGACAATGGGACAGCCCAAAGTTTTGTTTAATTAAGCGAGAATGAATAATTAAACTGAATGACACTTTACGTTTAGTAACGTAATTGTATTGTGTTTGCAAAATAGGAAAGTGGTGTATTTATTGGTACTTGTACTTTTTGTAATAGATCAGAAGATGTAAAGAGTGATGCTTTTGTTTTACTATTATGTTTTTAAATCGGCTATAGTCTGGTTGTGTTTTTTTGTGTGTTTTGTATCTAGTTCCAGACAATTCTCTTTTCTGTTTATGAGATTGGTTTCTGGGCTTGGCTTGCTGTCTCACCTGAAGCTACTTTGAAGAAAACCTACTGAAAAATTGCAGACCATGTTACTTAGGTTTAGGAACCTAATCAAATTGTGAATAGTGACTTTGTTGAAGTCTTATTACTGCTGTATATAAACATTTTGCCTGTGTGCAGCTGTCTACTAATGTTGAGTTTTGCATTTTTACATATTTAGAGCTTTATGGAAAACGTTTGAGAAGGAACTGATCGTGTTAAAGATATGAATTTCCTTGCTCTATACATTTAGTCTAGATGTAATACATTGGTAATGCGAGGTTGTATGGGTTGTATTATTTCTCACTATTGTTATGTACTTTTTAGTATCCCAGCCTTTTTATTTGGTTTTACTTACCAACCAACTTACCTAATCGATTCTGACACTGAATCCGTTGTTTCTTTTATTTGCATAATTGCACTGTGCAGATATAAGATCTGGTACAGACTTGTGTGTGTATATTTATGATTAAAACGATGTCATCTGGCTATTTTATTTCAACAATTACAAATTTTAGTCAATGTTTTGAAACCATTTTATTCTGTAATGTTAAACAAACGGGTCATTTGTTAGTGCTTAGTAGATAACTTGGTGTTTTATACCTTTTTGAAAGTAACCTCATAAAAAACTAATACTATCTCAATTTTTCTTTGACAGCTAATCCACCTCACAGGCTCAACCTATTGTATCTGGCCAATGATGTCATTCAAAACTGTAAAAGGAAAAATGCCTTGGTTTACCGCACGGCTTTTGCTGAAGTGCTGCCTGAAGCTTTTCCACTGATCAAGTAAGTTTGTACAGATGTGTTTACTTAGACTTTAATAAAACTGTATGCTTAAACAATTGCTCATTAAAGTTACTTTCTCATTGATTGGCAGCAGTGATGGTGATGCCAAGGTGATTAAATCGGTGGAGAGGATATTGACGATTTGGGAGGAAAGGGGTGTTTATTCGGGCACGCTCATTACTGACCTGAAAAACAGTTTAGTCAAAGAAGAGTCCCCTCCAGAGACACCTGTGGAGCAAAAAAGTAAGTCTAATCCATATGGTTGTTCACGTGTTTTCAGTTCTTGCCTGAAACTGTGAATTGTGAAAACACAAATGTTAATTTGTGTTTTCAAACATTTTTCTACAGCTCCGGTTGAATCTAAAGCAGATATACGTTCGAGGATTGTAGCTGAATTTGTGGTACACAAAAAAGATAAAATAATTAATACAGTTTGACATCTGTTGTTGCGATTATGTCTGACTGTTTGCTGTCTTTTAGCCTCAGGGTTTCATCGACCAACTGTCCAAGTACAAGAGGTCTTTGAATGAGGTGGACCTTCGAGAAAAACAGCTGACAGCGATGAGGGTTGACATCTGCAGCTCTGAAGCTCTTAGGAAACTTAAAGGTGCCCTATTTTGTTCTTGTATATGCACACAGAGTTTAAATATTTAGTTTAAAATGATAACTTTCCTTGGTTCATGCAGATAAGGCTGGAGGAAAAAAATTCTCTAAAGATTTTGAGGAAGGAAGTGCACAGCTGCAGGAGTTTGTCAAGTTTTTTGAACAACAAAACAAAACGGCAGCACCTCTCCTAGAAGCGCTCAATAACGCAGACATCTTCTATGAAATGCAGTACAAGGAAGTCAAGATCGTAGCAAATGTAAGTGTAAATCATAAAAAAATGTAGTTATTATTTTTTACATTACTCCAATAAATTATTTAGTTTTTCTTGAAGATGTATGAAAATATGAGAAAAATGTCTTTATATAAAATGAAGATGGGAGTCTAGGAAGTTAAACAGGCTCAGAATAATAAAACATTTTTTGTTTTCTGTGTAAGACCTTTCATGTTTATCCTCAACACCAGCTGCTGTGATTGTCTCATATTTTCTAAAAACAGCTTTTCTGTGTCTTGTCCCAAGGCCTACCAGACCTTTGCCCAACGGGTGTCCCACCTGAAGCGTAAGCTTGACAGTTTGAAGGATACTTTACCCAGCCTCGATGAGTCTCCCATCCCATCTCCCTCCGCTGATGCCCCTTCACCCACAGGGTCCGAGTCCCCTTTCCACAGTCTGACTTTGGCCAACCCTGACCCGGATCTAGACGGCTCTGCTCTAGATGAGGACGCAGAGCCGCCCGCCCCCAGCCCCTTGTCTTCTCCCGGAGGATCCCCCAAACACTCGATGCCCGGAACCAGTGACAATCGAGAAGTGGAGGACATGGAGTTGTCTGATGAAGAAATGGACAGTGGTGACATTATAGGTAAAGATTTATATTCAAGAATTAAAGTAAAAGCATTTCTCCATCAACATGAGCAGTAGCACATTTATCTCAAAAAAGTTCAACAGGCGTGGGGCAGTAGCTGGTTTCAAGGTATACTGCTGTTTTACATTTATGAGATTGTAAATAAAAAAATAAATAAATCGATGTTCTATTTGACTCTTATAACAACTGAACTTTTTTTTCCCTTTTACCTAGAAATTAAAAACATTTAGTTGAGATTGCAGCCAATCTTTTTCCTCAAGCTTATCTCATACTGCCTCAAGCCTAAGTACCTATTTGTGTAGTCCTGCTTGTAACTTTAAAAAAGGATATTTTATTCTTTTTATTTGTTGCAATCAGACGGACCGGATTATTAAAGGAAAATGTAAAAAAAAAAAAAATCATTTCATTCTTATTTGGCTAAACGTACTATTTTTCTTCTCAGTTGAGGAGCAGACTGAGTGTCCCGCTCAGACTGAAGTGTCTGCCCCGCCCCCTGGAAGCATTGAGTCATCAGCGGTCCCTGAGAAGACGGTCTCACAGGTTGCGCCTCTCGAAGCAGCCCCCGAAGGCCCTGTGGAAGGTGTTGACCTGGGTAAAATTGGCTCTTTCCTCAACAGTTTGAGCTCGGTCATAAAGAAGACAGGTGAGTGCTGATGTTTATTTGTCTCTAAAGGTTAGCTGTAGTTATGGTTAGACTCAGGCTCTGTTTAAATTATTAACCACCCAACTCCAGTGGTGCTTAAGGATCTACCGCTAAAATGGATAAAACGATGCAGACCCTGGTCTTTGCACTATAGAGTGGATGGATAAAAACAGAGTTGTCATTCTACAATAATGTTATAAAATGAAAATGTAATTGTAATCTAACTTTGCTCTTCTCTCTGGGACAGGGCCTGTATCAGAGCCTATTAAATCCAAGTCTGATGTCTATCCTGTGGACAGCACATCCCTTTCAGTTTTGCAGGATTCGAGTTCTTTGTCCAAGCTCCTTTCCAAAGTGGATATGAGTGCTTCCGACCTGTTGAGTGCTCTCACTAAAGTCCAGGCTCAGGGAGGTCTAGAGGGTGAGGGTACTTTTCACTCTTAACAATATAATATCAGTCTGACATAGAAACACTCTTACGGTTATATAATTTTCTTTTTCAGGTATCTCCTCACTTCTGAACAGCCCATCAAACCCATTGTCTGACTCTTCTGCTTCAGGCAAGAAACCTCCCTCTCATTCATCCACATCATCAGTACCCACAGAGACTGTCATGTCCAGTGCACCGGTGCTTTCAGACAGATCGAGTGCAAAGCTGTACCAAAGCCCCCCTCCACAGGCCCCCAGCTCTGGCCAAAAAGAGAAAGAGCCTTTAAAGTCATTTGATAGTTTAGAATCTAAAATCCACAGCTTCCTTCAAGGAAATCCATCCTTTGGTGCCTTTGATTTGGGGTTTTCTGCAAAACCAGCAAGTAACTTGAGCCCCGTTCCTGCTGTTGATGCCCAAGGAGGGACACCGGTACGGGACGAGGGCGGGAGCACGCCGACTCAAGATGAAATCATGGACAAACCAGTGGTAGTTCCGTTTAATGCCAGCACAAATCAACCATCTGTTGGAGAAACTCTGAACACTGCTCCTGTTGCTTACCATAATAACAATCCACAACAAGCCCCGTCTCAGTCAGCTGTCATTCCGAATGGACAGGGGTACCAGCCTTACACTTACAGTGAACATGGCACAGCACCTGTTGCATATTACCAACAGGTTTCGGCACAACCTGGAGTGGATATACCCCCAGACAGAGCCACAAACAGTGTTGAGGGCTTGAGTAAAAGGGACTGGTTCGGCGGTGTTTATCCAGAAGGTAGTTCTCAGCAAAGCACAGGCTTTAATGTGCCTTCAGGCGCCGTGGAAAACCCACAGCTCAGGCAGTACTCATACCAAACAGAGCAAAGGCCTTCGGAGGGCGTCCCTGTGTCCTCCACTGTCTTTGGAAACCCCCTACCTCCTCTCCCAAAGTTACCCCCACCTCCCAACTTTTATGACCCCTCTTCTGCATCGAACAGTGCAGCCATTGTCCCAGAGCAGGGGGTGCCCAACGAAGAGCCACCGTCCGGGGTCAGCAGCCTCATTAGTGGAGTGATAGTCCACGACCATCAGCACAAGTCAGTGTTTCATACGGACGAACCTCTTTACGACACCCATCACTCCGAATATTTGCACCCAGACGAGATGCGCTACCATGACGATGAGACGTATCATCACAATTATTATCAAGAAGACCCATACCCCACTCCAGGAGACTCGTATTATGGGCCAAGAGTCCGAGGACGCCTCACTCCTCCCCACTCGCCTTTAGAAGACGATTACTATGATTACCAACACGGGGCAGGACCTCCGCACTTAGGGCCTAGAAGACCACCCCCCCCAAACCATCCTAATATCCATCACAGAGGTATGCGACCCCCACATAGACCTCCCCACTCAGGACACCACATACCACACCCAAGGGGCGCGATGCGTCCACCTTTTACTGGGCTTCGTGGTCCCGAGCCCAGGTTAAGAGGCAAAAGGCCAGGGCCTAGAAGAGGGGGCGGTCCAATGTTTCCCCCAAAAAGACCTTATCCTCCTCCTCGGTACTGAGTCCAGTGAACGACGGGGAGTGGGGGGTTTAAAGTGGCTTGTGTTTGAGAAGAAGACACAGGCCTAGACTGAAGAACAGCTTCTGGGGACAAACGGGTTTGAAGACTCAAGGCTGCACCCAGAGAGAGAAAAAAGGCACCAGACCTGAAGTTCGAAGAGAGAAGATTAAAGAAAAAAGAGGTGGATATATAAATATCACTCACTCTTTGTGTTATTTGGTTCAGTCTGAAACATAAATGTTTTTGAGTTTAAATGAGGCCTGGGCGTGTGCATGGTACGAGTACGTGCATGTGGTCAAGTGTAAGTCATCGCAGACCAAACTGAAATCGTAAATAGTTTTGCTAAAATTAAAGAAAGTAGTTGATGCAGTTTCTCTGCTGTTTAGTTTTTAGTGAGATCCTTTACATTCATGAGCTGTTTCCGAGTAGCCTTTGGTAACATCAATTTAAAAAGAAAACTACATTGAGTTTAAAGTCAATTGTTTGTTATAGACGTTAACTCGTGGACATAAATGAGGAAATCTTTTTATTTTAAGTCTGAATGTTATATTTGTAAAGCATTGCTTTATATAATACTGCGGAAAATCTTTTCGGCGAAATTTCCACATCTCGTTTCTTGAAGAATGCGACTCCAAAGTTGTGAACGGAGAAAGAGGTGTGAGTTATTTTTGCAGCCTCCAACTCTGACGAAGAAGTGCATTTTGGAAGGATGAAGATTTTCATCTTCAGTTACATTTTACTTGTACTGACAAATAAAAATCTTAAGTTTAAAAACCTGTCTGTTTATTTCCTCTCATCCTTGAACTGTGGACCTCTCCTTGAAATCATTCAAGCAAACCACAACTCACCAAAATAACATGTCAGTCAACTCTGTATTTTATCAAAGATAACACAGAAGCTGAATTTCTGTCACTAAATGTTTAAGTGTGCTTTAGATCCTTGAGAAGCTCAATATATAAAGAATTATACCAATATATTAGTTTAAACTACCGATTTACCGAGTTTAGTGCCAGTTTTGCAATCTGCAAGTGTTGTAGTAGTGTTTGTAATGTTTATGCTACAATATAATATTAAATAAGGTGGTCCCAGTTCATGTTGTGTGATTGAGACATAAATGTGGTCTAGCAGCATCACTATGTTTTTAAAGCCTTTAAAAATTATTATCCCTTTTGAACAACCACTTTGCTCTAGTTTACACTCCTCATGTTCACCTCACATTGTGCTCTTTCTGTTACACTCGCAGAGAGCCAGCTGTTTGTGCCACACTCTAAATTTAATGTCACCTTGACCTGACTCCTGCCTCCTTTAGTGGACAGACAGTGTGAGGGCAACTTAATTTTAGACCTCAGACTTCACCGATTTCAGCTTTAATGCTTCAGCTGGGTTCATTTAAACAAAACAAGAAGCACAACATTAAGTCACAATAGATGGTCTAGGTATTGTATTACTAGATCCAGACCGAGTAATAAGCATGATTTACCTCTTTACGTTAAGTTCAATCATATATTTTAGATAATTTAATAGGTAGTATTGTGCTGAAGTTTGGTTACTGTATAATAATAAAAGTAGAATCCGCAAATCTAAAACCGTGTACTTTTATCTCAACAAATACAATGCAACATAAAGGTAATTTACAGTTTTACAAAGAGCAGTTAATTGATTAATTTAAGTCATTTTCATTTGAAGCAGATATTTTGTTTTACGGTTAGATGGCTTTGATTTAAATTGGCTTTGTATTTAGATGCGTTAAAAGGAATGAACCTAAACAGACTAGCTTTAAATTAGACCTTTGTGTTCGGCAGATCCAGTCCGGGTATTCAATTAGTCTCCTTTTTAGACTAGGTAAAGTAATTGAAATAAGAGTTTGGACACTTCATGCAATGCATTGGTGTGTGAGTCTGTGCAAAACCTGGCTTTTCTCTCTGTTCTTTCAGTTTTAATGCTGATCAAACTGACATCTTTCTTCTCTGTTTTTTTATTTTTTTTTCTAACATCAGCCCTGCTTTGCCGGGATATTAAACTTCAGTCCTGTTAACGCCCCCCTCCTCTACCTGTTTGTCTCCTTAGGGACCAGCAGCTACACTTTGATGTGTCTGATTTGATGGGGAACCTTTTCCAAATGTTTGTTGGAGCTTCCCTTTGAATCCTGTCGTGTTTTCCCTGTGAAGACTTCTCACTGATGTGCACCACAGCAGCCATGAAGTAATTTATTTATTTTTAACCTTTTTTCTCTTGACTGATAGCAGCAGGACATCAGTACAATCAATACATTCTCCAAAAATTCTGCATTAAGTGTTTGTTTTTCTGTTTTCTGTCTGCAGCTCTGTGTTTTTGATGAGTCATTCCTGAGCAGAGTAAGGTAAGTATAACAATGTTCGTCCATTACTTTCATATCACTTTCTCTTTTTCACTGTCATATCCTCTTGTCTTGACTGTCACATGATATTCTTTTTTGAGACGTTTGTCACAAGTGGTTTTCAATGCTAATAAAATGCACATTATAATAAAGTGTTTCACTCAATTAGTACACTGTGTTTATTTGTATTAGTTTTAAGAGGTTTTTGTTTGGTGATTATGTAGACTAATCATGGCTGTAGTCAGAATTGGGGAGGAGATAGTAGTGGGGCATAAGGTCATTACATTAGGCATTAGTGCTATACTTTAGTTTTGTGAAGGTTTTTTAATTAGCAAGGGCCAGAGTAATTGTTCTTAATCTCCTTTGTATTCTGGAGCGAAGAAAATCACAAATGACTCCCAGAGTAATAAATGATCAAATTCAAGTCCCATATTTAGCATAAATACATGTCTGTTGTCTCGCCATGTTTTTAAACCTGAAAGAATAATGCTATTGTTATATTATAAGAGAGAATAATGATCTTAAGTTGTGATCTCATTGCTTATTTCCCTCATACCTGCTCAGTACACTGATGTATGTTTTTGTAGCATTGTTTGGAAGTGGTGACCTTACAGGTGGCTTCATCCATGCACCTAATGTTAATAAGTGGATGTGATGGAAGCACTGGAGGAAATGTAGTGCCCTAAAAAAAGCATTCCCTTGTGATTTAGATCGTCTTATTGAAAATGTAGTGCATAATTAAAGCATTATAGTCTCTACAGCTAGTCTGAATATGATACAAAGAGACTTTAAAAACCACACAAAACCAGTTAAATGCAATAAAACATCTTTAAAGAAGAGTATTATAACAATTTAAACTGACAAAACCACACTGTTAAAACACAAAGCAACACCAAAACCATTAATAACAGAGTAAACAGACACATCACTTCATTTTATTTTATCATATACCCTTGAGTATTAACCTTGTGCCATTATATTAAGACAGTGTTATTGGCAAACACATAAGACAAGACCAGAGCCTGTGACCTCTTGACCTTAACCTGTCAGACATTAAATTTACAGGTGGTTGGTTGTCCTTGAAAATAGATCATAAAGAAGCCAAATAAAATATCATGAACTCTGTTGCTTACTATAACCTTTTAAAGCTATAACATTGCATATAAATGACACAATACGAGCTAAACAACATCATAAATTTTATTCACTGCTCGTCACCAGATGTCGTTGTTCGTTGCCGTCTGATTAAAAGACGACATCCATTGTGACAATGACAGAAGTCACGATTCCGGGGCGTACTACATACTACAGCCTAAATTCACCTGATGAGAAGAAGCTGAGAAGTAAGTCATGCCACGCCTGCTCAGTGGGTTTACTCCGGGACTGAAGGGCGGAAGGCTGGTTTAAAGGATTTGGAGAGTCGTGGCAGATGGCAGTCTTAACTTTAAGCTGCGGAGATCATTTCTGCTGCTGGGAAAAAAGGGAATTAAACGTGTAGCCAAAAAGCCATGTGACCAAAGGGATAGATTCAACAAACACGAAAAATAATGCTAATCTCGTGTTTGTTTGAGCCAACCAGGTTGAGATCGTGACTGCTTTGAAGTGCGTTGTTGTGCGCATGCTCCGTGCGTGCAGCCCGCTGTCATGTGGGCTCATTGTTTACATGCTGCCGAGATTTGAGAGAGGGCGTGCGGACGTGCGTCTCAGGCAAATCACATCTGTTTGTCTCATTTTTTTTCCTAAAGTGCAGTGTAAATGATTCATAGAGACATTTGAGAGAGTAAGGTAACCTTGGTAACGCTGGTCCTGAGCGGAGATGGAAGTTTCAGGACCACGGCCAGCGCCTGCGAGAACAAAAGGCGGATTTGCATCTTTTGATGTCAGGGACCGTCCGCGCATTCACCGTCCTCCAAGAAAAACGAAAAGAAATGAAAAAAAAAAAAAAAAAGATCTGAGTTTGGAATTTAACCCAGAAACGTCTGATACTGAAATGAGATATTATTTATTTAATCACACAACGATTTCCTTATAATAGTTTTTATCTGTTATCTGTTGAGTTTTTTGTCTATAGTTTATTTATTAGTCTGTAGATAAATATCTGTTGAGTAAAATGTTGTATGTCTTGTCATTTTGGAATAATAAACCCCATGAAACCCACTGGAATTAAACATTTTACTTTCATTACTTCCGGTTCCTGTTTTTACAACTGCCCCAAGAGGACAGACAAACAAAGCACTGTCGGAGGAGAAGCACACTTGTCATCAGCACAAATTTCTTTATGTTTCCATTTATCAACAAAATGGATTTCTATTTAATTTTTTTTTTCATCATTATTCTCTGGATTTGTTCACAGACAACAGTATGTCCCTGCAGGGCTACCGTAGATGTTAACATGCAAAAGAGGAATATTATGCATGTGGTGAATTGCAGTCTGAACATTTATTTCGAGGTGCTAAAAAGGCCGTAGAAGAACAGAGAACCATAGAATTGAGGACTCAAGCTGTATTATTGCATTGCTTTAATATTTATGTTCTATATCATGTGTAGATAGCTTCTTTCTGTCCCTACTGAATTCCTATTTAAAATACCACTTTATTAGACCGCTATCTCTTCCATTTTCCCAAAAGCATTTACATAAAATACAGCGTTTTAACTTACACTTGCATCTATTGCCTTTAAAATGTTGTCACTCTCACATCTAATTTAGTTTACAGTAACAAATATAGCTATATAGGTTGGATCCAGCCAGTCTGCGCCCCTCTTCTTTCCCATCCTGCACTTTTGCCACGGTCCCTGGCGGCAGACCTCGGTTCGTCCTGCCCAGGGGAGGGATGGGGCTGAGATGGACAGGGAGGGAGACACCGGCTTACGACGTCAAAAGGAGTACAGACGCACAACACAGAGAAGCGGAGAGGAGCGGGGACAACCAGACTGCCAATTCCCCACGGTCCTCTAGAAAGGCAAGCCGAAATATCCTCCTTTCTCCTCAGTCTCCTCATTTAGACCCGCCAGCGAGGTTTGTTTAATTTTATAGTAGAAAAAAACACGGAGCATCTGTCACGGAAGGATAAAACACGCACATGACGAATAAAGGACCGTCGTTGGATGTTAATTGTGTTGTTTTACGCGGGGGCCTGTAACTTGTGATTCGAAGACGCGCGTCTTAAAGACAAATGAACTGAATCGTTGACATTTGACAACTAAATAAAAATCGTGGGGAAAGAAGAAAGGCATCGGAGGCTTACTACCAGTCTTTGCCACGAGTAGCACCACAGGTATGTTGGCGATTGAATTATTTTTCCCTCTTTTGATTGAAGTGTGAAATCGTTATTTGTGCCATTGTTGTTGTATTCACAAAGCCAGTGCATCTTTCCAGCTGTGATGACTGACACGATGTCATGTTTCATTTGAGGGGGCTCGGCCTAGATGCGATTTTAATGCCAGGAATAAATATTTTAACCATTCTATGTAATTATATTTGGAATTGACATGTTTATTTATTATATTTTTACTACTACATCTATTTTTCCTTCCAATGAGACGAGAATACATAATGACTCATCCTTTATTTTAATGTCATGCCAAATGTTAGAGCCAAGGCAGACTGGTTTCAATTTTTTTTGATAGCCTTTAGTGAAAAACATCTTCAATGTTTTTTTTTCGTTTTTTTTTTTTTCGTATTAACTCCTACTTAAAATTACATTACAGAAGCACTGGGACCCACAGGAGCCTACTACTTACAGACCTTGACACATCCATTAGTCCCTATCTATTTCCAGGACAATGAGAGATGACAGCAGCGAATGTGTGATGACTCTTTATGTAGGGAGCATTACTCATTCATAATGTCAAGTAAAATGTTAATGTAAAGGCTTTTTTTGATTGGATTTTGGAAATGTTTTGAATAAAAGAACTATACTATACAAGGCCACTGGAGCTTAAAGTAGACCTTGGATCTATCTTTTTATGAAATGAATAATAAGATGGCAAGAAGAGAGTCTTTGGAAAACGTTGTAATCTATTCCTTCTACAAGAGACTGATGGGCTTTGATGGTTTTGCTCTACAGGTTAGATTAACACAACTCTATACAGCTACCTTCACTTTCTGTAGCCTTTTTATAAAATCAGCTCATCCGAATTCGAGATACTGTGTTGAGTTTCTTCTGTGAAATCACTTGCAGATCCTCAAATCTCCCACCGCACTCTCATCCCTTCTGCACCTCCACACCCGGCCTCCTGTTTGCACCTCCTGCGCAGTGTGAATTAAAGCCCGCGGGCTCCTGTCTGCTTCTCCCGACCACCTCCGAATCACTGTCTCCCTTCTCTCTCTCGCTCTTTCTTGCTCCGTCTCTTTCCTCAGACTTCCCAATGAAGGAGCCTGACGCAATCAAGCTCTTCATCGGGCAGATCCCCCGAAATCTGGAGGAGAAAGACCTCAAGCCCATCTTCGAGCAGTTTGGCAAGATCTACGAGCTGACAGTCATCAAGGACAAGTACACAGGGATGCACAAAGGTAATCTGAATTTGATACGTCCACAACCACTGCAGCCCAAAATGGAAAGAAAAAAAAAAGATATAGTTTCATTTAGTATTTATTATGCTGAGGGATGGTAGTGGCTGTGCCTGTGATTGCAGCAGATACTCCAGAGTACCCTGCCAGTGGCTTGAATTTCCAGTAAACATGAGTACCGTAAAGCTAATCCTCATTTAGCTCCTGTCCCTTTGGAGTCTCTTGGAGAATATTTGTGACACAAAAAACCCACTGAATATCATCTGTGAGCTGGAATTGAAACTCAAGAATCTTTGGGCGCTCGTATTTCCCTCTATTTTTATTACACATTTAATGCCTAACACTTAAGACTTATACCAATATTATTACTTTTGAGCTGCCGCGAAAACAGCATTAGGTAGGTGTGCTAAAAATAGTGAAAATGATGTGGAAGTTAAACAACAGGGAGGTGTGTGGGACATGGTTTTGTTGCACATCTGTCAGCCAATCAGAAAAGAGCATTCAGCTAAACCATGCAATAAGTGTCACAGAGATATCAACATGAACACTATGCATATATTATGAACGAGAACTTGAACTGCAATTCAGGCAGTTGTACTTTGCAAGTTAATATATTAATATGGAATGGACACAAAATGTAGTGGGCCCAGTTTAAAGGGAATATGCAGTTATAGTTATATCTAGCTTGTTATTCTGACATTGTAATAGTCTGACATGTTCCTAATCATGCAACTCATGTTTGATAAGTCCTGTGTGGTCACTTTGACGTTGCCATAAGATGAGCAGGCTTTGCAGACATCACTAAACTCTCTACATATTTAGTATCGGCTTTGACAGATGAACTAAAGCTGGCATTAGGCTGCCATTTTTAATGAAGATCTGTGCACAGAAAACAAAGGCTTTTGTAAAATCCACAAAGAGCATCATCCGTTTGAGAGGCGTATAGGCCAGGTGGTATCAGCACCTATAACACCAAGTCTGCATAGATTTACATATTCATGATTTGTGGAGGCCTTAAAGGTTAATGAAAGCCTTTCTCTATTATGTGGATCTGCATATATTTGTGTGATGTTAAATAGTCATTGTGACTGCTTGTCTCTGAACAATTTCAGGTTTTATGATCCTGCTCTAACCTATGCTTCTCTGCCACTGCTGGTTTAATAGAAATCAATAGCTAATGTGTGTTTTTGATGTAAATCATTGGGTCAAACTTGAAACAAACAAATTTAAAGCTTGTATGATGCTTTTAAAAATTAAAGCCTTGAATGGACAATATTTTTGTTAAAATATCCATCCCTTATATGCACTGGTTTTGACAATCTTGAAAAGAAATGCTTGAAGCAATTAAACATTTTTTTTAGTTTGAGAAATATAATCATTGAAATATTTGCTAAATATTTGCTTCAGTTGAATTAATTATGACAGCAACTATGACTTTTTGTGTATAGATCAGTATTTCATTCGGGTTTGAACATGCTGTCAAAGGATTAATGACCTAAATGAGTGGGCAACCCTCAGCTCTTGAGCTTACAGCTGTCATATACAACATTTAATTATGTTGTAGGTCTAAAGACATGGTTTCATCATCTTGTTGAAAAGATGTGTAGCTATACACTAATCCTTACATTTGAATAGTCTACATTAAAAAAGATTCTTTATGATGCAGGTTCTAGCTTCTTGGTAAGAAGATACTTTACATCAAATCAAATTTTACAGTGTTTGTATATTTTTTACAGTTTTTCACCTTTTATACATTGATTACTACCAAATTTTGGTTGTAAGCAAGTGACTATATCAAACATATACCACCATTAAACATGAGACAAATGTTCAGAAGAATCCTGTAAAACCATTTTAATTACCCAAATAGTTATGACTAATCGATTATTCATAGCGGCTCTAAAACCTCAGCTGTCTATGTCTCTGCTCACAGGCCAGCTGCCACCACACGGCTCTGAAACAGTCAAGTATATGACATTAAAGAAACATACGCTGAAATTATTTCACTGATCTTCTTCGTCTGCCTCCAGGATGTGCCTTCCTGACGTACTGCGCACGCGAGTCTGCTCTCAAAGCCCAAAATGCCCTGCACGAGCAGAAGACACTACCGGGGGTGAGTGTGTTGTTTTCTCCAGTCCTCAGCGGCTCACATGTTTTTAAATGGAGCGGTTTAACTTTGGGATCCAGGATTTCTGAATGCACCACATAGTGACACAGTAAAATTAACAGAGTTTGACATGCAGGCCTGACTTCCCCTTTAGCTGATATGCTCCAATAAAGGTCAGGGGCTGCTCTCCTTCTTATGTCTCATATGTGATGCATCCAGACATATTCATCCAGTTAAGGCATGAGTCATCTAGCTACATGTCACGGGTCGAAAAAGACGGCTACGAGGCTTGCTGCTGGATTGACTTTGCCAGGTCTTATTCTCTCTGATGTTCCCATCCGCTGCTCCTCTGAATCCTAATCAAAGTTAAACCTAGCTTTATTAGCATAGCCAGGCAGCAGGTGTGCTGCCAAATGACATTTCCAAAGCTAAATATGACATGACAGCCGCGTCTCTATAATAACCGCCTATATGAGAGACAAGGCGACAGGGAATTACTAAGACACTGTGTGTTCCCAGACTCCCGCTTCCTCTTTTCACGAACAAGACTCAAACCCTCTTCCCTTTGGGTTATTTTTGGTAAAATCTTATCATTCACTTCATTTTTTTTATTTCCAAAAAGCAGCACTAAGCTAGATTCAAATATGGATCAGGGCTGTAGAATATATCATAAATGGGGGTTTAAGATACACATTGTACATATTATAAAAGACTAACCGAAAGATTATGATACACTTGTGTCTTTTAGTGAGTTTAGTCATTATAGACTCACTAAAAGATGAAGATATTTGTGAAATGGAAGAAGAAAAAAATACATCTAAAATGACAGAAAAGCTGAATCAACTTGGTTCAGACTCTCGTTCAATTGTCAGAAAACAATGATCAACTGATACACACAGTTTTTGTTTTTGTTAAATTCATTCTAATGAGAAATTGCCTTTAAACAAACATCTGTATTAATTGTATCACAAGTTGAAAAACCAATACAACACTGATACATAGTCCCTTGAATCAACCTTGTACCATTTATTTTCATTCCATTTTTAAAAAACCTTACTATCCCCAACTCAAAATCCAAATATAGCAGTCTTTATTATCAAACCTGTGCATTAACAGTATTGTATGTGCTCTGTCTATCACACAGAGCTATGTTTCTTGCTGTATACTGTAATTGTTGAATAAGAAGAGACTAGTGTGTAACAGTGGGACAGTTCCCGCGCCTGCTTCTTTAAAGGTTATTGGGTGACTATTTGTGAAGGCTGGTATTTGTGCTTCGACAAAATAAATCCCATTGTTAGCGTGACAGTAGTGTGACCTTTGCGACCTCTTGTGGGGGATCAGTAAGCCCAGTGCCCTGTGCTTAACCCCCCCCCCCCCCCCCAGGACCAGCTAAGCCACCTCTAAGTCATGTGGAACAAGCTAAACCCCCCCTTACTTTTTCCCCAAGAAGAGACAAAAAAAACCCCATCTTATTAGCTCCAAACACCCCCATTGGACAAGAACAGCTTCCCACCCCTCCGCTACCAGCTGTGGTGTAATTGTCATCTAATTGCACCTGCGCAGCCAAAGAATAATTAACTTTGGCATCTCATGGACCGCTGTGATACAAAAGAAATAAAGCAATTATATCACTGGGAGCTCAACCCAAAGTACACCTGATTGTACAGACAGGAAAGATGTCATTAACACTTAGCGCTGCTTTTTAAAAAATACATTTCGCTCAGTGAAAAAGTAAGTGTCAGTCACTCTCCTTTTTTCTTCTTTCTATTCCCTCTTCGTCTCAATAACAATGAACAGGGAAAATGAAAGGGTGAGCAGATGGTTGTTTAAGGGAGCAGACACCTGGTCTTGTGTTGAATTTCAGGTGAAAGAGTCCATCTCTGAGACCAAGAGAGGACGAGGAGGAGGTGGAAGAGTGTCGAAGTGATTGGAAGTGTCGAGATGAATTGAGAAAAGTGCGTCGGGAGGGATAAGGAGGAGGAGGAGGGGATCTGCAATAATTCGCACTCAGAAAGAAGTGTGGAAATACAGGCGTCACCCTGTTTCTTTTTCTCCAACTCGGTCATGTTGCTCTGTATCAAACTCAAGGCTTGTGGGTAATTCATTTCTTATTTAACCTGTATTTATACAGGTTGGTCTCTAAGGGAACAAGGCAATAAACATGATATGATACGTTATCTGGCCTGTAAATGTTTGTTTAGCTATAGTAGGTGATATTTCAGAATAAATGGATAAAAAGAAAAAAAAGAACAAAATGGTGACAATACATATTAAAATATTGCAAAAAAACAAAACAAATTAATCTTTTATTTATTAAAAGTCTGCTGGTAATGTGCTTCAATAATTTCTAATACATTTGCCCTACATTATCAGCATTTTGTCAGATTGAAAGGCTAATATAGTGTCTAATGTTCTATATCTAATCTTTGTGTATGTGTGTTATCTATGGAGATTATGTAATCTTTATCTGTACAGGTTGTTTTAAAAATCTTGACTTGTTTTGTTTTTAATAAGTTATATGTTAAATGATAACACAAACAATTGGGATGTTAAGCAATATGGATATACATTAAAAGCAAGACTTAAATAATGCTATATGTTCCAAATTATGCAAAAATGATAGTAACTGATTCAATACAGCTGACTCTCCTGTGCTACATGCATGCTAGTCTCTATAAACACAGTCTATACTGTCTTTTATGAACCTTTTTCAAAAGGAAATGTTCACGTTTAGTTAAAGAAAGTAGTGTCAAACTCTTTTTCTGCAGCACTCATTAATAAAGTTCATATCAAGGGCTTTAGCCTGTTTTAAATGAGACAATATGTTTGGTAATGTTAACTCTATACAGTAAGATCAATCCATTTGTTGCTCTCTAGTGTTATCATGTTTTTGTTCCTTTTGTTTGATCTAGTTCCTGTTTTTTTATTTATTTTTTTAGTGGTAGTTTTAAAATTACTCAGAGACTATAACATATGACCAGATTAAAAAAAAAAAAAAAACATACCTTAATTTTGTCATACACAGTAGCTTTATGACAACATTTTAGCCCAGACCTTTCAGAACAAACTGTTGAATGACACAAACTATCCGGACCCATATCCATCCTTGGCTTCCCGTTAATTTTAAAGGCAATAACTATTTAATAATACAACTGTGAGTGGGAAGTGGCTGTGTTTGCTTTTGCAGCGGGGGATGGGGGGAGGGCAGGTGTTTTGAACTAACACGCTTTAGTGAAGGGTTTGTGCGTTTGTGAGAAGCTGCCTGTAAATGTCTGTTTGCTCCTGTGTTGTGTTTTTCTTCAGGGACAGCCTGATGTAGATGCAACTTGTTGGGATTTTTCCTGATTGTTAATATTATTAGATCTGCTCTGGTTTCCTTTGTTCACGTCAAATCTGACCAAACGAGTGGAACATCTGACTAAGCCTGACATTTACTCAGCCATAAGGACTCAGGGTGAGCAGACACAGGGGTTTTATCAATAGTCTGAAATAAATGCATATGCTAAATATAGCTCAGGCTTTTTGCTCAGGATATGAGATGGGAAGTGGTAGTGCCAGAACGCTCTAATTTGTGCTCTGTGAGGCTTCAGCTGTAGCTACACTTGAGCCACAGACACTTTTACACGAACAACGCTTCTGTAAATGTATTGTGGTCCTGTCTATTGGTCGATAAGTGTCATTTAAAGCTAGGGTAGGCAGATCTGATTCAATGTACAAGCTTTAGTAAAATGTAGTTAAAGGATTTTTACCTCTCTCATTTCTGTTTCACTTTATTGTTTATTATAAACGGGGTAGCCTTTTTTCGCTTTTTAGGATACAACTGATTAAACTAAACTAAGGGAAATGATCTGTTAGGCTCAAGCATTTATTGAGTGTTATTTTATATTAAATAATAATACATGGTCACAATAATAAAGAGATTTCCGTCTGTATTAGTGTTTTAGAAATGCTAAAAGTATATTAGAGCTGAGGTTAATGATAGGAATCTAAGTGATCAATAATACTTCAAGAGAAGTTTGTTATTGTTTTCAAATCTTTCTTCTTCTAAACTACAATGAAACATTATTTTCACTTGATTATTTGTATTAAAAGTATATTTTTAACATTGCCCACTGGCGTGTTAGGCCATGTCATATCACTCTTTAGTTAAAGTGGCCACCTTGACAATAAGCCCTCACCACCTTGACTATTAGTGACAACGCCTATGTTTTATCATTGTTTTAATGAATTAACCTTTTAATCTTACATTGTGTACATTTGTGTTCAAGAATTAGGGCAAATTTATGAGTTTTTTAAATGACATGAGTCTTTACGTGATGAATTTGTAGCCCCAGCTAAGTAGCTACCCCCTCAACTGACAAATAAAAAGCAAATATAAACCAGGCGTAATGTGTGTCTGTGAAAAATAATGGAAAATATTCTTCATAAATAATTGGGAAACTTGGTGGTAAAAGTGGATCTCTCTTTCTTTGTTGGGGTTTGTTTTCCCAATTTGAAGTCTATTTAGTAAGATGTGGGCCACTTTTGTCAGGTTTAAGGCCTATCCAGTGCTTTTGTGAGTTTAAATCCAGCCCAGCAACACATCTAGGATTTTAGTATGTAGCCTTTTGTTGCTAATAATAGGTGTTAAAAAGCAAAGAAAGACCATTAAAAGGTACTAAAATATAGCCAAACAATAAAAAAATTCTTACATTTAAACGTACTGTCTGACTCAGTAAACATGAGTAAATTTTTGACACTTTTTATGGATATTCTGATCTGTTTATGTTGTTTGCTTTACTCTGTGGCATCACACTAGCCTTATGCCAGTTGGATAGGACACATTTCTCATTACAAATTCTGCCTACCCCACCTTTATTGCACAGGGACATAAACTCTTGACAGACAGCAGATGCACAGATTTTTGGCATCTGTGAAAACGAGGATGTAACCTTTAAACGTGACACAATGTCGGTGTTGACAATAAGCACATCGAACAGCACCTCCATATGCGGCCTATAGCGACGTGTCAGCGAGTGGCGTGGCTGATGATGATGATGATAGCAATTAGTGCGCCTCAGAGCGAGCGGGCTCACTTGATGAATATATCTGGAGTTAAGTGTGCATTCATGCATTGCTCCATTTACATAAGCGTGCATATAAAGAGGCGCAACGCAAAACGGTCCAACGCTGATAACAAAAAGCCCAGACCCGTCTTCTGTACGTCACTCTGGGCCCAATGTAATGATGAGTACAGATTGGATTTATAGAGGTGGCAAATGGGTGTGAATTAGAGAGAAATTGGATAAACGAAGTGTGTGTGTGTGTGTGTGTGTGTGTGGGGGGGTATAAGGGAAAAGTGGGGGGATGGTGTCGGAAATGAATGAAAGTTTTACATAATGAGCTATGGGTGGCTGTAAAAAGGGGGGCTGGAGGTGCACTGAGGGTTTATCAGCTTAAATACAGACATCTGTCATGGAGGAATACTGTTTTTTTTTGTCTTTTTTTGGGGGGGGCTGTCACAAAACTCATTAAGCTCTTTGAACTAGTGACCTAATGAGCGAGCGTTGACTGACATAGTCGCTGCACCGAGGCCGAGTTTGAAGCTGTGCTCAAATTAAAAGGAGAAAAGAAGAACACGGACACTATTCTGTACGATTGTTTTCTCCCTCTGCTCCACTGAGTCGAGTCAAACAGTGCTTGACATGAATATTTAACAGAGGAGACAAAACAATTGAGAGTCAACTCTGGTGTTGTTATAAATGTACTCTTTGATATTCTCTACTTTGAAGGATTTTTTTTTGTCGGCTGTCTCACATAGAGAGGGGGAAAAAAAAAGACTTGGAGAAGTGTCAGCTGCTGGACAGACTAGTGAACCTTGCAGGGCGAAAAAGACAGGCCAAGGAAGTGGGTTAGACACCGAGTGTGGGTCACTGATTCAATATTATCGGACTGTACAGGCGCTGTGCTGTCAGCCTCTTTGTGTTTGATTGATTTAGTGACTTGACTGAATTTAGAAGAAGGTACAGTCTGCGTCATTGACATATTAACACAGTGTACTCACAAAACCCTCAGATAATTGACAGGACTACCTGGTTTTAGGAAAGTAGCTGAGTATACATTGAGATCTATCCAAAATTAAAAATAAATATCTCGGGACTAGATTGTAATGTCAATCACTGGAACCATTAGCTTTTATTTGGCTGTATCACAATTTAACAAAAAAGCTATACATTTGACTGTGTAACTGCCACTCACTACTATTCTTACAAATGCAGCACTTGGTGATGTAAATATTGTGTGCAGTCCTAATAATTAACCAGTTTTATGTCCTGAAAAATGGTAGGATTTTTTATGCAGTTTAATATTAATACACTTTAATATTAAAATGATCTCTGTTCACATTAGGATTTTAGAAAGGATGAAATACATTAAGGCTGAAGTTAATGCTGTTTGATTTGGATTGAACACAACAACTCAAAGATAGCCTGGTCCGCAAAAAGCATTCACTTTCCTAGGTAAGTGAAGGGGATCTGGACCTGTCCCATTCAAAATTAATAGGAAACTCAATCCTACCTGACCAATCATAACTGTTTATCTAAAATGGGACAGGCTTTATGTGAAGCTGTGTTTCTCAGATTGGTTGTATGTTATTTTTTGGTCATTAAGTTGCTCCAGAGGCAGTTTATAATGTGTATGTTGGTACCTCGCTCTGAAGTCTGATTTCTCTCCAGTTGCATTCAGAGGTAGTTTAGGCTGCGTCCATTTGTCCCGCCTCCTGGAAATCCCACCGGAATCACCAGGGAACAGATCAATAACAAAAGAATAAAGATAACTGGCTTATTCTATTTTCATCTGTTTTAGCCTGTCCATACTGCAACAAACGCATTTTCACATAAACTGACCGTAGTGTTTTTCTATTTCCTGTAGTGTGGATGCTGCCTGAAAACACGGCAACAGTTGGGTGTATTAAAATTAAAATGCACTAGTGTGGACAAAGCCTGAGAGTGCTTGTTTTGTTTTGTGTATTTTTGCATCATTTTGTTCTCTTTAGTGTAATTTAACCCTTTTAGCTTTGTTTGTTCCATTTATATCAGGAATATGTACCAGTCATAATGTCCGGGAAAAGGCACCAGAAAAGGATCTCCGTAAAACATAGTGAAACCCCGGTTATAAATGTGTATCCCTTTATTGCTTTGTTCGAGCTCATTCACATCTATTCATCTCCTTTTCCTTTTTGTATGTTATTGTGTGAATGTACCAATTTCCACCTGTGCTTTTTTTTATTTTATTTTTTTACCCCCCTCTGCGAAGTGCGTCCTGACTGCGCCTGAGTGCTTTTTCTCCGCGACGTGAAAGAAAAAATGAGGCAATAGAAATGGAGCAAAGAGAACGGAGCGGGGAGGGGCAGGGAAAGGGAAAGGAAAATGGGAGGAGGAGGAGGGAGGACGTGGCAGGTTGATTACGGTCGCAGGTCTCGTTGCCTGGAGACGCTGGGACGACGAGGGATGCCAGGTTGCTAGGAGACGGCTACGATGCAATGACCAGCCGCTGTGTGATGGAGCGGAGGCTGGTGGAGATGGAAAATTGTCTTTGTGGGCCCCCTTTTCCCCCTCCCCATCCCCTTTTTTTCTTTTTTTGCCCCACCCAGATACAGCCCCCTGACTCTCCGCCCGCTGTAAACGCTCATGAAAGAGGATAGGAGATGGACTGATACCATTTAAAACCAGACAATCAAGAGAAACTGAAACGTGTCACTGTTGAATACCTGTAGATACAGACTCGCCTAAAGATGGACAAAATTACTTTTTTTTTCATTATTATTATTTTCATGATTTGATTTTGCCAGCTGTAAATGTGATCAAAAACAAAAGAAATGAAAGAGTCCATGATCTTATCTTTTATAGTTTTATGGCCCTCTTATGTTTATTTTTTGTTGCTTTGTATTATCATCTCAGCTCTGTTATCTTTGTGATTTTGTACTAATGCACATAATGACTTTATACTCATTTATTGAATCTTTGACCCCAGCAATGGGCCCTATATCTTGTCTTTTGTCCAAAAAAAGAAATCAGTAATCAGTAATATTTTGTCACTTGTATTTGTTTTTCTTTGTTTGCCCATCCCTACACTTAACAGAATGCACTGTGTTGAGCTGAGGCTATAAAGATCATCATCAATATGCTGTAAGTGATAAAACAAAACCAGACCTCTTTTCGGGATGTGATTCTGTGTTTTACTTATAGATGTTTTTGGCACCAGGGCTGTGCATTATGGCGAGGGGTCGATCTGTGATTTGATTGGATAATCTATGGATTTAATATCTCATAATCCCGGTGAAATCCCCCGTGGCATTGCAGAGTGGAAGAGATTAAGTATGTGTTCATGTTGCTGCAGTGACCGAGCGCACGGACAAACTGTGGGAATAAAAAGCTGTGTTTTTAGTCGAGTCATGCAGAAGGAACGGCTTTTGTCTTTTCATTAAGTGTGTTGCGTTGTTCATTGTTTGTTCCTTTTAGAGTCGTCACAAGGAGTCATAGTCCTTCTTAATCTTTGAAAATGGAGAAAAATTTAAACATGGAAATCTTTGTTGCTCATGTTACCGAAGCAGGTTTTGCCTGTGAACAATTTGGGAACGATTTTGTAAACAAGCTGTAGAAGGAGGGTGGAAAAATTGGGGAGAGGAGGAGGAGGAGGGGACAGAGCGAATGATGGTAAAGTGTGTGTTAGCGGTTTAGGCTTAGAGTGAGATATTTTTCTCCTGCATCTGCTCTCGAGGCATTCAACAGGCGCTGTCTCTTTCCTTTCTCCTCTTTTCTCCCTAAGCTTCATATAGTCTGTATATCTCTATATCCTGCACTATTTCATACAATCCATTTCCACTTTTCATTTTAGAGAGCTTACTGTACATGCCCACAGTGTGTTATTCTTATTCACTGGGGTATATTTTCCTGTAACCTACTATTATTTCCTACAATCCATTTGCTGTTCAGGTTCTTCCACTATACTTTGCATTTATTGCTTCTGCATTTCACGTTAGCTTCTAAACACAAGCTCCATAAACTGTCACTATTGTGGTTAAATTACAATATAATTATTTAATATGGTATCTTCCAATAAGTTCTTTCAAAATCAAGATGTCAACATTTTACTTTAATTTATTGGGACTTTGACAGGACATGAACTGAACCAAATACATTGGCTGCACCAGACTTTATTGGTTAATATGACTTTTATGACAAAATGTATATATTATAGAAGATTTTAGAGGATTTTATCCTAATCCCACAAGCCATTATGAATCTCCCTTCTGGACTTCTGGATGCAAAAGCAATATACCATATATTTCAGTGAATAGTGCAATGTTCCAGTAATGTTACATTTATTTATTGTTTAGCTGGCTAACTGTCTTTCTTGATTTCTGAGGTACTTTTGAGCAAACATAGTAGACCCTTGTCCAAAGAACTTGTGCAAAGTTTCTGAAAGCTAACAGCTGCAGGGTAACGCTAACTGTTGCTAACATAAATTTATTTAAAAACTTCACCAGTTTTCACCAATTTTCCTGCAGAATGCCTCAATGTTTTTTTTTTTGTTTTTTTGGCCACATTTTACCAGAAAAAGACAAAATGTATGATTTAAGCTAAGTTAAATTACCTATTATTTAAAAATGAGTTGAAGTTTGTTTTTCCTTAGCAACAATAACTGAAGAGGGGTGGGACTCGACAAAGGGTCAGTTGTTATATGAACACAAAACCATAAAATAGATCCCGTAGAGCTGGTATACACTGAAGTGGACTGAGCTTATTGACTACGTCTTATCTCTCGACCTACAAGCCTCCCTTTGTCCTCATCTGCTTCTCCTGCACAGGTCACGCTTGTTTACCTGATGTGTGTGTGTGTGTGTGTGTGTGTGTGTGTGTGTGTGTGTGTGTGTGTATTGGGCTCTCATCACAGGGGTTGTCATGACGATGGCAAGCACCGCCTTCGTCAGAACGGTTGCCGTGCCGATCTGAAGTGGCACAGCCTTGATGGCCGCCACTTTTCACCGTTTCTCCTCTTGTATATTCTAATTTCATTCTCCCGAGCCATCTGCCACACTTTCTCCTTATCACCAAAACCTGCGGCCTGTAGTGTTTGAGTTTCCATCGTTTGATCTTTACAACCAGCTTTCTAAACATGTTATATTAGTTTTGAGAATGGAAGATATCCCAGACTTTCAATATGTTATTCAAGTCTGTTTCAATAATTGACTTTAAATCAAATGGTGTTCTTATGTGTGGAAATATTTAATACAATCTTCTTTAATTCTGAGCCCACACTGATTATGCACATGCTTATCTATTATTTACTACTATTATGTATACTCACACAGTGGTGATGTAAAATTAACAAGGACTATGCCTGGATTTGCATGTTAAAGCTGACTCCTATACTGCCACGTGTAAAATATTTATAGAGTTTCTATAAGAAACCTATGAAAACTTTACGTCTATCTAATTAAATATTCACACATTGCAGGTCATTTATTGCTTTCTTGCTCTTTCTGACTTTATTAAGTTAGATACCTCTCTTTGGTCATACAAATGGTCTTCAAATGGTAAAGCTACTGCCGGGTGGAGCATTTTTTTTCTCCCAAACATAAAAACTCCCTCAGAAACATGCCCATAAATTTACAACAGGATTTTTAAGATTTTATGAGGTCACAAGTGAGCCCAGCCCAGACTTTAATTGGTCAAAAAATTAACGCTTTCTGCCAATAACAAGAGCACATCTCTTGACAAACAGAGAGGTCCTGCTGACCTACTATTTATTTAATAATGTTACTTAAAGGGCGTTAAAATGCAGTGTATTTGAAAATGTATGTGTTTTTTAATATATAATACATGTGAATATTTATTAGGAAATCTAGGAAATAATGATTACAGGACTTTTAAAGTAAACTATGACACCTTGTCCCTGTTGACAAAACTTCAAATAAAACTAAATGGCTTCTGTATTATTGTGCTACACACAGTCTGGTGAAATAATTTGTACCACTCTTTGATTCTTATTTATGTGAGAAATTTATGAAATTATCTTATTGTAGCAGACCTTAGTATGAGGTAAGAAGGCCTACAAGCTCTGATGAACAACAAAATGCAAGTGTGTGCTTCTTTTTGTTGCAAAGTTGTAGAGGGGTCATATACAGTATAGCAGTATGACATGTGTTTGTAGGTGTTACGTTAACTCGTACCAATACCTGCTATAACCAGCTATTCTTTCAGTAAATTCAAAGAGTGCGTTAAAGAAAAAAAAAAAATCAAATATTGGTAAACAGTTGGCAAATGACAATGAACAAGATTTTGGAAGTGATAATTGTCAAGTGCTTTTATCCAGTGCTTGATGCAGGTTTGTGGAGGATTTTAGCCGTGCCCTACAGAGGAGTATGTAATTATAAATGCAGCACAAACAAAATATAACTTGTGAAAAGACATTGCTATGCACTAACATCTGTATTTGCTTGACTGATGGATCATGCTTTTGACACTTTGCTCCCATCTTGTTATTAATTGGTGTCATCAATCGCTTGCAGTGAATGAGGACTCACTCGGGGTCCGGGGCGGCTGGTATTTTATCCGGTGGTACTTGGTCTGAGAAGTGGTTTGTGCATGCACGTCCCAGCGCAGGAGTGCGACCGCAGGCCCCGATCGATAAGTGCCGTCTCCCGGTGACCGATCACAGCAGATCAATGTGTGACAGAGCATCAGTGACTGGCCGAAATGTCACCAGTTCCATAATTAAGACCTTCATTAAGCCACAGTTAACAGAGTGTCACAGTGATCCCGAGTCCCCTGTCTCGTCCTGTTCACACTGTTCCACCAGCTCTATTCTTTATGAATCCTTTTATAAAGTCTTTTGACAATGTTTTGTGCATTTAAAATTTGAGCTGTTGTTGCTCAGATACCACTTATAAATAATTCAACGTTATTTATTTTTTCCATTTTGCCTCTAGTTATCACCCTAATGGATACAACAAAGTGTAAGACTTTTGCTCTAATTTAAGAAGTGGCATTATTCCTTGTTAATTGCAGCTAAGGTTTTCTTTTTTGAGCAATGTTTTAATAGATCTCTGTCCACATAAGCTTAGTTTGAGATGATGACAGTATATTCAAATGACAACACATAAACTAATACCTTTAGCTACTAGAGTTAAACCAAAATCAACGCCAAACTTTTTTTTCCCCCAAAATAACACCTGAAATAATTAAAGGACTGGCCACACTGTCAACATGCTGATTGTTATTATGTATTACAATCATATCTGTCCACAGAGTATTAGCAATAATGACTGGACATTATAGCTACATGAAATCGCAGCAAAAATGCATTAATGTGGACAAAGCCAAAAAATATTCCAAACATTTATGAGGCACTTCTTGAATACTACAAAATGGTATTTCAATGTCAATCGAAACCCTTTTATTAATTTATTTTGCCTTGAAATAAAAAGAATAGAACGCTCAAAGCCATGAAACAGCTTGTTAGTCGACTGTTGTGGCTGAAAAAGAGTTGCTTTGAATTTTACCGAATTGGATAAAATATTGGTTAAAATTGTTTGTGACAATTAAAGTATATTGTATGTAGTGCGTAAGAAAGTGTATATAATAATAATAATAATAAAAACAAAAACTTAAATTGGTATTTAAAATCTCTTTTAGTATCAAATGTGCGTTCTCTTTTCCTTTTCCCTTTCTTATTTCCATCTCTGACCCTGATGCCCCGGGACGTGGTTTCAGTCTCTCTCTTTCTGCCAGGCCCTGACTCTCTGACTACTCTGATGCCGCACACTCCTGTAATCCAGATTAGCCGGCGAGTGTTCTTAATCTTATCACTTGCCCAATCCTGCGTGGGTGTGTGTGCTTTTCCTGGTTTTGTGCGATAGGGGGAGAAGAAGACAAGATTAAAGTCGGTTTTGAGAGACGGAGACAGTACATCTCTATGAATATAGTATCACACGTATCGGTGTCAGCAGTCGTCTGTTGGCAAGAAATAAAGATAGATGGTGGATGTAGTTGTAGTATACAGTATCTAGTGGCACACAGAACGTCTATGCTTTACATAAACATCGAACAGAACTAGGACGACCTTTTAAAAAGATTCGTCTGAGGATCAAATGCAGTTTTATTCAGTCTTATCATCATTTTGTCACTTCCTCCTTCATACAAACACCACAAATTGGAGTGAGATTAGTTTTGTAGTGTTTGAATCCATTTAATGCACTTGGTTTGGTCTTGCCTTGATCTTTGTACAGTCTGCCCTCATGACTGTTCTCGTTTACTTCTTTCTCGACTATAACCTTAATTTTACGGCATTAACGTTTGAAATCAAATATGCCCACTTACAGTCAATGACAGGTGTACAGTATGTTAGGCTTGTTAGTCAGTACAAACGTAAAAAAACTGATGTTTTAGGACATGTTTGCCTTTACTGGAGAGAAACTGAAGATAGAGGGATTTACATGGTCCATTGAGGTCCATATGGTGCCCTTTCTACCAGATTAGTGAGCCAAGCCAATCTATGGGAAATACTAGACTGAAATCTTGTCCATTATAAAAAAATATGGCAGTGATGCTTTCAAAATAAAATGTCATTACAATAATACACTGTATATTAAAATGTTTCCATATCTGTAATAGCCTATTACCTTAGTGTACTGTAGTGGGGCTTTGCAGGTAATTGTAAAATATATGAACCTCATATTGACATAATGTTGTCCAGATGGTTACCGTCTCCATGTTTTAAGATGGTATAAGATATATATAAGCCCTCTGTTTTAGTGGTTTAAGTTACACACTGGTTTTATACTTGGAAACTAACAAAGCTATGTTGTGTCTTTTTTTCAGATGAACCGTCCGATCCAAGTGAAGCCAGCGGACAGTGAGAGCAGAGGGGGTAAGAGCAGGCCGGTCCCACCCACAAACACTGCACCTGTTCAAACAAACACCTCACATTACAGACAGTATCACTATTAACCGGCTGTTACAGTGTGTTGTGTCTATAGAATAAGGGGAAAAAAACAGACTGTGAAATGTAACAGAAACGGTTTTATACGTTGAACATGAAGGATTCATTGTCCTTGTGGCCCGCTGACTTTGGAAAACTACAATTTCAGGGCTCAGTGATTTAACGACCGGTGCAGATGGATGATTTGTTACAGTTTAACTACACCTGTATCAGACACAGCTTCGGCAGCTTGGCCTACATTTATACTGCTCTTGTGTTACTCCAAGATGTTAAGCATTTGAGGACACTCTGCTAAAAACTTTGGCTTATGTTCAGCTTGTCAGTTTTAAATGTTTGAGCATGTTTTCTGTCAATTATACACATTAACAAAGCAGCGTTTTGAGAGTAGGTGTTGGTGTATAACAGTTCATGGAAAAGTCATTTGATATTCTTTACAAATTCATAGTTATTTCTGCCAAAATGCATCCAAAACGACAACTCACAATGTCCTATTTTACATAATCCATTGCATCTAATTGTTTATCTGTTCTCTATTGGTTTTCTGACAACAAAGCTTTTTAGCTGGATGCTTTTGGCAACCGCTCTCACGGCTATTATATTAACACATACAGAGAGATTTTTCAAATAAACCGTTTACAGCTGCATTACTATTTCATAAATGTGGGAATTGAACAAAACGATTAAATACAGCGTCACTTTCAGTCTCGTCAGATTTTCATACAGACCTCGGGTGAATGAGGGGGGATGATGGCTGCCTTGTTGGATGGTAGCAGAAATAAAGGTTACTCTAAAGCTGTGAAAATGCTTTGGGGCACGGCGGTAATGTCAAGTGAAAGCAATTTGTATTGAATGGGCTTAAACATGCAGAAACACTGGCCTGATCCTTCACAGACGGGAACAGACGGAGCAGCCTATCTGACAACACTGAGGGTGACAAACATTTGAGTCACTGCCAGATGCTGTTTATTCGTGACATCCGTCTTACTGCACTCTGCTGGTGGTTTGAGGCATTGCAGTCCTTATTTTTGTAGATTATTCCATCTCGCAGGGTTGTTTTTAGACCATTTATGCCCCGCCTGGTGACATGCCAATTTTCTCTATGGCCTATCACCTGAAAAATAAAACATCTTTTCCTATGCTTTAATCTTGTTCACATTTTCCAAACATTATCCTATTTTCTCTGTCTTCCATCTTGGCAATCTCCTTTCCCTTAGAAGACAGGAAGCTGTTTGTGGGTATGCTTGGCAAACAGCAGACAGACGCCGATGTCCGGAAGATGTTTGAGCCATTCGGCAGCATAGAGGAGTGTACGGTACTGCGTGGCCCTGATGGCACCAGTAAAGGTAATGCTGAATCATGTCTGTAATAAAAAAAAAAAAAAAAAACGCACAAATAATACCCAACCATTAAACACATGAAAGCAACACTATGTAACTTTTCAGTCTTTGCACTAACTAAAAGACACATGGAACTGTTGCATATTGTATATTATAAGACGTGTGGAAAATTGTGTCTTTGTGACTGGTTAAGGTGAAACACATGCTTTTGCGAGAAATGTGTCCCATCACTCAGAGTTACGTAAAAGTCAATCTGGTGAGTTGGATGTATTGCACTATTGTGAGATGGGTTATTCTTCCTGTTTCATGATTATTAAAAAATGGCTTGGTCTTGTACTTATTAATGTTTTTATGGCTTTTCTAAAAAATGACATTGTGTTGCTGTAAATACTGCAATGGCTACTTTCAATAATTTTATTTTCCTTTGGGGGTAACAATGTTTCCACACCGAAAAATAGTAGGCCTTAAGTTTAGGTGGAAGAAAATTTATCTGACTAATTGCAAAGATTCATGCCATTAATACGCTCTACTCATAGTCATAACCACTAAATGTCTCAATAACTAAACCTACATAAACTTTTTTTTAGGATAATTAAAGTAAATTTATTACGTAAAACAGATTTTAACAGATTTGTATGTACGTTATATATTACTTAATAGAGAAAGTGGTCAGTGCTTGTTGTCAAGGTGGCTGCTGTAAAATATATACTTTTTTTAATACTAAATAATTTCACCAACTTAGGTCAAACACACAGTTTTTACGTGTTTCAAAAATGAGGTCTGTGATTGGTCAGTGCAACCTCTCTGTTCATCCATTGTTTGTTTGGATTGGTTCAGTTCAGACCCTCTGACCCCAGTTCTGCATTAGCTCCGTCATATGAAAAAATACTGCATCTAACTTACCTAAACGCATAATCCTTGACCTTTAGATGCACACATGTCAAACTTAAGGCCCAGGGGCCGCATTTGGCCCTGAACATTTTGATGGTGAAATTTATAGAACTACTGTTTAACTAGATTTGAACAGGGTTTAGATGGATTTGAATCATATATATTTTATTTGTTCATGAAATCTTCTAGGGTAAGCAAATTTTTGCAACAAAGATTAATAAAATCTGTTCAAATCCATCTAAAAACTGGTCAAATCAGACTAAACTGTTCAAATTCAACTAAAACTCTTTCAAATCCATCTACAACCTAATCAAATCTAAACTAAAACCAGTTTCTATAAAAGAAGGAAATGAATGTTAAAGATAACTTTTGTAAGACTCAAATGAAGATGAAACCTCACATTCAAAAAATTCTGTTCATGTGCCATGTGTATATTGAGCATGTTGATTCTGCGAGTCCAATTATTTCCCATAACTTGTGCAGCCATGAAACACTAACTCAGTACAGAGACTGAAAATAACTCACAAAGATGCCTGCCTCTGAAATGCTAAACAGTAAATGTACACAAGTAAGCAGAGTGTTGATTGCTGCTGCTACAATCTTCAACTCATGTTTCCTGTAGCTTGAATGATTTACTCAATAATTACATGCAGATTATGGCTGTAAAACTGCCACTGACGTTTATTGCTGTGTCCCATGTCACATAAATGTAAATTGCCCTTCCCAGTAACAACAATGCTCGTGCTATTTGCCATGTAAATCAAAGTGCGCTGACAGCTCAAACACAGTTGCTAGATTTTTCTGCGTTTGTTGCACGAGGCATGACTAATGGCCCAATAGGCTTTATGGGTCATGGCTAATGATGCGTTCAGTGGTTTATGGTCTGTGATTGATGAAGCAATGAATGTTGTGTGGACCATGTTTAATGACACCGCTGTAACTGATGAAGCAGTAGATGTAAGACGGCTCCTAATGTATTTTTAAAGGGAAGTAGTTCCAGCCCTCTTTGGTTTGTGTGGAGTATTCATGTAATAGTTGTGTGTGTCATTTTCCGCAGGGTGTGCATTTGTAAAGTTTCAGACCAACGCAGAGGCTCAGGCCGCCATCAACGCTCTGCATGGGAGTCGTACTTTACCGGTAAGCCCTGCTAAAAAAAAAACACATCCTCAGAGCTACACATGCAGAGAAACATGTGTCGCATATGGTCACTCAGATGCTCCAGATCGAGACACTCATCACTGTGACTCACTGAAGACTCACCACTTCTCTTTTTTGAGCTACTCCACTCCATCAAATATACAAATTTCCCCCCGTAGACCATTGTAATGTAATTTTATGGTTTAATATGCCGAACAATGACTTAAAACACAAAAAATTCAATATAGATTTGATTTTTTTTAAAAAAACATATGGGATATTATAAGACTCTCTTTTCAGTCATGAGCATCTTGGGTTTTGAATGCAATGCTTCAACAGCAGGATATATAACTTTCAATCTTGGTTGGCAAATTACTAAGTTGTCTAAAAAGGGGTCTCTTGGATTCCCTTTATTGATTTTTAGAAGAAAAGGCCCATCTCTATCGTGACTCATTCATGAATCAGATGTAGTTTTAGCCATGTTACATACATTCATTAATACAAAGATTAAAGATGGGGTGTCTTTTTCTCACTTTTTGGCAACATGTGACATACTGTTATGTTATCGTCTATGAACAAACCCAGTGGAAATAGATCTGAGGGTAATTTTACTTCCACTTTCAATTCCACTATATTTAATTTAGTTCATAATGCACTCAAAGCTTCATCGAGAATATGTGCTTCAAAAATACGTTTTCTCTCCAGATGAGTCTAGTTTGTCCTCTCTGGGCAGTTGCAGGAACAGGAACACTTATTATAGGAACAGGAAGTAAACCCTCATGGTTTAACGGTAGACACGTACATGACACATTCCACTGGGTTCTATGCAACAAGTGTTTTTAAGTGATTATACATTAATGAAAATATGGTTTTGACTGATGTTTTAAATTAAATACTACAACACCTTACACAATGCACTTTTAAGTTTGGACTTTTTTAATAATTCAGAATGGCAGTATGTAAATGATATAATGCAGCACAGTATTATTTGGATTTTTCAAATACAACCCATTCACCAATTGTAAGCAATTTTGTTCTTTTAAAATGACAAAACTGGACTAATTTTTACACATTTTTAAAAATCCATTTAAAGCTGTCACTAATCACCATTTCAATATTTCCTTGGGTTAAGTGTCCTGGGCTGACTTTAGTGTGGTTATTTTTGTAAATGTCAGGACTCACTGTGACCTGAAAAGTGTCAGACAGATGGAGCTATAATTTCCTTTTCTTTGCCTCCACAGGGCGCCTCGTCCAGCCTCGTGGTGAAGTTTGCCGATTCGGAGAAAGAGCGCGGGCTGCGGCGAATGCAGCAGGTGGCCTCTCAGCTGGGAGTCATTAGTCCCATGACCCTTCACCTCGGGGCTTACAACGCATACACGCAGGCAGTGAGCAACACACACGCACACGCACACGCACACGCACACAGAAACAACTCTTTGATGAACCAGTCATGTAAAAATAATGTGACAGCAAAAAATAGCCTTAGCATGTTCGGTTTATTAATTTGAATTTCATGTAACGTAATGAAAACATAACAAATTGTAAAGCAAAGCTACATCACTGCACTTCTACGTTAATTGAGCGCTCACTGTTAATGGTTTTAGATGAGGCTCATTGGCAACAGCAAAAAAATCTAAAGCGTACATTCACTTTCGGTCTGTTAAGTAGAATTGCTGATGTCTGTGAGTGCAAATGTAATCGTTAACAAAGTGCAAGTAAACTGGAAAATACAGTCAAATGTAAAGGAAGACTCAAATATCATCACTTACTTTATCAATAGACCTTGAACAAACACGAATATTTACTCAATTTGCCACTTATGTAGAATATTGCACAAATGTTATGCCACTGTAAAAACAATTAGACAGAACTACATCACTAAACACCTGTGGACTTTCCATATTGTACTGGGCTCTCAGTACAAGATGAATTGATCAATGGGAGTGAATGATTGATCACATGGTTCGCCCTGCGATTACCCAGCATCCATGTTTACCCCACCTAACCCCTAAACCATCTTGGTTAGAGCTACTTACCCTGAGGATGAACTAAAGTGTGTTAATGAATGAATAATATTGATCAAAAACGTCACACCTAGGAAGGTTGTAAAGTCAACCAGGTCATGCTTTAGTTAATTTGTAAAGACGTCTCATACCAGCTTATACTACTGTAGGCCCTAGTGTCAGAAATGGCCTACCTCTAGAAAAGCCAATTATTAAGTTTAGAAAATTGAGAAAAATAAATCACATCACATCTTACCACTTTCTTTACTTGAATCACTTATTGTGCTCTTATTAATACATACTACGTTTAAACTTAAAATTACATTTGGGAGACACTCTTTCATCCCACACCCAAAGAAGCTCTCTAAATATAATCTGTGCTCTAATAACTCCTATTTTTCTTCTTCTTCCTGTGCGCCCCACAGCTGATGCAGCAGCAGGCCCTGGTGGCGCAGTCGGCCTACCTCTCTCCTGTTGCCACGGTGGCTGCCGTTCAGATGCAGCAGCTAGCCGCCCTCAACCCCAGCAGCATCATCGCCACGCCGATCGCATCCATCACGCCCTCCTCAGGTAACGAGAGGCAGAGATGTCTGGCCCCGGCCGGCACTGATTAGATTTCTGTTTGAAATATGAGGACAGATACACAAAGAGAGGAGCGCCCTGGAGGACAAAACAGCAAACATTTATTTTGTTTTTGCTGCTGTTATGATATCAGCCATGTGGGCTTTTACATTTATGGAGGAAAAACAAGTCAAATAGGGAAGGAGTCAGTTCAGACGCTGTTAGTGTAGGGTTTTGGATATGCTTTGGCTTCTTCCATCCAAAACAGCCTACATGAACATTCTAGGTGCAAATGTTATGCTACAAACGTACATGGGATTGTTTCCTCTCCATTTTTAATCATGCTTTTGTGGGGTGATTTGACTCGTTCAGTTGGGATACATGCTTTTACAAGACAATAACATGCCCTGTCTATCAGAGTTACATACAGTAGTAAGAGAAGGAGTGTTATTCCTGTTTCATTTTGGGAGCCATATAAATGACTTGGGAGACTATAATGTAATAAGTGTAAGGCTTGTATGTTATAGCAAATATTGTTGCTTAGTTCATTAGGGTCTTAGGTCAACACAAGGAGTCTTCTATAACATAAAAGCAGCAGTAACAGCAACAACTGAAAACAAAGAGATTAATATTTTCTTTCCTCTATTCCTCACCATAGACTGTATATGCTGTATTCAAGATGGAGGAAACACACCTTTTTATTTACCATGTATGTAGTATCCTTAGTAACACTAGAAAAAAAAAAAAGATTCATAAATGTGACTTGTAAAACAGATGCATGGTTCAGTAAATTGATAGAGAGATCATTGTGTGAGTAAAGTAGGCCACCACACACACACACGTCTGGTGTTTAATAAAGCTTAAATTTAATTAAGTATCACTTTCTGTTTGCATTTTACACATATGTACTATATACAGTCACAAATAAAGCTACAAACCAAATCTGTCTATACTAGCAAGACGTCACCATTGGTTTCTTATTGGCTAAAGTCACACTAGTAATATCCTTCTCATTATAAATCACACCATTATCCTGTGTCTTTGTACGTTTTGTCACATTGATTGATCATGGTTTGTTTGTGGCTTCAGGTACCAGCACTCCACCCTCTATCGCAGCCACACCTGTTCCTGCCCTGCCTCCACCAATTGCAGTGAACAGCTACCCGTCTGTGCCAGCTCCGCCCAACGGCCAATCAGCAACTGAAGCTCTGTACACCAACGGGGTTCATGCCTATCAAGGTACAGCCATGACTTTCAACTACTGCAGCTGAAAAAAAAATATATATACTTCTGTTCTGAGTTTGTGTGCATTGACAAAATCTACATTAGGGGAAGTAATGCTAAATCTAAATGAATGGATACCTTTTGGAGTGTGGTTATTTGCCAAATAGCATTATAGGAATTTCCTAACAATGGTTGATGTTTTGCCACAGCTCAGAGTCCTGTCCTGGATCCACTGCAGCAGGCGTACACAGGGATGCAGCATTACACAGGTGAGTACAAGTTGATCTGCTACATTGTGAAAACCTTTAATAAAACATAGTCACAATCTTCCTTCTTAAAGTCCTATACATGCGTTTAGATAAATTAATCATGGCTCATCAATCGCTATCTACTTGTGTACACTGCTGCTAAATTCCTAGTTAATTGTAATTACATTAAAATATTCATTGCCACATTGTACCTTGAAGTAAAACAATGGGCCTAAATGTTCTCTGCACAGTTGTAAAGATCTGTTGCATAACTTAATCAAGAAACAGTGATATAACGCCACAAGTGTAAAGCAGATATTCACACTGCACATATCACAGCCTGTATCTTGCAGCACTTTTCAATGGTTCATACATTATACATACATTATAGTTTAAAATCTATGTAAAACAAAAGCGTAGGTGTGACATAACTCTGTCAGATGTGGTTCAAAGACAAAACTACTGCTCTAAAGTGATGTAAATGGTCTGCTGCTGCTCTCTCCTCACCTGCTCCTCCTCTTTGTCAGCCACCTACCCCGCTGCCTACGGCCTGGTGGGACAGCCATTCCCTCATCAGCCCACGCTGGTGGCCCAGCAGCCGCAACAGCCGCAGCAGCTGCAGCAAAGGGAAGGTGAGTTCAAAAAGTCATGTTAACGCTGTGGGATTATCACTACCTTATCTGCAGGAATGAACCAGAGCTTTTACATGGTTTAACTCAACCACAAAGTACACACACTGAAGTAGGCGCCATGCAAACCCTATTCTGAATACTTTTAAAACCAATGTGTAAAATAAACATGACATTCAGTTGTGCATACAATATAATGCAGCTAAATCAACTGAAAGGCTGCATTGATCTTTATCAAATCTACATTATTGCTCTGCCAATACTGCCTCGATGCTTTAGAGATTATTCTGTGCGACTAAACACTGACTTTTGTTTAAAGAAATGTAAAAAAAAAAGAAAAGAAATATGTAGGTTCTACATTAAAAATAAAATGTATTACTCACACAGAGGGTGTGCTGTTAGTTTCTGTTATTTATCGTATTGGGTTTAAGAGAGACAGAGTGGATGTCCTTCTCTTTGTTGACTTAGGGGACATGTTTCTGTGAGTAGAGTGAAAGTCAAAACAGTCATAATCAGCATAAACAGCATACAATAAGGACTTGACTAACCTAACCTCAAAACTTTAAATAATCTGACCAGACCTACCACATAGTATACCAATCATAGAAAATATATATGTGCTAAACTGTGCGTATCCAAAAAGCCAACATTGCACAAACATAAAAATAGTTTAACAAATAGCACTCAATTGTTTTTTTTTGTGTCATGTTACCATATTACCACTGAGATGGAAACTTCCATCTTTTCGTAGGTCCTGAGGGCTGTAACATCTTCATCTACCACCTGCCGCAGGAGTTCACAGACTCCGAGATACTGCAGATGTTTTTGCCCTTTGGAAACGTCATCTCTGCCAAGGTCTTCGTCGACCGAGCCACTAATCAGAGCAAATGCTTCGGTGAGTCACACTGACGCTTTAACACTCAGTGATGGCTAGTGTCACCCTGAGGCAATTTTAATGATGTTTTGACTTAGACAAATCAAATTTTTATTAAAAATATTTCCGCTTTTAGGTTTTGTGAGCTTTGACAACCCGTCCAGCGCCCAGACTGCCATCCAAGCCATGAACGGCTTCCAGATCGGTATGAAGCGACTGAAGGTGCAGCTAAAGAGGCCCAAGGACGCCAACAGGCCGTACTGAAGGAGGTGAGTTGTATCAAGGGATTCGGACACTCGGCAAATGGCTGTGAGGGGATTGATAGACAGCTGCAAATGTGTCTGGAAGCTAAAGAGAGACAGAGTGGATGTAATTGGGGACACACTATGTAAATGGTCGTCTTTCATGTGGAACAGAAGAAGTCAATAACCCCATAGTAGATTAACTTTAATTAGGTGGCAGCTTTCTTAAACTATCCTCAGTGTCAGATACATTACAAGGATCAGCAGATACGAACGTTGTTAAAAGTGGTTCTCTTTATTTTTGCTCACTAAGTAGCGAGAGTCTAAAAGTAGTTTAACGCTTCAGATATCATGTCTAACCAGTGTTTTGTCACAGGGATGAATGCAACTACTGTTCGTCATTAATTTTTTTTTTTACTTTTTCATTTATTGTTTTTGTGCTGTGCCATATGCCATTTTTCCTGAAAAAACATCACATCACTCTCAAGACTGTCCCGTCCATACATATATCGTGGAGACGTACGTCGCTATGGCTACGGTTGCCTAAAGCAACCGCTAAAACCTCCCCCTTCCTTCTCACTGCGTTGTAAGTTAATTGGCCTGTGTTGGTTGCTGTGGCGATATTGCCTGTGATGGTTGCCATTAGCAATTTTTATTTTGGGCCGTTGCCTTGATTCACCATGCTCAACTGCATGGCGGGTTACTGTGGCGACCATGAACTGTGTTTGGTGCGTTGTGAGTTTCCTCTTTTTTTTTTTTTTCTCCTGGTTTTAATCCTTGCAAAAACTGATCAATAACTGTCACGTTACCTCAGCATCTGTAAGGAACTGATTATCATGACATACTCTTTGGCTTTTATTTTTCTAAAAGCTTTCAAGCGCAGAGCTAAATTAGCCGCCTGTCCATTCAACATGGAAATATCTGACTCCTCTTTTTGGTTGTAGCTTTTTGTTGTCTGTCATGATTATCATTCTTACACATCCCTCTGTTTAGTTGGTTGGTGTGGTAGTTTTGGTGAGTGCCGGGGATACGTTTGGTTGTAATTCAATTCCAAGTGACTTTGTGCTTAAACTTTGTTTTTTTGTGCGATTGAAAATGTTGTCCCTGTAAATGGTTGACAGGATAGTGTGTGTGTGGGCGACTGTGCGAGAGCGTCTGTCTGAGTGAAAAAACAACAGTCTGTGTGCTTTTATATTTGTGTGAGTGTTTTGTAGTGAGTAGTTGTGAAAATAATGTCTGTGTGTCATACTTAATGAGGCACTAATGTTACTTTATTAGGTTTAAGGATAAGTTTTTGGGGTGAAGCAGTTTGGTTCCTGTGACACTGCTGCTGGATGAGGAACTGCATTCCCCTGTAGGAATTCTGGGATAAAAAAAAAAAACACAGACATAAACTCAAACAATATAAAACTACATTCGTCTTTTTTGTTAAAATTGTGATTTATAAAAAACATAAAATAAAAAACTTTTGCACAAGGCATATGCAGATCAAGCTTAAACTGTCTTACAACAAAAGGAAGGAATGATTTGGGTCACGCAAACCAGGAAATGTAAATATTGCCCGGGATGGCTCAACCGGGGCCCCACCCTGGAGATAGGTTAAGCTTACCCCGCGGGGCCTGGCCGGGCTCAGCCCAAGGGCATACTGACTAGTGATAGTCGGACTCACCTTCAGGCACAGCTTGGGCTCTGGAACCCAACTTTTTGAGAGAGGCTGGACTCTCCTGATGGATCGGTGCAGCTTCTGCAGTATGCAGTGGATGTACCGGTCTGTCGTGGTGAAGAAAGAGCTGAGCTGCAAGGCCAAGCTCACAAATTAGTTTCGGCCGCCTGTATCGTATGGATATATGTTATGGATATATGTATGGAGATAGAGTGAGGCGCTCAGTCGCCAGGGAGGAGCTCAGAGTAGAATCACTGCTCCTCCACATCAGGCATCTTTTCCAGATGCCCCCTGGACGCCTTCCCGGGGAGGTGTTGTGAGCGCTTCTCGCCGGGAGGAGGCCCCGGGGAAGACTGAGGACACGCTGGAGGGACACTGTCTCTCTTGGCTGGCCTGTGAATGCCTCAGTATTCCTCCGGAAGAGCTGGAGGAAGTTTCTAGGGAGAGGAAAGTCTGGGCGATCCCGCCCCGGATAAGCGGTAGAAGATGGATGGATGGAGAAACAACTTAATTTGTCCATACCAAGCCTAGATTTTTAAATAGAAGAGGCTTGTATTTACTTAACTCATACATTTACTGCACTGAAGGAAAACGTCTTGAATTTATTTTTCTGCTCCCTGCACATGCCTTGTTTACAGCAAACTGTATTATGAATACATTTGTGTGTAGATGACAAATAATGTAGTTTAAATGACTTTGCTGTGAATCTCATTAGAATAAATGTAATATAATCTCTATTTTGATAATTCGGCGTTGACTCCCACCAGAATTCCTACTGTGCATGTTCTGAATTAAGTTGCCTGCCAACAGAGATGACAAACTATTTTCTAAGAACGTGCATACACTTGCAGCGGTATGACTGTCACTGTTTGAGTTGCATGGACACTATCTGATTACTAAGACTCTCCTGAGGCATCAGTGCAAATAGTGTGTATTGCATACACCAGTCGACTTCCAAAGATTGAACTTTATTTATGTCTTCTCTGTGTAATTGAATTTAAAAGACTCTTATTCTCTTCTTCTCTTTCCTTTTTCTTTACCTCCAGGAAAAAAAAAAAGAGTTCAATCAAGAAAACCACTTGGGATGTCCCAGCCTTTTTGGTTGTTTGACCAACCATATAGCACAGGAGCAACACTTCTCACAAAAAGCAGTTGTCACATGTGTGCGCTTTAAAAAAAAAAAAAAAAAATCAACAACACATACATCAACTGATTCAGCGTCTGCGTCTCAGAGGTGTCGAGCGCTCCAGAGTTCGTATCATTCCACAGCTGGATCCATTTATACTATGTACATATTCTATTGTCGACAATGAGATCTACGTGTTAAAGAAAAGCATATCACTGATGTTATTCTACTGAACAGGGTTCTACTGTATAGTGTGATTTGTGGCGTTTAAACAGAGGCCAGTCTACAGGCGAAGGAAAAGAAAATACTATTCTGTATGATTACCATGGGTAATATTGTTATGTAGAGTTAGTTTTATTATTTATACGTAAATTAATAAAAAAGAAAACACTGGGTTAAGTCGTGGAGAAGTGACTCTCATTGTACATACCTTTGTTAAAGAAAACTGACCAACTTACAAACTTCATAACTTAATTAAGCTTCTCTGCTGCCAATACTTTTCAAATTAAAGCGGAAAGGAAGGGCTGGGAATTTTTCTATCTTGATTTTTTACGTTTAATTTATTTGCTAATCAATTTGATGAAAGGGGAAGATGTGACAATTTCTTTTTAATTTAACAAAAGAAAAAAAAGAGGATTCTGTGGTCTACAAGACAATGAACACACTTAATATTATAGAGTTTTTAAATGATATAAATGTACCTATGAAAGTAAAAAAAAAAAAAAAACTAAAAAAACTGTTTATTTATTCTCTACAATCGCTGTTTTAAAACATATGTCTTTAAAAGAAAATAAAGTACAATTTAGAAAAAATGAAACGTGTGGACAGTATTTAATTGCATTTTACCTAAACGTCATCGAACTGACAGAGAAAAGGTATTCTAAACTACGGAGCCCCTCTGGTCTCACTATGTAAAAAAAAAATATATATGTAACTAAGTCGTGGCCACGAGTTAAGCTAAGTCGTGGCCACGAGATACGCTAAGTCGTGGCCACGAGATACGCTAAGTCGTGGCCACGAGATACGCTAACTCGTGGCCACGAGTTAAGCTAAGTCGTGGCCACGAGATACGCTAAGTCGTGGCCACGAGATAAGTAAATATGAAAGCATGCACGCTAACTCTGCCGCCCATAAGGCTCATACATACAGCCAGATGGAGGTACCGTGACCTAAGCCTAGAACGCCCTCTGCTGACGTTTTATCGTAGGCTACACAGACATGCTTTTCCAAAATGTCAAAGACTTCAATAATTAATAAACCAGTCTGCACACTACTGTAGACTATCTTAAAATCATAATCAGAAATACTTTGATCTTTATTGATATCGATAACCCAGGGGACAATTGTTGTGTCACAGTTGATGTGCACATCAAGACATTTAAAGAAATATAAATAATAATATAAGTTGGTAAATAAACAAGTAGCCTATACACATGTAAAAAGTATATGCTAAATAAATATATGCTATAAAATATGAAGAAGAGTTATAAAGGACCATGGATATGCAGCCTACAAGATTTACATTACTGTATTAACAGAATTGAATTGATTGTGATGAACAGTACTAGTAAATAAATAGAAGCAGAACTGCAGCAAACTATATTACACTGAATATTATGTTACACCGGGTACTCGTGTGTGTGGTGGTACAAAGGACAAACGCTTGAATAAGTTAAATATTATTTATTACACACTTAAGGAGGGTACTCCTGGTTTCTTGTGCAGTCGTCGTCTTACAGATTTTAGTCACAGAGCCGAATTAAGTCCACCTAGGGCGGATAAACCCACTCGAATCCCCACACACACGTCAACAACCCGGTTCACAGCAAACCAACCACTGCAAAATACCGCAGATGCTCACCCCAAACAGATCGGGTGTAACCAGTCTGAGCATCGGCGAAGCAGCGAACGGAGAAGTGACCCCCAAACTAAAATACAAAAAACATACAAACAAAAATTGAAAAACGTTAGTCCGCTTGCCCACATCCCCAAGCGAACTAACTAAACACAAAACCAATAACTAAGAAAAAAGAACAAAAGGACAGCAGGTAGCGGTACATGTAGATTACTGTTGAACACAAACAAAATATAACCACTGTTAAAAGACACATTTAATTCAACAGTCTAAAAACCTTCAAATACCGCATACCTGAGGTAGGCGATCACACAACCACCCCCCGTCATTGACACCCCTAAACCGGCCGTCTCCACAACCCCGGCCCTGTCTCATAAAAACACAATTAAAATACAACCAAGACAAACAAAACAAATCACCACAACAAAAAAGACATTTACCGGGTCAAACTGTCGACACATCGACCGCATGGGTCCAGCAACCTTCCTGGCCTCCCACAGGAACCTGGCACACCATGACACCCGGCCACTTCCTCCTTTTATAGGGAGCTGGCCTGACGCCAGAGCGACACCCAACGGTGCCACCCGTCACATTCAAAACAGATAATATTGCACAGAATGTGAAGTATTACATTGCACTACAGTACAGGGTCCATTTAAATAACAAAGGTTATCGATATAAATAAAGATCAATAAAGTATTTCTGATTATGATTTTAAGATAGTCTATATTAGTGTGCAGACTGGTTTATTAATTATTGAAGTCTTTGACATTTTGGAAAAGCATGTCTGTGTAGCCTACGATAAAACGTCAGCAGAGGGCGTTGTAGGCTTAGGTCCATCTGGCTGTATGTATGAGCCTTATGGGCGGCAGAGTTAGCGTGCATGCTTTCATATTTACGTATCTCGTGGCCACGACTTAGCTTAACTCGTGGCCACGAGTTAGCGTATCTCGTGGCCACGACTTAGTTACATATATATTTTTTTTTTTACATAGTGAGACCAGAGGGGCTCCGTACTAAACAGTGTTTGATGTTTGAAACCATTCATACTGAACACTTTGCTGCTCTCTGTTGGACCAGTGAGGTACTAAAGAAAAGCATCTGGACAATAAAACTATATTTAATCATAAGTTATTTGGTTCTATCTGGGTTATTGTTGGTAAGTGGAGTATACTGTAGACAATACAGTAATTCATAACACAACATTACTGTCAACATGAGTCAATCAAGAGAGCCATCGTGAACAAATCATTCTGTCACACTTGATGCATGAATAAAAAGCTTGCATAAGCAGAGGACGGGAAAGGCTGTGTGTGTAACCACAGCTGGTGTGAGAAGTGTCTGCCACAGGGTTTTTAAGGCTTGGTCAGATGTGTTCAAACAAGCCTCAGCCACCTTTGGTAAATCTGAAAGTATGAAGTGCTGTTCCTGCCTGCAACTCAAGACTAGCACTAGACACAAAGAGGGAAAATTACAGTTGTGCGTACATTTACGAACTACTACAAATAAAAGAGATACAGTATTAAAGTGCAAATAATTTTAGTCAGACAACATAATATGGTTTGAATGTGCTTTTTTTATTTATACAAATTGTACTGCTCCTAAAGTGTAATGTCTGTTAAACGTTCTGTGTGGTACTCGGCTGCATCTAATGTAAAAACCCATTGCAATTTTCTAGACTAGAGCATGTAGCCATCCACGGTCGTCCTGCAAGGACACCCTCTTGACTTTAAACAAACCTAGTGGAAATGAGTTCATTCTAAAAACAACAAATTCAGTTCATAAATGTATTTAAGGAAACCAGGATGCAGGATTGTGAGTTCAAAGAGAAACTTAAATGTGCTTATATGTCCCTTTTTCCAAGAAAGACAAATGTAAAGCAGTCCATTTCTGTTTGTAGAGGGTGGAGACTTAGAAATTGTTCACAGCTGAATTGAATTTGCATTTGTAACATTCAACCCATCTACTTATTTTACTATAATTGTTTACCACTTTTGCTGGACAGATATTAATCTAGCAATGAACATGCAACATAATAATCTATAAGAATTACACTCTCCCTCAAACAAAAATGGTAAATTAAAAGACATACTATGCAGGATTTCCCGGCAAACATTAGTTAACAAGCCTATCATCTTCTCTTTAAAAGCAGTCATTAATAAATTAAAGTCCTCGTTTATTTTTTTACTATCTAGCCACTTATAGTTATGCTACTTCCCTATCTTCTGTGAGCTGTGATTGGCTACACACTGAAAAAAACGTCCCTCTCCATGCAAACAAAGGAGGAAACTGGTGAAAAGAGGAAAGGAGTCGTTTTTCAAACAGGCTCACCTCATTGTTCTGTGACACAATTTCATTCAGTGAATTAAATCCTGTACACAGGTTTAATAACGATAATAATACATTTGACAATACTGTTTTGGGATTGTGTCTATGTCCATCACTGAGTCCAATACACGCTTCTGCTGTAGTCTTCTTGCCTTCGGCACTGACCACTCCTTATACCCACTTTAAAAAGCCTCTCCGCCCCCCGCTCTACTCTTAGCTTACAGTAAAATCCTTCTATCAAACCATTTAAATAACCCGGGTTAACGCTTGCAAGAGAGGAAACCACCGGGACCTAGTTTATTTTGAAGAGAAAGTATCATATTATCACCGGAGTGACGACAGACAGTGGGAGTTTTGAGCACACGCAGTATGCATTGAAGCTAAGCAAAGAGAGAGGAATCCGCTGCTCATTAATCATCAACAAGTTGCGGTTTTTAATTTGTTGAGCTACATGAAAGTGCCTTGGCTGCTACAGGGACAAAGGACGAGCAGCAGGGACGTTTTGGCACATTTTCAGAGTTCGTAACCTGCCAGCATCGCCTGAAGAAGAGCGGAGAGAGGTAAGAGTTGGCTAGACTCCGTTTTATTTTATTTTTTTTACAGTAGCGGCTCTCTGAAGTATAATCATAGACTTTGCTCCAAGCTCACTCTTTGAGTTTCTATTTTTAAACAGAAACGGGGGAGTCGTGTGCACTTAAGTAGGTTTATTTAAAGGTTTTAAAAGCGCCAAACTTTGCTTATATTCTACTTTTGTAGTGGCAGATTTAGCCGCGCTGGCTTCAAAGTTTAGCTAGCGTTAGTTCAGTTAGCTCAGGCGGGCCTATCGATTGAACCAATGTGGGTGATGTTTGCTTAGGAATAACACGATAAAAGAAGGTCGAGGCATATTACAAATGCTTTGACAAAGCAAACATGTCGCGTTTGAGCAAACACAATAAAGAAAACCGCCAGTTCTGATGATTTCTGAACATGTTAAAACTTTTGTTGTGCACCGCGTTGCCAAGCTGCACGTATTCTCGTAACTAAGGGTGAATAAAACTGTTGAATACATATGCCCCTACACGTTAAAGATACAGTTAGGCATTAATATTTTGTTGAATAGGAAACTTGCTTGGGTTTTCTTCTCTGAGACTGTTCCGCTATGTCCGGGAGACTCCCCGCTTGCGCCATGTGGTGCGCACACCGCCACTCTTCACGAGGTTTACGTAAACTGCGTAAGAGCTCACGTCCAGCCAAGTGGTACTCACTGCAACACATGTAAACACTGTGTGGATGTACCTTAATATTTGTATGGATTTAAGTGGTCCACGTTTCTCTATTTGAGTCAGTGCTCTCTGTATTATTGTGTGCGTCTTGTGTCTTTACCCTCAATTGTCCTATCCACCAATAAAAATAAACCATCTTTGTCTGTTGCTGTAAACCCTGCAATTAACTGCCGATTGCTTAGGGTGTGCCCTGCCTCAGGCCCTAGGTTGCAACCCATATTAACAGAATCAGAGGTAGAAAATGAATAATTCCAGTGCATTTACATAAATAATTTGATGTTAAGTTTAGCTCATGAGTGTCTGCAGAACTTAGTTGCTAAACACTTCATTGTCAACTTTGCACAACACTGGATTGTTATGTCCAATAACCTGATGGTTGGCATTTAGATCTCCTGGCATGGCACTGAACTATCACATTTATTATTACACCCTCTGTGAGTGTGGGCGGTAAAAGCAGTGCTTTGAGTGCCATGAGCCTACCTATCACTTTGTTTTAGTACTTAACATTAGTCTACACAGCTGCGAGCTTTAGAAAAGTTTGTTATAGCCTAAAGGCACAATGCCAGCAGACCTGTTCCTCTGACAAATATCAGAGCCTCAGGGGCAATAACACATCAGAAGGCATGATTACACTGCTAACTAACTTGTAATAAAGACCAGTCCGAAGCAGGATGTCGAGTGGGACGCACTGCTGCTGGTTACTAAGCCGGTTTCCAGTTTTTGGCTGTGAGAAACTCCTCCTGTGTTCAGCCCCCAAATCTGATAATTCACTCTTGAATATGTGCTTCTGTCATCTGTCCTGCTCATTAACATTTTAAGAAACTTGACACAGAGCCCATTTTTTATTCAGTTTGTTTATGCATGTTGCAAGGATTAAACACTCTGGCCAAAGTCGAGGTGTCACTGATTTTTTTAAAACTGGGCCCAAATTGTTAAACCAAAACTATGTAACTAAAAATATTTAACTATTTTCAACTCTTTTTTTAGACTTCAGAGGTTTAACTCTGGAATATTTTAGCACAATTATCACATTTAATCCAATAAATTGTGTTCACATGACATTATTTCACCTTTTTGAGATAGATGTAGACTGAAAGAGAAAGGGGGACATTTTAGTTATTTTGTTTAGCAAAATAAACTGCTCAAAAGGAAAAATGAGTGTGCTTCTCCTCCAGCTGTTCTCGGTTTGTCCCCTCTGGGCTTATTGTTCTCTCTGTGCTGTGTCCTCTCAAGGGACATGACGAAGTGCACATTTCATTTTTTCACTAGTTCCTGTGTATTTTTAAATGGGCAAACAGAAAAATATGTATGTAACTGAGTTTTTCTTATTTATATTTTTGTCCTGACAATATTTGACTCTATGCACCTTTTTAGAAACTGCTACTGTTTAAATTTTTACAGGTCACTTAAAAGGTTTTACATCTATTAAAGCTGCTGCTAAATAATTCAATGCATTTACCAATGTGCGTCAACTCCTTCAGGTCAGTGTCATCTACATCGGATAAAGATTTAGAAAAAAATATTTTTTTACATTTGTTTAAATATACTTGGTTGTCCTTATCACTGTTTAAGATAAAGTGTAGATTAAATTGAGCAAAGTTATCTAATAAAAAATATGTACATATTAAAATAAATATTCTTCTAACAGCTTTGGGTAACATTTATTTTTTGTCAGTTTTTAATTGGACCTTTTAATTGCTAATGGCAAAAATATGTCTTTTGGTGTTTAACATTGTTTGACGATGATAATGCAAAAAGCACATTTAGTGCAAAATGGAAAATGTGGGTGGTTCTATCAAAGCATATCTTTAAAGGTTAGTATATAGTAGACATGTTTACTGTATAGTTTATTTGGGGTTACAGTTAAGATTTTTCAAAATATGGGTTGTTATTTTGTCCCATTTCTCAAGAATCAGTGGATGTGCATTTCTGAGTCACATGCATAAACTGAGTAAGCTTTTCCAATAAACGCCCACTGGAATATATGAGTTCTTCGCCTTTATTGATACAGTAGACAAGAAATGGGGAGAGAGAGTGAGGGGGTAGTGTGGAGTAAATGGACCAATGCTTGAATTCGAACATTCACGTTACAAGGCATCTAGCTCTTACTCCTCACAGGATAACTTTGGAGATGTAAGTGCTGTTCCATTATAAAAAGAACTACGTGTTGCTTTTCATAAAAAAAATGAATTATTCCAAACATATAACTGGCATTTGTCCAGTGTGTGTGTGCTGCCTCACATCTAAAGCAGCTGGAATAGTCTTCATCACGTGAAGGAGATCAGTCTCGTCAGGATGCCAAAGATATCATTGTGTTGCACTGTGTACCAATTGATGGAGTGATCTATTGTGCCTCTTAGTCCAAGTCTTTTTTAGCCCAACACTAACAGGAGGCTCCATTGCCACAGGGCCCATCAGATTGTTTAGGGTAGTCTTAATTGGATACGGCTAATACTACCACCAATTGTCCAAATAATAAACAATTTTTCTAAACTAAAACTTTTTTAATTCCAACAAACGTCTCCCTCCTCGCACGCCTTACTAAAAAGGTCATGTAAGTTCACGGATGTTGAGTGGGGAGCTGCCAACACTGACAGATGCTTTGGATTATTGCCTCCCACCATCGCTGTCTGTGTCTCTCTCATAACCAAAACAGACAGTGAATAAGAAATAAATAGTCCACATTTGGCTTGGTAATCGTGTAAAAACGATCTATATCAGTGTTCAGCTGCAGTGTCTGTCACAGATGCCCAAAGACATTAATCGCCTCTGATCAATACTCGTTCTGCGCAGCCTGTTTTGTTTCCTCTCAGGATGTTGTGGCGGCTGAGTGACTTGCTATATTTATCTAATGGAAAACCTGAAAAGAGATCACAGAGCAGCTGAAACAATCTTTTTTAAATTATTGGCTTAAATGTCTTAGAACAAGGTTTTCAGGTTGTTTTGTTTGTAGGATGTTGGCTCGGCTGAGAGAGATCATTTGGGCCGACTGGATCTGGTTTCCCGAAGGCCATGGCTGGGCAGATCTCACAGACCATGATGGTAAAGTCTTTCCTAAAATGTCAGACCTCTGGGCCACTATTCCCATCGCCATGTGCTTCCTGGTCATCAGGCAGATATTCGAGAGGTGAGTCATCGCTTTTAATAGTACGGCTTATATTTTATTATTAGACTTTTGACCTTTATTTTTTTTTTTTTTAATCTAATTTACTACCAGCATTTTTTGCCCATATCTTTAACTAATACTGTAAAAGCTGATAGTAGGCATTTTAATACAAAGTGCACCTGGTTCATAGCAGCTGTGAGGTCACGATATTAATAATATATTGAGTGAAAGGTAAGTCAAGCGTTTATCTCATCAAATGCTTTACTATAAGTCTTAACCATACTGTGGTAAAACACCAAAAACTGCTTTTTACACTTTACCAGACAAAAAGGTGCATGATTTTGTCGTAAGATTGAAAATATTAAAATCTGAGACCTTTTAATATTATATATTCTAATTCAGCCACTGGTGGGGCTTTGGGTTTCTTGGCACTTAGGCAGTCTCAAATGTTTTTCACAGTTTTCACAATTATTTCTTTTTTTTTTTTTTTTGCACCCTTATTTTAAACAATAATCCTGGTTTATTAGAGGACTCAAACTATATATGTTCAAATCCCGATTTAACCACAGGCGTAGACCTTGTTTAGTCCTTGTTTAGATTTGATGATAGTCTATAATGCTGTACTGTGTGACTCGTATATTTTACAGAAGAGTAGGTGTTACCTGCAGAGCCTAATATTTTACAAGCTGGTACTCATTGAGAAAAGTTTAGGAATGTTTCCTGAAAGGCCAGAGTCTTTCATGACTCGGCCTCGGTCCCAAAAAGTCTCATTCATGATTTTTCAAGTCATTGTGTTCTCGCCTGCAACACTAAGCAGCCTGTTTGGTCTTTTTAGGACGGTGGGGACTCCTCTGGCCGCTCTGCTGGGAGTGAGGGACAAGCAGCGGGTTTGTGTAGCTCCAAACCCCACTTTGGAGTCCTATTTCTGCAGCACATCCAAACACCCCACACAGGTATCCATTGTGCCTACATCTTCATTCACTTTTGAGTGTGCTTTGATAATCGAAACCAGAGACAATAATGATACACTAAATTAATGATGGGACCGTTTTAATCACTGCCCAAATGTCTTGTGACCTGTTTTATTTGACCGTTTTGTTGACCGTTGCTTTCGTGTCCTGTTTTGTTTGTCTGCAGAGCTCTGTAGAGAGTTTAAGTAAACAGACGGGTTATTCAGTGCGACACGTCGAGAGATGGTTCAGGCGACGGAGAAATCAGGACCGTCCCAGTAAAGTTAAGAAGTTTCAGGAAGCCAGGTAGTTACAGCTTATTGTTTCTCAACAGTCTCCTTTTATTCACAAATAAGTACCATCCTTTCGCAGTAAAGGCCCAAGTTAAACATGTGTTACTAAATGAATATCAAAAACACATAAGCTTACATCTTGACATGATATTTTAAAGGTCCTCTTTAAAAAAAATCAATGAAACTACTATTTACACATTTATTTTTATAATAAAGATTGCAAGCATGACATGTTGTCAAGTATTAGCACTTTTAAACTTTAATAACATATCCATATTTGCAACATTATTGCCTTTGCCTTGTTTATTAAACCACTGTATGTCAATGTCTTTGTTGAATTAAATGTGTGACCTTCTTTAGTGACAAATTTAAGAGTAAGTTACCCTACAAACTTACCGTACTTTATATCTCTGGCCTTTTATAATGAAAGTCAAAGTCTATTTATGTTGTTTTTTTTATAAAAAAATAAGGTTTACTTTAGGTTTTCTTTGTGAGATTGATACACACATGTAGAGATATCTGTTGTTATTTGTTTTTAATGTCCCTGATTTGTGTGTTTCTTACAGTTGGAGGTTTACTTTTTACCTTGTTGCCTTCATTGCTGGCCTGGCAGTGCTTGTTGATGTGAGTACAATCATTTGTATATGAGCGCTCTAGGTCAAATTTTTCACCTCAGTTATGGAGGAAAAGGAGGAGGAGTTTGAATTTATGTGCTCTTTAAAGTGGACATCTACTGTCTAAAAAAAATACAATCTATATCTATGCTGACTGGAAATCCTACTTTTGCATGCGCTCTTGTGTTTGTGATAACCTATTCCGTTCATGAATATATAATTGTTTCTTTTCCCTCAGAAACCATGGTTCTATGAAAGGAAGCAGATGTGGGATGGGTTTCCAAAAATGGTAATGCTTTCGCTATCATCAAACCATGTTTTATTTTTCAATTACTACATATGATTTATTCAAGAGGTCATGCTAATCTCTTCCAGTGACACAATTTGGTTAATCTTTTCCCTTTTGTTTATTTTCTTGTCGTTATTCAAAACTTTTAATGTAAATTTAAATGTGTTCTCTCCTCTTCTCAGCCTCTGTTGCCCTCTCAGTACTGGTACTACATGCTCGAGCTGGGATTTTATATCTTCCTGCTTTTCAGTGTAGTGTCAGATGTCAAACGAAAGGTACGAGATACACACCTGTCCGTTTGTTTGTTTGTGTAAATGAAACTTTCCATTAAGACATGTGCCACTTTGTGAGGCTATAAAACCTGTAATATAATGAAGATGATGTATTGTTTGAACAACATAAAGCAGAGCTGTCAAAATAAAGGCGTTGTAAAGATACATATTATTAAGTAAATTATTTGAAAAAGCAAGGTTTGCAAAGATCCTAGACAACCTGGACCTCTTATTATGTAAACTAGCTGGAAATGTATGTGTTGGTATATCGTTCTGGAAATCTTTCATCATAATAATTTTTTCTGTCCGTCTATTCAGAGATTCAAATATTCATTCAAAATGGTCCTTTTAGTAAACCCACTATAATCCCAATTTTGAGCTGGAGTTTTGACCCTCTGACACTGAGTTAGGAATTTCAATAATACTTAAGTTTAGGTTTTGGCTACACATGACATCTTTTTCAGTATAAATGGAGGACTAAAACTAGTTCTATAATGTACTAGGGCTACTAATCAGAAAAGGTAAACCTTGAATTATCAAAGAAAGTCCCGGAAAATAATCAATTAAAAGAGTGTGAACCCTGATTGGTCCAAATAAAGTCACACCACTATAATGTGAAAAACTGTCTTGTGAGTTAATATGTGACTGTTTCTCTCTGTGAATCTCAGCACACATAAACAGATAGACTGTTTCTTTCTGCAGCTCTCAGTTTTGTATAAAGTGGACTTTCACACCTCAAATCTCAGCCAGCTCTAGTTTTGTAACTGTGCTTCATGTGTAATGCAGCTAATCCCCTAAAAACCAAAGCCCCTCTTCTTTTATTCACTTTATCCAAGAGGCGCTGTGACAAACCCAGGCCATAGTCTGAGGATTTGTTTTGTAACCTCATTGCTGAGCTGCTGAAAAGGGTCTGTTTTTGCAGGTGCACAGTGACATAAGCTGTTGACTTCGGAGAGTTAATAATTTGTAAACGTTGCATCAACTCTTTGAACGGTGACCGATTTTTACAGCTGATCAATAAGTGACAGACTTTTCCATTTTTGTCTCTCTCTGCAGGATTTTAAAGAGCAGATAGTTCACCATGTGGCCACTATTCTCCTTATCAGCTTCTCGTGGCTCGTCAACTACATTCGGGCCGGGACTTTGATCATGTTGGTGCACGATGCCTCTGATTATCTGATGGAGGTATGACAGTTACAAAAAAACATTTGTTGTTCGGACAGTGTTAATTTTGCTAAAGTTTCTCAATATAGCATAATGACACTGACTGCTGTAGGCATCAATAAACCAGCCAGACATGAGTCACGAGCATGAGTCATGAGCACGAGTCTCCACTGTAAGGGGTTAGGATTCACATAGTACCGCACGATACAAAAAAGATTAAGATAATATTATATCACAATACAGCAATTCAGCAGGTGGTAATGTACAATAAATCATAAAAGCTGTGTAAATGTTGAGGGAAGAGTGAGACAATAAATGTTGTGCATTAATTCTTTGCAATTTATTGTGATTGTCTGAAATTAACCAATGACTGTCACATATTCCAAGTTTTTTATTTTTTTATTTTTATACTTTTGCACATAATTCCTACTGGTCTATAGCCGTACAGCAGCCTTTTTTAGTAGAAAATGTTCTTTTGAGAATTATCTGGGGGGAAAAAAACGACATGCAACATTGATAGTATGCCATAAAAAGGTCAGTTAATTTTTTTACTGATGGATTTACATGATCCAGATAAGGCTGCCAAATTTTTACAAATGTGTTAAATCCTTTCTGAGGGTGTGTATGCAATCTTTTCTATAGGCACACAACTGTTCCGCTCTAAATACTACTTGGTAAAGAGCAGACGGGAATCAGACTTCCACGTCACAGCAATACTTTTCCTGGCTACTGATAAGGATACTTCCAAGTTTTTTTTTCTGAAATTTGGTCAAAGGTTTCTTTATAATTAGGTTTTCTAAATAGCACAGCTCTGGGTCGAGAGGCAGAGAAACCTGCATGATATTAGATAAGGTATCACAAAAGTCATATCAGAAGCCTTTCACCTATACGCATGTCCAGGTGCAATGCAAAAAAAGAGGCCACATCTAATTTCAGGCTTGGACTTGTGTATTTTCACTGGAGTTAAATACAGATGATGAAAGAAATTATAGTGGACAAGCATGTATTGTGCGTTTAATAGTGGCGAATAAACTGTCCAGACACAAAGAACAACAAAAAGTACTCCTTAGAAATTAATTCATAGGCTCCACCATCATGTAGCAACTTTTCCAGTTCAGTTAGTTTGGGCAGTGACATTTCTGAGAAATGACCGCAATTGAAGATAACAAAAAAGTATTGTTATGCAAATTTGTATTTCCATTTTAAGTTGTTCGAAAGTCATTAAAAGTTTATTCTCAAATGGTCCCCTCTTTTAGGGTCATTTCAGTTCACTGCTGCTCAAATTAAATTTGTTGATGTTTGATTAACTTGTGAAAAACATATACAGTTTATAAAGTCACTAAAACATACAGTGAAATAAAAACATATTGCTTGAGTCATTTTTGGTCAAAACGTTTTACCACTGTAGCCTTTCAATCTGTTTTAAATACAATAGTAACCAAGTGTCAATTTTAATCACTGCCCTCTAGTGGAGAATGTTTGTAAAGGTTCTCACTGTAATCTCTTTTCTTGTCTTTTAATTTTTTACAGTCAGCCAAAATGTTCAACTACGCTGGGTGGCGGAAGACCTGCAACTTTTTCTTTACTCTGTTTGCTGCAGTTTTTATCATCACTCGCCTGGTCATCCTTCCTTTCTGGTAAAAAAAAAAAAAAACAACTCAGTGAAAGACTTGTTGCAACACAGACTTGCTCAACTATTGCAAAAACAGTTGTCACAGATAGATGTAAGTGGTTGATAGGTCAGAGAAGAGCCATAATAATTGTTTTTACTGTTATATTGATATTGTATTATAAACTCAGGAAAAGCAGAATGCCTCAGCCATTATACATTGTTTTGTACAACAGCGCTAAAGCTTACAAACAATTAGATAGAAACATGACAAAAGGCTCTCTGTCTGCTGTCCTGGCCCCTCTTAAAGGCCTTTTGATGGAGACAGTAGGTGGCTCTGACTGGTTTCTCTGTTGTGGTCCTTGTCCCGCTGCAGGATCATTCACACGACGTGGGTGTACCCTCTGACCCTCTACCCTCCCTTCCTCGGCTTCTACTTCTTCAATGGGCTGATGTTTGTGCTTCAGGCCCTGCACATCTTCTGGGCTGCGATCATTATTCGGATGGTCATCAAGTTTCTCCCGGGCAATGTATGCAGCATCTGATTTATTTGTGTGTGTTAAATCACTGTTGTAACACCTAACAAGGCAACCAAATATTTCATAAACTATTATTGTTATTATAGGTGTGTGTTATATAGAAGCTATATGTTTATTTTGACAATTTAATTCTGTTCTTTGTTTATACAAGAGCGACAACTCGGTGTGAACTAAAATATTGGCCTTTTCTCAGCAGCATATATCTTAAAATATTCTTCTTTTTAAATAGACTAGGTCCCATTTAAAGCAGTACATGGTTTAGCCTCTGTTGCTCCTGTGTTTTTGTCTCAAAACTGGAAGTGTGTAGTGTACTTTCTATTGCAGGGAATAAACTTGTATTGAATACAACCACATTTAAAGTTTTTCTTCTGTCTGTGGCTTTAAAAACTTCAGATAACCTTCACTGTCTCTGTCGTTTGTCAGGATATTGTTGAAGATGAGAGGAGCGATAAGGAGGAAACTGAGTCGGACGAAGAAAATGACGAACACAGGAAAAATTCCAAAAATGGACATATGCAGAATGGCTACACTCCACTCAACAATAACCACAGAAAAGCCGACTGATGGGACAGTAAGGCCGAAGATGAGGAGTGATGCACAGCACTGGTTCAAACTGTTTGTACCAGACTGTTTTGCTTTACTCTGGAGTTACACAAAACCATTAAAAGAGAGGACACACCAAGAAGGCTGCTGTTCAAATTTGAGAAGCTAAAGATCTGCATATATATATATACCCCCCCCTTTCTTTTTGCCAAAATGTGCTGTCAAACAAGTTGCCACTCTCCAAATCCGATTGTAGCTTTAGCTTTGTTACTGGAAGTGCTTTATTTAAAAGACGCTGTGATCGGGACAAACAGCACCGTCACCTAATACACTTTCTACTTAGTATTGTCGTCTTAAACTTGACTGATTTTTCCAAATAACAAACATTACATGAAGCACTAAGCTGAATAAACGCTTTAGGTTGTTTCCCAACAGTTTAACTCTCTGAAAAGGCCAGTGTTGCTTTAAAAAAAATAAATGAATAAAAAAAAAGATTTACGTCTAAAGAGAACTAAACTGGTAGTGAATATGTTTTGTGTCATGTATGTTTAAAAAGTACGAGAAGGTGCTAACTGTAACGTGATGCCTTTGTGGATGATTGGAAAGCAGAACGACGCACATTAGTCCGGAATAATTTTAAATATGTTTTTCTTTTGTGCCTCATATTTTAGTTTGTTTTATGTTTGTTTTATGTTTTTTTGTTGAGTCGGTGATGAAAATTTGGGAGCAATATGTATGAAACAAAGCATTTATTAATCATTCATTGATTTATTATTTGCTGGAAAAGCATTCATTAGCATCAGTGTTTTCCCATCACAATATGCACTTTAAGTTTTTTTTCCCAAAGAACTGTATAGACAGCATTTCAACAAGGCACACACTGTAATGGTTCAAATCAATTCAGATTAGATTTTAACTTTGTTTCATATTTATTCTCTGTTTGACATTAACTTTCCTCTTTTTATTGTTTTGGGTTTATTTTGTAAAATAATCAAAGTATTTCAAATCACCAAAGTTTAGTTTAAATTTACTTTAATGTAATATTTGTAAGTGCCTTCATCTCAGTTTGACTCATCCCAACGCTGTAAACCTCTGTAAACGCTCACAGTAACCATGACGACCAATCGCCTTCTTCTTTCGACAGAGCTTCCATTGATCCGTTTTATTCTGATGCTCAATTGTTAAATCATAAACAATGACATAAAAACAATTATATATATCTTCCCTATGTTTGTGTTCTTTTAATGTATGTTTTTCAATCTAGTGTCGAACGGCCATTTCTGTGTGAGGCCTGTGTTAAGTCACAAAATGTGAGTTTAATTACTACAACTGGATTATTCCTGGGTCACTTTTTATTTCAGGTGTAACAGAAAAGATGGTCTGGTAATTAATTGTTACTTTATTAAGTATTTAATTAGCAGTTACTATTTAAGTCAAATATGTCATCAGTCGCTGGCTCCGCTGATGCAGTGTAGACCGGATGGCACCACCATAGAGCTATTACAATATCAGATGGCACAGTCTCATGGTAACACTCAGCAGGACTTGGCTACCACTCAAAGGATTAAGTCTAGAGACAGAGTCAAAATGCCTAACATGATAATTTTCTATCACAATCACATCTTTTTTCCATTCAAGCTTGACGTTGATGACTATTTATTTGCATTTTTCTTTCCCAATTTTCCAGTTCCTTTGTTTTAAACCCCCTGTGCCACTCTCCCCTATTTTGGCTACTGCCTAAAAGGCCTCCTTTGCTAATTGCATATGTAGTGGGATCACTTTACCCCTGTGCCCGGCACTTCATCCTCTGCACTGTTCTTGTCAGCATCATTGTAACAATCTCCATTTTAAAGTGGTGGGGTCAATTTCCACTGCGCTCTCGCATCTGGCTCCACAATTTTAATTGCTAATGCATCTCCTGTTTCTCTTGTCCTAAAGTCTGGGCTTTCCTTTTTCCACGCCCCCATCCTGTGTCCCATCTTAAATCTATGCTCTCCTTTCTCACTAAACTGCCCTTCTCTGTTTTGTGTAGCCTTTACACCTTCATGTAATGAATAAGCTGTCTTGCCTGAGGTCCTTGTGTTTAGCCAGTGTGAAGTCTAATTGGTGACGGCGATGAAGATCTTTTTTGACAGGACAACAAAGACTGCGGGGTGTTTGATACACTTGTGAACTGTGTAGACCGTTATTCAACTCCTGCTTAAGTATTGATAAAGGCTTTACACGGCAGGGGGAGGTCGCAAGGTGCAGGTGTATCTCTAGTGTATGTACAGGCTTGTTGTGTCTGGATCCTGTGACTCATCTGTGGGCTGCTCACTTATCCCAAGGAGTTCCTGAGAAGAGGAAGACCACTAAGACCTCAGTCACTCTTGTATTATGGAACCACGAGAAGCTGGGATGCTGTGAAAGTGTCTCAGATTATGACGGTAGAAGAAGTGCACGAGATCTGCCACACAAGGTAAGGATGGGTATGTTACGTAGACTTTTGTGAGGATTACTCGGGACAAATTTTTGTAGATGCAGTTGTAGCTTATATCTGTGATTGTCTGACACTTGCTCTCCAGCTGTATGAGGTTTTGATTGTTGTGTTCTATCAAATGTTTATTATTCTGTATTTAGGATGAAGAGCGGTGGTAAAACTGGAGTGGACCGGCTATAATCATGGACCAGAGTCCTCGTCCTGTTTCACAGTTTGAGGTGGATGTGGACTTGGGATTTGCCCTCTTCTTTCTTTTCCTTCTGTGTTTCTTTTTGCTTGTGACAGTCGTACGCTGCGCCCAGACTGTGGTTGATCCTTATGGCTCGATCTCTACCTCCACATACCAAGAGGAGCAGATCACCTGAGGGGAAAATTAAGAAAGAAAAATGTTAAATGGAGCCAGCTGTTGATTTAAAGATGATATTTATAGATGTAACTCAGGCTCTATTTTTAGTTATAAACATGAAAGGACATGGGAAAGTTGTTGTACATCAGAAATTATTGCAATGAACTTTCTACATTTTTAATGTTACCTTTCCCATTTTATTTATTTATTTATTGTTTTCAATATGATGTAGGCTTTTTGATACAGTAAAACTTAAAAAAAAAAAAAAAACTTTAAATACTGGGCTTTGGAATAACACAAATACATCATACTTGGTAACTTGCATCACAATGTTATTTATGGCTCCAGTTTGGCCAATGATCTTGAAACCTAAAATGTAAGTGTCATGCACATGGAAAAACTATACATTTATTTCAGTTCAAGCAAACTCGCATGAAGATATTCAGATGTTCTAGTGGATATTGCACTGACAAAACACTTTTTATTAGCATTTTATTATACTTGTATTACTGTATATTGTACTGGCCTAACTCACAGACCAGAAAAGGCCAACTGACCTCATTTAATGAGATACCACCTTAATTGAATCACCTCAACAGCATTTTGTGGCATTTTATTACGCAGTTCCTTTTTTGGTACTTCATTCTTGAAAACAAATATAGATGGCTCCTCTGACTTCATATTAACTCTTGTAATATACTGTATATTGTAATTGATGGTAAGGTTTGCACACACAATCAAGCTTACAATTATATAACTGTTGTAATGTTTTTCTGTTTAATGTTACATTAAATACATTTATTTTATATGTTTTAACATATAGAGAACGCCATATCAGACAAACATTCATGTTGTGAACATGAATTTTTTTTTTTTTTTTTTTTTTTTTAAATCAACATTTTTAATAAACTTGTGTAAGTTATCTTTGCTGTTTATGGTCAAATGGTGGCGCTATTACAAATGTCAGCATTACACCAGTCGAAGAAGAAGAGCCACAGCCGATGTCGACTCCTGTGTGCTGTAGCGACAAAGCCTTTTGTTTACACCAAACTATATTTGGAAATTTACCATTTTTGTATCACATTAACCTTGAAACATAAAGAGGCCCTAAGCGGCAGAGAATTGTAAGTGTAAAGTATATGTAATTGTATATGTAAAATATATCCATCTATTACATATATGTACTTGTATGCCTTGCGTGCGCTAATAAGGGATTGTAGGCCGAATGCGGATCTTTTAGCTGTGGTTTGTTTGGACTCTCGAAAAGGATAACTCTAGATTAAGATAAAACTGAACTTTTGAGTAAACCAGACATCACATTTGAACAACTGGTGAGATTTTGCCTTAGTAACATTTGATAAAATGTTAAGCTACTTATCAGGTAGTAGTTGAATTTAAATGCTAGCTTTCATTAAACTCAAGTAGCATTGTGGTTCTTAAGGTAGTGAAGAAGAAATAACCAAAGCAAACTGTTTTACTTATGTTTGAAATGTAATCCCTTGTTTAAAGTCTTGAATGCTGGTAAACCTGCGCTATAATATTACGCTCGATTTTTATCCGCACACATTTTGATCTTGGACTGTGTCAATTTGTCGATGTATGTGTTTATCCAAGTTAAAGTGTATTTGTGTTTTATTAGTATATAGTTTCACAGTTTAATTTAGTGACCTTTTATTTTTTGCAGCTTTAGGAGGATGGATGAGGAATTAAAGGAAGCCACTCATTTAACAAATAAAATTGGTAATATTATCAGGACACATGCTGCATGAAACTGTTGCCATAATAGTTCTTGGTATGTTTATTTCATTCACATGTGTTTTGCTTTGCTTTGCAGAAAGTGGGTCCAATCCCATGACTGTATCTTCTGATTCCATAAAAGAACCACCTATCAGACTTACTAAAAAAGCAGTAGTAGTTTTAACCAAACTTCCAGAATATAAGATCAGCGCACTACGTCCACCAACACCTGAGCAGTTCTACAGTGAGGATGAATCTCTCAGTAGCTCAGACTCGGACATGCAGTGGGAACCGGGACGGGATTCAAGTGATTCTGAATTTTCCCTCTCTAACAAGAAAATGAATGAGAAGATTAGAAAACGCATTAAGCTCAGCAACACATCCAGCAGCAGCAGCAACAACCTTGTGTCAGACCCGGTGATTATTACATCAACTCAGCAGCTCAGCCAGAGCAACAATGATAGTACTAAAGTGCGGCCAAAACTCCCGGAGCAAGAGATCCCAGTGGACATGATGGTAATAGCGAGGAAGAGGCCTTTACGATGGGAACGTGGAAAAGTAGTAGAGATAATAACAAAAGGTACGGTATTTATTTTGAAAACCCTATCATACAACCATAACTAAGTTAATTTTCTTCTGCTTAGTCTTTGGGCCTTTGCCAGTTAGTAGCAGGGACAAAATTTAGACATACAGTGATAGACAGCCACTCTCTCTCACATTTATTCACTAGAGACACTTTGTAGTTTCGAATTGACCTTTACATACATGTCTTTGGGTGGTGGGAGGAAGCTGGGGTGCCCGGAGAGAACCCACAGTAACACGGGAAGGACATACAGACTCCTCATAGAAAGGCCAAAGTTGGAATCACTTTACAATTCTTTTTGTAGTCAAACAACCATTTTTATTGCATTTTGCTGAAAGTGAAAATAAGGGAAAATGTTGGGGAGAACTGCTGACCGCCTTATGGAGCTGATTGGATTTGAAGCAAAGATAGACTGAAAGACACAACTGTATGACTTAGAGCAGGGGAGATTTATTCCACCACCAAAACAGTCCTGGAGAAAGAGAACACTCTTCAAACACGTGGCATTAGATGTTCAAGTCTGACATGCTTCTGGAACAGTACACATATGTAGCTACGTATTGCGTCAATGATTAGGCGATGTTGTTATCCCTGTGCCAAACAGGGATAGAGCTACAGAGATATAGAAACTGTAATCACAGCTTCGGTGTGAAAGAGGCTTCAACGGGTACTCTGACCATAACACACATTTCTAACAGAGATAGTCAGAATTACGTATTGATCTTAAATTGGGTTAAGGACATTATATCTGAATAGTTTACCAACATGAGCCAGCTGATGAATGATCTTTAGAACAGGTTCTTTGTTTGTAAACAAAAACTCTATCTCCAAATGGCATTGTGGTAGAAATGATGATGAAAGAATCAATTAATCTTTACTGTTTTTATTGCAATGACCAATATATTCTTATTTTGTCCTTCCCCAAATGCGCTATACCTTACTGTTTCTTATTTCTTCTTTGTATCATGTGTTTAAAAAACTGTCATAGTGATTTATTATTTAACTTGACTCATTGTATCCATTGATATTTTGCAGAAGACGGACGGGTTAAGTACAAAGTGAGTTTTGAGGAGAAGGGAAAGAGTCTTGTGTCTGGTCATCACATCGCATTTGACTCCCCACCGAAGCTGGCGCAGCTGTACGTCGGGGCTCGTGTTGTCGTCCGGTGTCAAGTTAACAAGTTCAGATTCTGGCCCGGTATCTTAGCAGAGCTCCCCAGCAGAAGCAATCGACTACGGTTCGGGGTTTACATATTTTTAATCTTCTTTCTTTTTTTTTTTTTTTTACTGAACCATATTATTTCTTTCATAGGTTCTTGGTTTTTATTGATGACCACACGCCGGTCTATGTTGGCTTACCTTTACTTCACTTGGTGTGCAGACAATGTAAGATAAATATTTGTTTGCTTTTTCTGTTAATGTTGAGTGTTTACAGCTAAGCACAAAGCTATTTTTTTTGGTAATATCTTAGTATTCTCATGTGCATAAAGCAACATTAATGCAAAATATCAGGTTCTTTTTGGAACTATGGACAACCAAATACATTAATTCCATTCAAATGTAATGAACATGAACATGTGCATAAAACATTAATGTACAGTGCCTTATTTCAGTTATGGATAACCTTGCTTCGCTCACTAGAGTTAACTGTAACCTGTATTTTATTGGGCTTCTTGTTTTGCTCCTTTGATAGTGGATAATGCTCTTGAAGATGTTCCTGATAGCGCCCACAAGACCTTCATGGAGCAGTACTTGAAAGACTGGCCATACCCTCATTTAACACAGTACAGAGTTGGACAGCTCCTTAATGCAGAGTTAAATGGGGTGCAGCAACAGTGTGAAGTGCTGGTTGTTGATGGCAGCTTGATCCAGGTTGCTTTTTATGTAAGTATCTTTGAACCTTGCTTTGACTAGCATACGTTTGTTTTTTGTGATTGAATTAGGGATCGACCGATATTTAATTTTTTTTAGTGCTTTAGCCGATGACTGATATGGGCTGCCAATTTTCTTGAGCCAAAATTTATAGCCATGTGACGCACACAGAGCAGGAGAGGAGCCACACTCACCTGTCTACTGTTTAAATGACCCACCCAGGAATAGTGTATGTGTGTGTGTTTTTGTGTGTGTGTGTCCCCAGCAAATGGCAAATTAATTGTATATTAATTTGAATTTACTTATTTGTTGTGTTGGATTTTTATTTTTTTCCCAGGAAAACCAGTCCAAGGAGTGGATCCACAGAGGCTCTACACGTCTTGAACACATGGCAAGATTTTTAGAATTAAAAGGCAATTAGCAAATGAATATCATCTGGATTCTGATAAACACTTAAAAGGTATAAAGCTCATTCAGTATTTTGCATCAGCACAACTGATTTAGCTGCTTTACAACCTTAAGTAATATAGTCAGCGAATGAAAAAACAACTGAGTATGCACATACACCAAACATTACATTTAATTTTTACAGTTTTAATATTTAAGTGGCATATTTACAAATTGTAGAATATTACTATTCTTAGTTCTCTCTTAGAACTCTGGAGCTTCAATATAACCATTTTGCTTTTCAAAAATCTGACATGTATTGGGTTTTATAAAATAAAACAATGGAACATGTTTATATTGCTTACTTCATCCTTTGAGATGTCCTTTACTTTATTTTCAAGCTGTATAAAGAACTTGAGAAGTTCTCAACATGTTCAATCTGGTCTTTTTTCTGCTTTGTGTCTTGTAAAACTGTTTATTAATAAAACACATCAGTTATCTGTAATAAGTACATAAGCACTGTTTTTATTCTGTGATAATCAAAGATTCAATGTGTTTTTGTGGTCGCAATACGTTTTTTTTTTTTTTTTGTTTTTTTTTTTACTAATAAATCAGAGAAAATAATAACGTTCTGAGTTGATAAAACCAAACCAATCCAAACTATATAACTTTGGGATCATCTGATGCATGACCCTGGTTATCACTTTCTCTCACAACTCAGGTTTAAACCATTCATATTATATATAACTTTTCATAGCATAATTATTATCTACATTGTTTTGTGCATTGTTTGATTTTGGATCTAAACAGCTACGAGCAACAGGCCTCGGATGTTCTCGCTAGAGGCAGAGCTCTGAAAAACAGTTGGACAGTTTGCTGCAGTAAACGATAGGTGGCGCAGTGAAAAATACCACTTAAAAACAAACGAACGACACGGGTTGTGGATATATCTTTTGTTTTCTAAAAAAAAATTAATAATCCAGTGACGATACATCAGGACTTATCAGCTGACTTTAAACTGTCAAGTATCTTGGGTAAATAACTTAAAAGGATCATCTTTTGCAGGGTAAAATGTGGCAGCTTTTGCCGCGAGGAGCTCATAGCTAGCAATGAGTTGTTAGCCTAACAAGCTAACCTGATGTTAAAATGAAATATAAACGTTTTAAGTCATGCTTTTGAGCTGGCTTGCAACGATGATTTTATGAAAACGTTAACTACTATATAAAGGGTAGAAAATGTTTAATAAATCAGTTGGTGCCGTAAATAAATAAGGTTAATAGGTGCTAATAGATGTGTGTAGAGATAGGCCATGCAGTGACTTCTTGTTGAATAGTATTGTTGTAGCTAGAAGTGTAGTTAGCTTTACTAACAAAATGTTAAATATCAAAGAAGAGATTTCGGACATATGAACTGTGATATAATTTTGCCAAAAAGTCCACTTCATCGCGTTTAGTTTTTTTCCATTACTTTAATCGAGTTTGGAACTTCACTAAAATCGAAAGAAAAACACTGCTACTTGATAGAAGAAGAGGGGAAAAGAGATTTTATTACTTTGCGGGATATTTCCCTAATCTTATACAAGCATCGTAGCTGAGTAAAGTTATCTGCAGACAGTGGTGTAACTGCCATTTGTGTTGTTTAGCTGATGTCACTTAGTATCTAAGAAAACTCAGACAATATAGTTGATATTATATTTTATCAGTGAATATGGACGAGGATGAGATTGAGTTGACCAAAGAGGAGCTCCAGAAGTTTATCCGGGACAATGTCAACAGTAGACAGCTATTGTCCCCAGATGCGTTGAGGAAATATAATAAGCTGCAGATTCTACTGGGAAAAAAGGAAAAGCTATCCTCTGACCTTCTGCAGCTTTTTCAGTGAGTGACATCCTAAACCCTTACATATAACTTTAATGCCTAATGTAAAATCTAAAGATGCACTCGTGTCATAAATGTAAATTACTCTTTGGTGTGTTGTGTTTCTAGGTCAGTTACAACGTGTGAAACCTCCATCAGGCAGCTATATTCTTCGCTTGGATTGGAATATAAAAATACAGATTCTGAAGATGATGGTAATAATGATGATAATGCAAATTGTGGTAAGGGGTAAACATCAATACAGAAATAAATGTTAATGTATATTTTTTTTTCCATTTCTGCTTAATTGAATGGATGTGTCCTGTATGTTGCTGCTTGATGCAACACTGGCAAAATTAGTAAATAAGTCGTAAGTAAAGTAGTTTTCTTAACCATATTTATTATATTTTTTAGAAACTCCAAGTGAAGATGCTCAGTCTATGTTACCAAGGCAGGCTTCTCCAGCAGCTAACGGCTTTAGTCCTCCTATGTTTCCAAAAGAAGAGAATGTTGAAATCTCAATTGCAGTCAAAAAAGAAATTCCAGAGCCAAGGAGAGAGCTGAGGGTGGTTCTGACCAGACTTCCTCTGGTTATTGTGGATCCTAAAACTCTGAGTCCACCCCCTCCAGAAACATTTAAAAGGGAGCACAGTGAAGACGAGCTGTCAAATGACCCAGAGTGTGATATACTTTGGCAACCGAGCAGCAACTCGAGTGATTCAGATTATTCAATCTCAAGTAAAAAAAGTGACAGAAAAAGGCGGAGAACTAGTAAACAAGAAAAACGGTCCAGAAAGCATGCACAGAAAACTTCAGTGTCACAACCAAGCACATTTGACGACAATGCTATCAGTAGTGCACCATATGTAAAATTAGAGGTGAAAACAGAGGTAAAATCAGAGGTGGACCCAGAGGTTGATCCAGGAGTGAATCCAGGAGTGAATCCCACTCCAGGAGTGAATCCAGGAGTGAATCCAGGAGTGAATCCAGGAGTGAATCCAGGAGTGAATCCAGGAGTGAACACAGAAGTAAACCCAGTAGTAATAAACGGTACTGACAAAAACTTAAAAACAATTCTTGAAACATGGTAAATGGAATATGGGGTAAACAATTTAGTTTTAATATTTTAAATTTCAAACAACCATTAACCACTGTGTCTTATCTATAACTGAGCTACCGACTGCATTGAGATAATTGTTTTATAATTTTTACTAAAATATAATGTTACCCCATCTTCACACTGCACAAGGCCATCATTTATAACTTTGAACATTTTTTTTTATATTGAAATTCTTTGGCAGTACATAGTATAGTGGTTGAACGTGTACGTTATAGTCATTGAAAAATTTGTTTTTATTTATTTTTTTTTTTCCAATCAGTCAAGCCTAAAAACACAAAGCTCTCTCCTATGCATCAAGAAATAACAGTCGGCCTCCAGGTCTTGGCTCGAAGGAAAAAGATGAGATGGGAAAGTGGAAAAATTGCTGAAATTGTTTCAAAAGGTAAATAATTATTTGTTTATAAATTAGGACAATTGAAGCTGCAGAAAGCAAAAACTCCTTCCCTCACTCCCCTAACAACAGACAAGCGATCTGCCTACTTCTATTTTATTGACAACAGAAATACTCAACTCCATTACGAACAGATTTCCTCAATAAAAAAAAAACAATTAATGCAATTAATGCTATTACAATTTTTTTTTCTAGATTCTTGAGCATGAAGATAACCATTATAACCATGCTTTGACATTTTTTCTTGGCAGATGATGGTACCATGAAATACAAAGTCACTTTTGTGGATAAAGGGAAGATGTTGGTATCTGGACACCACATTGCGTATGATGCAATGCCAAAACTTGCACAGCTGTCCATCGGCGGTCGTGTGTTGTCAAAGTGTAAACCTGACCATTCTCATTTTGCTCCTGGTATCTTGGGAGAGCTCCCTTCCAGAAAAAATCACATGAGGTTTGGGACTGTGTTTATTATTCCTGTGCATCAAGTGCCTTTAATGGACATTTTGTGATGTTGGTTTGTTGTTTTCTTAGATTCCTAGTGTTTTTTGATGACCATTCATCACTTTATGCTGCCTTACCTGTTCTTCGTGTAATCTGCAAACCATGTAAGTTCTGGTATTTCTAACAATTAAATAATGAATTTATCCTAAAAAAAAGTCTGATGTTTATGGTTTAAGAAAATAGTTTTAATGTAGCTAAGCTAATTGCAATATGTAGCCCCAAAGTTGTTTTAATGGTTCCCTAATATGGAAAAGGAAGATACACTATTTTTTATATATATATTTTTTTTGTAGACAGTGCTTTACCATTTTCTCTACTATATAACTGAGTGACGGGGCATATTACTGTCCTTTCCACAGTAATCAGATAAACCAACTCTAAATCTGTTCAGACCTATGATTTGATGGGAAAACAATTCTGGACTTGACATAGCATAAATTAAAAATGGGTTGTCCAGTAAACCATTTGGGGCATGCTATTAACATGTTGTTGCCGTTGTTAACTAAATTAACTAACTAAATTTTTTGGGTTCTTTGACAGTGGCAAACCCTCTGGATGATATTCGAGATGAGGTGCATAAGACCTTTCTTGTGGAGTACCTAGAGCGGCTGCCTTACCCTCCCCAGACCCAGTTCAGAGTTGGACAGAAACTCAGAGTGGAATTCAATGGAGTCCTGGAGCAATGTTCTGTTTTGCAGGTTGACAGCAGCTTAATGGAAGTTGTTTTTATGGTTAGTAACATCAAACATAATCAATATAAATTTTATTTTATTTCACATAATATTTCACATAATCTTTTTTTTGTGTATTGTGTTTCCAGAATGATCAGCATACGGAGTGGCTATACCGGGGATCTGTTCGCTTGGAACACATTATAAAGATGAAAAATGACCATGTGCAAAAATGATTTAAGGAATACTTCTAACAATTATGAATTAAAGTTTTCAGCTTTTCCAGATCACTAGGTGTCTTTTCTCTATACTGTTTTCTATTTTTGTTTTGCCTTCTAGAATGGGGGGATATTATGTGACTTTATGTTAACATTTATTTTAATAGAATTGTAGTTTCAACATGTGTCAGTGATATTTGTTTTGCATGCTCGCCATAGCTTTTATACTGTATAATATATAATACAGTCCACGGTCTCACTGTTTAGGATAATGTTTTTTTCAGTGTAATGTTTCTTCTTTGTATGAGATGTACTCATCTTTTTAAAAAAAACATGAGCTTAAACTTTTTAATAAAATGAAATACTCCATCCATATGTAATTTTTTTTTTAAGTAATTAGGTAAATAAAAAGCCACAATGAAGCTCTAAAACAACCTTTGGATAATTTTTAGAGCAACGATGATCTAAAAATAATCCAAAGGTTGTTTTAAAATGTTTGAAATATGTACATATTTCAAACATTTTAAAAGGGTGTGAAATAGTGTAAATACTTACATGTTATAAAACCTTGCATTCAAAAATGTCTAATTTTAAAAAGCTTACTAATGAAAGACATATATGGCCCTTTATTATCACTAACGTGGTCTTTTATCTTCAGTAAACCCAAAGTTTTGCGGCTGCCTGGTGCGTACTGGACGTGTAAACGCATTCACAGGGGGCGTGCTGGTCTGAACCAGAGCTCGCTGTTTATCAAAGACGAAAAAGCTGGCTATCTGCTAGCACCTTAGTTAGCACGAAACATTCAAGCTTAAAAGAAGTGGGAAACTTAATCGAAACGGCACCACGGATTTCTTGTGGGACAAACGCACAGGGCTCGCTGCTAAAACGGTAAACGTCCAACCGCTTGATTATTTCGTTTTAAACTATTCCAAAACAACCGATTGTAACCAGAGCTAGCGCTAGTACCCGTTTAGCTCAGATAAGATGGCGGTTGAATTATTTACATTCACACTGCTAATGCTAATGGAACAAGCCAACGGCTAAGGCGTTGCTTCTTGTCACTTTTTACTTTAAATCTGTGTTCGCTCTTCTCATGTATTTGTTTGAGACAAGCACTAGTACCTACTAAAATTAAATAGAATAATTCACCGTCTAACTATTTTAGGGAAACGAATAGTGACGGTGGTATTAAAAACGTAATTTGATCCTGAAATTACGGATTGGGTATACACAATCCAAGTGCAATTTCCACTGAACGGTTTACACATTTAACGTTAAGTGTATTGTTTTTAATTGAAGCCAGACATTACCATATGAATTTTAGAAGTCTATTTTTGTATGCGTCAGAGGTATACAAAGACTATAATGCTGTCACTTAAAGTAGCAACGTAATACATTCTCGTTATAATAAGTGTTTAAACACTGCCCTAGATTCTCATTAGAATTAATGGGTTTGTTTAAATAGTAGCTGTTTTGCTATAATAGTTTTGTTACAGGCAAATGTACGTTCTGTCAGTTCTTCATGTGTCATCATACACAAATAGGACTGCAACTTTTCAGTATATATGTGTGAAGTTGTGTTGATATGACAAGATTGACTGGTGTTTATGGTAGTTGGAAGCCTTTTTATTCTAAATGCTTTCTCTTCACTTAATTGCATAATATAAAATTTACTTTAACCTGTTTCAAATCTACCAGATGCCTCACAACAGACGGTATTCGTCTTCGGACCGAGATAGTCGAACCAGTTACCAAGACCGTTACAGAGACCGGGACCGAGATAGAGGGCGGCGGAATCGACACAGGAGATCACCCTCCTATTCTTCCAGCAGCGAAAGAGACCGACGGGGACGAGGGCACAGGCAGGAGGGGAGCTTTGCGCGCACAAGAAGGTATATTAATATAGTTCAATTTATTGGCTACTAAATTAAGTCACAGTCTTTAAACCTCACCACATCCACATATACTCTGATGACACAGCTATAGTGGCTTGAATTGAAAATAGACAGAAAAGAGTTTTGGATACAGGGGTGTATAAATGTTGGAAATCAATTTCAGTTATAATTGCTGCAAATTTACTAAAACAATGCAATTTGCCTTTTGTATTCTTAGTCGCAGTTATGACAAACGGTCAACGGAGCATCGGCCGTTTGACAGAAGATACTGTGAAGGATACAGACGCTTGGACCAGAGCCGAGAACTAGACCGCGACAGAGAAAGAGAGCCACATGGAGCAGCTGAAAGTTATTATCCGCAAGGCTTCACCCCAAGTATGTACGACTATCGGCGTGGCCGGGAGAGAGAACGCGACAGGGTCGACTCATTCCGACGAGACGAGTCCTACCGGCGGAAAGGCAGCAGGCGTAAGCACAAACGAAGGCGGCGTAGAACCAGGTCCTATAGCCCATCTTCCTCGGTGAGTACAACCGGATCTGAGACTGTGCTTTAGCTCTCCTCATCCTGTTTTCTCTCTGTTTCTTTCACTTTGCTCTCTCTGTCTCTGTTTTTCTTTAACCATTTCTTTTTCACAGCCCCAGGATTTGGTAAGTAGTACAATCTTTATGATTTGTTTTTTGTTCAAGTGGGATTTTGGTGTGTCTTTTCTTATGCAACATTTTTTTAATTGGCGTCCATTTTTGGCAGAGCATTTTCATTTTGCATATCCTTAACATGTGACATTACTAAAACAATTTCCTCTGGCCTTTCAAAGGATAGCTAAGGTTTTGTACTCATGTCAGCTATAGTAGTTAAAGTTTCACTAGATAAAACATTAATCTTTTAATATCAAACGTTTTACTTATTTGAGGAAAAAAAATATATATACCTGTGTTATTGGAAATGCCTTTTCAGACTAATGTCTGTCTTAATAACTACTGCTTAACCAATGACCGTCAGTGAAAGTGTAATTTTTAAAGAATCTTCTTTAGAACAAAGGAAGAACAGTAGAGTAGACCATTTAAATGCAAAGTCACCACAGCATCAGGACGTCTCCTTTAACAGTCCTAAACACAGGCCAGAGAGTTACTGTTGAGATCTGTTGTGACCATATATTTTTGTTAGTTTCAGATTTAATAAAAAAAAAGTGAAAACGATCTGCCAAATACTTTGCTAAATTTGTGAGTATAGATGTATTTTAGGTTCTATATAATAATATGGGAGGGCTATACATTATATGATCACACATGTTTAAAAATTTGACTGGGCTGTTGGGGTCATCTATAAGTATTTTTGACTTGACTAGAAATGGACCTTTCAATGTAATAATTTTCATCCTGTCTAAGTTTTATTTGTGTGTTAATTGGTTTTTGCGTTGATGAATGGATATGCCAGTTGCTTCCTTATTTGTAAGCAGCTGTGGTTTTAAAGGTAGAGGGGGGAGTGGAGCAGAGGACATCATGTGATCTTTGACTTGTTCCCTTGCACTATATCCCTATCGTTATATATTTCCTTCACGTGGTGTCATGCGTGAATCGCCCAATGACCAACCAAACCCACCAACATCCTCAACAACACCAACACCAACCACATCATCCTCCGCCCTCCTCGTCCGCCTGTGCCACCCCCGAAAACACGCTGTTCCTTTTGGCTGTGTCCGTGGCCCGCCGATGGTGGTGATGGTGGTTTGGATGTGTGAAAACAGCGGAGCAACAGCCGGACGCGGGCACTGAGTGTGAGGGACGACGAGGAAGGGCACCTGATCTGTCGGAGTGGGGACGTCCTGCAAGAGAGATGTACTCATGCCACTACTCTATCGTAACCCTTCTGCATATGAGTATTACAGCATAGAGCATTTACATGTCATGGGAGTGCCTGATGATGATGATGATGATGATGTTGATGAATCCTTGCTAGAATGCTCTTCACTCTAGCTGAATTGGCAGGGTGGATTACAAGAACGTTGAAGGGACAAATTAGATACCTCCTGTTTCTTTTTGTTGTAATATTTTAATCTGTGGAGCATTTCCTATGTTTCACAACTTTCCCTAAACCTAAAAATCCTATTTGGAGCTTGTTTTCCTGTTGCGTTTTTAAGTTTTAAAAACCAAGCTACAGTTTACATCTAGCTAGATATTTTCAGCTACAAGGGTTTTAGGGGTCACCTATGTAACCGTTTTCTATAGTTTATCCAGCTCACATCCACACAGCACTTTTTTATTTTAGGGTGAATTTTTAGACAGGCACAAAACACTGTTGTACCCTTATTTTCAATGGCTGCAAATTGGTCTTCAAAGAAAGGGTGCACTTTACTTCGGCCCCCTTTCTTCACCTGTATCAAAGTTTCATGCATCCAATTATCATAGATTAACTCGAAAAGGCCTGGCACGTCGAAATAGGCAGCCAATTGAAAAGGGGATGGGCGCTAGCATTGATACGCCTGTCTGCACTTTTGCATTATGTGCTGCTGCTTAAGTCCATGTGACTAATTCTTTTATGCTTTTCTTTCCCCCCCCGCTCTCTTTCTCCTGCCCTTCTCTCTTTGTGCTGTGTTCCAGATGAGATTGTCAGCACTTTGGGTGAAGGCACCTTCGGGAGGGTGATGAGGTGCATCGACCATCGCAGGTGTGTCCTTACTGTTTTTGAACAACACCTGCCCCAGGGGTCTTAGGTCTGGGATATCTATAGGGGACTACCTGTTTTTGTGGTTGAACATAAGTTAGCGTATGCTCTGTTGCATGCAGATTTTACACAGGCTTACATTGTGTGTAGTTTTACATCACATTAAGCCTGTACAGTATCAGCAAAAAACATGCAATAATTAAGTTCAATAACACAATAATGTTGACCTGCATTATTTTTGGAAAAAGTAAAAAAAAAATAATACAATGTAAACTTGGAATACAAACATTATTGCAATACAAGGGGGTAGTTATTGTATGCAAATTGTTAATGAGAAATATAAATTTGATGTATTATTATGAATATTTATGTATAAACAAATGAATTAATATACTAACAGGTTTTTGTTTTCTCTTTTGGGTTCTTGTCTCTTGTGGTGAGCAGAGGAGGAGCCCATGTTGCTTTGAAAATAATTAAGAATGTGGAAAAATATAAAGAAGCTGCTCGCCTAGAGATTAATGTGCTTGAGAAGATTAACGAAAAAGACCCTGATAATAAATTGTGAGTTCTGATTTAAGATTAAACCTTGTAAATGCTAAACTGTTGTGACAAGTTGCCTAATATCTTGCCTCTTGTCTATCCTTCAGTCTGTGCGTGCAGATGTATGACTGGTTCGACTACCACGGACACATGTGCATCTCATTCGAGTTGCTCGCACTCAGCACCTTTGACTTCCTAAAAGAAAACAACTATCTGCCATACTCAATCGGACAAGTCAGACACATGGCCTACCAAATCTGCCTTTCTGTAAAATGTAAGTAATTTAATTCTGTTTGAATTGGCACCTAAAAAAAATAGCAGAAGAAACTAAAAAAAGTACATTGACATTTAATAAGAAGGAACAGCTCTTGATGTAGGTTCCTTTTTTTTTTTTTTGTAATGAATGGCTTGTAGCCACATGAGGGCATTAAAGCTTCCAAAGCCAAGTGGGAAAACAGCACACAAACTGCTTTTCATATATTTGCACATTTAATAATAGGCTGGAAAAAGGCATTGTTCAAAATAACAGATGGATGCTTAGAGTAACGGGTGTTTCTCTTTGTAGTTCTTCACGACAATAAGCTGACGCACACAGACCTTAAACCAGAGAATATTTTGTTTGTCAACTCAGACTTCACAATGTCCTTCAATGTTGAAAAGGTAAGCAACCTGGAAAACTATTTATAAATTTACCTTTTCCAAAACTGAAACGTCATTGTTTGCTTTAAGACTACTCAATTTTTCTGAAAGATAAATCATAATTAAGTCTCAAATGTATTTAAGATGCCAGCAGCTTAATAAAATAACTGCTGAAGGAAAGCTTATGTTTAATTTTTACCTTGCGTATCTGCAGGCCACAATAAGCTACTTCATCCAATCATTGTCTGGTTCTGATATCTTATACCTGATACCTTATAGCTTTGTTTCCTTCAGAAACGAGAAGAGCGGACTGTGAAAAGTACAGCTGTCCGGGTCGTAGACTTTGGTAGCGCGACTTTCGACCATGAACACCACAGCACCATTGTGTCCACGAGGCATTATCGAGCGCCTGAGGTCATACTGGGTGAGCCACATTTGAATAAGTATAATTACATCATCTCTGACAATTAAAAGAACAGAGTTAAAATATAGTCTGCAGAAAGTCCGGTTGAACTGGACACTGAGGCATGTGTTAGTTCAACATTTGCATTCAAGTCAAAACAAGCTCAGCTTTGACACTGCATTGCTTTTAAATTGACCTTGTTTGATTCTTTAACATCTGTGAAATATGTATATAATAATAATAATAGTAATATAAATGTTTTTACTCTTTAGAGCTGGGTTGGAGCTATCCTTGTGACGTCTGGAGCATTGGCTGTATCCTGTTTGAGTATTACCTGGGATTTACATTGTTTCAGGTATGTCCACATCTCACTGCTGCCAGCTAGTTACAAGTTATGACAAGGATATTTCACTTTGTGTGCTTGTGGTGTAGCTTCTGCGGTAGTTTAACCATATCCTCTACATTCTTTCCTAATATTTCCTGTTCACATTGTGTGATTTTTTTTTTTTTTTTTTTTTTTAATCGATCTGTTTCAGACTCATGACAACAGGGAACATTTGGCTATGATGGAGAGGATCTTGGGACCTGTTCCTTCAAGAATGATCCGAAAAACAAGGTGAAAAACATAAAATAACTCTGTTGACGCAGTTACCTGGATTCCACTTTTGTGTATGTATCAACACTGGTGATCTCTTTGTTCCCTCAGGAAGCAGAAATATTTTTACCGTGGACGCTTGGACTGGGACGAGAGTTCCTCAGCTGGGAAATATGTCAGAGAAAACTGCAAACCCCTGAGGGTAAGAACAACAATGAGAGACAGTGGTTTAGTGTCATAGTCTAAGGTAGTAACATTAGAGATGGCTTGTTGTATTCAGAAGTGTGCTTGGATTTGAAACAATCATATCTCACCATTAGTGCAAGAATACTCTTGACCTGCTTTGTCTTGAAGTATGTTTTCATTTCCCACAGAGGTATCTCCTGTCCGAGGCAGAGGAGCACCACCAATTGTTTGACCTCATTGAGAGCATGCTGGAATATGAGCCCTCCAAAAGGCTGACCTTGACCGACTCCCTCAAACACCCTTTTTTTGAGAACAGCGCTTTTGGTGAAACGGGAAGCGGCAAGAACTGGGAAGGCAACCGGGACATCAGCCGGTGACGTTGAGCTGCGGAGACTGAATGAAAGTCTTTTTAAATGTGGAACAAAAACACTGCAGAGATATTTGTGGTTCTGGGTTGTTTGTCAAAAAAGCATGGACATTTGAATTTAGCCTGCTCCTGACATTTGAGACCTGCAACTGAGACAATGTAATCCGCAGTTGACTAGAAAAGAGTCAAGAGTTGTTTCTGGTGCTCACAATAGAAGTTTGTAGCGCTACCTGCGGCTCCCGTCTTCCTTTTTACTTCCAAACAATCTTTCCCTTTCCGTCCATCTCTTTTTGTACAACAGCATGTAATAAAACACACTTCTAAGGAAATATGTTGCCTGTCAGATTAGAGAAAAATACATCTTGGTTTTGGAGTGTATAGGAAACTAAAATGAGGTAGAGCTGTTAACCACAGACCAAAGGAGCCAGTTGTTGGAGAATTTATGGGAAAAAATGTTATTATGCTATCTCAACGTTTTAAAAAAAATGTTTTGTTTCTGACATTTGCAACCAGGAAAATGAGATTAATGAGGGCGCACTACACAAAGAAAGATTTGCAGAGCTGCAAAGTATCTCCAGCAAAAGTGTCTCAGTGTTTGGTTTACACTTTTTGTTCAGAGAGCACTTGGAAATTGTGTATTGTTTTTCATGTTTTGTGTTATTTTTTTCCACAAGGATCACTCTTTCTATGAAGACTGTTTCCCTTAATATTCAGTTTCTCGGCCTGTTACAATTTACCAGTGAGATGATTATGATGGTGTACACCCCACAGGTCACTGAAGCCTGTGTTATTAATAGATCTATGTAATGCAAAGCTTTTCGAGCGGGGTGTGAGGGTCACACGTTAAAGTTTTATGATGTAACTTTCAGCTTTAGCCACGGAAACAGGCACGCAACTTTTAGTAAACACAACCTAAAACCTAAACTGCCTGTTTCTTCCGTGACCTATTCAGATGTGGTCTCTCCGTTGATGTTAAGCACAGATCGTGGTTGTAGCCAATAAACCCCACACAACTCCTCAATGCTGGTGTATTTATTTTTTTTCAGTGCAAGTCCCCACTGCTCCACATGTACATGACTTGTTTGTATGAAATTAAAGCGTATAAAATTGTACTGTATATATGTATGATTGTGTAGAATTAAAGTTAAGTCCTCCTTTATCAATGGCTTCTGGTTCTGTTTAGTGTTGGCGTTGGCACACTTAAGGTTTTAAATAATTTATTGATATTTTTACCAACGGGCGTCTTATTCTATTTATATCAGTCAGGTGCATGTTTGTCCTCTAATTAAATTCTACTGCGGGCTTAAGCGGGCAACTTGTCAAGACCGGAAGAGAAGGAAACACTTAAGGTCTTCTTTAACATGTAACTTGAGTTCATGTGGAGACCTACCATCTGCCACTCACGTTTGTCTCTTTAATTTAATCACAACTCTTCTTAGTAGTAGTCCTAAATTGATGATCCTGTTTCCAATATAGATGAAAAATCTTCCTCAAATTGTGTTCATGGAAACCCCAATATCACAACAAGAGCCACCTCAAAGGGCTTAACAGACTGCACCAGTAAGGGAAAAACTTCAAAAACCCAGTTGGGGAAAAAGAGAAACCTTAAAGAGAACCAGAAAAGGAGGGATCCACTCCATAGGACAGTTGAAAACAACATAGACATACACATAATATATAAAAAGTATATTTACAAAACCAATATTTTGTTGGCAATTGAATATTTGGTTCTTCATTTTAGTGGGTCATGTTAAAGTTACAGAAGTCATCCACAGTTTTGTTGAATTGGGTGAATCTCAATGAATGAAATGAGTCATTCAGCTTCTCTGCCAGTCAATGAAGGTTGCTCATTGGAGAAACTTAGGGATCCTGCCTGCGTCACAAATACATCACAAATCCACCTCCAAGTCTGTCCATGCTCCAGCTGTCTGGGCCTCCTACCTCATCCCCAAATGACCCATCAGTAGTTAATAATAAATCAAAGGTAGGCTACTTGTTTTTTTTATTTATTTATTGTAGTTGTAAAACAGACCATGCACTTAAATGCCACCATCACTCTTCACATTTGGTTTCTGAGTTTAAAAGCCTAACAAGCAGCTGTAATCTTGTGCACTTTTGTTTCTAAGCTCCCTGTCCATAATGAGATCAGCGACTACTGCGTCTTCGTCTAATCCCAATTAAGATAAACCACAGGTCATCAGTCAAATCCTCATAAGAGCAGTCTGACTGAGCAGAGCCACTAGAAGCACTGCAAAGAAGGGGAATAGTAGGACGCTTTTCTACAGTTACTATTCCTCTCCTCCAGGTATGTTAAATACTGGGATGTCTTGTGCTACTGGGAACCATATGGTAACATTGTTGACTTCCTTTAAAAAATAATGATGAACTAGTTCTAATTAATTAATTTTCTCTTTGCAGGTCAAAGACTGATCTTTTTTGTAAATTAAGACAACCCTGACTTAGTCAGGTTGTATTAGCCAATATCACCAGCTATGGATTCCCTCATGTCTCTGGGCTCCCCTTTGAAGCAGTTCACAAGCTGTATGTCTGGAAGGAACACATCCAATAAAAGAGGAACTAAAAGGAGCCAGCCTGTCCGCAGGACCAGCTTCACCCGCAGGGGGAGCATAGGAAGGAGGAGAAGTCTTCCTTGCAACAGCCAGAAAGTTCCTGACTCCTGGCTCCGAGTTTATCAGGATGAACTCAAGAGAGAAAGGTAGAGTCATGTATTTAGTTTATAATTAACATAAGCATTTATTGTGTTTGTGCATAACCTACACAAGCTAAAGAGAATGCTGAATTAATAAACTGTTTAGCCAGGCAGACCGGTTACACACGTTGGGGTTAAGGTGGTCCACGTGAGATTAAGCTGCTTGGCAGGTGTCATGGCTCATGATGCCTTGTGTTTTTTTTCTAAAGGAAGCGACAACAGGCCATGCTAGCAAAGAAAAATGCTGAAAGAACAGTTCGTAGAACAGCCTTTAGACGGCACCACTGCCTTCCCAGGGTAAGTTAAATTAAAAGAATTCCTTGAATACGTTGCTACTTGGCGCGTCCTCATTTGAACTTGATATTTTTCTTGTAGCAAACAGCCACTCCCAGGAAACCAGCAGCAACAGCAAAGGATGAGTCATTCTTTGGGGCCTTCCAGGGTTTAAGTCTGGACGGACTGATGGGAGGCAGTACTACGTCTTCTTCAATCTCTGCAGCTGGAGTCAGTGGGGATCAGTGCAAAGTTATGTGATTGTCAACGCTGAGACTGACTGGTCATAAGACCATAAAGAAGGACACTTGAAGGAGACACTGTTGCACTTTCAAAGTTTCAAACGTTTGTATTGTTTTTTTTTAGACAGGCTTTGATGCCTCTTGTATTCTTGACAATTATTCTTTGTTTTGTTTGTCCAGAAGCAATAATTTGTCATTTGCAGATAAAGAAAAAAAAATATTTGTAGTTTTGTTGGATTTTTCTATGGAAATTATCTCCATAACACCAGTCTGGTGTCTAGTTTTATTTTATTAACAGGTCATTAATACAGTAACACATGCAGAACTACTTATAACTGAATAACTTGCATCGATACTGTACAGTGCAAAATATGTGCATTTGCATTACTGTGAACTGGGGTCAGTCCAGATATATCCTTTTCTGTACAACTAATGTTAATAAAACCAGAACATCTACTCGGCAAAATACATGACGCACAAAATATTCACTGAATATAGTTCTAACAAATTTCTCTTTAAACAAACTCAAGGCTTAGCTTTGAACACCACAGAAAGTAGGCTTAAGACCAAGCTTTATTTTGTAAAAAAAAAAAAAAAGAAAAAAGTAAAAGAACAAAACCAACCAGTTTCAAAGGCGGAAGAGTTGAGGCAGGTATGACCAGGATCACATATATGTACAAAAACAGTACAAAACTATGTTTGAATGTTCAGGGTTGAAAACATCTGTTTCCTGATGCGACGTGTGATGATGTATACACAGCTGAAGACAGATGTGGGGCATTGACTGAGGTGGCCATTAGAAACAGAAGGTTTTTTAACTAATGAAGTTCTATTTACAGCATCACTCCCTCTGCTCCATCTTGACTTTAGGGGGCTTGAGGAAGGACCTTTTCTCTTTGGTTTTACTCTTTCCTTTAGCCTGGAAGTTCCTCCAACTATCCACTCGGCCGTCTCGCGTTTCCTAAGGATTCAAAAATAAAAATGAGCAGAAGTTAAAAATAAAACATTGTTACCTTTTATTATAATTAATAGACCATACAGTTACACACCTCAAAGTTTTTCTGCCATTCTCTCTCTCTCTTGGCTTTCTCTGCTGCTTCAATTTCTTCTTCTCTTGCCCTTTTTCTGTAAAATGAGACAGTTATGCCTTAAAAACATAACTTTTGTTTTGATTTGCCAAAATTGATTGTGTGTTTCAGCACAAATGCCACCCTACTACTACTACTACTCCGGACCCAAGTTATTCATACAATAAACGGATTACCTTTCATGCATATCCTTTGCTTCCCTTTCCTTTCTCTTGATTTCAAGTTCTGCAAACAGCTTCATGGTCTGCTTGTACACTGCTTGCCTAAACTGTAAGCAATATAACAGGATTAGCTTGCAATATTATACACAAATTATTCTCCATAAACCTAAAGGATTTGACAGTGCAGCCTCACCATTTCTGGGTCGTCCTCCTCCACAGTCTGATCCTTCCCGTCTTTCTTCAGTTGTTTCTTTTTCTCTTTCACCTTTTAAGCAAATACAAAACATGTGACCAGTGTTCAACAGACAAAGACTAGCAACAACAACCCAATGACACAGCGTGGTGACGACTGACCATATGCTCTATATATTCCCTTCCTGCCTGGATCACATCCAAGGCTCTTTTCTTGTGTTCGGGCTCCAGCAGCTGTTTGTATGCCTTGTCCACAGCTAAAGACAAACAGAGCTCAAGTCAGCTTTCTATTAAAAAACACTGTAGAAATACCTTCCATACACCTCACATTTATTTAAAAGTAGCACAATGTTTTCAATTACATTAAAATATACCCTTATTACAGAAGCACATCTGTGAATACATTAGCTATACAGTAATATATAATAAAACCAAATTTACCAAACAAAAAATTTGACCGCTACCTTCAAATGCCAGCTGTGCTCTTTCTGGATCATCTTGGTTTTTATCTGGATGAACCAATATGGACAACTGCACAGATATGGGAAACACATTTAAAACACTAACTTATTCGGCTTTAACATTTCCTTTTTGACTCGATTTACGTCTTACCGCTCTGAATCTTTTCTTTAATTCCTCATCGGTTGCTTCTGGATCTATTTGCAGAACCTGCCAAGGATGAGATGTGACATTACGCATGGACTGAAACACTGCTGGACTGTGTTGATAATATTAAATGTGTTAACTTGTTTACCTCGAAAGGGTTGAGGTTGAAGTAGGAAGCACCTGGTCTAAGCAGTCGGTCTATTTGCTGCTTAGATGTTAACACAGAATCTCTCTTCTCGATCTGTTTGACCTGGTCACAAAATACAAGAAAATGAAACCTACAACCGCCAAAACGCAAGATGCTACAGCAGTCGCTCTACATAGGTTATGTCAATGGAGCATAACATCGTACATAAAGCAATGTTTGAAGTAAAAGTGACCACATGCTCTCAATTCATAACAAACATTACATCAACAATATCCAAGTATAAACAAATCAACCATAATGTAGTGGTTTAAAGCGGAAATGTGACTACAAATTCAACGCAAAGTCGCTAGCTTGGTGAAGATTAAGTTAGCAGATTCAGGTGTTTTATAGGCCTCAAGGATAATAACAACAGGATCCTAAGACTCCGCGGAGTAAATTTATATAATTTAGTAAAAAACAGCTTTACACTTCGCCAATTCGCATTTTGTTAAGGCCTTGCCTAACCTCAGTGTAGAAATGTTGAAATAATTGATCTGAATCTTTTGGCGCAGAGGGCTCTCCTCCGGCAGCCGCCATCTTCACCACGGTTTACGTATGACGTAGACAAAACACGTGACCTATCTGCACGTAAAACCCAAACAACACCCACAAAGGCTCAGCTCAGGCCGCGAGCCAAAACACGCACTAAATTGCAGCGACTTGACTTAAATCAAAATATGCAGTTGAAGCTAAACAATATTATGTGATAAAGTTAATCCATAAACTCAATTAACCTATTAGATTATACAACTATGTAAATATGGTCTTTGCTCCAGTACTTATTTAGCCTCTTATAACTTATTCAAACCCTTACATTTAAAAGGAAGCCTTTATTTTGAACCTTATTAAAAAGTCATTGCCAATTTTATTCCAAAAATTAAAGTATTGGTTTGACTATATTGTGGACTAAAACGCTGATCCATTTAGACTGGTGGGCTCACATTAACAATGACCTTGTGATTGATGATGAGTCTCTCAAACTGCATTTCCAAGAAAATTAGTAACTCAATCGTAAACCCACGGACATGTGCGAATGAACAGAATTTGAAGAAACACAACACTTTTGAAAATGTCTATAAATAGCTGTAATTAAGTATAAACAAAAACACAAAATTATGTCATTTATACAAAAGCAGAGAAACTGAAATTTCTCTCAACACCGTTACTTCATGAACAGCAGCTTGCGTCACTGGATGATGAAGAGGTTTGTCAAGTGTACTTTTCCCCGAGGCTTCTGCAATGCACAACAAAAATATTAAATTATTGGAGATATAAAGCTTACATTTTCTATTTGTATAGTAAGAAACAAGTATACCAAGTATATCCAAAACTATATACACCATTACCAACTGTACTGTTTGACCAAAAGAGTCTTCAGATGTTCTGCCTTATTCACTGCTGAAGGCTCACACCCATTCTCCTGCCTCCAAGCTACACAAAAAAATAAATAAATAAAAATAAGCCAGTGTCATTCTTTTGTCGACTTATTCAAGTTAAATTCTTATTTAAGAATAAACAAAAAATAAACATTAGGAAAGTCAAATCTGTCAGTGTGTAAATTACAGTATCACTTTAAAAGATAATTCAGTGGCTTTGGGAAGTAAATGTAATGACACTGAATAAATACAAATTACTTTAGGTTTCAGATAATGAACAATCTTACCGACTGATTCATCCATGTGTGAACTCTTTGTCATGGATTGGGCAGCTCCTTTACTGCCTGGTGACAAGAGGTGACATAGAGTCAGACAGAGAATTATGTTTAAGGTCATTTCAGCATAAGCGGTATTGTAGAGGTGAAACACTTATGTTTACAGTTACCTGCAGCACTGCCTATTTAGAACCTTACCTGAATAACATTACAATGAAGACCACTTACTGCCATCTGGTGGCTGCAATGCATTAAGGCACTGGATGAGGAATTTCCATTGTTCTAAAAACAGCCAATTTTATAATTATCTAACCCATTATTCTGAGAATAGTCTTAATATGTTTTTAATACTGCTTCATTGGTTCTATTTGCCAATAAAAACATAGACATTACGCAGCAGATGACCTCCACACCGAGTGTTGAATGCAGAAACAAGAAACAGTTCAAAAGCGGTCGAACTGCTACCTCTAGTGGTGCAGGACAGGAGCTTAACACCACCCCTTTCCTTGAAAAAGACCTGAGCTGAAATGTCTGGGATGTGCGAAGCCAAGAAAGGTTTAGGGGGTTTATACTGCTAATCAAGTCCTTGACTGTCTGCCTTTTGGATTCTTATTAAGACAGATTAACAAGCTGTTTGCAAAACACTTTTAGGACATTTGAATAAATTACATTTTTTTTTATTAATTTAGGTGATCCTTCAAAACCTGCAAAAATACTTTAAGTAGAAGCATAATTTGCTGTAAAAACACTAAGGAAAAAAGTATGCAGAACAATAGCTAGTGTTTGGTTGCGAGCAGCTACAGGAGAGAAGACAGTACTCTGTGCAAGGCGAGCTCACCCTTGAGTACCGTTCAGGTGAGTTCCTCATTCTAGCGGTGTCGCTCTCAATGCTTCTCCACCTAGGCAGGTTGGAATAAGAGGACAGACACATGAAACAAAATACAATGACACTATGGCACCAATGCAAATGTTAACAAAACTGTTAAATGGAAAAAAAATAAAGACAAATAAGGAATTTTAACCCTTTGAATGAGTAGTTCCTTGGTTTCTTGAAAAGATGTCGAGATGTAGACAAAGAATAACACAAGTGACAGCTAAATCCTTTTAGAGTAAATCTATGTCTGCTCCGTTATGACTCTGCTGTAATTGTGATTTTTCAAAATAGCTTATTTGCCTTTTACCATTACCCAAAATTGTGCAACACCTCCAACTATGTAAAAAACAGGGAGACTATCACATATACATCAATTTATACCAATAAAACTGACAACCATTTATACATGCGTTTATGATTTGTTAGGCTGACATAAAATAAACGTTTGTTTTACTTTCCCATGCATGATTTTAACCGACAGCACGTAAGTATTTCTGTATTTGATAAGCCTATGCTTTGGGGTGTTTGGGTGGTAGGGGCAAACAAACTGACGGGGACAATATGGGGTAATGGTAAAAGATGTCATGTAGTAGTGCTTGATGCAGTGATATTTAATTTTCATGTGCAGTGTTTAACAATCACAAAACAAAAGGGTTAAAATCCCACTTTCAGGCACTTTGTGCTCTCTTATCCTAATACCTAATAATAATAATTATAAAGTAAAATTTAAGGGCAAAATATTTGGAATTGGAAAGAAAGAAAAATTATCTCAAATGTTAAAATTTGGCTGAAATACTGAATGACAACACTGAATTTGATTTTCTGACAATTGACTGATGCTCAGCTGAGTTTTATTGAAATGGAACAAACGTAAAGGTTATAAATACAAAGACCATCAGAGAACAAACTGCTATGGCTCTTAAGGTAAGCCAAACCAAATACTATTGGGTATGTTCAAAGAAAACATAGGAAGTTATGGTATCAGTTTTAAAAAAAACACAATTTGACTACCTCTAGAAATGCTAGGCATACACTTTGAACATTACAAAACTTTGATTTTGTCCTTCCTGTGGATTCTTTTCTCCACCATTGCAAAAAATGAAGTTATGAAGCTCTAACCATAGCCATTTATTTACAAGCAATTCCCTAAGCAACTATGAAAAACCACAAATAAGGGAATACAAGAGAGGGAGGGGGGGAAGGGCATGGACAAAACTTGCTGCAAGGCAATATTATTTATTTAATGTCCTCTCAGACTTTTGAGAATGAATGTCCACTTTTTTAATGTTCATTGTTGGCTTTAAAAGAATCAGAAACACCAAGTAACAATAAAAGTGTTTTGTATATGTTTTAAAGACACACGTCCCAATGTAACCAAGTAAGAAATGGTTCACCACAACGGTTACGTTCGTTCTTCAGCCAAAAGGCTTTCCAGCCAATCATCTTGAGCCAATTCTGGGGTCTGTCCTTTATTTTCTTAGATATTATGTACAGATTGTTTCATGAGGGATGAAGGATAAAAAAGTCAATCAAAAAATTGTGGCCAATCTCCTGTTTTTTTTCTGTTTTGTTGTTTATTCTCTTTATGCCAAATACCTTTTGGTGGATCTACTTCCACTGCTGCCCATAAGAATCCTGTGAAAACTCCAGCGTGTCATTACTGTAACCATAGTTACCGGAATAGTCGGCCCCCTGCTGCAGGGGCTGCTGGGCGATGGGCTGGGACCCCCAGTTCTGTTGGTTGTTGGTCTGGCGGCGCTTGGAGTCAGGCTGGTTAAACACGTCTGCCTTCCTCTTTCCGCCGACGTTTCCGCCACGATTACCCCGGGGCCCGCGAAGACCACGACCCCTCTGTGGCTGGAAAGGAGCCCCGCGCCCCCCTCGAGGACCACGCGGACCAGCAAGGGGCGGTCCTCTCTGTGCGTAACCCCCACGACCTCTTGTGGGAGGTGCTCCGCGGGCCCTAGGTGGCGGCGGCCCCCCCCTGCTGGGACGGGTACCACGGCCTCTCATACTGTACACATCTTCATAGCCATAGTACGGGTCTTCATAACCCCCACGATAGTCATGATAGTCGTAGCCATAGTAATCTTCATAGTAATCATCATATCCATAGTAATCTGGGGGATAGGCATAGCCTCCCCGACTCCCACGGGCCCTGCCTCGGCCAGGGGGGGGCATACGCGGGGGCGGGTAGTAATAATAGTCATCATATCTGCGAACAACAAAATAAAGTTAAAGTTACTGTAATTCTTATTCCTGAGTGTATTACACTCACGCCTCACCCTGCATTCCTTGTCTGCCGAGCCGCTTGGCGCTCTTTCCTTTTCTTGTCTGGGGGCTTCGCCAGAACAATCTCGATTTCTTCCCCTCCCAGTTCCTTTCCATTCATCTCATCCATTGCCTAAAATAAATTTAAATAAAATAGACTTAACAACTTGAATTAAAGCTGTGAAGCTTCAAAATACTATATTAAAATACACACTTTTACAGCAGCATCCCGTTCTTCAAAATGAACGAAAGCATAGTCTTTTAGTTTCTTCACTCGCTCCAGCTTTCCAAACTGGGAAAAGGTCTTCTCAAGAAGCTCTTCCGTAACTGCCGAAGCTAGCTTCCTGACAAACAGCACCTTTACCTACACAGACAAAAATGTCCATTTCTTATTTTGAAGGATCAGTGGAAGTTGAAATGTGAAAAAAAAGGAGATGCTTACTTTTGCCATGACTTCTGGGTCGGGCTCAGCTACGGGGTCGGCCCACTCGACGGTCACTGGGTTACCCCACACTTTGACCTTGCCGCTCATTAGCCGACGTCGGGCCTGTGCTGCCGACTTGTGGTCTTCATACTCAAGAAAACAAAAGCCACGGTTCTTCTTTTTGTCATCTGGTTGGTGATACAATATCACTTCTTGAAGGCCCTCTGTAACATAAATACTTAAGTTAGAGAAACATACATGCACTGGATATTCCCATAATAAAGCTGACCTTTGAAACCAACCTGTAACTTTTCCAAAGTCTTCCAATATACTTTCTCTTGTCTTGTTCTTTGGAATTGATCCCACAAACAGACGATTGTTTGCAACGGATATACACACTCCCAAGTACTTGCCTGGACGGATTTCATGGTTATCACACTGAAAACAAGTAAAACAGATTCAGTTACACAGTTAGTATGGTTTCCTGCAGAGACATTATAAAACAATAATAGTATTGCTTACAAGCTTCACAGCTTTTTGTGCATCCTCCTTGTTGCAGTAAGTGATGAAGGCATAACCTCGATTCTGACCAGAAAGAGGGTCCATCATTAACCTGAGGTCCCAGATGGGACCAGCAGACTCAAAGAGGGGCACCAGCTCATCTTCATACAAGTCTCTTGGGATTTTACCAACAAACACCTAAAAAAAAAGAAACCAATAATGAAACACAACCAATCAGTTTACTGTCACAGTTTATCCAAAGCTACAGCTTCACCTCAGTCCCAATCCCAGGTTGAGTGCCTTTGAACACCTCTTCAGGTGGGGGCCCTCCATATTTTCTTTGGCCTGTGGTTACATCCAAGGTGTATCCTGTCCTATCCAACAGTGCCTAATGAAAAAACAAAAAACAAAAACAAAAAAACAATCAGTGTGAACATTGTACAAATCTTTCTTAAAATCATATAACTATTATAAAAGAAATCAATAATAAAAACATGTTTCTTTACCTTTATTTTAGTTTCGTCTGGGCCCTTAGTGGACTCTTGTACTTTACTTCCTTGTTTTTCCCTTTGTCTGTACGTCTTCATTACTCCACAAAGAAAAGCACTTTTATTCTAATCAGAGCAAGCCATATAGCTGCATTAGTCTGTGCAAAAACCCACCTAGTACTGAACTGTATTGTGAATCGTTACCTGCACATGGGAGAGGTCACTCTCTTTAAACTGCTGCAGTACAGTAAGTGCTCCCTCTTCATTAAACTCCCTCAAAGCATCAATGGCTCTCTCATCCAGGTCCTCATAGGCCACCAAGCCTACATTAATAACACTTGGTCACTTTTTCTACAACATTTTACACTTTATCGCAGTACTTTTGCTGATCTGGGTGTATCCATTACCTGTCTGGAAGATGTTGTCTAAACTCTCAGCCACTTTCTGAGGCAGTCCTGCATCAATGAGAGTCTGGTAGTTCTCAGTGTGTGTAGCCGATATGTCCATAGGTTCTTCCTCCTCCTTTACCAGGGCCGAGCTACCGTTCACCTCAGCGCCAGCCATGTCCTGTAGCAAGAAGAAAATACAAGAGGCACATTTGAAATACAATAACAAGTTATGGGCGATTTGACCTAGTTTTTGTTTCCATGTAATTTCAGCCAGTGTTCATGTTACATAGCAGTTATGAGACTGTTATTATAATTTTATTTACAGCATACACAGTTTTGTTTATGAATGACAGAGTGCCTGAAAAACACACTGAACGAACAAATGAATACAATAGGGCAAATAATGCATGTGAAAGAAAGGATCTGTAAATGTATGTAGCGCATACAAATATTATGTTATGTAGTTTATATGCACTTCTTGGATTTATTCTTTATGCATTTAAAAATAAGGACTTTGCAGAAAAAACAGTCCCGCCCCCTCCACATGCAGCTTGTTAGCAGCCGCGCAGAATTATTTTATAAATTTACAATGAAGTCTGCGGATGAGTAAACAAATGCTCAAGTCGGACAGCTATGTTACAATTGTATTTGTTTCCATAAATAAAAATATGTTTTCTGGTGGATTGGAGAGTAATATGTCAAAAACCCGATTGAGCTGATAGGTAGAAGGCCTCGCCGTGCACCTTTTTGCAAATCAAACACACACGCGCCGTATAACACACAATGAAAACAGTTAGCACAACTTACCAGCCGATTTCAAGAAACTCGCAGTGGCGATTTGACAATTTTATCACAAGAATAGAGACAGACGAGCAAAAAATATCTTATATTAGGAATTCGCTTCAGACACGAGACAAATTTCCAGACAACGGTCTCGTCGTCGGCTCTCGCCCCAACAACGCCGCAAATATCGCGAGATGTGAAGAAGAAACACAAGGGGCAGTGTGTGGATTACTGACCGTACAAAAAAAAACCTAAGAGCAAAACACAACCCGACACACTACTCCTCAACACGAAAGAAAGACATATTAGCATAGACATGTATTTGTTTTAAAACATATGAATAGTTTATGGTCAGTGTCCATTTTGCAAAATGGCGTTTTCCTTCTAAAAACACATAAATACTTAATGTCAACTACCTTAATTGAAGCATATGAACAATAACAATTGATGTTTCTGGGATTTCTACCTGTAAATTTTACCATTACCACAATCCACTCATCAGTTATCCCTATTACATCTATTTCAGAAACCTTCTACTAAAATGAATGACTCTAAATAACCACCAATAACAGAAATTTAGCCCAAAACCGTTGACATCTTTTCTTGGCTTCTCAGTCTGGTTTTGGACTTAACCTTCCCCGATTCTTCACATCTTGAATACCACGTTTTAAATTGTAATCTATATAACTCTGGTTTTACTCAGAGAACTTGAATATTTTAGCCTTTAACAATTTTTTCCCCCACATGTAATGTTTTGTTTTTAAAAGCAGATCACAGATGTCCTGTATTTACTGAGTGCATAAATACATGGTTGATGTGTGTGAGCTAAAATAACAAATCTAGTAGATAGTGTTCATTTATTGTGTGTGTTTATTGTCTGCATATTATATGGGGTCATTATCACCAATATACAGTTTCGGATTTTTTAAATTAATCGTTAAAATAAATAACTTTGTAAAGATCTGGTGTCACAAACACAGCCAGAAGGACAAAGACAAACAGAGCCCACTCACGTAGGGTTTACATACAATAGCACCCACAAATGATGCTGGTCAATAAGACAGGGGACTAAATCCAATCTAAAATGAAGTACTTTATTAGTAGTATGAATATTTATGATCAAATGTGTAGGGCCAGCAATCATCAATGGAGCTATAAGATATTAAGATTTGACGAAACAACAGTTTCTTTAGTCGTCATGCTTCAGCTTTCTGATTTTTCCCTGGTGGCGGTTAATCTCCCTCTCTAGACGTTCAATTTCCTTTTTATGGTGGTCTATCTCCTCGGCATGATGCTTTCTCAGAGCCTCCAGCTGCTCCTTCTCCTTCTGCCTGCACATAAAAAAAACAAGGGAATATGTTAAATGGTGAAACCATGTACGTGCATTTGCTGGATTTACCTGAAGTATCGCTCCTCTTCTGCTGCTTCTCTCTTTCCAAAGGCACCTCCTGCTTCCCTCACAGAACCTCCTCCACCACCACCTTTACCAGCACCTTTGCCCAACTCACCAAGCTAGAGTAAAAGAAGCGATAAATTAACTGACTAACAAACAAACTGTCGACATTTCTTTTGTCTGTGCCTATATTTCATTTGGGGAGCATTATATAGATTGCTCGTGCAGAAACAGGCAAAGTTAGGCATGCACCTTAAGTTGACATTTCAAATGAAAACGCAGCCAGCGACCTTCCCGTTGTGTTAGCCAGTGGCTAATCTAGTTAGCCTCGCCAGCCACATAGCTCAAATTAGCAGCTAAAGCTATCTCGTTATCAAGGCGTACGTTTTTTTTAGGACTTTACTTGAGTTTACCTGGTCAGATGCCATTCGGATCTGAGAGGCGATACAAGCTCTCAGGTTTGTCCTCAAAAGTAACCTTGACATCGTAACCAGGCTATTAAATGCAACTGCTACAAACAGCTCTGCCACTGGCTCGAATGCGGAAATTTAAATAGAATATTCGCTTTGGGGTGTGGAGTGAGGTTAGAGAACACGTGACTTCAAGAAGACGTGGGAGGCCTTTGGCGAGGCTATTTGAACAAACCGGGGGTTTAATAACAATAAACTATCTTCTCCACCAAGTGTTATTTTGTTTAGTGAATATAGCAGGTGTATTTGACAGTTTCAACCCCTAACGTTAGCGTACCTAATACGGATATTTCCCGCCCAAGTGTGAAATCTCTCCAAACTAAAGTATCTCTGTTCACTCGCCACTGGAAGTAAAAGACCGGGCTCGTTACTGCCTCTTGGTGGACAGATGTAGAAATTGCACAATATGTTCATGGACTAGTACTTTACGCCCATGGTTTCATGCAAGATTTCCATAAAAAAAAACAGTGGAAATGAATTTAACTCCACGCCCCTGATCCTCAATAACAACGTGAAAGTGGATTTCAGAATCAGAATCAGAAAAACATTTATTGCCATTGTCAGTGAACAAGATTCGCAAGCTAGGAACTTGCTTCAGCGATAAGGTGCAACATGAAGGGCATGCATACAAATACAAAATAAAATACAAGATAAATGAAATATACAGACTAGATACTTGAATATATTCACACAATTTACAGTTTGTCAGACATGGTGCAAAATTTGCAGTGCAATGGATAGTTGTTGATGTTATGAAGTGTTATTTATCTTTAATCCTAGCTGCTTCTTCTTGTATGTCATCATTTTATTCCCTTATTTTTGAGTGCGTAGCTCTCGGGAAAACTATTAAACAGAGTAGAGTTTATGGTATAAATGTTGAGATAATAAAAAGCACACAGCATATCCAATGTACTTTCAGCTCCAGTAAATTCAACTTGTTCCATTTTATCAGTTTTGTTTGTCTTTACAGATGTAATTTACACATCGTTTTTATCTGCATTACAGTGCTTTAAGCACAATCAAGAATATGATACTTCATTTTCAAGTGCATAGTCAATCAATTTATCTAATGAAATTTGTTGACTGGATAAGCATGTTGAAACTGTTGTTATGGTTCTAAAGTTATTATCCAAATGTACATAATACTGTTTTATTTGACTGGGAAACAACAGGAAATATAGTTAGTCAGCTTTTCCTACCCTGTATAAAAGTGTTTCCTTTCTTCACAAACTCCTTTATTATTCGTGTCTCTAAATAAGAATCTACAAAGGCGCTTCTCTTTATTTTGTTCATATTTTATAACGAAGGGCTATGCTTTATTTGCCAAAATGACACCTGTGTTGAGGTCCTTCTGAATAGGATGAGGCCTCTCGCAGTTATTGCTGAAGTGTTAGATTAGATACTCTGCAGCACAAAGAAAAGCTTTTCAGAGTATAAGAGGCTGTAGGTGTTTAGTACAGATGAGTCATAATGGAGTTCCACTGATGGAGAGCCCTTCCTGCCTGATGATTCTCATCCAGACGCAGTGTTGGGTGATCTCACTGGCCCTGACACTTCTTTTTATCTTCTGAGCCCAGCAGAGTTGATGGTTCAACCAACAAGTGTAGGTGCAACGCTGCAATGACGTGCTGCTTCCTGTTGAGCTTTTCAGGCCCAGCACAGTTGAAAACTACGGTGAATAAACAAAGGGTCCCTGTGTTCTTTGCGGCAGCAGACAAAAGGGCCACACTCACACATGGCCTGAGCATTGTGCGTACAAGAAGCCCGGGGTCATTTTAATTTTTGACAAACTGCTCTATGTCATCTGCTACTGAGGCAGTTACAACATTGCAACAAATGGTGGCAGTGTGATCTCACCAAGCAAAAGTAATTTTGTATTTGTGCAGAAATTATAGAAGAACATAAAACAAAACAATTTGTTCTTCCCTTGTAATGGGCGACAGAAAGCACTGCTGACAATAAATGTAAATCGAATGCTGTAAGTTGTGCATATACAGTCCCTGAGGAAAAGCACTGGCATAATCACAGGCAGATGTATTTGATGGAACACGTGTGAAAATGATTGTGAAAGAAAATGAGAAAACATATTGAAAAGGCTGGAAATAGTGAGTTTATGTGCAAATTTTGTCATTAACCCGATAGAGTCTGAGCAAGAGGAATTCACCGGAAGTCCTTTTGGAGTCTGAAGTGCTTTTCTACCGCATCGACTGAGACTGAACTTTCTGAGTGGCCCTTGTGTGTGCGCCAGTGCATGAGCATGTGCACGTCTTTCTGTAATCATGAACGAGCTTCCGGTCCACAAGGCTCAGAGCAGCCAGTTACCTGAATCCTTTTAACGCTGCTCACCTCGGAGGCTCAAGTGTTGCCATAGGAAATAGTATCCAGGCAACAGCACTAACCTCAGGAAAGACAAAGTAAGGTCATGGAGACAAGAGGATGCTCCACAATGTTCCAGCTGCGTTTCCATCTGCAGCAATATCTTTTCAGTGCATTTGCATGATGTTTATGTGAAGTCCGAGTGGATATTACATTTGCATCGCAGAATGTAACAGTTTTTAGTGCCACTTTTTAGATGCATGTATAGCTATCACACATAATGCTTTCAGTTGGCTTTTTTTTCTACCTCTGCACTTTTAATAATTGCATAAAGCCCTATTAAAAATGTCCCCACACCTCCGAGGTAAACCCTGTTGATTTTGCTCTCTGGCTGAACCCTTTGTAAGCTTATAGCATCTGTTATGTTTGCACCAAGCAAGATAAATACTGAAATGAAGGTTACATTAATGCATATCGTACACCGCAGGACACATTTATTACACATGCATTAAGGTGGAAATGTGCTTCGGTAAAAAGCTGTCGTGCAATGCTCTGCCTTAAGTATAAACCCTGATTGACTTTTGATTAGACTGGCTTTTTAGCTCTCCTCAATCTCACAGTCGACCCAAACTCCTTATTGTTAACAGCCCTCATGAGCTTCCTGTTGCTATAGTTACAATCCTTGGACCGATAAAGCAGGCCAGATTCTTTGTGTTTGGTACATACAAGGTCTTTTGGGCTTAAGGAAAAGTAATTATTGTTATTTCCCCGATTCACAGGCGACAGGATGATAATTAAAGGAGTACTGAGTCATTTAATGAGATGATTGTTGCAAAAAGAGGAAAATCAGCTTGGTCGAAGGAGTATCACTTTGTCTCTATCCAAGACCATTGTGCCGGTCTGCAAAAAGTTTCAATAAACACCCAATTCTTATGTTCATAGCAAAATATGTAAATTAAAAAAAAAAAACACTTTTCAGAGCCATACAACCAAGCTCTGTTGATTAAGTGGTCAAAATAAATATATTTCCTTTTATTGTGAGTTTTGAGCTCACACAAAAAATGTACACTGTTGGTTGCTGGTACATAAATAAAGATGCATTTTAATACACACTCAAAAACATTACTAAAGTAACAGGAAGGAAACTCTAAAAGAAGAGGGCTGTTTGCAAGCAAAGACCAATCTGCAAAATGTTGTTTGTTGCTCTTCCTTGAATAGTATTGTATAAACATTTTTTAGATTTTACAAAAACATGATTCAGTGAAGAATAGATAGATAATAACAGAGACTAAAGAGTCTAAATAGTAAAGAACTGGGGGAACTGAACTCATTTGGTTTTGCAAATAAACGTATTATGTAATTTAGTTGTGTTATTACATTGTATTAGTAATAAAAGTATAAAAGGTAATTTCACTTTAAGCTGAAATCAGATTTTAATAAAGTATAAATGCCTCAAATGTTTGTTTGCAATTGTCAAAATATTGAACGTGAGTTTGTTTTGGAGGAGCATTAATATTTGAAAAAGGGTCCTATTATGGTTTTGGCTGGTATGTAATGATGATAAATACTCACTTTGTACAATCACTTGAGTGCACTGTGTTCTTCCTCTATTCACCTCCTCAGCCACGGCCCACACTCAGCCTCTTTAAGCTGATTTTATACAAAATATCCAAAGCTCTTCTACCAGTAGCAAAGCCGGTCATTAGCCCCCTCCTCTCAAAGCCTGTCCCCCTCTGAGGTTGGCATACGCTCAGAAAGTGAAACAAGTGCAGTTCCCTCCAGGGGACCGCTCTCAAGTCACTGCTGGCATTTAGCGATGACGCACAAACCCAGCTGTAACCCGCCACATCTGGACTCTGGCCATTCAGAGCAAATAGAGGGACCCCTTTACCCCCCGCTGCACAGCTATCCTTGTCCGGTCCAATCAGAAAAAAAGTGAACGTGGCTGCGTATGGGAACATACAGTAGATTCTTATTTCAGCCGATTTGAGCATAACACAGTCATTCTCATTTTCCCATGCCCCTTGTGCTGATTCCTGGAGTGACCACTGATTGCTCTAAACATGTATTGAGATTCAAAAGAAATGGAGTCGTTAGGACAGACAACTACTAGGGTCCAAAATGTCTCGGAGTGCAGCCATGCTCTGAAACATCATTTGAGCTTAAGGACTGAAAGTATTCTGTCCTGCAATGACTCCACACACAGAGTACTAGGACAGGACAGACTGACATTTATTATGCAAACAATATGGTAATAAGAGTCTTGTTTTTTTTTTTTTGTTTTTTTTAATGTAATTTTCAACCACAAAAGAAAACAAGAGGAAGAATTTTAATAAACAGTAACAAAATGGCTAATTTATGGACACTGTAACAGTAATCATGAACAAAGATACATCTGAAACAGTTTTGGCAGACATTGATAATCATATAAAGGGTTATTTAGTGTTCCAGCCATGTTTTTTATTTAACCTTTATTTATCCAGGAACGTGCCATTGAGATTACAACTCTCTTTTGCACTGGCATTATTTTGAATACAGGCCTATTTGACCTACAGTTAGCATCATTAGCATCATAATTACGTTCTTATTTGCCTTTTTTTGGTCACATGAAGTCAAATATAAATGCACTATTTCCTCTATTTGCATTTATTTAGATTATTCTTACATTGTTAAAACCGACTCAAAGTATCTTTTGGGTTTGAAGAGGAGCCTTTGTGCTTTGCCCATCCAGAGGATTGTCATCTGCTGTTTCCATAGCAACGCGCTTCAATTAAGAGACAGTCAGGGACCTCGCTGTTACTGCCAGCAAGGTGCTAATTGATACTGGATTTCACATTGGGAGCAACGGGGGGTTGAGATGAGAATCAGGACTTCTTTGCGTGTGTTCAGATGTGTTCGGGGGGTGGAGGCAGACTCGACAGCTTTAGGATGTTATTAGCATTAGAACTCTCACACGTACACTGCAACACTTTCTGCAAAAACTCATTAGTGAAATTAGTCGGGTTTTAAAGCAGGAAATGTCTGATATCAGTCAGACATGCTGCACTAGGCCTATAGGAGATTTGTTGAGGTTACAATAGGTCCAGTTTAAGATGAAGGTAATGTGAGGTAAGTCTTCTCTATTGTTCTCTCATTATTTAGTCCCAATCTCTATACAGGAACAGCTCCTTTTGGCAGCACTAAAATTTATAACAAAGACTGGGATATAACAATGGGCCCTTTACAAAGGGAAATTGAATTTATATTATTTAGGAGCCCTTATGTTTCATCTGCAGGGGCTGGTATCTGGGACACATATTTTCGGGGGCTGTCCAAAACTATTTACCTATTTGAAGGCATGACAAAGTGAAATTCTAATTAAAATTCATTTTGTATCATTAGGAATATTACCAAGTAATGTAAACATAATCATCTATTGAGAATCTCTCTTTTAATTGCCAAGAAATTGATTACTGTTTCCTGCTGTGGCCCCCCAACAGTCGCTCAGTGGGTTAAGGTTAAAGAAGTGTTTCATATAAAGAGCTTAACTGCGAGACTAAAGGTAAAAAACTGACATATTCATGGATAGATGGTTCCTCCTGCCCTTTTTGGATGTGTACTTCTGTTTTGCCCATGTCTATCCTGTGGGCTAATGTGTTTTTTATGGTCACCAGTGGTGTTTAATTGTCTAAAATGTAGAAGCCTCGTCTCTCTGTCCTGGGTAAATGACCCACTGCTGCTTTGGAGTCACATTTTGCTGTACTTTTAAAACTTTCAAATGTAATGTAGCAGCCGAGGAGGAAGCACAGAGTCTTGTGCGACAAACATAAAACACAGAGAAAATGGCTCCCAAAGTGCCTTTTGCACAGCAGCACATATGCTCTCCAGATGACCTGACAAAATGTACATAATGTAAATGTGCGTTTGCCTCGCAGCAGAATCACAGCGCGGCGGGTTCAATTAAAATCAGGAACAAGGACTGATTATGGAGAGCAGAATTAAGCTTTGGAAAAGTGTGGACGAAGCAGGTAAAACTAAATTTAAGCTGTTGAGAACATTTTCTATTTTTAAAGAGGTCACAATCATATCGCAGCCTCTGTCAAAGCTGTTTGTTTGCTCATTACTCAACTTCAGAGGTTTTTTTTTCTCAGTAATGATTCGAGGTATGAAAATAGAACAGAGGCAGAATTGCACTTTTATCAATTTAAGAGGTGGCTGTTTTCTGTACCTGCAAATCCTGTCTATATTTAGGGAGCGAAGAGTTGCCAGAGGCTTTAATATGGCAGGAGCTGCATTTCTCCTTGTTCTGTGTCTTTTTGCTCATTTCTGACGTTTACTTTTGAACAGTTATTTTAAGTATGTCTTTGTAGTCTGGATATTTAAGGTACTGCTGGTGAATTTATTATATTTCATCTCGATAAAGATAATAAGCAAAAGCCACTTTTTTAATTTAATATTGGTGTATTTTATTAGAAATAATTCAACATTCACTTTGTGCTGTGAAAACTGTACATTATAGGAGGTTAAACGTAACATACAAAACAAAGTGACAAGGAAATACAAGTGGGTCTTCAAGACACGTAACTCGAGGTATGAATTGGGCTGTGAGGAATCGGCTGGTAAAACATACTGCTGAGTTACTGACAAGGTTATCAAAAACACACTGAAGACATGAGGTTCAATTACCCGTCGCTACACAGCGCTGGGTAATCACAAATATCCTGAAGCACAGATATTCATTCATTCTATATAATGTTTATTGAAGTACAGTTATCTACCTGTCACAGAGGCTCCAAACATGGAGTCATGTGCTAACAAATCTCTAGTGAATAAATTCTTTGAATTACTAATACAGATTTGTTATACAATATTCTCATAAAGCATCTATATGAGGAAGATGGTATAAAAGTTTGAAACATTGGTAAGAAAAAACTGCCTATAACTTAATATCAGTCTTGCTTGAGCATCAAGCACCCATCATATTGCACTAGTTCACACTGATGGCTGAAACACAAATGTGTTGAAGTCTCGAGGACCTGCCACTGTGGAAGTTGTGGCAGGAGCCTCAGCTCAGTCCAGGAGTCCTGCAAGGCTGAGAAACAAAGGGGCGATGACGAAAGTCCTTCTGACCTTTAATCCTCGTGTGCGACATGGAAGAGCCTGCATCTTGTGCCAGTTAAAGAGAGGTTAGACATCTGCCAAACCTCACGTTTTCACCCAGCATTTCCCAGAGTGCACTGCTCTTCCTGTGTGAGAGTCTGTGTTCATCCTGGTTGCTGGTGTTTTGGTAATAAAGCAAAATGCTGTAAAGACCAGGACGTGACAGGTCATTATCTCTTCCATCACCACGCTGTATGTTTGTCCCGATGCAGTCCATACGGGTTTACAACACATTACACATGAATCCTTCTGAAATCCAGCGGCAAATTAGAAAAATAATTAAAATTTGTTGTTGACAGCGGTGAATGAAAGCAAAGATGACACCACAGGTAATCAGAATATAACACTGATTCTTTTAACACTGACAATAATCATTGTAATAACAACAACCATGATGACTGCAATAGTTAGTACAGGTTTTCTTCAATTTCAGAGTCTCACGTTAAGGAGTCCCATTAGAAGAGGTCTAAGTGTGAAGTGGTACAGACAAAATGAAAACTAAATGTAGATTGTTGGACTCCAAGCATGAAAAGTCTTCCCGTTTGCCCTCATGCCTTGTCGTTTATTGGAAGGTAACTGATAACCAGCCAAGTTCTTTTGGTGGCTTCTCCCCTCAAGAAGCAGGGAGGACACACCATCTTGATATTGTTTAAATATTTTTTCCAAAGCTGAGTTGAAGGAAAAAAGAAGCACAGACATGTCGACCACATCTTCTGAACACTTTCAGGTTCAGGGAAACTCCAAGTGAAGAGTAATTGGAGCCACAACCAGTCCTGGTCCATGGACACCACTTATCTCTGCACTAAACATTTTCACAGCACTCTGACAAGAGATGCTTCAAGTCCACACAGAGAAGCTACATTTAACATCCCATCACATAAACTTCTCCACCTGTTCCATCCCTCCCTCTTTACCCCCAGCCTTCTCTGGCTGAGGCTTTGAAGACATTGATTCTGGGACCTATTTTTTTACTTGCTTCCCTTTCTTGGATTCCTTCATTTAGAATCCCGAATCAAAAAGGTAACCGAGGTGAATTCAGGTAGCTCGTATCCGGCCCCCTTCCTTCTCCTCAGACCTCAGTTTGCAGGTCGATAATGTCCTGCCCCACCAGAGGGATGGTGGTGCTCGTCTTCTCCCACTCCACAGAGTGCAGTTCCAGGGGAGAGGCGGCGAGAGGCTCCATGTCTTTGCGGACCCAGGCAGGGGGTGACTGGGGTATTCCTCGGACTCCTTCCCATGGCCTCTCCATTGAAGCTTGCTGTTTGTCCTGTTGAGACACAAAAAACAAGGAACTTTAGCATTTCAGGTGTCTCTCATTAGCACAGAGCAATTCCAGGTTTAATCAAAAATGAAATGGGCTTCATTACATCAGTGATGATTGCGTAACAATGAAAGTCATTTTGGGGGAAATTATTCCTCCCTGAGGCAAGTGTTATATGTCTATATAGTTATATGAGTGTGAGGTTGTATATAAACACTCACGCTGTGGTTCGTTTTGTCACTTCCGCCAGAAGAGACACTCCATCTCACAGACTGTAAGAAGGAAGAAAACACAGCCTTATTCAAATGACCTCCAAGTAATGACAACCATGCAATACACAAAGACTGGTTGTTTTAAAGGTCATTTTAATCCACTACAATCTTCTGCCTCTTTTGTGCTTGTTTTTGTTTCTGTTTTAGCTTCACATGATTAATGGAAATGGAAATAGATGATGAGCACATTATTCTGAATTTACCTTGCTGTCAGACGCAGGGGACTCTCTGTCTTTTTCAGCATGATGTAACTTCCTGTTGAGGTCTTGGAACATGTTCTGATGGCGTTTCTTGGTGTGCATTATTTTCTACAAAATAAAAAACATTAATTATTACACAGTGCACAGAGAACCCATTTAATTATGTTTAAACTGAAAATTCTTTAAAAAATATTTACCTCGAAATCCAACTCAGCATAACGGGATTTCTGCCTCTGCAATGAAAAAGAAAAAAACACTGAGTTTAGTTTTAATATGGTATTGGAGATCCATTACATTATTACACAAATTGAATTGATAGTTACCTCTAGAGAGCTCATGGACAGTGTAGAGATGGTCTCACTCTTGGACATCATGGAGTTCATAGACTCAAAGGTGTTTTCCAAGCTGCTGTGGGTAATGTGAGACTCGCTGGACATGTTGTGGATGTTCTGTATCGGAGAGTCCCTTTCCGAGTACGACATGCTGACCTGGTCCGGGGGGATGGACTGGATCCCGAAGGCGGCCTGAGGCTCTGCGAAGGGCCCACCGAGATGCATGAGTCTGGCCTGAGGCAGCTGATCCACGGCAATGTTGTACTTGGTCTGGTCGTCTTTGGGTTTGGCCCTAAGCGTGGAGGTTGTGTTGGGCATCAGAATGTAGCCGCTGCCATCAGAGACACTCCCCTCGGCCTGAACGCGGGCAAGATCGGCGTCCAGCTGTTTGAAGAGCTCGCCTTCGCAAACGTACACTGGTTTACCACAGGATGGGTCTACTCCACCCGCCATAAGACCCTTGTCTCTCTTCAGGGTTAAAGTGTGGCTGGAATATTCGGGAACGGCCTGCATGTGGCTCTTGCTGGGTTTGGATGGCAGTGTGTGGAAGTTGGAGCCCATTGGGAGGGGCAGCTGGGGAGGGGGCATCTTCTCCTCAGAAGAGCTTTTCATACCTTTAAGACAAAGAGGAGAGATCATTACATTTCTGTTCAACAAAAATATTACATTTTTGAAAAGCATGCCTTATACAAATGCAAATGGAAAAATGGTTAAAGACAAATGTGAGTGACTTACCTTGTCTACTTGAATCTCCGTCTTTTTCGTTATCAGACTGCTGATAAAAGAATAAAAAGTAGACTATATTAGTCCAAGCTTATCATATGCATATATTCATTTAGACAAAAATGCAAAAAGCACTCAAGACATTAAAAAGGCAGAAAGCCAAGAGATTTACCATATGCTGAGAGTGGCTGTTGTGATGGGAGCTGCCAGAATCTCCATTGCCATCGTCCTTGCGGTCTACTACTCTGCACTTTACAGCCTCTTGGACCTAATAGACAATGGAAATAGCTTTTTAATCACAGCTCTTGTAACCCCCATAAAGAAAAACAAAAACAGCCTCTTTTCTTATTTTCTGGCTAATCGCTCTTCTTACGTACCTCTCTGCGCAGGATGCAGTGCACCATGACAATGATAAAGCCCTCCAGAGAGTCAAAAACGGCAAACAGGATCTGGAAGAGGGCAGAGCGGCGGTCGGTGATGGCGAGTACTGCGGACATCCACGTGAGAGCCAAGAGGGGCAGGACGACACAGGAGCTCCATAGAGATGCCCTGCAAAATAAACAATAAAAATGTATTAAACTCGTTATTTTTTGCACCCTTCATCTCCTGCAAAGCCAGTTAATCATGGTGCTGATAAGGGCCATAAACAACATACTCCGGTGTGTACTAAGAAGATCAATAGGACCTACCCAGCTCTCTCCTTCAGCTTCACGTCGGTGATGCCGTCCTTGGATACCAGCTTGTTGAAGACCAGAATACCAATGACCATATTCACCTGTGTGCAAGAAGAACCAATAAGGATTAGATGAGGTAATAACTGGTAATGCATTAATAACCCATGGAGAAATATCCCAGGATGCTTTAGGATTCAAAGCAATACGCACCAGGACAACGGCTGCAGCAGGGCCAACAAAGGAGTAGAGGAGTCCACCCTCAAGAGACAACCAGCAACTGGAAAAAAAAGAGGAATATTGAGCTTGAGCTAAAGGAAAAGTTCACAAAATAAAACCTTATAATAAATACTTACTAGTTGACAGTGCCATATCCTTTTGCTTTTGTGAAGCCCACAGACACAGCCACAACCAATGCAGGAAGCCCTAAAAGACAAAACCCCAAAGAGTTTAGTTTGACAAGGCAATAAAACATTGGTGAAATGTGGCAGAAACAATGAAAAACAAAAGGTGAGTTTAAAGCAGTGCATTGTTTCTTACCCCAGCCCAAGCACAAGAAGCGCTTGCGAATAATGCGGTTGCGCAGACGACCAGTGACAGCCATATAGGACTGCCAAGCTTCTGTCAGCACCCAGCAGAAAGATGAGAGGAAAAAGAAGTGGAGAAGCGCAGCCACAAGAGTGCACACCACCTGTAGGAGGCCAGGAAGGACACACAGAGAAGATAGTGTTAATTGTGGAAAGTCCAATAAGAAAAAAGCCGCAGGGAAGTAAAAAAAAAAAAAGATTGGGACAAGGATGCATTACCTTGTTGCGAGCCTGAGTTTGTCCAATAAGAATGAGGGCGTTTGAGCATATAATGGAGAGGCAGAAGTTGATGAGGATAACAGAGCGCTCTGAGCGGATGTACCTGATATTTAAAAGAGAAAAAGAGTGAGTTTTAGAAAAGCAGCTGAATTGTAGAGTCGACATAGCTGATGGTAGGGTTACTTACTTCCAAACAGAGACATAGATGATGATGAGGAGCAGCAGGGTGAGAGAGGAGACCCCACAGCCAACGATGAGCGTCACGGACGGTAGTAGATTCTTGTCCATGATCTACGCAGAGGAGACAAGACCGAATATGCCTGTTAGAGCCGCTTCCGCAGGCACGCAAGCATTAAAATCAAAACACACTCACAGTAACAACCAGTTAACAAGCCTCTGGGCACGCACACACTATCTGCAATACCAGACAGCCCTTTAGGCAAACAGTTGAATGGCACAATCAGGCCAGGGCTGAGGCAAGGTGACCCCAAGGTGAATGTGTCAGAAAGATGGAGCGGCAAACTAAACAAATGGTCAGGGTCACTGCGTTTTTCCATTGAGCTTTTGAGTCAGCAAATGAGCCGTGGAGGATACAGAGCACACATGTCTCTCTAGTAAGCGGCAAGGGAGGGGTGGCTGGGTGGTTAGATGTGTGGGAGTCACTTACAGTAGGGTTGTTGGCCATTAGATTGACCTGCTACAGTAAGCTTCTAATCAATGACAGACATCTTGAGCAAATTTTTTTAGCTTTTCATTTATCTCAGCTGTGTGTAAAGAGTTGGATGGATAATTTTGTAGGTATATTATTCTGGGTTTCAGTTTTATGTCATTTTATTAAGTAATGGTTGGACTTTCTGTTATTGCAATTGTGAATGTGTTGGTGAAAAAGTGCCAAACGGGCCTTACACCTCCAGCAGGAACAGGTGGGACCATTATCGTCTATGTATTAATCTGCCACCACCTGCCCTTCTGATCTGCGACAGTAGCTTAGCACCTTTCCCTACTCGCAGCGCTGACCATCCCATGATTCAAAACGGCCCGGGCTCTACAATCGTTAGGCTACAAATCCCAGACACTTAAACGACCCTAGGCTAATTGTCTCCCATGTATAATCTTTATCTCCCCACCTAATGGCTTCAGTGAGATTTGGAGGTAATCTAACACCTCGGATCAGGCTGTCATCACGATGCATGTGAAATCCTTGTGGCTATGAACCAAAAAAAAAAGCACTGACAAATGGTGTGAATATATTTCTGTCATGTGTTAACAGAGAAAAAAAAGGAGAAAGAAAGGCTAAGTGGCTCCAAAAGGTGAGTGAAACAGCGTCCTCAAATGTAATAAATCTGCAGGTATCACATCATCACAGATAGAGGGGAAAGAATGGACAGCGCTTGGCATCCGTTTGATTTATGAAGGCTATAAATTGTGTTATTGCGGCCGAATGCGAACCATTGCTTCTAATACATTCGCCATTGTTGATAGTGTCTAAGAATTTTAATACTGCGGCTTAATGGATTGTTTCTTCACTTCCAAATGAGCTCCACATTGGATTTTCTGATAAATGGCAGCACAGCTGGTGGAGGCAACCAAAGCTTAATTTAGTGTGGCAAATTTGTTGCAAAAATCTATCTGACTTTATCACAAGTGTCCCCAAAAACAGATGGCAAAGAAGCTGCAAGATGTCCCCTTGCTTCTGAGTTTACCCGATGTGGGAAAAGACTTGTAACAAGAGGATACAATATGTTCCCTTCACTCTATATCTGGGTTGATCATGATGTACCATTGGGCCTCTGAGAGGGATCCAGACAGCCAGTTTGACCCAAATATAAAGCCTGTCTTCTGCCTGTCCTTGACCGCATATTCTTTATTTTTAAATCAGAATCAGGTTAAGGCATTTTAAATCATTATTTTGTGTCTGCACTAATGAGTGGTCAAGGGCATCTGCTGTACTAACAGGGAGGTCTGCTCTCGGTGGACCCCCAGATGATCATGAATCATATCTGTTATGTGCCAAAAGCCCCTGTAAAGCACTAAACTCTTGCCAACATTTGTGGATAAATGTCTGCTGCAGTGCCTGTGATATCTTCTCACGTGGCTCGCAGAAAGATGTTACTGAAAAATGTCCAATGGCGCTCACATCAAAAGGATGGGAGGCACCATCAATGCATGACCAGACATTTGTCTCTCATTGGTCCATCTTCAGACTTGTGAACGAAGATGATAAAGGAGGACCAAGAGGAGGGGGAGCGTAGTCAATGCAATGGAGAATTCAGAGACATTGGCAGAAAGCATGATTGGCGCAGATGTTTTTATGTTTTTGTTCTGTTTTAAAAATAAAAAACAGAACAAAAATAAAATAAACACTGCAGTGGATAGATAACTGCGTTTGCTCTTTGCACTTAACATCTGTTGATTGTGGTGTATGAAGTCCTAAAGTGGAAATGGTCAAGCCATTTCTTTTTCTCTCCTGGGGGCAATTTAGAAACAGATATAAAGTCTATGAGCTGTATATTGCTTTGTTTGTTCCCCCCAAGCATCCCAGTTATCAAAAAACACAGGCCGAGTTTGAGCTGCAGAAGCCGTTACCAAGGCAACAGGAGAGCCAGCAGCATCTTATCGAGAAACACAGTCTGCTGGGCAAAATTACACATTGTCTTGTCCGCAAAAAAAATAAAAAATAAACTGGTGTTTAATTAGTTTAAGAAAATAGCAGTAATAAAATGCTAAACCACATTGATTTCTTTTAGTGTCATGCAAATGCGTTTTTGATATGCGTATTTGCAATTTAAATGTGATCCAATAGACGTTCAAGTCATTGTTTATGAAGTGAAAATGCGTTAAAGGTTTCAGTTTAAAATATTGCTACCATATTTTTCATTGTAATAAGCGCTTATCAACACGTTGTTAGCTTATTCTGATCAATAAAAGCCGCGATTTGTCAAGTGAGCGGCACCTGCACAAGACAAAGGCAGCGCTACAGCAAATGGTTCAGATGAAAAAAAAAAAAACAAAAAAACAACTGTAGCCTGTGAATCTACCGCATTCACTCACATAGCAACACACTGCAACAGAGAAGCGTTTGCAGGCGAGTGAAGGGTATTAAAAGGTACGTGCAAAGCAAGAATAAAAAGGGATCTTACCGAGTCGAAGTTGACGCGCGCTAAAATGGCGAAGGTGGAGAGGCTGTCACACACGCATTTGGTTCTGAATGAATGAACGGGCACCGCTCTGCAGCTCCGAGCAGACCAAGACCCGAGCAGAGAGGAACTGCACAGGGGAAGGAGGGAAGGAGGGAAGGAGAGGCAGGCAGACAGAGAGACAGCGGGTTAGCAGAGGATAGGCTGCGTTCACATCTCACACAGCTCTAGTGGGAACGTCTCTATTGATTTTCTTTCATGTCAGTGGTGAAAAAAACATGGCTTTCATAAGATGGTCACTATAAACTGCAAATACCTCCAACACATGCCATCTTATCCAGCATTGGCTCACTTAAAAAGTAAATTAAAATAAGTCTTTTATGTTTCTAAACATCAAAGACCATCTATGGCGTGATTAATGGTGATAGGCATTCATAAATCACTGCATTAGCATAATTATTATCAATTATTTCTCCCAGTAGACATGAAATTATTGGTGACATTGGCCCAGTGCACCACAGACTTACAGGGACAATGTGTTCCATGTGAAAACTGACAAATGCCTCTAATTTATGGACACATCTGACTTGAACACTGTAAAGCTGCACATGACTCATGATGACAAGTATTGACAACTACTTAAGGGTGATGGCTGATGTTAAATGGAAGATTTGGCGTTGTGTGCGAGCAGATGTCCAAATGCCAGAGAGCATCAGGGCTAAAGGATGGACTAAATGACCATGGAGGCTAACTGGCATTAATTTCCTAATTTGACCCAAGAACTTCCTGCCATTGCCTTATCTGTTGAGTCTAACCTGCCCTTAACCTCATCTGAGATTAAAAAAAGAGATCTAATTTGACTTATTGTCTTCCCATCTTCTGTAAGAGTTAATCACATTTTCTAGCTTTTGTTTGTGGGTGAGTAAAAGGTGCCTGTTTTTTTTTTTTTTTTTTTTTTTTTTGCATTTGGAGTTGAATGCATTTTTGTTTTCTTATCTGTATCTGTCCACAACTCTACAAATCTATCTAAATGCAAATGGTTCACCTGTGTATCAGGTTGATTGATCTGGGGGCAGGCCACACAGTACTACTTTCATATAGTCATTCAAATTAATAAAAAAAAAACTCTCATATGCTTTTGCTATGAACTTTTATGACTTGTGCTTATGTGTTTTTCTCACTCCTTTAATGTGGGGCAAGAGATTGAAGCAGATTGTCACTCAACCATAAGCACTCTGCAATTTTGAGGGTCATTGAAGTTGTCATTTCTTAAATGTATATGTCACGTCTTAAGTGTGTGAGACAGCTGAGTGAGGCCTGGTGCTTCTGGCTGACGGGCTCATGCATGTGGCATTTCTCTGTCCCAGTTGTCGGAAATGACTGACATGTGGCAAAGTGATGAACTGCTTTTTACACAAAAGTGAAAGTGCTTGAGTGCTCATTTTCGATGACAGATGTATGAGAGGACATCAACAACATTAAGAAAGGCCAAAACATGGAGGGATATTTAAGGAGAAAAACAACTGAAGTCAACACTTACGTCTCACTCTCGTCCCATGACAGACATGTCTCATTCATAGTGTCCTGCAAAACAGAACAGAAGGTTTCAAAAATGGGAAATGTGTAGGTTGGGACACTGTGCTCATAAGTGTAAGATGCAACAGCTATCTGACAGCCACATGCTCAACACAATCCCCCGTAATGCATACATGTGACTAAAAATGACTGCGATTTATCAGCTGCACAGGCTAATTACTACATGTTATCTCATCATCGGCCGCTGACCGTTTTCTGTGAACTCTGCGGGTTTTTAGACTGCCACAAGTATACGTAAAAGTCACTGCAAAATGTCAGGGAAATGTCAGGCGCGGTCTGCGCTCAGCAAACACCCAGAGGGAGGGTGATATTTTTTTGGAGGCTCTATTAGATTGTGTAACCATTAGAGGAACATTCGGGGGGGGACTTACATTGTGGAGGTGAGGGAACTCAATCTCAACGGGAGATGAAAGGAGGGTCGGAGTGGGACTGACAATCACTGTGACAATCTTAGAGTTGAACAGTGTGGCGTTGCTGCAGAGAAAGAAGATATTATACAGTTAGTGCGAGGAATAATGGCCAAGGATTACTACTAGGGACAACAGATGGAAATAAGATGCATTGCTATAATCTGATACAGTACATATTTGTCTTTCTGAGCTAAATGAAATTGTATATGGTCCCTACCAAATAAAGTCTGAACTGAAGGAGTTGTTGCATAGCTGCAGTAATTTCTAGTGTCAAGCAAAAGGTGAGACAAAATGAAGGAAAGGGAAGAGTAGTTTTTCAACTAAAGGCGCCATCTTGTGCCTACATTTGGAATGGCAGCTACGTACCAATGAAAATAAATGATAATAAATTGCATTACCTCTGGTAGGACAGAATAGATGCAAGGTTTTTGTAGAGGACGATGCCAGTCACAAAAGCATCATTGCCATCTTGAGAGAAAACAAAATGCCACATTAGATGAAGAGTTCTTTTTATCTTGATTTTGCTGTGTAAAGGTTCCAATCTATTTAGCCTTACCAGCTTGCTCAAGAGACAAGGCATCCCGGGACACTGTTATCTTCTCCTCAGAGCTCCTGACCCAGTCCAACATGCCCCTCCATCCCTTCACAGGGAAAGTGAAGTTGGAGTTTGTTGATGTGGGGCGCTTGTGAATACTCATCACTGCAAAATATAAAGATGGAAAAAAATGCATAAGAACTTTTAAATTAGATAAGGTTGAGTGAGAAAGTCCAGCACATTTTGGCCTAATGCGTCACGGGTTTCTGACCAGAATAGTTCTTTACATCTAAATTCAGTGAGAATGGCACCAAGTCACAGAGTGACTCAGACTGTGAAGTTACAGTTTCTACAGTATCTGACAGCGTGACAAGTTTGTGTAAAGAACATCTATGTGCTATGCCAAATACAACATGACCAGATGCCCAGCATTTGATGCAGGGCAGAAGGAATATGTCCTGTCAGAGCCATAACTGATAAACTCCTCTGCTTGTAAGGACATGCATTTGAGGATAAAATTGAGATTGATGCACTCTCTATCTGAAAGATGAGCAGAGAGCAGCTGGCAGGGAAATAAGGACTCACCTAAATTCTCAGTGACTTCATAAATGTCCTGGAAGCCGCTCATTTGCATACCGATCATGTTCACAAAGTCTTCAACAAGGCGGAGGAACTCTTTAATGCTGGCACCCATCTGCATAATAAGATGGAGTAGTTAGACACAGAACAGGCAAATTTATTATAACCCAATTCAACAAGTGGTTTAATTGCACTATTACTTGCACAATCATTTCTAGATTAGTATTTGTTCTGTTTGCTCAGTCTGCACCTAGCTGTGAAAATGGAAGAAGAACTCTGATAAAAAAAAAAACTATTTGCTGCTATGCAACTGCAGAACTTCCTTAAGGCCATAAATGGACAGGCTGATTCATCCACCATTTTTTTCACTCAGTGCAAGGGAGGGCTGTCTGACTTGCGTGTCTCTGACGCAGATCTGCAGTGATGTGGGCGCTAGGTGTGTACTTGTATGCGATGCGTCGTCTCCATCCCTTTTACAACTACCATCGATATGTAGGATGGTACACAGACGCACAGATTGCAGAGTGGGTGGGGAGCTTTTCCCTGAATCAGTCTCTCTCTGTCACCTTGAAGTTTTTGCTTTCTCTTGCTGCAGTGGTCATAGTTATTCACTTTTGGCTCTTTATCATTGCGTATTATGGTCCTATGGGTTTCTTCTGCAGTCTTTCCACACTTTTATTCAACATTGTACTTGGAGCACTTCATTTTTGCAAAAGGAAGTCCAATCAGAAGTTAATATGTTAACAGGTGCTCAGTCTTGTTAATGACCTGCTTCATTTGTGCAATTATAATGAATACTCCCAATCCATTTTAAAGTAAGGGGATTTTGCTTAATAAGTGCAAGAAAACATCAAGTTCCCAATTTTTGACACAAACTTTTTCACTCCCTCTCTGCATCACACACATACTCATCACATCTCAAGTACAGACTTATTTTTTCTCCAGCTCATATTCACTCATACAGACACCCTCTTGTCACGTACCAGCTGTGCCTCTTCCCATTTGTCACGGTGCTCCTCCTTCAGTAAGTTGCTGATGGTCTGGACATAATTCTGTGGATCATTAAAGAGTTAGAAAAGTCCTAATTGTGACATTTTTTCTTTTTACTAAAAAGTCACTGTCATTAAAGTGTAGTGTACCTCTACATCAGCATTGCTCAGCCTTAGCCTGGTTGCTTTGTAAACTTCGGTGGTGTTTTTGAGGATTTCCATGACGGCAAACAGATCCCCGCTGTACTTGGCATCTTCATCCGAGGAAAATCTCAGTCGTGAAATGACCTCAGCGATCCCGTCCACACTCTGGCCCATACGTGCTTTGGCATTGTAGTCTCTGGACTGTAGTAGGAAAGGTATAAAGTTAATCTGAGTCACTGACATTGTGAGTTCTGAGATGACTCTTGGGAAACAGAGTTTAAACTTTTTCTCACCAGGGTCTGAATGTTCTCGTAGTTCTTGGAAACACACTTGATGTGAGTTGGGTTTTCCCATGAGGCAAGACCAACAGCGTCCAGGGTGCAGCGGCGCAGGATAACACCTGAGAGCAGGAAAAAAAACAACATAACTTTTAAGCAACAATTTAAAAGTCAACGTGGATGTTTTTCTGCTTGACTTTCAACAGTGATATGTACCTGAGGCGTCAGTTGGGCAAGGAATAGCAGCCATGTCACCAGCGGGGGTTTTCTTCCACACAACATCTCCTGTGTTTTGCTCGGGGCAGATCTCATGGGGCTCTACAACAGCATAAATACAGTACATTAAAAAATGAATTATGTATTACATTGTAATTTTTTATATTGGGACTTAGACTAACCAGGGCATCTCTTCTCATTGCATCTTTTCTGTTCCTTGTTGTCTCCATTGCAAGGTTCTCCCCCAAAGAAAGGTCCTTCGCACACTCTCTGTCTTTGCTGGATGCCCCCACCACACGTCTTACTGCAGCTGCCCCAGTTAGTCCATGAATGCCAGCGTCCATCAACTAAAAATCACACAAAAACCTCATTAACTCTGACACATTTTTTTACTAACGGAATATTAAATACTATTTTGTTTGGATGTTTTTTTCTTTTACCAGGGCAGTCTTTCAGGAAACAGTTGTCAGTCTCTTTCCAGCTGCCATGGCACTCGGAGCCCCCATAAGATGGCCCGTTGCACTCCCTTGTCCTCTGTCTGGTCCCGTTTGAACAAGTGGCAGAGCAGGCACTCCATGCAGCCCAGTCATTCCAGCGTCCGTCCACTAGAGGGAGGCAGAGAAGCACAAAAAAAGCAGAGGGTCAGGACATGACAGGCCCCGCAGGAGACAAACATCAACGCAGACTCACTGATGCGATAAACATTTGACATGTTATTTTACTTTACAAAATAAAGATGATTTGAATATTACAAGGACCCTTAGGAATAGTATAAAGAATCATAATTGTTGACGAATGCAGCCTTTCAGATCTAATATTTACTTATTTGCCATTCAGAGAAATAAGGCTATGTAGAAATGTAACTGTAAAAATTAAAGTTCAAAAAGCCTTTTAGTAGAAATGTGGGAGGCAAATAACTGATATATTGAATGACCATGAACTGCATGAGTCACCAGCAGTTATTATAAAGCCACTGACTAACGCTCTTTATTCTGTTGATGAGTCAGATTCAATGTTACACTTTCCGGTCTGTGAGAGCAGTAATATTATTGAACTTGTAATTACCACAGTAAGTGAATGCATCTGTAACTACCTCCGGAAAAATAACATTGCTGTTCCCTTTGAAATAGAAACCCATTTATTTAAATTGATTACCTGGGCAGACAGCAATGTTGCAGAACTTGGTTTGTCTTGTAGGGCCCTGGCAAGACTTTCCTCCATTTTCAGGCTGCCTGCATGAGCGAACACGGTCACGGAAACCACGACCACAAGTGGAAGAGCACAGACTCCAGGGGGCCCAGTCATCCCAGGCACCATCCACTAAAAAAGAGAGAAGAGGCATGAAAATACACTTTATAAAGTCTCCACTAGATGGGGCAGTTTTTATAAGATTTCAGAGACACAGTGCCCAGAATATTAAGAATAAATGCTGTATTTTCTGAACAGTTAAACAATAATTTCTGTATATTCACTTAGATTTTTGTGACAGTAAGTAAAGTAATTATGAGAAAGTGCTACTGTCTCATTTGTGCAACCATTTAACGTGTAGCCTGCCACAGACACTCACCAGGGCAGACAGCGGAGTTGTTGCAGGGACGGATCTCACGGTGGGGTCCGACACACTGCGTAGAGAAGGAGGATGTGACACAGACACGGCTACGATCCTGCCAGCCCTCGCCGCAGGTCACTGAACATACACTCCAGGGAGACCACTCATCTGCCTTAGCGTCTAGAGAAAGGACCAATAAGATGGTTAATATAACAAGACAAAAAACAATGTGAAAGTTTTGAAAGGATTCTCATATAACTTTACAATGCTTTTTTGTGGCTTTTCTCACCTGTCTGTGTTGCAACAAGTCCCTGGTTGGAGATATCAACACCGTCTCTTCTCAAACCAACGATGGCTCTCAGGCCTGAACTCTTGCTGCGTTCTTTGCCTGGGAAAGAATGTGGAAATTGGATGATTATTGTACTGAAGGAGTGCACCTGGCGAGGAGTGCTTCCAAATAAAGTCTAAATGACAGGTGTTCTTACCAATGCAAGGCTGGGGGTTGCAAGCCCGTCCCTCTTCCACGGTTCCCTCGCACACAGCATCGTTGGGCTGACATGTTCGGCTGCGCACCTGAACTCCGCCACCACACTCCTGGCTGCACACTGACCAGCGGCCCCAACTAGCCCAACCCTCTGCAAAACACAAAGATTCATAGAGTTAGAAAAGTGAGGCTCAATCATTTCAAGTCATTTTGTTAAAATCACACTTTTGAACCTCACATGACCTGACTTTATATGTCAGAGCAAAATGCAGATAATCTTTCAGCACTCAAGCTATTGCAGTTTGCGTTAACAGCTTTGACCTAACCATTGCAGAGCTTTGTATACGGGCAACAGGTGCGTTGCCATAACTACCACAAGCACTCCGTTTCGATTTCCGTTGCCTGCTGACTGTGAGGTCTTTGTGCTCTTTTCTAACACACAAACATGCCCTGTGTATCTCTCGCCAAAAAAACCCAGACACCTTTGCCAAGCATTGAGCTCACACTTTGTCCCGCAAGACAAAATGGACGCCTGGCAATGCGTGTGCAGTTTAAGCAGCCCTGCCACTTAAGGCTCAAGGTGCACTGGTAAATTTCTTAACACCTTAAATTTACTTTTCATTACTTTGTGGGAACAGACTGCACAGCCTTCCCCTTAGACCTTCGTTCTGTAATCAGGAGCATTAGCCTCAGCAGCTCCTAAGACACAAACTAAGTGCATGGAGAAATGGAGCTAGGCTGCAGTGCTCTAGGTTCAGCCTAACAGGACTCCCTATGAATGTCTAGCCTGGTTTTATAACAAAACAGCAATATAAACAAACCTACTGGGATGTTTTGTTGTAGTTAACATGAGTTTCAAAATAACTTACTGATAATCTCAGCATCACGCCCGTTGTCTTTAGGAGCAGAAAGGCACTTCTCGACTAAGACCCCTCCTCTGTAGCAGCTTCCTGGCTTCCTCTTGGGGGTCTCCCAACACTGGCAAGGTGTATTCATGATGCCACAGGGATAATCATGGGTGCTGCTGTTAAGGCACTTCTCCAACCATTGGCACAACATCTGGCAAGCGGGCATGCTTGGGTTCCTCTTTCCCACGACTAAAAACTCTGCCTTGAACTCGCTGACATCGCTCTCCCCACCAACAACTTCCAGGCCATTGCTTGGGTCCACTTTGCGCATTTGGAGGAACTGCTTGCTGGATTCCAAGTAGGTGACAGTTGTGGAAGCGTCACACAGCCTAACAACCTCATCAAAGCTCTCCATCCCCAGGTATGTACGGGAGGTTTCGATAAAGGAGTCAAATTGGAAGGTTCTGATTTGGCGGGGCACACAGGAGACTGTGGGCTTGGTGATCTTCATGTAGACGTTGTAGCGGCGAGGGTCTGGGTTTTGAAGGGTCCAGGAGCATGGCGAGGACGGCAGAGTTGTTGTGGATGAGAATACACCAAAGAACCGGCTTTGTTCCAGTGTGGCACAGGTCGGAGAGGCCGGGCCAGAGGGGTTGCAGGAGGTCATACCGATGAAAACTAGAAGAAGGGCCACACAAGGGCCAAAGACAGCTGACCGCGCCATTGGGTCGGCTTTGATGATGCTTTCGTACTTCTTAAAACTAGAATGTTGTTTAACTTCTTTGTTGCAAGTTACTGCACTCGTTTAAGATCTTTTGACTCTTCTCAAGCTCTCTGTTGAATTGCCAATTCCTTTAGATCACGAGACAATCTGTCATTTTTTAATCGATGATGAGCTGTAGAGACAAATGAAAAGAGAAAATGATTCATGAGCCACACACGTTTATCAACACAAAGCACCAAACATCCCAATGTGTAACAATATGCATGTGGTGCTTTTTAATTGGATCTATTGTTTCATTTCCTCATGCATAACAGATTTACTTGTGATCGGCATCATAGTGTTTGAGGGTGGACTCAGTGATCAAAAATGCCCAGTCTTCGGGACATAATTGCACTCACACTGCAATTACAGTCCTTCACAGTAGGTTGGTATCTCCGAGCTCTTGCTCTTTCCTCCCACACACTGAACTGAAACACGTTCATGTGCGTCAGTCTGACGTCCGCAGCACCATTGCCACTGGCAACCAGAGATGCTTATTAGTTCCGTTATTTGTAAAAAGCACTCTCTCTTCGACTTAGAAATAAACACCAACAGTATCCTTGGAAAAGTGTGATTACACATCCCGCTGTGGCATTTAGTGAGTGCAATTTCTAACTTTTCTGCAGTGCATACCAGAGCATGTGTGTCACATGTCCAAGGTGTGCAAGGTAAAGCAGATGCATGCATTTTTTTACCCTCTGCAGGAAACCTTGCATGCATTCTGCATGTATGCTTATGTTAGTCAATTTATGCAGTCACCTTAAAACACTTATGAGTCACTGAATAACATACTCTGCCTCAGAAAGTGCAGAAAGTCAATACTAATAAATCTTTGCAAGACAACATTATTCAGTGCAACATGTCCCTAAACCTCATACATCAGTGTTGCTTGGCAACAACTTTCACTTCTGTCTGGAGTCTGGTCATAGCTCCTTCTGCATTTCATTTGTCTAAGTCTGTAGTTGTCAGTAGAGAGACCAAGGACACTGTCTTGTCTGTGTGTAACCAGTAGAAGCCTCAGAGCTGGATGCCTGTATGTGCTGTGAGTTAAACAAAAGAAAGGGGCAGTGCAGTGCCATAGAGCAGGACCAATTGGTGCCTATTGAGACACACAGTTGGTGAAGCACCTGCACTTTTCAGAGAATTCATAATTACCACATCTCTTTTCACATCAGCCCTCCCTGCCCCGCTGTCTGTCTCTCTACCCCTCCCTTTCTGTGAGCGACACAGCAAAGACCTCTGCTTTGTCGAAGTGGTCGCTCCCCTCTCTTCTCCCGCCTCTCAACAACCGGAAGCTCCATGAATGGGCATTTGATGAGGCACTGTGAACAGAGAGCCGTCCAGCTGTTGTAGGAGAAGTCTTCCTTCTCTTTTCTCTCACTTTTGTGACCTTTACCTTTTCTTTCATGTTCTGTTCATTTGCTCTCATCATTCTCACCAACATTTCTGCTAAGCTGGCAGCATAAAAAAGCAGCCGGTGTGTTGTTATGGAGACAGGTTTATTTTTTGCAGATCAGTGTGAAAAACAGTTTGGATCTGCAAAATAACTACTGTCGTCACGCTCCCTGTTTATGCTGGCAAATGCAGCCCTGGTTTGTCTTAAAGATAGAGGACTGATCCAAACATGTAAAATAAACAAAAAGCCAATTACATTTTGTCTGGAGGCTGAATTGTCCCCCATGAATAAACATAAAGACAAGGTATTTTATCAAATCCTACAGCAGAGTGTAGATTGCTGAAATGTTGATGTAAGATCTCTTTACAATATTGATCTAATGCATGTATTTGTAAAGTGCAATGAAAGACACTGTCCTCGTTCTTGCAGCTCACCTTCTTTTGCAAACTTAGGCAAAACCATTGCAGCTTATTACTCATCCCTAAATTGCCTACACTTTGCTGTACCCCAGGCAGACAATTGCACACGTGTAATCTTTTGTTTGCAGCTTTGTTACAAATGCATGTGACAGCACAAACAGCAGCCACTGAAATATGCTTTAGTCAACGTGCAGCTGTGAGAACTAAGTATGAAAGACGGTATTGACAGCTCAGACTGACTAATGTAAAGCTAGTGGAATCTATTAAGAACCTAAACCTAGTCCATATTTGAAAAGCTTACATGGTGTTGTAGTGTGTGGTAGGTTTGAACGTAACCTTATTAAAACATAACAAGAGCTGATAAAAGAAGCAGAAATCAGTCTCTGTTTGCAGGTGTTCTTGCAAAAGCCATACATAATATAATATGACATCTACCGTCTGTGAGTGATACGTCTAATCTGGAGCAAGTCAAGCAGAACCGTTCTGGTCCCCTAAGTTGTAACCTGTTGCTGAAGACTAACTTTGCCGTTGTTCAAACCCTTTTGTTGAAGCACTGGTTCACTTTGCCGCTTCTCTCGATATGACAACAACAATAACGCTGTAACTTAGGTGGCATTAGTTAAAGCCGGTACAAAGCAGGGAGAAGAAGGTAACACAAACAGTTCGCACAGTTTGAGAGAGTTTCAGCACCACGGACAGCGACAGTATCAGCATCACTCAAAGCGCAGAAGAAGAAGAAGAAGAAGAAGAAGAAGAAGAAAAAGAAGGGCTAAACAGTTCAATTCCAATTAAAAACGGAGAAGGAGAAGTTGTTCTTACCTTGCTAAGTATTTTTTAAATCTAGTCAGTGGCTCTCTATCCCTTAGGGTTAGCAGCGACTGGTGAAAAACTCAAAAACTCTTGACTCGAAGTCTTCAGATCTTTCTTCGGTGGGCAGTGGAGGTAGTCTGGCCAAAAAGAAAAACTTTTCGCGTTGAAAAAGTCTCGCTCTGCGCCAGGCAGGTCCAAGCCCCGACCCAAAACAAATGTAGTCAGGGTCGTCTCCCAAGTTTCAGTGCAGTCCACTCTCACAAGCAAAGAAATTATAATGTGACTCTTACCAAACTCCAAAGAGTTTACTACCAACTGTGTTTAGATGCTATTTCCAAAGGAATATAGCGTAAAAGGCGAATCGAGTTGTTTCGGAGCTCCAAACTAGCAGACAGTCCGTAAAAGCGAATCAAAAAACTGTGTTCTCGGCTGCTTCGTCTTTCTAAGCTCCAAGGTAATAATGTTGGTACTTCTACTCCCGGCTTCGGAGTCTTCTTGCTTGTGGTCTTTGCACTGCAAGTGGGTCCAGTCTCAGTGAAGCTTGTGGCCTGCTCCTGGAGGTATATATCCAACCCCGCCCCCCCCAAATCGGAGTCAGTGCGTGGATGGCGCGCCGAGTGAATGAGACAGCAAGTAAGAGACGGAGAGGGGAGGAGGCACGGCGAGAGCAGCAAGTGTGTGCGGGAGTAGGCGAGTGTAAAAGTGAGAACGGTTGTGTCAGAGACTCGGTGAGGGGAGGGAGGGCTCTGAGCTGGGAGGGACTCAGAGGCAAAAGCATTGTGAACAGCAAACTACGCAGATATCAACGACAGAGCTTAAGGCACCGGAAAGAGGATCAGCGGAATCACTTGGGTGGAACTGTGCACAGGCTGCTGGACGCAAGGAAGAGCTCTGCATTGTTCCGTGCTGCCTGAGACGTATGCCATGACTTACACAGACCTCTAGACACTATAAGGGGGCATGGTGTGACATAGGGAAGACTGGAGCAGTCATGTGTAAGTGTTGCATTGATGGTTAATGACATTTACTATGACACAGAAAGGATCAACAGAATACTGTACAGAAGCCACAAATGCAAACATTACAACTGTAGTTCTTTAACATTTATTTTTTTATTTTTTATTTTATTTTGAAAATCCATCGACACTGACACGTGTTTTAATTTTGTACAGTAATAGTATTTAAAGTTCTTAAACCCCTGTAAATGTCAATCTAATAAAGGTGAAAAGGATTTTAGTTTATTCAAGAAAGGCCCAAGGACTGTATCACTTTATAAAAAAATGTAATTGTGTTAATAGCCTATGTAAAGAAAAGTGTTAAGATGCACCACAGCTGGTAGAACAGGTGCAAAAGTTACATAATGTCACATCAGTGGGTACTGGAGCAGTAGGTTGAAAAGTGGATACCTCATGATCACGTTTTGTGCTGTGTAAACCCAAACTGTGCTGCCTGGAGAGTCTTTTCCGGCTGCTGTCATACGTAGAGCAACAGCCAATCAAAAGTGGAGGTGCGCCGTGGACACAAATGTTGATATGCAGTGCTTAAACACACACCGTCATAGACACCAATGCACAAGCACACAGGAATCGCCCTCCCCTCCCCGTGTCTGCACTCTTCCTCGCTGCCTTCAGGGATGTGGGTGGATCTGGGTGCTTCTCGAAACTGTGAAAGGGATAACCTAATGTGGGTGTCTGCCTGCTTGCTGTACACTTGGCTCGATTTCTGCAGCAGAGCCCTGTCACAGAAGGAAAGGAGAAAAAAATATGAATAATAAATAAGAAAACAACATGAGTCAGGCAGTGAGAAGAGGATGATTACAAGTGATGTCCATCCTCTTTAATTGTCATTGGGATCCACATGACAACAGAGCCCAGTGGGAGTGGGGAGTCATGCTGCACTGGGCCAGTTTCATTTTTGTAAAGGAATTTTTAGATCTGGAGTCTTGTGGGGGAAATGACAGGGTAGTACATCACAAGTAATTCCTGTCTTTGTTAATAATCTTGGTTGGGATTGTTAAAGCTCCACTGTAGGCTATTACTTGTGCTTTGTTTGTGGGTTCAACTTGACCTTATAAAGTTCCCTGGTTATCATGTTCTCTCGACCCTGGTTTAGATTGGATTTGTAATAGTTGTCAGGAAATGTTGTGTGCTATTTTAATCTTGTATTTGTGAAATTACATCCTTTCAAACGGCCTCCCAATTGTTTACTTCCACAAATAACCTATGGCGTTTTATTCACGTCCCGCTGTTGATAACTTTACAGAAAAAAAAGTATGTTATTGCTTGGACCAAAGTAGAAACTACCCCCTGCCTTTAACTTCATGTCAAACTGAGTGTGACGTTTGTTTAATGAGCAACGTTTCTGTAGCATTTTCACACATGTACAGTTCTCCTGCAGAGTCAGTGCGTCACTATGAGTCTATAGAAACACAGCATCCCGAGCATTTCCACCAAAAGTCCTGCCTCAGATCAGTTAACTGTGTAAATAATTTGCCAGTGCGCTGAACCTCAGCTGCACTGGCTCTAATTGTCACTTTGATATTAGTCATAAATAAGATTATGAGCCTGGGTCTTTGTCAAGTGCTTGCTCATACATTATTCTGTTCAGAGAACACAATTTACTCACTGCACCAGTAACTTCAAACACAAAGGGGTTCAGAGCCACAATAGTAAATAAGAACAATAACAAAAGGCCAAAGATATTTGTAATTGATAACCGTAATTAAATCAGACAAACACAAATTAATGTAATTAACATTTAAGTCTTAATCAAGTCTGTTTTTGTTCCCTTTTGTCTGTTTTCCAATGACATTTTATCTTTTTGTTTTCAGCTGGTATTAACAATACAGGCTTATATATTAACAACCTTTATATAAATGAGCCGGATAAAACAAGTATCAGGAAAGCCATTAAAATATTTGGAATGGTTCTTTCCTATAAATGCTTTTTACACAAGGTTTTAAAATTTACTCAATAAGGTATTGAGCCAAAAGCCGACAAGTTTGACCCCGGACCCTTCCTGTCATTAAACAGCTGTGATGCGTGACAGTCACAAAGCAAATAATGAGGTAATTAGAAAGTGTTGATTAAGTAACACTGGAGAAACACAAAAAAATCCTCCAGAGAAGACGTATCAGACTCAAGGCCTGTATTGAACCAGATCAGGTTCTTGGTAAATTAGATCTGATCTGTGATTACAAAAGCCCCCCAGAACCACCAGGCTCAGTGAAATGGGTCTGGAAACCCTTCACAGCCATTTCTTCTTGACGGAAATCCTGTCTGAACATCTGAAACCAATAAAGTATATGCCAAGAAAAAAAACTTTTAGTAGTTTTAGGTTTAAATTATCATACTTTTCCTATTATTTGACAGAAAATGTCATGGATTGTAAAATGTTAGGATTTTATTTTAACTAAGATAAACAGAAATAGTAATGCAAAGGTGGAAAAAATTTGAATTTTATGCAAAATGTTGTAAGTAATCAGGTTCTAGTGTTTTAGAGAAACTGACAGCCAACTTGCACTTGCACTCACTCGCTTGAACTAAAAGCCTTTCGGTTTAAAACAGAGGCGGCGTGGGCGTGAACAGTTACATAAACATTGCCCATATATGAAAGTATTTCTCAAAAAAAAACACAAGTTTAGTGGAATCACAGGTGCTCCTCTGCAGTTGTCATCCTCCGCTCTACATTTACCAGGAGTCAGGACAGCCCTCTCTTTAAACAGGTATTTGTGTAAATGGAGCACTCACCGGGTTCAGGAAATATTTGTTAGACAAATCCACGCAAGGCTAAATTACAGGAAGTAGTTTTCACAGTGAGATAAACACCTGTTTATGTTGCAAAGCTGCATTTTGCGCCAAATGACAGATGTCACAACCAAAGACATTATAGACATCTACTTTGTGCATTGTCCTTTTGGAATAACACAGACACAAATGAACCCTCTGAGCTTTATTTTAATGTAGCTATAAGGTTAGATGGACTCTAGAGGGCGCTGTTTTAAGTTTCTTTTGAGATGAGATGGAGGCCCTGTTGAAAGGCTGCAAAGAGGAAAAAAACCCTGAAGAACCTGTATGAACAAAATCACTGCAGTCACTTGAGTATGTGCAAGTGTTAATTGTCAAGTCATTGTCTTTTGAAGTGATGAAACAAATGGAGCATTATTCTTTTGTTCATGCAAGCGTCACGTGGGCTCTCTCAGCTGCCCTTTTTTTTAAAGTGGACTGAAGAGGATGAAGCTGCAGTTTTCAATGCCCAGTGAGCAGCAATCCTCGGATGCACTGTGTTGTGGCATGACGTCTGTTTTCATTAGACGTAATATAAAATACTAGTTTTCAAACCAAGTGTCACAACGTTGTCTATTGTCTTCTTGTGATCTGTATATAAAGACATAAATAGAGAATAATGGTTACACCAGGACATAATAGATGTGCTGCAGGATGGGATGGTTTAAAATAAAGTGTTAAGTGCTGAGGAGTTTTTGATTTTGATTGGTTGAGAAAATGAGACAAAGGACTTTTTGTAGATGTTTTGTGAGGGAAGTCTGTACTTTTGAAGGAAGAATCTGAAAGTGATGAGAGAGGGGCTGACTATTCAAGTTCATTCATTCATCTTCGCTATGTCCCGTCACGGGTGACTGGAGCCTATCCCAGCAGCTATTTATTTTTAACACTCAAAAGGCCAAAACCAGGAAACAAGATTAAATGTCAGTATACTTTAAATTAATGATTGGTTAAACCAATTTTTTTGAGGACACTGACCTCAAAACAAAAAAAAAAAAAATTTTTTTCACAGTATTCCACATAATGAGTAAAAGTAAAGGAGTTGACCAGTATAGCTCCTATAGTCCTAACCGTTCCTTTCAAGTTTAACATTAAACAGAAAAAGACCTATTGTAAGTTTATGTGTTGTACGTAAGTGAAGGACAGGCACCAGATACAACTCAAATATTACTTTTTACCATCAATAATCATGGGGTAAATGGTTCGATATGCTCTATTCTTTCTATATTTCTTCTTCATAGTCTCCAGACTCAAGATTTTAAAGACAGGCTTGTAACAATTCTGTTAAAGGCATATCTTTCTTATTCATTTTAACCCATTTATCACCGCCCCAGTGTGCAGTTAATTGTTCCCTGTTATTAAACACCAGACATTATGTGTTTGTATATCAAATGTTTTTTTTTAACCAGATTTATCAGACCATCACAAATGCATAGAACAAAGCAAAAAAAAAAAAAGACTTGTGGTGAATCTATTTTCCTTTTGTATAAAGTTGAAACTGCATGAAATAATGACACAAATTGTTTCTGGCAAAGAGAAATAAGCGTTGTCTATTGACTTTTGTGCATGTGCAAAAAACATTAGTCTTCTTCTAAATGTCTGATTAATCACCTTGGCCTGATTGCTTTGACTGGACATGTCTGCACCGGAGAAGCCTTGTTTCTTGATGCATTAACACTCACTGCAGAGCTCTTTGAAATAAAGTGCAAAAGTAGGGCAGGCAAAAGTAGAGCTAGAAAAAGGCTGTGTGTTACATTGACCTGTGTGTTCAAAAGACTGAGCTGCACTCGACAAAGAAAGAGGTCTCTTCTGTCCTTTTGGGCGTTATGTCCAGGATAAATTATTAAAAACAGTGGCTTGTCAAATATACAATACACCAGACACATTTGGAGACAAGAGTTGGAGACTGATTGCTTCCAGGAGGGAGGCATGTGGCTTGTTCAGTGAGAAAATATTAAGGGCAGTTTGAGAATAAAGTCTAATTCAATGGCTTTAGTAGACAAATAAAAGTATAGTGGAAATTGTAGGTTATTTTCAAATCCACTTAAAAGTCATCCAGGCATAAGGAATTATTGTAGTCATGACTGCATCGAGAGAAGAAGACTTTAATGGACTCAAGGCGGATTGGAAAGAGATAAAAGTCCAGTCTGAGACCAAGAGAGAATAAAATGATGTTGATGTCTTGGTTGGTTTTGTTTTAAATTCCCCAGAGCTCTGTTTGAGACAGAGAGAAAATACAGAGTAAAAATGATTTAGAAATGGGTCTGAAGTTGTGTTTTTTTTTAAATACTGGGTGAGCGGGTGAGCTTAAATTTGATTTGTGTGGGTTTTTGCTGTGAGAGATATCTTAGCAACTCTTTAGGAACTAAGTACATAACAACTTAGTGGGAGTTTGAAAACCCACAATCCGCCAACTTTGTCTTTTATCTGTATCTGCGAGGCTTCACTTCCAACAATAATCTGGAATCGCTTGACTCCATCTGACTGTGAGAGCCGAAAAACAGGTGCATCGTGAGGACTGACTGCCCTGTTTCTGGACTCGACCATGTAACAGCTCCTCTGACAAAAAACTAAATCAAAACCAAAAACAGATCCAATTATTTTAAATTTTTTTATATCATAAAATTTGTATTTCTGTATTCAAAGCAAGGTGTGTTTCTTGGGTAGAAAAAGAAGATTGGCTACTACGAGAAAAATATCTTTCCAAAATAATGTGACACATACTTATCTCCTGATGTGTTTTTTTTTTTAGCTCTTGTCTCGTTGGCTCTTTGTGTCTTCTCACTGACTGACAGTGAGCAACAGGCTGCTGCTGACACCCAGTTTTATAACATTAATCTGCAAAGACACTGTCTTATAGCCAGACATTGCAATAGGAAGTCTCAGTAGTGACAAGGCAGCCACTGCATTGTGACCCAGCACTGTGTTTACAATGACACCACTCTCTGTCAGGCCTGTGCTGTTGAACAACCCTTACATGGACAAGTATGCAAACAGACTAAAAACCATAAGGAAAGAGCATTTTATTAATTCAGTGAAACAGGTGTGTGCTATGTTTTAGCCCAGATGGATGGCCTCTTTTAATGAAACACTGAACCTCCCTCAGCTGCTGGGGTCTAGTTGCTGCATGCATTAACAGAGGATTACATCAACTTATTTTTTTATTTACATTTATTCATTTAGCTGTTGCTTTTTTCCAAAGTCACTTAAATTGTTCTACAGAACTTTCCAGTGTTACAGCCACTGGATGCAAGGCGGGTTAAGTGTCTTGCCCAAGGACACAACAACAGCGACGGTTGAAGGACGACTGCTCTACCCACTGAGCTACTTACTGCAGATGAACAGCTTCTTTTTGTGAGAGGCTCAGATTGCTCAACATGAAAGCATTACCTGCAACTTTACTGATTTAATTTGACCCTTTACTGCAGTCACAGAGTTTTAAAATCTGTGACTACTGACCGTTAGTAATGTTGCATACTTGTTCTTCAACATGAGCACCTGCGTTTGCCAAAGGAATAAAACATGGCTTAAACACTTTGATCTGTCCGTTATACAAACTTGGGTCACAGGTAAGATTGCCTTGAAAGGATGTGTCCTCTGTGTTCATCCAGTCTGAATGTTTTTACTCAGTTTACCTAAACCATCAGAAAAAAGTGAAAAGAAAAACAGCTGGGCTCCTTTTGTTCATCTCTGACTAAACCACTTGGGAAGGTATAAACATTAAGTAAAAGGGGAAAAAACATGAATAATTATCTATGGATGTTATAACAAAAGCATCTCATAGGCACGATGTTTTGAAGGAAGAAGATGTATTGTGCCTCATCCAAGAGACTGTCAATCCTTGGTATGTGGGACAAATTGCTTGCTTGCAACCTTTTTATTATACATTTATAATTCACTGACTGCCTTTATCTAATCTAAAATCACTGAAAGATCTGTGCAGTTTGGTTTAAAGCCAACGGGACAGACATCGAGGTGCAGTCTCGCTCTTGTGATCGATCCTTAAATGGACTCATCGGCTGCTTTTGTGTCCACACTGCTGGGCCTGTGCGCTTCTTGGCTCAAACGCAGAGAAACAACAGCTGTCCTGTTCAAACACAGAGACCTGCTGTAGGGATTGGTTTCAATAGCTTTATGTTGTGAAAAAGTTATATTTGGAAATTTGGGCTTCATGTTTCTTATTTTGTAAAGATTTTATTTATTTTTACAATTTTTTTTTATTAATTGGAAAAAACAGAATTAAAAAGAAAAAAAAATTATTTAATTTAATTTCTAAAAAATAAATCTTACTTAAGTAGACTTTTTAACCATATACTTTTTTACTCTCACTTGAGTCATTTTTTGGATGACTACTTTTCACTTCTACTTGAGTAAGATTATTTTGAGGTAACACTCTCTTACTTGAGTACAATTTTCGGCAACTCTACCCACCTCTGGTCACTGGACAAAATAGTTTGATGATCAATACACACACACGAAAAGAAAAAGGGGCTTAAATGCTGCTATTGGCGTTAAAGCAGCAAATCGATTTTCTGTAAAGCTACCTCCAACTGAGTTTACCTGAACTCAATGACTTCCTTTAAAGAGTGCTGCTAGATTTTGTGCCCAGATGGAGCAGAGACAATAGAATCCAAGCACTGCAACATTACTTTGTGCTGGTTGCTCTGCCAAGAACACAAAGCCCCCTTTTTAATCCAGTTGAGGCTATCCTGCTGTTCATCACGTTACAACAGTGAAAACAACAACAAAACAGGACACACCGCTCTGTCCTTAGTCATCGCCATGTTTCTGAAAAGCTTCATTAGGATTCGGCAGGGGCAGGTGGTGTGAATTTAATAAACGCTACAAAGTGCTGCAGGCATGTATTAGTCAGAGGAGTTTTCAGAGAGCCAAGTGCCAGAGGAAGGCCTCTCCATTAACAGGTTGCCGCAGAGAGGCCAGTCAGATACCGCTGCAGGAAAGACATAAATGGAGTTACCTGCCAAAGGGGCGGCCTGGTAAATCCTCAGAGCGGCGAGCAAGAGGAGAGCCGCACCAAGCTGGAGGCAACCGGCTGTAATGCTCTGACTCATTCTAAGTGCATTTTAGAAAAAAACAACTGATTTATGAGTTATGAGTTGAGATGGGAGCTGTAACATGCAAGAAAGGAAACAGGAAGGAGTCTTGTTTGTGTCTCATTCTTTACAGTTTTTCTTTGTTCAGGGTCACAAGCGGACGGTTTCTGTCCCTGTTGGACCCCGAATAAAGACAACTGGTATAGTCAATAATGACCATGAATGAAGAAAGGGTGTTCCAGTTTTGCAGAGTTTTACAAAACTCTGGCCGTGTCCTTTTTCTACTCGAAGCTCAGGTTTGCAGATGTGGACTTGCAGAGCTGACAGATCCTTTCACTTTTATACAATAAACCATTACATGCAAATGCCCTTTTCTCGGAACATGTTTTTTTACATGCAGACCTACAACACTGGGAGACAAAGTTTTATCAGTTATGTTCAATGAGTCAGGCTAAACACAGCAGTCTAAACAACTCTCATGAAAAAACAAACAAAAAAATACAATGGCTTGTGCAGACTGTGTATGATGGGTCATTGTGTGTAGTAAATGCTACCTTTCAATGACATTTGGGTACTGTAGTCCAGACAGGCTGTTCTTACTTAATACATGACTTCTGTGGTCATTAACAATAATTATATTCAACAGAAATGTTAAATCTAAAAATGGTGGCTCTTAGCCGTTCAAACATAATTACCACTGGTCATTTTTGTGGTAATTTTTTGCAGAACAATCCCAGTCTTCCTCCAATATTAACCTGTAAAATTGCTGTTATCTAATGTAGTGGGACAGATTAGACATATGCATTTCTGTATGAGAACGCTGTGTTTACGGCTGTTGTTCTGAATTTAAAGAAAGGATGCTTTTATGTTAATGTATGCAGAGCGCAGTGTCATGCAGTCACTGTTTTTCTCATTTTCATCTCAGTGGAAATGCAGATGTCATAACACAAGCTCTATTACATTGGTTTTGAAGGTTTGCTCCGTTTCTTTTCCTACACCCTGCCTTTGTATTTCTTTATTCGCTTGCTGTCTCACTAGCAGCTTTTTCTCCATCTCTCTGTCTTGCACACATGCAAGGCCAGGGAGTGTGGGTGTCGTTTGGATGAGTCATCTGTTGCACACCTCATTGTTGCCTGACCATATTTGGGCAGCCCCGGAAATCCATGTTCCTGCTCTGGTGTATTGAATAGAGGAAACGGCAATGCAGAGAGATGGTTTTCTACTTTATTCTCTTTTCAGAGCAAAGACCTCTAATTCATAGTGTTTTTTCATCACAAGGGCACATGTTTTTTGCAGGGGCATTCGTTCGCATTTAGAAAACGTCTTAGTTGTTTTGGCAGTGACAGTGATTGATACAAGGACAAACTAAAAGGATGCCCTTTCTCATAATGCACACTTTTAAAATCTGCAAAATAGTTTTTCCCTTAATAATTGGGATTAAAGGTGCTCTGGGGTAATCTAGGTTTAGGCTGTAGATAATTTATTGTCCTTCTCAAGATGAGTCACACAAGATATTTTCTAAAGGAAGCTCACAAAGGTCATTGTAAACTACGTATTTACAACACTGTACAGATCAATGACCATTTGTACCTTTTAGTTGGCAGACTTTGATGACCAACAGTTCTGTAATGAAATAGGAGAAAATGCATGTTAATTTTTAGTGTCAAAGTGAAGATGCAAGGTCTCAGAAGACCACAAACATAACCTGTCAGAACAAATCGTTCTGTCTGCCATGCTTTTAAAGTTGTATGATGAAACAGTCCGGAGGGATTTCTCCTGAAAGGCTGTGCTTCCAAGAGTGAACAACTGCAAGGTTTGTGTGTTGAGCCAAAGTTCTGCATTTAGTTGCCTGCAATTTTCGTCAGTCTCTCATTGTCCAGCACACTAAAGTCTATAGCTTTTCTGTACATTTCTTTTTTCTGTGGCTTACTACAGCTTTTTGAGTTTCACCAGCTTCCCTCTTCTTTCTGATCCCACTTTGAGCAACGATTGGCACACTTTTGATCTAGACACTTCATTGGATCCCATTTGAAGGTTGTCACTCATGTATCCAGATCAAAATATTCAAACACGTTTAAGTAGAGCTGATTTCTGCAGGCATTTAAGAAGTCTGTTGACTTTTAGGGACTTAATGTTAAAGTAATGATTACCCCTGATTGTTTTAATCATTTTCCTGGAAGATAATCACTTCATAGAACTGCAGCAAAATGAAATACGGGATCTGAAAGGAGGGGTTACATTTTTATTACTAGTAGATGACTAAAGGCATACTCGTAAGGACCAGAGTTACATGAATTATGTTAGGCGTTAGAACAAAAGAACAGCCTTCATGTAATCAATCATCAGAAATACCACTATTTATCCAGTGCTTCTTGTATTTTACATTAGATTTCCACTTTATGGGTTTCAGAGGCATTGATGTGTCTTGTACGCATGAATGAAAGTGTGCTGTTCTCTTTTTTTCCCATGTTGGTAGCTCTGCAGATTTGCCCTACTTCCTGCAGGTTGTTAGCTCCTGCCGTTTTCAACTATTCCATTCCCAGGGCTGTTGAGGACCTACTGCTGCGACGCTGAATAACTCAGACTCACCGTTTCTTTTCTTTCAAACATAAATGTGTCCACAACTTGTCTCCCTCGTGAATGGATGCAGTATTTTAAGTGTTTGTAAAGAAAACAATTGCGTATTAAGTGCATGTTAAAGTAAAGTGCCCCACTTTTTCACTGCTCTAAAGACAAGCTGCACTTCACCGAAACATTTTGTAAAAACAACCTCCTCTTTATATCCTTAGAGTCTTCTAAACAAGCACCCATTAACTGAACATGTAAATGTGTACAGGATGTTTTTTACATTTTCTAGAAAAGTACGTCATTGATAATAAGGCATTGTCACACAGAGCCCCGGTTTGTTTTTTTAAGCATTTCCATTTGTTACCTAGCAACTAAAAAAGCTACGGGGTGTTAACACAGTCGACTTTCCTCAGAGGGTGGGGGACAGAAACCGAAAGAAAGCTAAAAACCTAATTTGAGAAAACTTTCAGTGGGCTATAGGAGAGAACAGTGGGTTTTCTTTTACACAGCACTGAGTAAGTTTAGGTTTGATGCACTGTTTCCCAAAGACGCTCTGAAGACGAAGGTCACTGTGATCGGACTTGTTATGTTATACTGAACCATCTTTTCTTTTGAATGTATATACAAACACTGATGAAGACACAATACTGTAATTGAACTAAAGTAAAAATATGCTTAAGTTTTAGTCGCTCACACTACACAATGGTATAACAATCTATCTCTAACTACTAGTACTGCTGACAAATATTTGCATAAAAGTTTGGACCAAAAGTGTAAATAAAACAAGATGTAGCTATGTGTTTGTGTTAAAGCTGGAGTTACATTTTGTGTCATTCTGAAAAAAAGACTAAGCACATGATAGTTTTTGTGGGCTTTTACAAAATGTCAGACAAGCCTCATCTAGTGTCTAAAAAAGAGAAAGGTGAAAATGAGAACCCTGACCTGCAGCTTTTACTAATGCCCAAATGGAAAGTCGTGAGTGCCATTATGTCATCTATTTATTTCCAGTTTGTTTACCAACAAACTTTTTCATCTCAGTGCAACCTCAGGAATCCTTTTATTCATTCATCCAGACGCATCTCCACCATTTTCCCCAAGTGGTACTAAAACGGATCACTTTCTTCTGCCTGTTTTTCGTTGCAGATCATCTTTTGAGATCTTTTCAAGCCAGCGGATGTTGCTGACCTTTCAAGGGCAGAGCAGAGTTGTATAAAAGCACAGATTTACTTTGCTGCTGTAGAGTATCAGGAATTGAATTCTACGTAGAAGGTTGGTTGTAAAATAGTTTTGATGAGGACTGACTTTTGCAAACAATGATGCAGAAGCCATTTGTTCTCTGTCTCATTTCAATGGGCTGTCATCATTTCCAAAAGATGTGTTCTGTTTCCAGTATATGACATAACATTATAATGGATACTGACAAGTCTCTACGATTCTATTTCTCTATTTACTCCTCTGTTTGGGTGTTTTCTTTCTCCCTCATTGGCTTACTGACATTGTTATCGGCTGTTTTAAAAAAATGGCTCATAATTGAATGTTTACCTCCAATCTCCGGTGTACCTTAACATCTGTATAAACAGCTTCCAAGAAAATGGCAACAACATTTGTCCTTTGAGGGGAAAAAAAACATGTTAAATATAGCATGCGTCACATCATGGATTAGTCATTAGTATGGTATTAGTAAGGTTCACTGTAGTATGTAATCATAACCAGATTTTTCCAATGTACAAGAAACTTTTAAATTGTATTTTGAGTTGATGGCTAAGGTATTAAAATTGGTCTCAATTGTTCGAAAAGGGCCACGCAAATACAAGCAAATACAAAAGCCTAAGGTTCGTGTTTTGGCTCTAGGGTTTGTGTTTTGGCTCTAGGGTTCGTGTTGTGGCTCTAGGGTTCCTGTTGTGGCTCTAGGGTTTGTGTTGTGGCTCTAGGGTTTGTGTTTTGGCTCTAGGGTTCGTGTTGTGGCTCTAGGGTTCGTGTTGTGGCTTTAGGGTTTGTGTTGTGGCTCTTGGGTTCGTGTTGTGGCTCTAGGGTTCGTGTTGTGGCTCTAGGGTTTGTGTTGTGGCTTTAGGGTTTGTGTTGTGGCTCTAGGGTTTGTGTTGTGGCTCTAGGGTTCGTGTTGTGGCTCTAGGGTTCGTGTTGTGGCTCTAGGGTTCGTGTTGTGGCTCTAGGGTTCGTGTTGTGGCTCTAGGGTTCGTGTTGTGGCTCTAGGGTTCGTGTTGTGGCTCTAGGGTTCGTGTTTTGGCTCTAGGGTTCGTGTTGTGGCTCTAGGGTTCGTGTTGTGGCTTTAGGGTTTGTGTTGTGGCTCTTGGGTTCGTGTTGTGGCTCTAGGGTTCGTGTTGTGGCTCTAGGGTTTGTGTTGTGGCTTTAGGGTTTGTGTTGTGGCTCTAGGGTTTGTGTTGTGGCTCTAGGGTTCGTGTTGTGGCTCTAGGGTTCATGTTGTGGCTCTAGGGTTCGTGTTGTGGCTCTAGGGTTCGTGTTGTGGCTCTAGGGTTCGTGTTGTGGCTTTAGGGTTTGTGTTGTGGCTCTAGGGTTCGTGTTGTGGCTCTAGGCTTCGTGTTGTGGCTCTAGGGTTCGTGTTGTGGCTCTAGGGTTCGTGTTGTGGCTCTAGGGTTCGTGTTGTGGCTCTAGGGTTCGTGTTGTGGCTCTAGGGTTCGTGTTGTGGCTCTAGGGTTTGTGTTGTGGCTCTTGGGTTTGTGTTGTGGCTCTAGGGTTTGTGTTGTGGCTCTAGGGTTTGTGTTGTGGCTCTAGGGTTCGTGTTGTGGCTCTAGGCTTCGTGTTGTGGCTCTAGGGTTCGTGTTGTGGCTCTAGGGTTTGTGTTTTGGCTCTAGGGTTCGTGTTGTGGCTCTAGGGTTCGTGTTTTGGCTCTAGGGTTCGTGTTGTGGCTCTAGGGTTTGTGTTGTGGCTCTAGGGTTCGTGTTGTGGCTCTAGGGTTTGTGTTGTGGCTCTAGGGTTCGTGTTGTGGCTCTAGGGTTTGTGTTGTGGCTCTAGGGTTTGTGTTGTGGCTCTAGGGTTCGTGTTGTGGCTCTAGGCTTCGTGTTGTGGCTCTAGGGTTCGTGTTGTGGCTCTAGGGTTTGTGTTTTGGCTCTAGGGTTCGTGTTGTGGCTCTAGGGTTCGTGTTTTGGCTCTAGGGTTCGTGTTTTGGCTCTAGGGTTTGTGTTTTGGCTCTTGGGTTTGTGTTGTGGCTCTAGGGTTCGTGTTTTGGCTCTTGGGTTTGTGTTGTGGCTCTAGGGTTTGTGTTTTGGCTCTTGGGTTTGTGTTGTGGCTCTAGGGTTCGTGTTTTGGCTCTAGGGTTTGTGTTGTGGCTCTAGGGTTCGTGTTGTGGCTCTAGGGTTCGTGTTGTGGCTCTAGGGTTCGTGTTTTGGCTCTAGGGTTCGTGTTTTGGCTCTAGGGTTCGTGTTGTGGCTCTAGGGTTCGTGTTTTGGCTCTAGGGTTCGTGTTTTGGCTCTAGGGTTCGTGTTGTGGCTCTAGGGTTTGTGTTGTGGATTTAGGGTTTGGGATGTGGCTATTGCATTTGTGTTGTGACTATAATTTGCATGGCCCTTCTCGGCCACCGTACCAAGGTCACTCCAGTCACATTGAACTTGACAACACGCCATAATGTCCCACTGTTCCACTAACAAGGGTTATTTTCAGATGCAAAAACAAACCGGCGCAAAGTGGTGCCAATTATCCTGTCAACTTATTTCTCCCAAACTCACATATGTTTTCTTTCAAATACAGGCACAGGATATATTTGACGCAGAAGAAACCAGAACAAAACAAAGCAGTTACAGCATTAACATAGATAAAAACACAAACAAAAGCAGGAGTTTGTATCTTGTATCTTGAGGACTTTTGTCAGACGTCTGCCGTTGTTTGTGCTTCTCACAGCTTGATGTCAGATGCTGTGTAGATCCCCTGCTCAGAGAGACACTGCAACAGAATCAGAATCTTTCTGTATTGTTAAGATGCATTAAAAGAAACAGGATATTTTAAATGGTTCATGAAAAAATGACACAATAACATTATGATGGCACCAGTAACTCTTTTAGTTTCTTTAAATTTTGTGTTTTTAAATCTGATTCAGGACAGTGTTACACAAGTTTTGATGTTAGGAAGGAAATTACTTTTCTGTATTACACAAAGCAATTGTTAGGCCTCAGTTTGAAGAAGCAGACAGCAGATAAAGTCTTGTGTTGTGTGGTTTATTGCCTCAAGTGAAGCTGCATGAAATAAAATCCTCAGTATTATCCTCTTATCAAAAATGATGGTTAACAAACATGCCATGACTAGAGTAGGGATATTAAAGGTTCAGTTCATTTGAATAATTGAAGTTTATTCTTGTCAACAGTGTACTCACCTTCACCTTTTTCACTGAAAAATAAATTGATGATTTAAATGGGTGTGACCCTTTGTCCTGTACAACACTGATGCCTCAGTGGTTGTTTCCAGCTGTGTAACTTCAAATAAAACACACAATTAAGCTAAAAGCACCAAACTAAATGATCTGGATACATTTTCTTACTAATTGTTGTCTAAAGTTTGTAAAAGTGTTTGTTTTAAGGCCAGGTGCGTGTCGGTTTGAGTTTGTGATCCACCCAAACTGTGGTCCAGACCTATGGCCTGATGTTTTGTCCTAATGCCCCTCACAACCAAATAACTGTCTCCCCACTCCCTTTAAAACAATGCTGCCCACACAAACACTTATCGTCTGCATATATAAATCTGAATTTGTCTTGATTAGTTTAACATACCCATAATGCAGCACAAATTATATTAGCTTGATTGTTTGTTGTCCCACAAATGTCAAGCCTCTCAGAATCATATTCAAACTGCGAAAATGACAAGATAGTGTGCCAATTATCAAAGCAAAACAAGGTGTTTTTTTTTTTTTACTTGGTTTATGATAATTTGTCTTTTAGAGTTCAAGGTAATGGCACTTTATAGAGGTATAGCTAAGATTGTGCTGCTGTTCTTTTGAGACTTTTAAGACTATGTTGCTATAACAATTAAACCCACTTGATCCTGGTAGCGCTCTAACTGCGTCTTAGGTCAAGGGCAACACTCACTTGGCATTGAAAACGAAACCCACTCTGCTTGGTTGTGTTCACTAAAAGATCACAAAAGATCACTAGTTCTTGCAGTTTTGCGTCAGAGACTCCATCACAATCGTCAGGGCTAGATTTCTTTGCCTGTAATTGACGGTGGGAAAGATAAGAGCTCTTGCAGGCCACTTATGTTGGGGTAGATCCAATCACAGTGCCACTAACAGCCAACCAGAGAGGGCTCCAAATGCACTGAATGTATGAGTCTTTTCTGCTATGGATCAACACTACTTGCACGCTCGTTATGAAGTTCATGGCATTGCTGCTGAACTGTTTATTTCAGTTGGAAATATTTGGAGAATTTTATCATGTCTTTGTCTATCGTTATGTGTTAAGTAAGAAATTACAGGCAATATAGATTGAAAGTTGGCTTTGAAGGTAAAGTTTGCTGTTATGTAAGTCATTCATCAGTCTCTCAGTGAACAGACCTTGTTGTCTCTTTTTTACCCCTTTACACCACAATCATTTAATAGCAACCAAAACAAAATGGTGTTGATGTAGTTACAACAAAAGGGAAAAGAAAAAAAGCACTTTTACACTGTCAAAGAAAATGAAGGACTGACACATTGTACAATAGAACAGACACCAAAAAAAAAACACAAATAAAATATATTTTGTGTAATTATAAATTCTGTTTAAATGAGCTTTTCACACATCTTTTTTTATTTACTGTTGCTACACCATTGACTAGTTCCTCTCATACCTGACAACACTTACCAAGACCAAGTCATGATGGAGAGCAGTGGATCAAGACTGAGACCAAGCCCAAGCCCAAGACCAGAGCCTAAGAAAAAGGCCAACATTAAACAAGAAACACTGCCAGCTCAGTCCAAACTTGTGCAGAGTTAACACTTTGTGAAGGAGTTAGAGTTGTATTATTTAAATTCAGGTAAAATAATAAGATTAAGGTTTCATCCAGCCACAAGAATGATTTGGACAAATAAACCAGTTGTAGTCTTGGTCGGTCTTGAGTTAAAATTCCAATCTAGTCTTGGACTCTCAAAGAGAAAAAGTCAACACGATTGATTTACAGTCGATCCACATGAGACTCGTACACCTTCTGAATACCATTGTGACAGAGAAAGTCCTCAGTGTTGCCTTTCATTAAGTCTAAACCCTACAAAGAGGTTTACCAGAACAAATTGCAGACTGTACAGTAACTAACCTGTGGAAACACATTTTTATAGCTTGTGACAAAAATACAATAAAAACTTAATGCTTGACGGGAACACTTAGATGCTTCACAAAGTGTTTTTTAAAGACCATTGTAGGATTTAAGCTGCAGGTTCCTCTGTCTTTTGGCCCAATCAATTTACAGTCAGAGAAAGCTGCACTCACACTATGAGAAGAAAATAGTCCCCACTCAGTCAGGGGAAGGTATTTTCGGTACCAGCTTTTTGTTGTACAAGGTACACAGTGACATGAGTCAGGAACTGTTCCAAGCACATCATATTTTTAAGAATGGGCTGTTTTTTTACATGATGAGTAATGCATTAGACACACAGGGACTGCACTTGATCTCAAATATGTTCAAGCTTTATCCAGCTGTGCAACAAGAAGATGTAATTATCTTTGCCTTTCGGATTTATTGTCACGGAAGAGCATCCCCAGAGAATACAGGCATGGTGTTTGTTGAATTGAGACATTAAAGCTTAAAAGACATAATGATAGAGCTTTCTTGTGAGCTCGGAAATCTTTAATGTGTTTCCAGCTATGCCTTTTTTGTACGGCAGTCCTGCTGGTTTCAGATTCTTGCAGTAAAATGAAAGGATCTTACGTTATTGAACAGTTGCCACCGTTAATCTATCCAACATGCATTTGCTCAGTTAAGGATCTGGTTTCTTATTTAAGGGGATAATTTGTGTATTTATGTTTTTAGAACAATCTGTTTAATCAGAGACAAGTCGTTACAAACTTTATCTCAAGGCACTGGAGATAAAAACAATCAAATCTCTCTTTGGGCAAAAAGAACTTAGTCGAGAGGAGGTTTTAAAAGCTCTGACAGACCCAAGCTCAAAGATTGTGGCCATTGTTTGGGAGAATAAACTATGCAAATTGTGCTTATTCTTTTGTGTGCAAAGAGCTACACAAATCAGCATTAATATCTCTAAAATACTGTTAGTCAACATCAACAGATAAAAGAAGTCAGACTATTTTTTACCAACAAATAATGATACTTGTGCAGGCCCTGGTTTTTGCCCCTAATCACAACAAATCCACATCATCCCACATCCCACCCGCCTAATGCACATTTTTGCTCATAATGTTATGGCTGATGGATAACAAGACGACTGTAAGAAGTCTTCTGTGGAGGTTCTCAGTTTGTAGATCTTTTGTCAGTAAACCAGCAAACGTGAAAGCTAAATTATGCTAGTCACTTTAAATGTTAGTGTAAATCCCCAGAGGCTTGTTAACTTTTGATCCTCATATATCCATCTCATTAATGACCTTTGACCTGTGTGGTTTCATTCTTCCCACATACAAACCTGGCCACTCTAAACTCCCATAAAATGTGTGAGTTTGTCTATTTAGTGTTTGTTAGCTGTGTGATATAAGCACAAATAAAGGAAGTACCTTCTTACTCCCACAATCACGTAACGAAATAATGACGAAACTGCTTATGCAGTTTGGGACAACCTGTGTCTCATAAAACTGACTTTAACCCACACCCTTGAGGTTCCCCACGATTTGTCCTCCTCCGAAGGCTCCATGGTGCCATACCTCTTTCTGCATCATGGTCCACCTACCTTCTTTACCATGTTTGTCGTTGTTTTGTTTCTGCAGTCTGTGAATGGAAATCTCCTATCAGTGCTGAAAATAACTTCATGTCCATGCTGGGAGGTGTTGTTCAGTGACGAACAAGGCTGCCCTTCGAGGCCGCGTGTGCTGATGAAACACCACAGTAGGGAGCTAATGATGAATTTGTTTACACCTCGGCCTACACTGTCCAGGACCGGGCCTAAGTGTTGCTGCCGACTGCCAGTCAGAATACCACATGTGATGCATCACGTAGCACCCGTCTCTTTGATAACGTGTTTGTGACTGAAGCTGGGCAAAATGCCGATCCGCACAAGATGCAAGGGCTAAAGCAGCAACTTCGTCTGCCATGTTGTGCCATGAGCACTGAATCAATGGTTTGGTTACAGTGCCAGGGTTTCCAGCCCACAGAGTCACTGTGGCTGTATGGACTAGATTTAGACGTCACAAAAAGCCACCCACAATAATATTCTTCCTACTTACACTATGGATCACGTTTTAAGACAAGGACTGATGACTCTGAAGGAAAGATGAACGTCTGATGACTCTTTAAGATATGTCCTTTTTATGACACAATCCTCTGATTTTGGGACTGGCAGCATTACATAATTATGTTTCAGTTGTGTGTGTCAAACCTCTAACAAAACAAGACTTTTTAAAAAGTGAAAATATTACAAATTCAAAACCAGGCTTACTCTAACTTTTGAATGAGCTGCCTTTTGTTTAAGGTTTGCTGTAATTGCTCTAAACTACGAGCTGTGATTAGATGAGCGCTATGCACTTACAGGTGCACAGGTTAGATCAAACTAAGATAGACTTGCATTGTGTGAAAATAAATGTAGTAGAAATACAGTTTTTCAAGCCTTAAAGGGGTACAGTGCATGGGAAGTGGAGGTAACAAAAATCATTGATAAAACTGATTTGATGAAAGTGCATTAAAACCATATCTGAAGAAAATACAGTAAATGAATGTATGTAAATGAATAAAACCAAATGGGAATTTAAAATAGGTCTGATAAATGTGTTTGTAATTTTATAAAGTGACAGTAAAAGTAAAAGCATCTATGCATCCATATCCTAAATGCAACATGACAGTGCACGTGACCAAATAAAGCAGAGCTAATTGAATCCTGGCTCGGGTTTGTTTGCTCCCCTTCCTTTCTCATTCCATGGTTCCTGTCTACCAACTGTCTTTCGATCATTAAAGGCATAAAAGCCCTAAAATACATGTTATAAATGGGTAAATTACTGCTGATTAATGATCTGTCTCCAAGTGTTTAACTCACTTTTATCCTTAAAGCAATGATTAAAGGCTTTATTTTCTAATAAAAAGTTACATAATGTTGCTTTAATAAGTTTGAGAAGAAAAACATGTGAAGACTCTTGGCCATCCAGCTCACTGTTTACTAAAGTCTATTAGCTGAGAAGGCTGCTGAGAAGATTTGTCTTTTAGAAATGGCTCTTTATGTAAAACCTCAAATAAAATACTATGACAACTTTCATCTCCTGTCTCTGATGCCGAGCCAGACAATAAAATCTATAGTTTAGCATTCAAATCCATCCCGTTAGAGGAGCACTTTCCATCTCAGCAGACTCTCATCTCGGTGCAGTTCACACGGTTGTCTTTGTGAATCCCACCACAGAAACCAAGTCAAACAAACAGCTCAGCATTGATCTGGAGGCTTCCCTGTGAGAGACTTAGATTTGATTCATTTGTTGTCTTCTGCTGAAGGGACCAGTTGGACTGAGCTTAGCAGTCTAATCAGTTTAATGCTTTTGGGCTTCTTCACAACAGGCTGTCCTTGTTTGGTCTTATGGTTTTCATGCACTCTATTTAGTGCGTCTTGTTCCTCAAAATGTAAACATAAGGGGAAAAAAGTGTCGTTTTTGTCCCTCTGGAGGTTCAATGATAGACCCATAAAAACCTTGTTAGAAGTTGGTAAAAATAATTACAAGGGAATAATAAACCTATGCAGACAAGGTAAATGTGGCTTAAATTTCTGGTTCCTCGAACAAAATAATTGATGCAGTGGACAACAGAACAGTAATTACCTTCATAATTTGCAAAGATAACACTGCTCTGGGAAAGGTTTCATTTTATTTTTTTTGAGGATGACTGGCTCAACATTAGCCCAAAATTACCCATAATGACATTGCTATTGTGTTGTTAAATTACAGGCCGTGGTGCAAATATCAAAACCTATAATGGCATTAAACCCAAGCACCTACTCAGCTCAAGACTCATAACTTCTGTCTTTTTGTCATGGCCCCCACGCACTTTTTGTAATGGAGTTGTTTATATCTGAGTATCACGAGCCAATCTTCTGGGAAGTCTTCCAAAATGCCCTCAAGTAATGCTGCTATTTTCTTCTGTTGTGCAGTATATAAGCATTTTAACCACTTACATTCACACTGTTCGGGGCGCACATGGTGGGCCGCACAGGAGGCCTTATGTCTTTACTGCTGTGTGCCCATCCGGTCCTACGTTTCATTTCCATATTTGCTCTGACTGTGCCATCGAATGACTTGCCAAGTCTCGGTATATGACGTACAAAAGTGTCATTGAGCTGGACAAAACAAGGCTGGCCTGTGCGAGGCTAATGACCAAACCAAATGCAGCGGTACCAAACATGATAATGTGTCACTGAGTGGGGCCTGAGTCACTCATATCCTCTGGTTCTGTCCACTACCTTGACTCACTCTTAGCGTTTGACTCTGATTCTCTCATCTTACTTTCAATTTCTCAAAGTAAAAATAACTTGACGCAGTGTTTAAAACGTCTGTGCAGCACAGATTCAACTTTTAGACAGCCACGTTTTTTTCAATGTTTACTTGAAACTCATCCCAGAAATTTTTATTGCTTCTTTAATGTGAATGTCACCAATATTCACCGACAAAGACAATAATAATCATATGTTTTGACAGAAAATCTCATTAGTAACACATTTATATTGCTTTGTCGGGGGCACCTGAGACCACCATGCATCAAAGGTATATTAAAAACTCAGTGCTTACTGATTGTATAGTTACACAAAATATAGGATTCATTTCTATAAGTTTCTGTTCTCAGCAGTGTGTCCTTAAAGCAGACATCACCCTCCTCCTCGTTCAAATGTTCCTTATGGGCTGAGGTAAGGTAGACATGTTTGTATAGAATGCTGCAATTGAATATTTATTTAATCAAATTTTTAATTAGAGATGGCCTCAAACATAATATAGCATTTCCCACAACCATCATCTCAAAAGTATATTTCACGGCAGATTTATCAAGAATGGGTTTTAATGCCTGGTGGTGCTGTGAGGCTTTCAGATCTGATTGTGTTTGTTTTACTTGTCTTAGTCTGCCACTTACATTGGTCACACACTAAAAGTAGCTACGGCATGCGCATAAATGTTTTATAGTTTCCATAAAAGCAAGTACAGAACAACACAGGCTGCTGTACAATGACCTAAACCTTTAAAAATGTTCACAGGGTGAAGGTGACAAAGTGTTGAGAATATGTTACGGAGTATTTTCGGTGACAGTGTTGTCCTTTTGGGTTTCACAAAACTCTGTGACTGTGACTGTGTGTGGGTGCACAGACAGAACATGATGAAACGCTCCCTCCCCTGGCGCTCATGCTAATATGCTAATATTATTCATCAGCTTAAAGCAGCATTAAAGAACAGACTGTGGCATTATGATCACACAGTGTGTCATTCCTTTAATTGGGAATGTACTCGCTTCAAACGTGTGACTTGTAAATGAACACCTTCCGACTGGTCAAGTCAGATTGAACAAGGATTTGAGATTAAACAGTGATGATGTGGAATGAAGATCTTTATTTACTGACATTGACAGAAAAATATAGATTAGAGGATTAGTCTATCTCAATTAATCATTTACAATTTCAAATATGTTACTAAGTTATATCAAAGTGACTTTAGTTTGAGTTCTTCTTCAGCTTTACATTATAACCACATAATTAGGTTGTTTCACATGTTAAAATGTTTCAAATATTTTTTTTTTCCTAAATTAATAAGAGCTGGTGTTATCTGAACAATTCGAATGACCCCATAACGATAGCGTAACTATCATTTATGAACGTCATTAAGTCATTAAATTTTTTTTTTTAGGATTACATATTGAAATAAAATAATGTTGTTGCCAGAGCAAGTTTTGTGTTGTTAACATGTTTTCTTTATGGGAATGTTCTTTCAGTAGAGGTTAAAGGTCAAAAAGGTATTTTACATTTAACTGAAAATGATGCCAAGTATAAATCTTTTAGGAATCCCTCCCGCACAGGCTCAGAGTCATCCTGGTTCTTCAGCAGACTGTGTGTAGGAGACTCAACCATACAAAGAAAGATCCGGCTCATACGATTCTTTCTCCAGTCTGCAGATATTTTCCTCCTCCGTTCACATTTATCATGAGGTGTCTTTGAGTTTGCTGTGGGATTCGTCATCTGCATGCTCTAACTATATCTCGGCCTATGTGTGGGTGCCCTCCACGAAATCCTTACTATGCAGCGTGAGGGCACAAAGAGGCTGCCAGGCCCGAGAGGAGGCGAAGGGGGTCAGCTGCACACTCAGAGAAAACAGGAAGCACATATAGCGCTTTCCTGCATTACATTAATTAAACAAATGAAGTATTCTTCTTCTTCTAGTCTTCTTCTTCTTCTAGTCTTCTTCTTCTTCTTCTTCTTCATTTGATCCACCGAGAGCATCGTATCATATGACAAAGCACAGGTGTGCAGAAGAGGGCGCAGCAAACAGCAGTAAGAAGTAAACTCGACTGCTGTTCTTCCCTTTATTCTTTCAATGAAAAGCTGATAAAGCGGACAATATGGCAGAAGCTAAGCTAACGTTGCGCAGTGTTAAAGTGAGGTGCAGAGGTCTTTTGTTTCAGTGCCTGTATTATGGTTGAAATGGCAGTGTCTGTTTGTGTCGTTGTTGTCCTCATAGGAACAGGAAGAGGATGCAGCCGTGTTTGTGAATGGAGCAAATAAACAGTGTCTGTGGGTGGGTCCGTCCTACAGCCGTCTGTTGTGGAATCTCCTCATGATGTCAGTGACTTGCACAAATACAGAAACGGGGGCTTCGTGGCGGGACAGGGGCTTCCTGCTGATTCATTCATCAAAACCTCTGTGCCCTCTGAGAGCTGTCATCAGTGCTCCATCTCACCGGAAACCGATGCACCTCCATAATATAAAGGAGCCTTTTTTTTTTTTTTTACATCTCCATGGCAACTTTAAAAGTTTTGTGTAAGAATAATTCTGGGAACTGGGCTGATGGGAAATAAAAATGAATAATTGATGTCCTGTCCGGTTGTGCAGCTCGAGAGAAAGGTGGGAAAACGCCACAAGGTTTCCTGTAAAAGGCAGCCATTACACTTCATTTTTAGCAGCAGTTGTTACATGAATCATTGTGTTCCCTGGTTTCTGTCTTTTTGGCTCCAGTAATATCTAATAAAAAATTTGAATCTAAGACTGAGTTAAAAAAAAAAAAAAAAATGGCAGAAAAGTATAAACGCTAAAGTTGTGGCTTTATTTTCCATGAATCAAAGTGAATGATTTATGTTCATTTTCTTTCTACCACCAGAATAAGATGGTGGTCAGAGAGCAAATTTACACAATTAAAGGACGCTCAGCGAAAGAAGGGGACATGCCACTACTGACCACAGTTGTGTCACAGTTGTGTCACTTGTAGGCAGAGGTGGGTAGAGTGGCGTAAGTAAGAGTAGTGTTACTTCAAAATAATTTTACTGAAGTAGAAGTAATAAGTAGTCATCCCAAAAATTATTCACGTATGAGTCAAAAAGTATGTGGATAAAACTTAAGTACTGAGTAATTGTTTGATCATAATGATTTATTTTTTAGAAATGATTTAATCAGACAAAAATATAAAATAATGTGCAAATTCTGGTATTTCCAATTAATCAAAAAAATAAAATAAGTAAAAATAAATGAAATCTTTACAAATTAACAAATTATGTTATTTTGTTATCAATTTTTAACAACATAAAGCTTTTAAAAAACAATCCCTACAGCAGTGTTTGAACAGTACAGCTTTTGTTTCTTTGTGTTTGAGCCAAACATGCTTTGTTCATGAGGCCAGTGCCGTTCATTCTCTTCAGTTTTAACACTGGACACAATAGCCTCTGACATTTTTCATGTTTTTATTCCTGCTGCTGAGCCGTTTGTGTTGGTCATGTGACTGCAGGGCTGCGTGTGATTGGTGAAACACAGTCATGTGGTAGATCCACTGGTGGCAAAAATAAAATACAGAATAAGTTGAATAAATGGTAAAAATAATAAGTAATAAGTAACCCAATGTAACTGAGTAAGAGTGGCGTTACTTATTCACAAATCTAAAGTAAAAAGTAAAAAGTATGGTGCTTGTAAACAACTCCATTAAGTATATATTTTTTTCAAAAAGTTCCCTAAGTAAATGTAACTTGTTACTACCCACCTCTGCTTGTACTTTAACAAACACTTTCTTACTGTACTTTAGCCACACTGGTTGCAAACTATAAATAAAGTATTTACATCAGTAATTTGCGCAAATCGAGACACTGGTTGTAAAAATAAGTTGCTGTGCTTCATTGAGTAGGAATTTTCTATTATCAGTGCTGCTTTGACACAAAATTAATCAAATGGAAACTCTTGAGATCTCATCTGGTGAACCACAATGATTTACCATGTCTTTTTATAAACCTCTTGCTAGGCAACATGACATGATAATACCATTTGGGGCAAGTCCATTAAAATAACTACCAAGATGTTTTTTTACAATCTAGTTGCTAAGCCAACACAAGAACAAAATATGGTAATAAAAAAAAAGAGGTGAATCAGCTGCTTCTGGGAAAAGTTAACTTTTGAAACTGAACACTATGAATAGACACAGAGACATGGTGGTCACAGTTTGATCAAACGTCGTGGTTTCATCAGAATTCAAATCTATCCATGCATTATGTAAATATCTGATGCATTTATGAGGCTATATGCACTCATTTACACACCATTATCGCTGATACACAGGACACAGGAGGGTTAGGCGTCCTGCCCAAGGACACTTCGACAGCATGTACTGATAAAGCTAGAATTGAACTGCCAAACTTCAGTCTCTGTTGCCTTTTTATAAGAAAGAGACTTACAAAATTTGGTCAAAGATACCATGTTGTTTTTTTTTTTGACAATGAATCTATGGATGTCGTTTTGCAGTTTTTTGCAAAAAAACAAAAAACAAACACTAAACGGTATATATTTATTCATTATAGCCACCATTAAACGTTGCCCATTATGTTTTGTGGTATAGTCTTCATGTTGGTTTCTTCCTGTGTTTTTCTTGTTCTGCTCTAGCTGTTTGTTTCTCTGTCTAATCGTCAGCACCAGTACATCAGCTGCACATCTGCTCACCGGTGCCAGACCTGTCGCCTTGAGAGGTGAATATGTGCTCAAGCTTTTTCAAGTTTAATTCTTGCTCTTGTACTTGTTTTTTCGTTCCTGCTAAACTAACCTGTTTGTATCTTCTGCTTTAATTTATAGCCTTCCAGAGCCCTCGGTCCTCCTGCCTTCAACACCCTCTGTGTACCTTATGTTCACCTGTTTCTCCTCGTATTCTCCACCCAATTATCTGCATTATTAGATACAACTAGATCTAACAAAAGACACTTAATATCACACAAGAAATGAAAAGACCTCAGTAGAAGTTTGTGGCACTTAATATTACAAATGAGTGAGGGGATAAAAACTACTCAATAGTAAGTAGCTTAAATTTCTGGTTCCTTTTATTACATGATAAAAATCTAATTAGACTCTTACAACAGTTTAATGTTTACCCAGAAACTACCACATTCCCAGTAAGGACACTTTGTACAGTCTAGTACTAATATACAACACACAATAATGATATAGTAATAGTTTATTACTAGGTAATTACAACATGTCAGGAGTAATATGAAGTGTTACTAGTATTTTTTTACTAGGAGTCATCAGGACTCTTAAGTGCCCAAGTCTGAGAGCCTGCCAAAGATAAAGGGCAGCCCTGTCTGAAATTTGGCCAAAGAGGCAAGGTGTTTCAAACGAGTATTAAAGGTAGCCATTTTAGTGGAACAACCTTTTTGAACGGATGGGGAACACTGACACACAATCTTTCCCACATTTACATCAGTGTTCAAAGCAAAACCAGAACAGCATCTCTCTAATAAGACATTATTACCTGAAGAGTCTTTAATGCTACTGGTCCACAGGAGCATAACATCTCCCCCACCAGCACCTACACAGCCCAACCACTGACACCACTGAAACCAGGGATTCCAGACTCAAGCTAAAACCACTAAACCCGTCTCTTTAATGGAATATAAAACTCAGCTTTCTTATCCATTAAACTTAGAATGGACAAAGGCCGACAAAGGACAAAAAAAACATCTTCTTCAAACTTTTGCCCAGTCGCCTTCTTTAAAACCTTTTCTTAAATATGTCCTGGATGACTGAGAACCTCCACAGACAGGAGTTTCTATATTAATAAAGTGAGGCCAAGATTTTCATTGTTGTTTAAACAAGTCTACAGATGACTATATGACAATAATGTTTAGAAAGAGAAAATAGGACAAGCAGCAACAAAAGGAAAAATACAGCGGCTTTGTTTCCTGGGGTCATTATCTGATGTTTGTAGTTATGTGTGTGCCAGAGGGAGACTTCAGTCAGCTGTCCGCTCTTCTGATCTCTAAGCTCTGTCTCACTGACTCTGAAAGATTCAAAGTCAACAGTAATCAGACATCTTTAACAATGTCCAATAACACTGCAGAACAGGTTGGTTTTAAACATTTGTGCCATGTTCTTCTCCTGTTCCTAATGAAACATGTTGAGGCACATTTTGGGTTCACATTTCCAGGAGATAATTACAAGGCCCTGCTACCAAATGTCAAATGTCCAGACAGACGGATGTGAATAAAGAACAGTATGAGTATTTCCAATGAAGAGGCCTGGTTGATTGCATAAATGAACTAATTGCATGTTAAAGAGCTTCAGGAGAAGGAAGGAAGTGACGTCATCAGCTGCATAACATGTTACTTTTTTCTAGAACACCTACTGGAGTCAATACAGTGAGTGCAAATACTACAGTGATTATGCAATTCCACTTCAATGAAGAGCAGAAACAGAAACAAAATGAACCATAATGAACTATATTTTGTGCAATTATATAAACATTTGAGCTCGGCGGTTTGGCTCTATCAATATTCTATTTGAGCTAGAAATCAAAAGAAACTCAAAAATAGCTTTGCAATTTAAAGTACTTTTTAAATGAAAGTCTTTTAACTTGAGTAAATATGTATTCTACTCAGTCCATCAGCAGCCTCTCACTTGACTACAACACGACTCACATTAATAATTCAGGAGAATAGATAAAAATGGTGTTTTTGGCAGCAGCCCCTGATCCCTGGCACTGCTCTGAAGTGGCTGTTTAACAGGTCTTTCTGCGAGCGGACGTTGGTGGAGACTTTTTGGGGATCACCTGCAGATGTACGCAGTTCAACACATGTTAATACAGTATGTGCAGTGTTTCCAATCACTGAACAGGAAATCCCGTTGATCGTCATGGCAACGCATTGCACCTGCGTCGGAATGGCGTCAGCTCTGTCCCTGAGCCTCACAGCAATAATTTTTTCCTCCTGCACAATAAAATACTCACCTTGGGCTTGAGTGATGCTATGAACTCTGTTAGAAACAGGATGTGACACAAGGCAACAAGGGTATTTTCTCTTATACAGCAAAACACACAAAAAAATATCAAAGCTTATCACAATCCATCAATCTTCTTCTGCTAATAAATAACAAATAGCTCTAGCTTTAAGCTGGTTTGCCTTGACTTAAGTCTAGACAACATTTAGTCCCTTGTAGCAAATGGATCCTCAAAGCTTGGATCAAACAACAGTCTGTCTCGTTTCTGCTCTTCCCATCAACTCTGCAGAGCTTTCATTAAATAACAATATGCAATTACAGACACAAATGTGTTGTGGCCTCGGACAACCACTGTCTGTAGGTGGACAACAGCCTTTTTAATAGCTTTTGGTTCAGACGCTTCTGTCCTTTAATGGGTCCTCTTAATTAGTTTCACAAAGGGAACAACTCTCATTTTGCCTTATTTCTTTAGAACCAATGCAGAAACACGACTCTTTTTAAATTCACATGTTACCTGTTTTTATTTCTTTTGTGCTGACAACCTTCTTTTTTACACAAAAGTTGAATATTTTTCTCTTTGGCCCTTTGAAGCCTTTTATGTAATATTAGAGTTATCTAGCAATATTGAGTCACCAACTAATCTCATCTTATAGTGGTCTTACGTTGATTAAAAAAACAGATATTTTGTATGACACTGGTTTGTGATATCCAATAAGTGTAAGAAACAGGCAAAAGGACTCACTGTGCAGGCCCACAAGAGGCAGATGGTTCAAAGGGTTTATTGCAAAAACACAACACTGGCTACCAAAACACAAGGATAGAGACTACAATCCTGAGGCTACAGGAGGGAAAGGCACAAGGGTAGGAAGTCAATCTGACATACAGACAGTGGTGAGACACTTCACATTAAGACACAGGAACACATAAGCAGACTAACACATAACACTAAGACATGACAATAAGAGCTAAAGCACTATACCTTTAACTTAACTTTCATTTGTAAAGATAACACTAAACGTGTTTGTTCTGCTCTTGGCTTAACAACCTTTAGTTAAATGTATCACTGTTATGAGATGATTACAAAATAAAAAAACAAGGTCATTAATGGGGTAGGCTTTGTATAAACACTTACTCAGGGTTTTTTTTTGGACACAGCCATTATGATTTTTAGCCATATAGCCAAAGGTATTGGTATAAGTCCATATTTACCCGGGACAGTCCCGATTTAAAGCCCCCTGTCCTGTGTCCCGGTGGACTCCCTTTTTTTAACCAATGCTGAAGCAGAGTGTTGTGCTCTTTTCTGTCTGAACGTCAATCATACAATCAGTTACCATGGCAATGGCAATATTAAAGTAGAACTAAATAACAAAACAGAAATAGTCCTTACAGCACCTGCAAGTTGAGCTGCCACCGACCCGACGCAAATCTTGGGTCAGGTTCAGGTTGAGCAAAAGTGACAAATTGCTTTAAGGTTATTCAATATACCTCCCGCAGTGTGAATTGGCGCTTTCACTACGCTCATACCAAAACGACATACACGTTATTTTATCATCAGTCATGGAGCCACTAAAAAGAGAGAAAACTTTTGTCCGAAGATGGAGAGCATTGTTGTCCAGAGCTGAGCTAAGAGTATTAAGACAGTGTGAGTCACTGAAGGAAGCTGTAGGGGAGCTATCCTTCTCCAGCGTTAACTGCCAAAAAGAAGAAGAATACAATACAACTGTGCTAATCAGTGCTAACTGTTCATGGTTTTTTATGGTTTACTGGCGTTCTGCAACATTATTCTACCTCAACCTGCTTTCTACCTATCAGGAAGAAGTACCTAAACTTTAAACTATTATGTCCAGTGATGCCACAGCTGAGAAGGTTTTTGGTAAAATCTGGTTCATCAAAATCAAACGCTTAAATGTAGGACAAAGTTTTCTAGTCATGTAAATTATGCCTCAGGAGTGAGAACTTTTTGAAATGCCACCCATGTCTTGAAATGTCATAGAGGGTGTGCACCATACGAGGTCTCTCACAGTAACATCTGGACACTCCTACGGGACGTTAACACTGTGACTGATGACTAGATCCTCGGTGTGTTTCGAGTGTACTCACCCTTCTTGCACTTCAGTCACATCTCATGTCCCCCCTCGCTCTGAACTCATCTGATTTTGTGCATTTGACCTTCATCTTGGTTTGACCTTTTAGTTTTATTGATTCTTGTATAGCAGACTTACTTTATCAACAGTTAGATAACTCTTCTTGACTTGACTAACCTCCTATAATCATTAAATCTCGGGGAAAGCCCGTTCAGATTGCCAGGGTTTCAGAAAAATGTGGAGATAGCAGATGGCGCCAGAGAAAGAAGAGAATCTCTCAGAGCATGATAAAGAAGTTGATAAACATGCAGACTAAGGCTACAGTACTGACATGGAGGCATCTGTGCTAACTCAAATTGTTGGGTTGTGTCACAGCAGTTTTGCCGTTGTTGATGCTACATTTTCTGAACCCAAAGTTACTCCCCACAACCATTTTATTTTCAGGAATGAATGGTAGAAGTAGGACAAACCATTTTCTTTTGCCTTTTCAGTAAAATGTGAAGCAATTTCCTGAAAGCAGAGTCTCTCTGTGACAACCCCACTGTGACGTGATCAGAATCAACAAAAAGCACATTTTTTTGGTGGGTAAATTTTATCTAATTGGCTTGTATAAGAAAGAGGAGGAAGAATTATTTGTGTTTTGACATAAAAAAGGCAGTATACAAACCTTTATATGCATTATAATAGGTAAGAGGAGTCAGCTCTGCAGTGATGAGACCACTCACTGCTAAATTTCCCCTGTGTTTCCTATAAGTCGGTAATCATAAAATGTTCCTTTTCTCTAAATTCACAATCTGGCTGGGTCTAAAATAATGTAGTCCTCATATTTGCACTTTATGTTTTAATGTGTATTGAATTCAAATTAAGTTTTATACTAAGCATTTTGAAAAATGATGTCCAAGCAACAGTTATTCCACAGACGGGTGATAAAAAAAGTCAGAAGAAGACTAACTTATGAGTATGAAAACCTACAAAGGGAAGCATGGACAGTTCCAGAAGCTGTGCATCATCTGACCACAGTCTATGATTCCTGGAGCTTTCCTCACAGCTATAATCACTGAAATAATCAAGACAACTCCCACAAATTCTCTGACACAGCCACGTCCCCTGCTGCATAACCCTGCTTCCTCTGCCCCAGTTTCTCTCTGAAGTGCTACCTGCCCTGGAAAACCTTGTTATCGCACATCCTGCTCCTGAATAGCCATTTTCTGACATTCATGCCAGCACTTCCCGCTAGTTGTAATTACCAGCCACCAGCTACACTGTCAACATTTCTCCACTTTTCCAGCAATCTCTAGAGCTAAACCGACTGCATTTGAGTTCACTAAATCTAAGCATGTGCTTTTAAACAGACTTTGCGACGCTGAAGGAAGGCACATCAGATGCAACTGAAATGGGTTTCTCGGTCGGCTTTCAAACAGCACTTTGCGATCACATGGCTAAAAGCTTGTGGTCTACCTCCCACACCGTACTCTTACTGACACTAGACCACTACATCTGTTTCATTGTGCGTCTGGTCAGTTAATGCAGTGTGTGGGGTAGATGGGCCGCCATAATGTATTCCACTGCAATTTATATTCATTATGCGTAGTAATGAGGGCACAGTGACTAACACCTTTCACTGTCCAGTGCTTCCTCTCAGTTCCAATGAGGGATCTTTGTGGCTTCATTTGTCTGAAACCCAATGACCATACTTTTCTTTCCACTGCAGCAAAACATAGAGCGACTCTCACAACTTTAATTGGGGATTAAATTAGTGGCAATGTGATTATCACAAAGATATTTCCATTAAGAGTTCCTTTTTTTTTTCCCAAGACTTGAACAGTACAGTGTATTTTCTATTGTAATATATCTACATGTGTTTAAATATTATTTTGTGGTTTTAAATTTTGATTGGGATATTTCATCAAGTATGTTTTTGTAATATTTAAAACGATTTTTGCAGACTAACCATTCTATCTTGAGACAAGGTAGAAGTGTCAGTGTTTGTCATTGTTATGTCATTTTAAACATTCATGACCAAACAATATGCATTTGTCGGTAACACTTTAGAGTAGGGGGCACATTTATTATGGATTCATTCATTGGTACATGCATAGGGTTAATTTTAGGTTTAGGATTCATTCATTCATTCATTTTCTACCGCTTTGTCCCGTTAGGGGTCGCGGGTGACTGGAGCCTATCCCAGCAGCTTTGGGCCTGAGGCGGGGTACACCCTGGACAGTGGCCAGTTAGTCGCAGGGCTAACATATAGAGACAAACACTGACAGACAAACATTCACTCACATTCATTCACTAGGAACACTTTAGAGTTGCCGATTAACCTATACATGCATGTCTTTGGACGGTGGGAGGAAGCCGGAGTACCCGGAGAGAACCCACGGTAACACGTGGAGGACATGCAGACTCCTCACAGAAAGACCGGAGTCAGCCGAGAATTTTTGGGTCGGCCGGGTTTTGAACTCACGACCTTCTTGCTGTAAGGCAGGAGTGCTAACCACTCTGCCACGTGCACCCTTTAGGTTTAGGATGAAAATATGATTCCTGGTGATTCATGAGACTTAATGCATGTACTAATGCATGAGTTATGCAGGAATTCATGATAAAATGTGCCCCCTCCTCTAAAGTGTTACCCATTTGTCCATTGCAAATGTTAGGAAAGCCAAATAAATGCTTCCGATGTGAGCATAAATCCTAATAGAGCATTAACGGTTACGGTCATGGCCCATTTCAGTGAGCCCCCTATCCTGACATCATGTGCTGTCTAGTTTGTTTGAAAGACACTACCATTGGGACCAATTAGGTATTAGCATGGAGTGGGCAGCCATGTGGACTCTTAACAGCCACTCTACATATGCAAACTCATTGACACAGCGTAATGAGTCAGACGCGGGGAAAACACTCGATGTGGGCGGAGTAGAGAGTGGAGGATGACAGGGAGGAGCTGTGAGATCAACCGCAGCGACGAGAGGCAGAAGAAACAATATACGAGATCAGAGCAAGAGGCTGAACGGCCAATCAAAGCGGTCAGTCGGCGCTTTGTAATCACAAGCATTTAGACAGAGGTGACAGGAAGTGCTTGAACTGTGACGTCAGGCTTTTGCAAAGCATCTTGTGTGTGTTTTGCAAGAAAATGTTTCGATTACAAGACTTCTAGGTAGTCCTTGCATGACATTTACAGAGGATATACTGTATGTCCAGAGAATTTAGGGCTAAATGTCATACTCAGCAGCAGAGTCAAACTTCATTTCTTTACTTAATGTGTTGTGGTTTTAAGTGGTTTCTGTTGGGTCTCAGTCTTAATCAGTTGGTTTTATGTCTGGAATTTCTTAAAGCGGAACATTTTTATAAGGAGCCCATAGGGTTATAGGGTATTCATAGGATTATATACATTACAAAATAGTACAACCATTACATTTAATAATCCAACAAAATTGTGTCATATTGTGTAAAAAAAGAAAGGTTAGCATGTTTTTTCCAAATTCATTGATGCTGTTTCCTTGACATAAGATTGAAATATTAGCTGCGTTCTAATGGGCCGTCTCATTATGCCCCCTGTGTAGAAGGAGGTGCTACTGAGTATGGGAATCATAATCAAGCTTTAGCATGATCTTATTCTATATCGAGATCAATTCACTTCAAAGCATATGTGCCATAAAGCTTTTATGAAGTTCGATTGTATCTGCACATTGAGTCTCTGAAAACACAATACAGCCATGAATCAAAGCATAAGCCACTTATTAACAGTTTCATTGTTGAGCTGTCTTTTTAATTCCCAATAAGCACAAAAGATTACCAGAGAGGGTTGTAAAATGGGTAAATTTCCATTAACATGCAATTTCCAAGCATCTCCCGCCCTCACGGTGTCCCCAATAGCAGCCAAAAGGATATATGCTGTAGCCAAGAACTGCACAAATCTATGCCCACATTTTTACATAATTTCTTTTTTTAATCTTTTGCACATACGCACAATGTCTGGATTGGAGACTACAAATAGCTCATGTCAAAATTAAAACCCAACCAACCATTTCCAGTCTGGAAGAGCAACAACCCCCCACTGCGCTCATGCGTCATAAAGAGTGCTGGCGTGCTTTCAGCGAACAACTATTTGTCCTACAAAATATGAATGACACTGGAGATAACTACTTTCACCATAGTCAAATAGATTTTATCTTTCAAAAAGAACTTTACTTATAATAATGAAGTTTAATAGAGTTATTTTTTTGATAACAATGAAACAGAAGGACATCCTTTAGAAAATATTGTCCTTTGTAACCTCTTTAGATAATAATAGTTATGCATAGTTGCTATTTTGCCCATTTTTGAGATTTATGGGAAATTAAGTAGGTCAAGTATTCAATTATTCATTTTGTACCGCTTAGTACCGCTAGGGGTCGCCAGTGACTGGAGCCTATCCCAGCAGCTTTGGGCTTTAGGCAGGGTACACCCTGATCAGCGGCCAGTCAGTCGCAGGGTTAACACTTAGAGACAGACACTGACAGACAACCATTCACTCTCACATTTATTTACTAGGGACACTTTAGATTTGCCTTGTTACTTCATTTTCAATGTTTTAAAATGAATGGAAAGTTAACATATTACTGAAATAAATCAGTTGTTTTAAGGTTTAAACAAATCTGTGCCTTAAATAGTTTGTTAAGTTCACTGAAAAACTTGCTCTGTTGAACTTACGATAGATAAATAGTGGATGATTCAGCAAAAATAAAGTCAGTACATTTAAACTCCTCTCTTGGTGGTGTTGTTGGTTCTGTACAGTCTTTAAAGGGGTTTGTGTAAGTGATGATTTTTCAAAATGACTGACAGTGCATTTACCTGCTACTACCTTTAATTATTTATTTGCACGGGTAGTTCTTATTTTACATAATGATTACCTTTGCTGTTACCAACACTAGCTAACACGCTTTTAAAAATATGATCATCACTTTTCAGTAAACTCTACGAACCTCTGCACATTGTGAGTCTGAGTGACGTCAAAGTGCTGCAGCTCACTACTACACCTTATGAAACATGTAGGCACTTTGTTTTGTGCACCATTTTCCTTTAATGTGCAGCACAGGAGGGACTCAGAAGCTGATGACAAAATGTGAATTGCTTTCAAGTGTTGAATTAAATGGTTTGCGGTCACTGTAAACAAAATAATTTCCCACAGTAACCGACTTTATTAGGTAATCGACACCCATTATCATAATGTGTGCTCACCTTACCTCAGTGCTTTTTTAAAACCTGAACTGCAGTGTTTTCTCTTCACTGAAAGGCTGCATATTTTGTGGGAATGCAGCTTTATTGAAAATATTCCCTGGCAGCAGAGAGAGGCTGCCACATTAAATGGGATTACACTCTCATAAATATGCATCAGTTACTTGGTAGGTGGGATATGGAGAATTATCACGTTGCCATGGCCTCTGAAAAAACGTGGGGAGAAACAGAATGAACTGGATACAGGTTACAAAGGCCGCTAAAATGTTTGACGCCAATGTGGTCAAGTCAAAATATTTGTGATTTATTTATTTTATTTCTACTTATGTTGGCACTACTTCACACTAACAATATAATAATACATATGTTTTGTATAGCACTTTTCAGAAGAACTCATAGACGCTTTACAATAACAAGATACTGCCAAAGAGGTGTTGCATAAAAGGAGCTTCGATATTTTGTATTGTAGTGTTTGTACTGTTCGGCTGAGGTTAAGGACAGTCATATCCACAGAGAGTTGGCTTCATAACCAGACATGCTCTCAGACTGTTTGTTCTGTTGGGAAGCCTGCTCAGGGAGTTTACGGAAGGATTACCGTTCCCTGAAGCCATCTGGTTGTGAATACAGACACGTGACTTTGCACTTTCAGAGGCAACAGTGTAGAGATGCAACTTTCTGCAGTTTCAAATATTAAAAGTGCTGTGTGGGTAAAAGTATGTGAGAAAAGACAATGGAAATGATTGCACCAGTTGCTGATAAAGAAGGTTTGGCTTTCTTGACTCCCATTCAAATAACGTTGAGAAATACCTACACTTTAAGAGTATTTCTATCCTTCATTACAAAAGATGTTGAGACAACATTTGATGGGATTTGGAGCTTAGCTCATGCTACAGTGGCCGAGACATCTCAACACGCTGCAAATGAAGAAAGCACCAGCAAATAAAGAAAACATCTTCATCAGTTTGACAACACGCGCGCTGCAAAAGTTCACAACACATGCAAATTCAAAAACGCGCTGCAAATTACACAGACCACAACAGAAATGTTTTAAGGGGACTCCTTTGAGTGACGAACCCCTAATGGGACCTGCTTATTGTTTGCTCGCCTGTCGCGTTGTTGTCAGTGTTGTTGTCACTGACCTGAAAGGTGAGTTTTTTTTTTACTTTTATATCATGATCGTTTAATTGCTTAGTCGTTTGGATATTGTTGGCCTAAATATATTGTTCGTCACTCAAAGGAGTCCCCTGATGAAGATGTTTTCTTTATTTGCTGGTGCTTTCTTCATTTGCAGCGTGTTGAGCTGTCTCGGCCACCGTATCATGCACCTTCCACAATAAATCAATACAAACAGTTCTTTATATTTTTTCTGTTCAGGATGGCTTGCATAGTTTGTTTGTTCCAACATTTTATTACAAAAGCACAACCATTGACAAATTACTACATAATTTGAATAAAATGCAAAGTATGTATTCACTTCTGACTTACTTTCTCATAGGCTTTTCTCCCACTCTTTTTAACACATACAAACATCTTTTCCAATCTGTTCCCACTGAGTAACTCTTTTCAGCTCCCACCCGTCCCAAAGTGTAAAAGATCAGATTGATCATATGTGATAACAGACACCGCATGTTCTGTACAGTGTGCTTGTACTTTCAGAGTTACAATCCAGTGCAGGAAAGTATTTGAATCAAACACCATAACTTGACACAGGTTGATCAGTATCAAATGCTCAGACATCGCAGAACAGTTCACACAGCTGCTTATTGCATTAGTCACCTTTAACTAAAGACTTCTTCAAGGGCTGGTTTAGTCATCCTTTCAGCCTTTTTTCCATGTAGGTGTCTGACGAAGAGTTTTGCCTAATCAAAAGGAGCTAGCGTCAGTCTCAGGGGAACAGGTTTACACCGGTGTCAAAGTGTGTCAAAGTTAGAGTGACTTTGTTAAGAAATAATACAAGGGCTTTTCACACTGGTCTGATTATTGTTGGACCTGCCGGAAATGGACTTGAAGAGGAATGATGCAAGTTTCTGTTTGGTGTAATGGACTTTGGTGTAATGCTGTAAAATGTTCCCACAGTTAGTGCTGCATGATAGATTTTCCATTAAACATTAATCTATTTTTTAAAATGACCATACTTTTCTGTTTAAAGTTCTATATACACAATATGTTTATGACAACCAGCATTTATATATTCATTTGAAATAAGAATCACATCCATGAATGAACGAAGCAGCCAAAGTGATTCATTTATGTGTTTTCTATTGGTTAAAGCCAGCAGCCAGTGCTTCCTGTGATTCCACAAAAAGCCCACTAAAAGAAAAAAAGCACCACCTTAATGACAGTGACAAGGAGGCGTCTTGGAAATATTTCAAGTTTTGGCGAGCTATTTTAAAATTATAACTTATATTGGGACCAAATTTAATTATAGCCCGTGCTGTGAAACTAAAAATGTTGTGGGTGTAAATAATTGTGTTCCAGTCCTTTGTAACTGTGAGGCTGTAAAATCTCCCATTTTTGACACTTCTTTTTATTCAACCAAGAATAGATTAGTGAATGTGTGTGGCAACATTATAATAAAGCTGTTTAAACATATCTATCTTTGCACAATATACCGAATCTAAATCTTTATGAATGCATTATGGAGATTAACATTCGCTTTATCTGCTAAATCTTAAATCAGTTTAAGAAGACAAAAGTTTAGGACAAGTCAATAAATATTTTATGTTGTTTGTAGATCGAACTAAATAAGAACTTTTGAAGCTGCTGTGGTCATTCTTAAAATCATATTGAAAAATAAAAGATTTAATGCAGAAAGCAATTATTAAAGTTTATTTTTGACACGTCTTTGGAAAAATACAGTCTAGAAATCATATGATAGTTGTTTGAATAATTTGAATAGTCTACTTCTGACAGAAGATGTTATTTTAACTGGCTTCCAACATGAAGAATGAATTCTGTCACAGTAGAAAGATTGAAATGTAGTGTTAGAGGTGGAACTACTGTATATAGGTTATTGCTGGCCATGTCTCTGTGTCGACATATAGAGGTAATCCCACCTTTCATCATATACTTTCATCTATAATCATGAGATTCACTTCACAGGCAGTGTTCAGGTGGTAGCTGTTACCTCACTGCACAGCAGAAGTAGCACACCTCAATAATAACTTTAGACTAAAGGATCTTTCTAGAGTGGATGTAGACAATACGATGACATTACTATATAAGGTTTCATGCGTACTTTATATTTAAAAACTCTTCTTAAGTAACCCATTTTAAAGTGTGCTAATAGCAAACGACAGCAGAAACAATTAAAGGATAAAACATTTGTGGAAACAATTTAGTCTCCATTATTGATATAGAATAAACTGTGGTGGTCCTAAGACTTACCCTTGAGGCACATCTTTGTAACATCTAAAAAGAGATAAACCTAGTTTTAAATCTTAAAACACACACCAAACCAACTCAATTTATTAAAAAAAAAAGAAGCTTAATGTTAATCAACTTGTGCTTCAAAAATAAAAGGTCCACTTTTTAACTTCATTGAACAAAACACTCAAGAGTTGCAGGGGTTTGTAGAATATTATTTTGTTTGGAAAGTATTAACTATTGTTTTGGCAGAAATAAAATATTCTTTATTGACCAAATACTGTTACAATTAACCTGATTGCTTATAGGTTTTCCCTTTAAGTTAATTTTATTTATAATACAAGGAAGTATTAAAAGTGAGTCCACAGTTAAACAGGCCTGACTATATATATATATACATTCATATTAGGAGCTCATGGTCAAAACCACACATTTTACATGCCACAAATTCACACAGATTCACTCTTAAAACAGTGCATAGTTCAAGTGTAGCTGTCAAAATAAAATGTCTCCTGATGTTGGCCACTTGTTGTTGTGGGTTTGATCCTCAGTCGGTGCCTGGCCTCAGAGATTTTTATGTTTCCTTTGCTTGCATGTGCACTATCAGGGAATGGTTAAAAAGTTAGCAGTATAACGAAAATAGCTTGGACTTTTTCCAGCTATGTATGCTATATGCAGACTCAACAGAGATTATAATTATACCGTTGAACATATCCAATGTGTTGTGCAATGTGTATATAATCACACAATACAAATGATGCACAATGTTCAGCTAGTGGGAACTTTAGTGTTACATTATCTGCTCAGAAAGGTCAGTGGAAACTCCACAATGTGTTTGAAAGAAAAGAAATCTGCTAAAATAGATGCAAGTTTATCCAGATTTAGTTCTTTTTGCTTTGTTGCCTTTTGTATGTTAATAACAGCTCCGAAGCAACAAATTAAACTGATGTCACGAAAACCAGTTAAACAAAGCAACAACGTAAAATAAACTCAACTTTAAACATCTTGGATCCTTTGACACAAGATCTTTTTCACACTTTCCAATGGCGTAGTAAAGAAGAGTGGATAACGAAAATACATGGACAGAAATAGAGGAGCGAGTTGGTGTGACGTCATCTGCGCTCCACTCGTGAACGCTGGGATATAATGTAGGCTTTGTTCTCGGGAGCCGGCGGGATGAGAAAAGTACGGTACACCACAACAACAACAACAACAACTAAAAAAAATCGCCACTCAGCCTTGATTCATCCTAAGACTCAGAAAATAGTTTTGTACCCATGTCCGGAATTACGCAGAATGTAAAGAATGACACTATAAATAAACTAACATGCTGTCACTCATATAATCTCACTGTACTTGTGCTATTGAAAACCCTACAGCACCCCATCAAGTACAGCTACATTTCACCCTTGCAGCTCATGCAGACCCCATTTGGCAGCACAGAAAGTGGTTAAAAAAGTGCAAATGTATAAATACGCACCTTGTTGAGATCCATTAGGACATATCAAAATACAGCGCTTCTGGAAATAGAAAGAGCAGAGATGGCTGGGAGTGGTCATAGAGGAATACAAAGGAAATAAAAGCAGCCAAGACCTGCCGAAAATGGACAACAAGGACATATAGTAAAGCACTCTATTAAAATATTTAAAGTAACAATTTGTAACTTTGAGGAAATTGTTAACCCCTTAAATCAGTTTTGATAGTTGACTGACACGGGGAAAAGAGAAAGGATGACACCTTTTGAGATGCCATACATTACACCCAGCCCACTTTATTTTCCACTGTGTACGTTATCATCTCATGAAAACAGATGTCTGATCAGATCAGCTCACTTTCCACACATAATAATCACAAAATACATGTTCACATTTAACCAATGACTAGAAAAGTTACAAAGTGCTCATTACAGTTTTGTTTTTGGGAAATAAAATGACTTCTGACATGAATATAGCTGAGAAGTTATGATTAATACATGCATTGTCCATTATGCATGTATTTCCCACAAACTGCTGCCTTGTTGTAATTAAAAGGTTATTGGTTTGATTCCTGAGTCTTTTCCTGGGTTTTCACAGTACAGTACAGTTTTTACAGTATTAATGTTGCATGCCTTTTATCATGCTGCTCTGGCTCTTTCCCACTGTTCAAATATTATAATATTCAAAAAGCCCTGTGACACTGCTGCAAAATGTCTTTCTGCAAGTCGTACTTCTTTAAAGCTCCACTACCTGACTTTCTTTCTGCCGTCTCTGTCTCAGACTCCACTCTCAATCAAAAGCATCATTATCTCCAGCTTTTATTTTATTAAAAAAATAAAACCGGGCCATTTTTTCTCATACTACATTACGCCAGACTGAAGTTTAGATTTTAGCGTTAGTAAAACCGCGAGAACTGTAGTTACCTCCTCCTCGTTTAACAAAATGTGATTGCTGTTTTGCTGTGTTAAAAGACATATTCAGCACTGAAAATACACAAGATTTATTTAATGCCATTTACAAAAGCAAGCACTAGTTTGCTGCATAATTACAGTACATACAGTATCTGTAGCAGAACCAGGAATCTTAAGTGGGCCCAAAAAGCGAAAAGTTGAAGCACCAATAAACTTAGAACGATAACAATGTCTATGTTGATAGCACTGGTCTGAAAGTCTCTCAGTGTGACCTGAGTGAGAGGGCTCCCCTGCTCTCTGTACTGACGTCAGGCCTGGACAGCACTGAGGCAGAGAGGGGTCTTTATAGTGCCCAGGAACCAGTCCGGACCAGAGCCGGTGTGTAGATAAACTTTGCACAGACTTACATTTTTTACTTTGGAGTGGTGTGGTGAAATCAGTCAGAAGCCACTGAAAATACACGTTATCTGCTGCTATTAAACAATGGGAGAACTCCTTTTTCAAGCATGTGGTTTTGCGAGCATGTGATTGGCCAAGGTTTTCTGTTGATAGGTAACAGGTTCTCATCTGTTTAAATCCCTTATAATAAACTGTGGATAGCATATAAAGCCTTTTTTCTCAGAAATTAATGCTTTTACAAAATTCTATGGGGTTTAAACCACTAGAAAAAAAAATCAGATACTGTATGTTTTTTTTTAAACTCAAATCACCAAAGTCATGAGAATCTTTCAGAAATGTTCAAAATCAATTACAATACATAAAAGAAGTCCTAATGTTTTTCTTATGGCCTGTCATGTATTCAGAAGAAAAGGGTGACAGGTAATACTTCTGAATGTCATAAATTCTGTGTTCCAGATTTCATAATGCACCTGTCCTCATGAAACTTCTGTTTTTGCTGTTAGTGCTGTAAACACGGTGGGTCATGGGGCTTATCTGGGATGTGTAACTCAGTACTGAGACAAACAACAACAATTAAACAGTTGTGGTCATATGCTTTGGGCTGCAAACATTCACTTATATTCTGTTTCTATGGTGACTGTTATGGCCATTGGAGACAACTCTTGTATTTTAATTAGCATTAATAGAAGATGATGTAATGAATACAAGAGGTCACAGATTGGGGTGTGCACTGTATTCTGTTAAACCCAAGGTCTGTCATTGCATTTTTTTCTCTTTTCCTTTTTTATATTGCACATGGGTTTGTGTAATTTATTGTGTAGCAAAAATCGAATGTTCCAGATGTCAATAAAGACAGTGTGAGTGCTAGTGACGTAAAAAGGTGCGAAAATATAGAGACTGTCTAATACATAGGAGAAAAAGAAAACCGTGAAGAAAAGGGTTTTCAATACAAGCTCACATCATGCTGACTGGCTGAGAGACACGAGCCAGAGCAAAAAAAAAAAAAAACAGAGAAATGATAGAAAGGAGGGAAGGGAGGGATGGATTGAGAGCTGTCGAGAGCGAGCGGAAGTGGTGGGCGAAACACTGAGGCAGACAATTTGTAGTTTTTGCAGTTCTAATGGAAAATCTTTAATATAAGAGAAATGGTGCAGAGAACAATGTCTGCAGAGAGAGTTGATGAGAAGTGAACGTCAGGGGATCAAAACAAAAGCTCAGAAAGGACAAGAGGGCAGCGCTCGAGGCGGAGGGGTCGCCTGCTGTAACGAATGCATTATGCACTGTCATCAATTAAATACAAGAGCGGTGCACTGGGACTGGGATGTCTTGAAGGCATTACAGTCTGCAGATGAAGTCCACAGAAGAGAAATGTTTTTGGTGTTACCTCATATCACTGCAAGATGATTATTTACAGCTACAGGTGCAATTACCAGTATTTAGATGCAAGATATTAAATGTTCTCAAATAACTGGTTTGAATTGCATTGCAGGATTAAGTTCCATTTCCCTCTTTTCTCTTGCACATTTAACATATGTCAATCAAGTGCATTAAAGCTATTATGCAAACACATTCATAATGCACCATAGAAAGTGAATATTATAGTGCTAAGTGTATTTTTTTTTACCAATTGCAAGTTTAGTGAGTTCATTGAGGTAAAACTGCTGTAGCTGTCAGTGGCATTCTTCTACTTAATACTAACGTCACGGAAAACTGACCAAACCTCCGCTCGACTTTGCCTTTTGAAAATACTGTTTGAATAACTGTCTTTTCTTCTGGCACTGTGGAAAAAACACACATCTCGCCGTTCCCTCACTCTGCTTTATGTCTCCTTCACATCCGTCTCACACTCTGACCGTCTTTCTTTCTCTCAGCTGATTATGTTGCCACGGCGACCGGGAGTAATTCAGTTGACAGGTGGTGAAGTCTGGAGGACTCATATTAGCGGTGGATTTTCCACTTCCGACAGGTTAATCGGCTCTCAGGAAGTAGGAGACAAAGAAACTCGAAGGCAAGTTTGAAAAACAACTGTGTGTGTGTGTCGCTTAATTACTTTCATTAGACTGAATAGTTTATTATGAAAAATGTCTCCATGTTCACTAAAACACTTTAAAACCTCTGTAATATGTTCTTATGCAGTAAGTAAGTTGCATGCTCTTTTGAAACAGCTGATGCAAACTGGCATTGTAATTGTAATGGCGTGTATAGCACAAGTTTAAAACCCCTGAAACAAGTGTTCATAAGAGTGTTCAGTGGTAGTCAAAGAGTATTGACCATAACTTCAAAGCTCCAGCAGCTGACATGATAATGTGTAAGTGTAGGTTACTATATTGTACTACATACTACATTATGCATGACATGTACTACAGTATGCAGTTTGAGTTCTCCAGTGGTGCTTTAATGTCTGCCTCCAATAGACACAGAAAGTTTTCAATAGGTCTCACTGCTGAAGAAGCAATGAGCTGCTCTTCAAACTGACTTTGAGTAATTGAAACCAAATTGCTCCAAAATGTTGGATAATGCACATGCTCACATAACCATTTCTTTTCAAAGCGCTCAAGAGAAAAGCTTAAAGAAGTTTCCAAGAAGGTATGTAAGAAATACACCTTTTGATGAATGCAGTGAATATTTCTTCTTGTGATTTTCATATGATGATGACAGTTATGAGAAGAATGAATGGTTAAGTTGTTTATTATTAGAGATCATAGCTGATCATTAGAGGTGTCTTATAAAACTGTGTTTGTTAAATATTATGTATACAGAATTGCAGACAAGCATATGGGAGAAGGCTGTCTTTGGCGTTGATCAGGAAACAGAAATGCATAATAATATGTTCTTTTTCCAACCGTAAATATTTTTGATCGACAATGGGAATGATAAAAACCTGACAACACATTTCCTGACTGTACATGAAAGTAGGCTAAGTTAAATGACGTGTATTGCAGGTGAACTCATCGTGGCCTTGAGAGCGGCCTCTGGCATGTCCAGCGTCACACTCAAGCCTGTGACTCACACTGTAGTAGCAGCTGTTCCTTCTCACTGTGTACGTATCCGGGGGACAAATTACATTCAACCCCGAAAGCATCAGAATAAATTTGTCAACCAGATTTATGTAATCATGTCTGGATTTAGTCCAAGTCCTTGATTGGGTCCCTAGAATAGAAAAGTAAGCTTTTTTCAGTGTTGCCTGATCAAAAACATATAAACAACCATGCACGCTTGGGTCTCTAAGAATAAATTGTCCATCATTAAGAGTTTCTAGTATGAAGCAGGTGGGTTTTACATTGTAACAGCAATTACTGAGTCTCGGTTCTGCCACTGCTGCAGCCTGGGCAAAAAATAGAGTTCATTTAGTGGGTTTTCTGAGAAGGTTTTTAAGTTTATATGACATTCAATTACCTCTTATCAGAGAGACCTCATCTTTGAAGAAAATAGTCCGCATATATTGTACAATTTTTGACTTTGAAAAACAAATTGATTGGGCCACTTATAGATGCACTGGCAAGGCTGACAATTGGATTTGTTTTCATTTATCATCAGCCAAGATAAATCTAACATAATTGATTGTGGTCTGAAAATTGAAATACAAAGTGGTGTCTGTAATTGAAGAGCTATTTTTTGCTTGCTTGGCCATTTGGACGGTTTATCTGGGAAAACAAGAAAACAGGGAGTGTTTTTTGACATTTAATAGCGGGATTAAACAGAGATTTAACTGTATATTTAAACTCAAATCAAATACTGTATGCTAACTTTATGTAATAGGTAAACAGAATATTGGTGATTGTTTATTTGATTCACCAAAAAGACTTTGGTTTACAACATTAAAGTCGAGTCCAGTAGTTGCAGAAAATTTAGCAGGGCTTTTGGGTTTAAAATGATGCTAGTGACTAGGTTTATGAGTGGGCCAGTCTCAGTAAAGGCTTATTATCGGCCCCCTAGTGCCAGCTTTACACACACAATTAAAATGCTAAAGGCCTTTGCGTAAGAAAACCTCAATAAATAGTGTTGCAAACACTGAATAAATCTTGACAAAAAAAACATTAGATATAATTGGCAAGCATATATTTTATCTAGTATCTTTGTAACCCATATGACTGCACGTTTTCATTGTCGTTAACTGCCTGAAACATGGCATCACATGACTCAAACCCATGCATGCATCCTGTCCTACTTTACATAAGTAACACTTAAGGACCGCAGCTGGAGCACTGGATGGAGAAGGTGTCCATTAAACCACGGTGCACTTTCAGTTTGGCATTTAGGTGAGTGTGAGTGGCAAGGGCCCTCAGGATAACAGCCCCTGACTCCCTCGGCTTGGCAACTGGCCTGGGTGCTGTAAGTCACAGTAAACAGATGTCTTGGAGGAGTTGTAGCCATCTGTCCCTGGCACCGAGCAGCACCCACCCCTTGTCCTTACGCTGTATATATCTGAGCAGCACATACCATGAACACTGGGGTACAGGGGTGTGGCTGCAGCCAGCCTTATGTTCTGAATCACACATATATATCTGGCATCATCTAAAATTGCACATAGAGAAATTGTCAAATGTTTTTTTCCAATTGAGAAACTCTTTTGAACTCAGCACCGTCTTTTGAAACACAAGGCTGTATTGTTTACATTTTTGGGATGTGAAATGTTTATATCAAACATTAGCTGGATCAGATTTGTTGCATGCATGATTATGTGAAATTGTAATGCATGAAATTTTCGATTAGGCATTGTACAATGAAGGATAATAATGCCACAGGGGACCCTTGTGAGTCTTTTCTTCAACTATTATAAGATGTCCAGCTGGGTTCTGGACAGTGTATTACAAGATAGTCCAGTATGATCTGAACAAAATCTGGTTGTACAAGTGAAACATTGAGGAGGTTTATTTATTATCATTTTAGTCAGTGATGTTGAAATATAACATTTAAAATTTGATCATTTTCTAGAAGATGATACATTGGCCTCAGAAAGAATGGGCGAGTGTAAAGATCTGAGTGACTTTTTCACAAGGGCCACAGTGTAATGGTTAGACGACTGACTCAGAGCAGTGTGTGAGAGTTTCTGGTCTGTTGTGATTAGTACAGACCCAAACCGAGCAAGAAATTGCATCTGTGGGATTGTGCTGGACAAACAAACCCAAAGAGTTACCAGGATGTAAACACCTCAGTGTTATATCTCACCACACACAAACTACAGTTTACTCACAACAGAGATCACAGAGAAGGAATGTACTTTATGGTTTAAGATGAAAAAGTAGCAGACATGTGTGTGCTGTCCAAGTGTTGTGTGAATGTTAGAGCTCGAGCAAAAGGTTCTTAAAAGTCTGCTTTTTTCACATACTGTCCTTGTCAAATATATATATATATATTGTATATGTATGATTAACCATATTAAACTTATAAGATATGTACAGCAGGAGTTCAATTAAACTACTTTGAAAAGAACCTGGATTACATTTTTTTATATAACAAATTAGACGACGATGACTCTGCTTGCTCCACAGTTCACTGCGAGGGTGGATATGCCCATGTCCCTTGATCTTTGCTGTAATGCCACTTATTGCACTGCAGACCAGTTCATTAACAACAATCTCCCTCTGCCTCAAAAGCTGAGCCTGGATAAGTCATGCTAATTCTTTTAATATTAGAGCTGCGGTTAGATCAGTGCATTACAGTAGGAGATCATAAAAAAAACAAAACGCCAACCGAATACCGACCAAGGGCTTCAAATCGTAGAATGAGTAACCAGTGACACACCGTCCACCCCACCTGGACACTGGTAGTGGGCCTGAAGCACACGCCTTCCCTGGCTAAATATGTCTCCCACCTGCTTCATAGGACTCCTGTCAAACACACATCCCACACAAACATGGAGAACCTCACGCTCCGTCACCGCCATCGCACACCCACTTCAACAGATCACTCCCTCGCAAGTTACCATCATCTGTGTGTTTTTAAGCCAGAGAATTTATCTTTGCAGTACATTTACACAAATCTAGGACAACTCATGGTCATCCCCCATACCACAGGCTACGTTCTGTCAATACAGTCACATGGCCCGATTGAATAATATTAATTACCTTATGCTTTTGTGTCTCTTCATACAAAAATATTGCAAACTCATCATGTATAATCTTGGTGGCTCACAAATTACTTTGGAACTAATGACACCATCATGTCCCTCCTTTTGGAGTTCAATAATTATGTAACAAATAATTGTAATAATATCAGTGGCTGGTCTCTGATACGTTACTTCAGAAACAGCAGACAAACTCCTCATGCGTGCTGAGCAAACACTCACATTTGCACAATTGTCACTTAAGCCACAACTGTAAGTCCTAATGCTTAAATTACTTCTGGTATCTGAGGTCAGCTATTAAAATACAGATTATTATTTTCCAACTGGTTTCTAAACAACCATGGGGTACCTCAATAGTTATTTTCCCTTCTTTTATGTACAATGCTCAGTTTCTTAAATATTGGGCACATACTACCAGGACTTAGACATACTGTAGATGTGAATGCCTCCTGGGAAATACATTAAGATGCATTTAAAAATGCATTTTTATTGTCTAAACACTAACTACAAACTCCAGCAATGCATTTGGAAACTTCAAATCCTACATGAACAATGCCTGCAGAATTACATCCAAGTTATGAAACAAGTTCATACTTTATTTTGTAGACAGGATCATTTCAGTTAAAGTGTAACAAATGGGCCAGAAAATACAACAACACGACTAATCACTGCTGATTACAAGTGGAATAAAAGCTTGAATTAATTGATGTTTTCATTTATTGTCTTCATTATTAGCAGGACCTGGTTGCTATGATTCACTGTCAACAGCTGTGTCACTTTTCAGAGTGTTGATGCCTCACTCTAAAAGCACAGTGAGGTGCGTCAAAGGATGAAGGTTGTTCTCACAATCTCTGCTGCATGTTGTAATAAGTGTCAATGGGGATGCAGATAAAGTGTGTTTAATTCAGATCTACACATATTTTGTAGCTGCGAGAAGAGTACATATACACTTTCAGAATGTTGAAATGACTGGGAGTAACCTGACTGGGTGTACTTTGATGAGAGGCTTTTCCAGCTCTCTTGTGCCGCTCTCAGGCTCAGAGCGGTGTAGCAGCACTTCCGGTTGGCCTCATCTTTTGTATTCCTCATTGGTGCAGTCCTCCTCCCCTGTGTCAGTGTTTTTCCTCTCCTATTTACTGTGCACAGAGACAGGTAGTCTGTCAACACTGGGGATAAACAAGAGGGCTCAAGATTAAACTTCAATAGCAAAGGTGGGGTGAGTTATGTTAAGCATATTAGGAAACAAGAAACACAAAACAATGAAAAGGACAATTGTTATGAAAGAGATTCTACAGCAAAATCCATGAAGTAAATCTGATTAAAGAGCACTTCTTTGTCAAAGCAAAGTACAACCTCAAAGATGTTGTAATTCAGATAAACAGCCACGACAGTTGTGTGTGATGCATGAAAGTTATGCAAAAAAAAGCAAAAGTGTAAAACCCAAAATGTTAAATGGTAGATTTTGCAGAGAAACCCATTTCACATATACATGCAATAAAAATTTCATGTTGTATATTCTTTAAAATTTCTCCACAAGTTCAGGTTAAATCTCAAGAAACCACACCCACTTGTGATGTGGGGACTCCCACATCACTTCTGCTGTTCACTTAGACACTTACTCTCACACTAACACTTGCATCAGTACCTCTGAGACAAAACTTATTTATCTGTGATATAGTTGTAGCATGTGTTAGAAACACATGGTACATACTATGCATGTATTTGATATGTTTACAGCAGCTGTGTCTCTAAAAGAGCACGTCACAAGCTGGCAGAAAAAGAGAATACTTGGCTAATCTCTTTAAGGGGGTCAAGCAATGAAATCTAAAGAAACTTCACTTCCGCTGTTGTCTCGTGGGCGAGAGGTGTTTTCTCCTGCGAGTTTACTTTGTTGCAGAGTTTCCCCGTTGCTGTGGATGTTTCCAGGCACCGCAGTGTGACACAGCATCTACCGTTTTTTTTTTTCTCTGCAGCTCTCACACTAACCTGGATGTTATTGAGCTGAAAAGAGTAAAAAGTAAAATAATAAGTGCTTGCTTGTTTACGTACTTAAACCAAACAGTACAACAGCAGCTATATCCTTGCATCATCACCTTCTTGAGCCTAAACGACAAGAATGAAAAAGTGGCTTCTCGGTCTGCAGCTCGGCTACATGTGGTTTTGTGCAGCACATGTATCTAACCACTTGATCTTTCCTTAAGCGAGCGCTGTAATAGAAAAGGGTAATTCATGATTTCTGGACAGGTGTGGGTGGACGGCTGCAGTTGCTGCTGCTGAAATGAGCTAAAGTAAATGAAGCATGAGTCAGCAAGGGGAAAGACATGCTCTTTGCCTTGTGCTTCCAGTTGTCCTGCAAAATTTAAAAGCAAGACCATTGAGCATTAACTGTGAGGGTGAGGTGTGGCAGTGGAAAGTTGCACTCAGAGTCCTTCAGAAGGCAGCTACTCTGAAAATATTACGTAGTGTTACTTTAAGCTATGCAATAATGAAAGTAGCACATGCATAAATTAAACGGAAATTGAACATTGTATTATTATACCCTTTTAAATCCTTCATGTATGAAAGTATGTCTTTATTCTGCAATGATAAAAGGAACTTTACATGTCACAACAACAGAAAATCCCTTTCAAAGTATTAAGCCTTATTCCTTATTCATTCATATTCACATGGATAGTCTGTATGGGCAAGGAAACAAAAGACCAAATCATTTCCAGTCTCTTGTGAAAGCCTGTAAGAGCATTGTCAAATTGAATTTTTGAAGCTACCTTAAACCAAACAGAGGTCATATGAGGGCTTCAATCAACTCTACAGAGCCCTGTTGTGACTGTGGAACACACGGTTGAGATTTACCACCATGTTTCAGTGTTGCAGCAGAACACTTACTTTGAAGCTCTGAAGATGTTGAGAAATGGCTGCTCTGAAAACCAAAGTGCTGTTACACTAAACCGACACGTCTCTGTTCAGCTGGTAGAAAAACCATGCCATTACAGTCAAGAGGAACATCAGTCCTACTTAAAACACTGTTTGCTGGGATAATGGGTCCCAACAAATCTTATTCTTTTGTGCAGAATAGCCTCTGAAGATGTTCCGTCTGGGTTTTGTAGATATACGTTGCTGATTGTGTGTAAATTCAACTGATCCACATTGGAACGTTTGCATCACTTAAAGTAGGGCAGTCCATTTTTCTCACAAATGTACCGCTGCAGTCAGTTTTCTTTATTTTGTCAAGGTCAGGCAGGACATTTTTTAAAAAAGTGTGTTTGTTGTATTTTAAAAAGACCAGACTTTGCATATAATGATCACTTACTTTTACTGTATGGCCTAATTGTCAACTGTGCTATTTTTAAGTAAATTATGAGTCATAAATTTCAAATGACGCTATTGTTCAGACTACATAAGGTCATACAACCAAACAAGTAACACAAGTTATTGATCTGCAGCTCTGTCCCTGTGTATGACGTCCACTCCCATCCTCTCAACGTCACGCCCGCTCCCTTCTGGGACTATGACACAAATTGATCTCGATAAAAGTTAATGAAGCCCAAAGGAGCGTTCTGCTTTGCACAAATAAGCTTGCTTTGCCAGCTGCACACACAAATGACCGGCAAACTTTTACTGACGTGCATCACGAATTGCTACAGTAATGACGAGACTTTGAAATTCATAAGTTTTAGTTTGCGAGCTGCATCATCTGGTCATGTGTCATCTGGGTGCCATGTTGTTCATCGCTGAATGAATTGTAGGTCACTGGACACTGATATTAGTATTAGTTTCAGAGCTCATAAACACCATGGCAACAGGGCTAGGCTCTGACATATTTTAAACTCTGCAAATCTGTGTAATTTTAAAATATGATACATGAACCAGTAATATAGCCTTCCTTCCCCGTTTTACAGTACAGGGCCTTTTTTTTTCCCCCCTTAAGTTTATCAACAGACTCCAGAGGTCCACTGATCAACATGAAGACATTTGAGGCGATGAATATTCCATCACCGCCTACACTCTGTGTTTGTCATCCTTTACTGTCACTGTCAGTCACACACTATCTGACACAGTCTATTATTGAATGAATCACAAAGAAGCTATTCCTAGAGTATGGGGCGGCGATGTGTGGCACTCTTATGTGGGAACAAACAGCACCTTTGTATTAAATCTAGCAAGTAATTATAGAACATGCTTGAGGAGGCCTTATGGTACAGTATGTCTATCTTTCTTAAGGTCACATTGACAAGGTGTAGGAAGTGAAGATGAGGGTTATGTTGTGGGTTTCTTCAAAGTCAGGAATTGAAACTGTACATCATTTAAACAGAAACTTATAATAACTTCTGATTAAAGTGGGTGGATGTCTGTAAACAAAGGACCTATAGAAACTACACTTTTATTAAATTCAGACTTTATCTCACACACAGTTTGTAACACTATAAACCAAAGAATTAATTTACAGAGGAGTGCGTGGATAAGATTTACGTAAAGAAGCAGCCACATTGAACCATTCCTTCTACAAGAATCACATTTTATTGCAAAAAAAAGTAATTTCTGAATTTTTGTTACAGTGTCTAAACTATTCATGTGTGGGACTGTTAAGCCATATCATTTTAAACAGAGCTGGCAAAGATAGTTTAATTATGGCTGCCAGAGTTATTTCACCTCTCCCCTACAGCAAAGTAAATGTTCAAGCTCCCAGAACATAACAAAATTGTGATTTTCTACATTAATAAAGAAGATATTTTACTAGGCCTCTTTAGTTTCGTTTGTCCTCCATGGGCACTTGTAGTGTGGAACTCTCAATTAAAATTTTTATTATAATAACAACAAAGTGTTATTGTATTGTCATGATGCACTTTAAAAAAAAAGACATGTTACTTGTTTCTTGAAAATGTGTGGCATTGCCTATACACAATTAACTTAAACTAGTAACAAACATCACAAATAAAAATTATGTCTATTATGTTTTTGCTACTGCCCCTGGGCACTGTTGTTGTTTGACTTTATCTATTTAAGTATTATATTTAGACATGTTACAACAGTGTGGCTAGATTTTAGACAGGTGTGCCTGCAATGTATTAAGATTTTGTCTTTCCAACACAAAAAAGCAAATGCAAAAAGTGAAAACACTGCAGTCTGAGTTTTATGCTGTAGTGCTGTAGTGTGCACAAACAAACCCATTTGTCTCCAGTACTGCTGTCTTTTCTTTTTCATTGTACGAATACTTACAGTCAGTTAGTTACTGTAGGAGTGTTTGCATTTTAATCACAAGAATATAATCATTTCTACTGGCATTGATGGTGACGCTCAACGCTGTTTTAAAATAAAAGTGCGTTGGTGTGGATGTAACCTTTAGTTTAATGTCTTTAGCTAACATTTAAACTTATCTGTGACTTATTTCTGCGGTCCACATAGGCTTCATGGAATAAAATGTCAGACTTTAAAAAAGGCATTCCCCATAGAGCCGTAATTATGGCACAGATGAATGCCTTGTGCTTTTAGGATGGCATGACTCTTCTGTATAATTGCCTTTTCACATTCTACTTACCTCTGTTGTGCATTTCAGTTTGGCCATTATGGTGCATTTATTCTTAATCAGAAGAATTTGAGACACGTCAGTTCAAAACGTTGAGGCTTGACTCATTGTTCAAGTGAGAATTCAACACAATCACAAAAGAAACTGCGTCAAACTTGCTCCTGGGACCCAAATTCTGGTTAGTCCCATGTCTTCACCATGACTCCCAGTGGCTCGGAGTTGATTTGATGAAGGAAATGACACATCAGATGACCTTAACACCCCCCCACGGATTTCTTCATAACCTTAGCTTCTGTGTGAATGAGCCAGCCATCATTTTGTTATCAGCTTCTTGTGTTATTATAGCAGTGCAAGTGTGCCTCCCTCCTGTGCTATTAGCCTGACTCAGATATGTACCATTAAGCTTTATGGCAGTGAAAATCGCTTTGACTCTGCGGAGTGTTGTCTCAGTGCCATAGAACTTCTGCTTTGTCACTAAAGAAGCTCAAATTAAAAAAGAAAAGTTGCAAAAGGAAAATGATAATGTATGATATTATTAATTCATACTAGTAATAATTAATATTGATCTTTAATGCTTCAGTGTAAAATAAACAATATACATCATCTAAATTTCTGAACAAAGCAGAATGGATTCAAATGCTTTAGAAAGTCATCTACATTTATTTAAAATAAATAATGTGTTTTTTGAACCAAATACGTTGTTTAATATGATTCCAATTAGCCTCAAGTTATCTGCAGCTGTTCACAGTCAATAAAGCCTGTCTCCACCTGCGTCTTTCAACCCCAGCATATTGCACATTTTAAAAGAGACTTTAATTCTCCAATGGGATACAACTGCGTTTATGTAACACTTTGTGACTTTCCACCTATTCTCTCTGACAAACACAGGAGGAGTCCTTGTCCTGTCTCCAATAATGCCGTTACATTTCCTTTAGTCAATAAGATAGATGTATGCAATATAATTAAATTCATGTAATCTGGTGACTTTGGCTGATTTTAGTGACGCTTAGTCTTTTTAAAGATCTAGGTCCATAGACAGAACATTTTTTCATGCTCCACAAAAGCTTGTGGAAATGCATTTCTGCTTTTATTCCTTTATTTATTTTGTCTGCTTTAGACAAATCTGTGTTAACAAAATGTAAATCTAAGGAACTGCATGAGGGAATATACTGCCATTTCTTTTTTCATCTAAATCTTCATCACAACTTGCAGTATTTAGCTCGTGTGGGAGATGTAAATTAATCAGAGCAGCGCTTGGCTCTAGATCTGCTCTTACGTAGGCCTACCCATGATGCAAATCCATGTGTACAGTATAAAGTATGGACGTAAGTGTGTCACATGCACAAAACGCCCACTGACAAGGTTTACAAGCACAAAGTGAGTATCCCCCGGCCCCCTCGCTCAGTCTGTTTATAAATGTGCACTGCCACCTGTTAACAAAGCAACATGCCCAGGCACAATGAACCAAAGAGATATTTACGCACAGCCTCAGCCTACGCCACTCTAGACTCCCATTTGTGCCACAGGCTTGAGTTTATAGCTCATGACGTACTCCCTCAGAGTTTCACTTGAGGCCACCAGTGAGGATCGTCCCCTGTGCAAGGCGGGGGCTCTGAATCACCAGCTTGTTGTTGTAAGTTTTCCAAAAGGAGAGGACAGTAATGAGTGCAAAAAAATAATAGTTACATCCCCTTCAGAGCCTGTTGATAAAAACAAAGCTGTGTTTCTTACTGGATTTTATTTTGAAGGGATGATTAATAGCATTGACTAGCATTACCCATTGAGAACATAAAGTAAAAAAAGAGATAAGAAAGTGGTTCATACACATTCAATCCAGACTGAAGGGTGTTTACAAGAGGGTTCAATACAGTGATAAAGGTATAGGTGTTCAGAACATGCAGGGCTCATCGACAATAGTGGCAAGTATATTTATACAGTTTAATTTAAACTGTATATACAGTATATATGTATTTTTAACTTTCCCATTACAACCCAATTAATGTGCTCTTATAAACTACTTTTTAACAGTCCTCTGGTAGTAAACTAAAAACAGTTATTTCACTTTTCATTCATTAATTTATTCTTTTTCTCCGGCTTCGTCCCATTCGAGGTCCCGGGTGACTGGAGCCTATCCCAGCAGCTTTGGGCCTTAGGGGGGGGGGGTACACCCTGTTTGTCGCAGGGCTGACCTTTAAATCACCCACTACTTTATTAAATTCTTAGTGCAATAATAATTTTTCAAGCATTTTTTTTTTTATGTAAAAGTAACTAGTGAAAGAAAAAAAGTGAAACAATGGTTATCAATGATGCACACATTCTGTTCTTACTTAGCTATGGTCTCTACCAAGATGTCTGCTTGTTGAAAGCAGAGAACGCTAAATGTAGAAACTGGAATTAGGCTTCTCTAAATGTTCAATAATTATATGAATCAAATTGGCAACAGTGTCTTTAGGCTTTAAACAGGCTTTAAACATTTGCAGTGACATAAATAGTACCACGTTCTACATACACAGTGTCTATTATTGCAGATATAACGTCTCATTAATGCACGCGACCGTTTCAGACACTGATCTTTGTAATCAGTTTCTTTTTAAAGCTCCCTCATCATCACAATTAAGAGGTGCACATTTTTTATTTTTTGTTCTAATTCACATGTTCTATTTCATCTGATGTTGGTTGCTACGTCAAAGATAACGCCTTCTGCTGTGAAGAGTGCAAAGCCAGTAGGACTGTGTGTTCTCATGTTAATTTAGAATTATTATGGTACTTTTTCAAACTGTTTCTTGTGTTTATGTCAGGATCTGTGTTTGTCTGTCTGTGTGTCTCCCCCTCCCCTCTGTGTTCTCCTCTCTCCTCAGCTGGGCAGGGCAGTCGGCACACCTGCTACCACTTACACCTCATCAACCTCTGCTTAAAAGAACCAGTCTTCCCTTCACTCAGCGCCAGTTTGTTGTCAACACTACTCTAAGTTAGTGAAGACGTTGTGCGCCTTGTATTTTGTATCTTCATGTTTCTTTGTACTTTGAGATGTAACTTACCTGTCGTATTGTGCTCAGGTGCCACTGCAAGCTCCAGCCCGGATCCAGCCTTACCTGCTCTTCTCAAGCCTCCTCGTTTGCTCCACTGGCGTCTATCCGTAAGCCACCTTCCCGGACTTCAGATCAGCTCACCTCCACTCCACGTCGGTTCTCCAAGCCCCTTGTGTTGTGACAAATAAACCTGATTTACATTTGTACTAGTTCTGCGTTTGGGTCCTGCTTCTCGTCCCCCACCGTGACAGTTTAAGTAGGCTATGATATTAAATGATGAATTAATAATAGGTAGTAAAGAGGTTTAGCAGAGATCAATTTTCCGTAGAAAATTATTTCCTTTTTAATTACCCAGATCATACTAACAAGGTTATTGGTTTAACCACCACATTGCTTGTAAACGTTGCACTGCTCAAGGGTTTTGAAGCAGTATAAAATGAATGAATCAGCCTCTTTTAATTTTTCTTTTAATTTTTCTTTTAATTACCCTGGCTTGGGCTCTGTAATGCAGTTGAACCTACCCTGGTTATGTCTCCAGCGCGGTCAGGTGAAACAGGTCAGGCTGGCACTAAATAACTCATCACAGGGGCAAGTCGAAGAGAGTTAACGTGAAAAATACCAGGAAACTACATTAAACTCTGCAAAATGAACAGAACTCTAGACTGAGCACAAATTCACACTGTCTATTAATAAGTGGCTCTCAAGGCAGTTAAAACTATTCTGAGCACTTAAAGATACAATTTTACAATGTTACTAAACAACCAAAATAAATATTCAGTCTACATTTAGCCTCAAGTCAGTTTTCTGGATCTTTTCCTGCTCTGGAGCAGATTAATTATTTTGTGAAAGTTTCCATAGAGCTCTGGACCCAGCTTTGTGATACAGAAACCCTGGATTAACCTTTATGTTACCTTGCTAACTCACTAATCCAGCTTCCCAGCTACACTGCCCTGGGTGGGTGAGAACCTTCGGCAACAACTGAGGTCATAAATGTTAACTTTATTTATCATAATGAACTTTTTTTGCTCCAAAAGGCAATATGATTGTGGAAGTTGTTGGATATCTTTCCTTTTATTTCCATCTAGTCCCACTTGATGGACTCATAAGCCTGTCACACATGTGGCTGAATTACTTCATTCACCTTTGGGAATACAAATAAGCGCTCAACTGTGAATCTCAGCGGCATTATTATCACACTAATGAACCGCTGTGAAATTAAATTAGCTCTTCCTCAAACTAAAACAAACCTGACTGAAACCTTAATGACTGGTCATATTTGAAATATTCTGCCAGAAGAAGTGCATTTAAAAAGAACAATGTGGAATGTGATTAAAGTATGCAGTCTGAAAGAGACAGGAAATGTCATGAAGATAATCAACAAATGCCACATAATAAAATACCTCCCAATAAGTCATTATAAAAAAGAGAAAGAGTCAGAGAAGTGACATTATAACTTTGAATTATGAGCAGATATATGGAAGTTGATTTTAATATTTCGAGGCAAACACTCAAAATATTGCAAAATATTCATGAAATGTTTCTGTATAATAAAAATTCATCTCAACGGTCTTTCTCATTTGATGACCACTTAACAAAAGGCTTCTCCCATGCACACTACACTTGACATGTTAAAAGCACTTCTCTAAATGCACAGCTTTTAGTCCTGCTCAGAGTAATGTGTCTGCGTTCAAGAGGTGTGCATTTATCAGTTGTTGACTTGTTACTTCTGAGCAGATTCAAGCTCCCTGCCATATGTACAGAAAGGCTTAATGGTAATGCTAATAACCCACTTTAACCTACCGCTAATACAAAGGACTGGCCGCTAGACAAACACAAAAGCCTTTCTAATGAACTTTAAATTAATTAGAAACTTCACTGTAGTAAAAGAAACCTCTGGCATTTAGTGTGTTTGAATTGTCTTAGAAACTTAGCTGTAATCAGAAGCACCTTAACACAAATCCAGAGCCTCAGAGACAGTGCCAAGAATGATGAGACTTGTCGGGTCTGAGAGTCACTGCTCACCAGAATAAATGAATAAACAGTCTGTGGTCTTGATTTAGAATGCTGAATTCTCTAACACGAAGACAAGACATGTATAAAGTATAAATGTGAAATGAATCATACCAGGAGCTTTATAAAGTGGTCTTAAAAACAATCACAGACTGGTCTCTTCACTCGGGGGAACACAGTCAATATAAAATGTGTAAACGTAGCTTGTCATTCATTTTTGTGTATTCATGTTGCAGCGTTTGGGATTTAGAAAGGTCCAAACGTCCAGACAATAAAAAAGTAATTATCCAGATAAGTTTGCAGCAGAGATAGCTCATGACTCCCTCTTGTGGAAATAATATCTGCAACTCTCTGTGTTTAATGCAACACATTGACAAATTAGCACAGCATGTTTCAGAATGTTCTGTAATACCAATGTTTGTTTCCTAATGCTTATTGACTATTAGTGTGGAATATAAGTGGTATAATAACCAGGGAGAACAATCAGTCTCTCACCTCTGTAAATGACTCAGTATTGTTGGACGCATGAGTGTTTTGTGAGCAAGCGGCTCTAGTGAAACATCAGAGGGCTTTATATCAGTAATCCAGACACACAGCAAGCAGCTGCCGCCTCAAGTTCTCTCTCTGAACCGCAGTCAATTATTGGGACGTCTTTTCTCCAGCACTGCTTCTGCACATTCACTGGTTTTAATTTCCCTGTTGTGAGGACAGAGAGACTCATTAACATGTAAATACAACTCAGTCCCAGACCGTTCTGAAGTATTATCAGTGCAGCTGAGAACAAGATTTGGTTGATCTGGACTAGAGCATGTGTCCATCTCCCAAATTTATATCCGAAAAAAAACATTCATACGTAGAAGAAGGAGGCCCAGGACAAGTTGGCGGGACAGATAGTTAACTTTTAAAAACTGTAGTGTGAAAGCTAAAGTTACAGACTTTAGACTTAAAACAGGAACAGACCCAAAAACACAGAGTGACCAGTAAAGTTCTGTGCTGTGTTGTGCAGATTCTAATTATAAATGCTGACAAACTGACTTGTGTATATATACTGTCTGAGTCAGGTGAGTAGTGGAATGCTGCAGGACGGAGATGGCAGCAAAGCTAAAGGGGAACAGCATCTCAGAAAGCAGTGCAGGACGGTCAAACTGGAGAAATAAGTACAAACAAATGCACCACTCGGCCAGGGGCTGGTGGCAAAGCAGGTCCTTATCTGCTGTGACTAATTCCCAATGGGCTGCAGGTCAGGTAGGTGGACCAAGAGGTGGAGCTGCAGCCGTTAGGAAGACTGACAACACACAAGAGGGAAAAGGGGAAAACCAGACAGGAACACGAGGAAGGAATGGAACTGATCTGGCCAGCCACAACCCCGGGGAAAGTCTGGAGAAAGTGAAGTCTTCTGCCTAGTTTGCTGCATTTGCAAACTAGCTACAGATATGTGGAAAACATTTAATTGAATAACTTCTCTCCTTTCTTACTCCAGGTTTGCACTAAATTCATTCAAACCTCCCATTGGAGAATTGTTTTTTTTTAATCTATACATTGTACATACAGTATTTTGTGCCAAAAACATTAATTGCTTGTCCTGTGAATGCTTGGACCACTTAATAGCAACCAAAATTCACTGAGATTGTGCTTTGTAGATATGTTATTCTCTTCACTTTAGCATCTGTAATATTTTTTTTGAGTGATTCATTTTTGACCCTCGGAAGCATCAATAATTATAACTTGGGCTTTCCTCCTAACAGCCAGTTTCATATCTCAGTTACTACACACATCAACCACAACTATTGATTGAGCAGCTATAGTTGACAATGATTTGAGACAGGAAGCTAGATCCGACAGTCAGAGCGGGTCCTCACAGATATCACTTTACTAAATCTCAAATAAAAATTCAATAAAGCCTTTGACGTCAATGTCCGAGTTCACAAGCCACATTTTGATTCAATCAGTCAGTGTCGATTCAAAATAAATCAACATTTTCTCTTTGGTGTTCTGGCGTTTGAAGTGATAATGACAAGCTTCCAGCAGCTACTCTGACACTGACTTATTGGATGTGAATTCAAATGAGGACAACAGTGCCAAATTAGCCAAGAGAAATCCTCCCCTCAAGCTGCCACTTTGTGTTATTGGGATAACAGGTTTTTATTGCAAATTGGGGTTGCTAACATGATGCAGTGGTGGGCTTAGTTTATTAATCTGTCAGCAAGCTTATGTTGTAAATCAATAATTTCCCCTTCACGGTGTCGTGCGTCATCTTTCATTTCCAAGAGTTAATAAATAATGACATCAGTGTCTTAATCATTCTAGTATTAACTTTGATAGATTTATTTTCAGCATGCTACAGAAAGGAACACACGATAAAATTATTACTCAATGCTGGGTTATTTAACCATGTGATAATGTAAATGTCAAGTTCCCTAGATGTACTCTTATGTCAAGTTACTTTGTGCATTAACTCTATCACCTCAAAGTGTAAATGTAAAGCAAAATAACTGCACGCTGCAAAAAAGTGTTTTAAAAGTAAGTAAAGTATGTTTTACCTTCAATACACAGAATATATAAAAGGCTACTCTGTTGGTTTTACTTTAAAGTAGCCCTGCATAACTTTTAGCCAGTAGGGGGCGCAGACACCTTTACAGACTTTGTGTTGTTACAAGGCTGTTCCAGAGGAAAATCAGGTCAATTTAGTGCATTTTGTACAAATACAACTCTGCTCAGGGCCCAGTCTTTTGGCCTATTTCTGCTCTGTGTGTTTGATCTTAAAGCGTGTCTCTCACGTAATGTCCCTGGAGTTCTCTGTCCAGTTGAGGGCACTGTGTCAACAAAATAGGCATGATTTTACCAATCGTATGTCTAAGAACCATTAAATCATTACGAGAATTTATATTTGGGGATTTTAATGTTATGTGGTGTTTCTAGCTAAAAGTACTAACAGTGGAGCTTTAAACTTGACAAAACAATGTAAAGTGTTTTGAAGGAGAGCTCTCGGCTACAGCTGGGTAAACACGTACAGAGGCCGTGTGTGAAATGGCTCAGAGATAGCCGGCTGGGTAATGCTGCTGCCTGTGGTTCGAGAAGAACAGGACGCTTTACAGCGGCTTACAATCCTCTGAACAGACAGCATTGATCTGTGCTACCTGCTTGTAAATGTCAGACAGGAAGTGGCTGATGCTGTGATATTAACACAATCCAACAGTGTCCACTTCCGTGTTCAACAGCACGTCCAACCTCAGAAAACACTCTTGACCTCACAGTGTTTCCTTGAAAAGAGGAGGAAGTTATTGGAGAACATGAATTATGTTTCTGGTGTTTATGTCTGGTGCTTGATCTTTTATTTCACGTCAAGCACAGGGCTCTACCTTTTCAACAGCACTTACCAAAGACATCTTGTACAAACAACTGGACAAGTACAGCTAAGATGTTATTAAAACATAGAGTGCAGCAGAGGCAAGGCATTATCTGGGGTTTTCATTAAAGGGGTTGTGCTCTCGAAAATCTAATTAGGTACATCTGCTGGATTGGCTGTGTTTCCAGATGAATAGAAAACATTAGTTACATTAAATGGGCCAAATAAACAGCAGAGACAGCACTGTAACGCACACTTTAGCTGTTGAGCACATATGTAGCCACTTCGCTGGAAGTTAATCCTCATTAGTGTATTGTTACTAGGCTGTTTTGTTGCTAATTATCTTTAATCAGCAAAACACTTCCTCATTATGAGAGTGGTAATTACAAATAATGTAATTAGAAATCACAAAATAAGATGAAATAATGTTTCTGTTGGATAAGAAAGCAAAGTAAATCATGTAAATAGTCAGTGTTGAACTGAAAAGTGCAATATAAGACTCTACATTATGACAAAATTACAACGTAGTACAATGTAGGACACAAAGGTGATTCTAGTGGTAACAGGGGCCCACAGGCAGAAGGTGTCTGGGGGCCCCAACACACACTGGACAAGCCAATCAATGATTATATGACAATAACAATTCATTTTCAACAGTATGCCATTGTTTGAAAACAACTTATGAATACTGAACAAAAATTTAAATGCAACACTTTTGTTTATGCCTCCATTTTTCATGAGCTGAACTAAAAGATCTAAGACTTTTTCTATGCACGCAAAAGGCATATTTCTCTCACATATTGTTCACAAATCTGTCCAAATCTGTGTTAGTGAACACTTCAAAGTTTGTCACAGGTGTGGCATATCAAGATGTGGATTAGAGCATGATGATTGCACAGGTGGGCCTTAGGCTGGCCACAATAAAAGGCCACTCTAAAATGTGCAGTTTTATCCCACAGCACAACGCCACAGAAGCTTTGAGGCAGGAATGGCCACCAGAACTTTTGCCTGTGAATTGAATGTTAATTTTTCTACCAAAAGTTGTCTCCAAAGGTGTTTCAGAAAATTTGGCAGTGCATCCAACCGGCCTCACGACCACAGACCACATGTAACCACATAAGCCCAGGACCTCCACATCCACATCTTCACCTCCAAGATCCTCTGAGACCAGCCACCGGGACAGCTGCTGCAACAGCCTATTTGAATAACCAAAGAATTTCAGCACAAACTATCAGAAACAGTCAGTGAAGATTGTCTGCGCTTGTCGTCCTCATCGAGTTTTCTGCTGTTCATTGTTGTAACCGACTTGCGTGGGCAACAGCTCACATTCGATGGCGTGTGGCACTTTGGAGAAGGTGTTCTCTTCACAAATGGTGGTCACACCAGATACTGACGGTTTTTGGATTCAAAAACACTCCAATACAGTGAAACTGCACTTTTTAGAGTGGCCTTTTATTGTGGCCGGCATAAGGCACACCTGCACAATAATCATGCTCTCTAATCAGAATCTTGATATGGCACAATTGAGCGGTGGATGGATTTTCTCCGCAAATAAGACGTTTTCACCAAAACAGATTTGGACAGATTTGTGAAAAATGTTTGAGAAAAATAGGCCTTTTGGGTTCATAGAAAAAATCTTAGATCTGTGAGTTCAGCTCGTGAAAAATGGGGGCATAAATTTCTGTTCAGTATACAGTATATTGTGAGCTATTTCCCTTCCTGCCTGGAGACTCAAGGTAACTGCCCAAACACAATATACAGAGCTCAGAGTTCACAAGCCACATTTTGATTCAATCAGTCAGTGTCGATTCAAAATAAATCAACATTTTCTCTTTGGCTGTGCTGGCGTTTGAAGTGATAATGACAAGCTTCCAGCAGCTACTCTGACACTGACTTATTGGATGTGAATTCAAATGAGGACAACAGTGCCAAATTAGCCAAGAGAAATCCTCCCCTCAAGCTGCCACTTTGTGTTATTGGGATAACAGGTTTTTATTGCAAATTGGGGTTGCTAACATGATGCAGTGGTGGGCTTAGTTTATTAATCTGTCAGCAAGCTTATGTTGTAAATCAATAATTTCCCCTTCACGGTGTCGTGCGTCATCTTTCATTTCCAAGAGTTAATAAATAATGACATCAGTGTCTTAATCATTCTAGTATTAACTTTGATAGATTTATTTTCAGCATGCTACAGAAAGGAACACACGATAAAATTATTATCGGCCTTTTATTGTGGCCGGCATAAGGCACACCTGCACAATAATCATGCTCTCTAATCAGAATCTTGATATGGCACAATTGAGCGGTGGATGGATTTTCTCCGAAATAAGACGTTTTCACCAAAACAGATTTGGACAGATTTGTGAAAAATGTTTGAGAAAAATAGGCCTTTTGGGTTCATAGAAAAAATCTTAGATCTGTGAGTTCAGCTCGTGAAAAATGGGGGCATAAATTTCTGTTCAGTATACAGTATATTGTGAGCTATTTCCCTTCCTGCCTGGAGACTCAAGGTAACTGCCCAAACACAATATACAGAGCTCAGAGTTCACAAGCCACATTTTGATTCAATCAGTCAGTGTCGATTCAAAATAAATCAACATTTTCTCTTTGGCTGTGCTGGCGTTTGAAGTGATAATGACAAGCTTCCAGCAGCTACTCTGACACTGACTTATTGGATGTGAATTCAAATGAGGACAACAGTGCCAAATTAGCCAAGAGAAATCCTCCCCTCAAGCTGCCACTTTGTGTTATTGGGATAACAGGTTTTTATTGCAAATTGGGGTTGCTAACATGATGCAGTGGTGGGCTTAGTTTATTAATCTGTCAGCAAGCTTATGTTGTAAATCAATAATTTCCCCTTCACGGTGTCGTGCGTCATCTTTCATTTCCAAGAGTTAATAAATAATGACATCAGTGTCTTAATCATTCTAGTATTAACTTTGATAGATTTATTTTCAGCATGCTACAGAAAGGAACACACGATAAAATTATTATCGGCCTTTTATTGTGGCCGGCATAAGGCACACCTGCACAATAATCATGCTCTCTAATCAGAATCTTGATATGGCACAATTGAGCGGTGGATGGATTTTCTCCGCAAATAAGACGTTTTCACCAAAACAGATTTGGACAGATTTGTGAAAAATGTTTGAGAAAAATAGGCCTTTTGGGTTCATAGAAAAAATCTTAGATCTGTGAGTTCAGCTCGTGAAAAATGGGGGCATAAATTTCTGTTCAGTATACAGTATATTGTGAGCTATTTCCCTTCCTGCCTGGAGACTCAAGGTAACTGCCCAAACACAATATACAGAGCTCAGAATTTGAACATTTTTCTACTTTCCTATTAGATAAATACATGAAATATAAAAGTATGTGAAAAGTGGCATGTTAAGTATTAAAGGTATTTAAATATCGCATGCCCTCCGTCTCGAGTCTCAATGTAACACAGCGGAGCTTTGTGTTTCCTTCTCACTAAGCTGAATGACTAAATGTCAGCACTTAAGTTGACAGGAAATCCTTTAGAAGTAGAAAAATCACTGGAGTTGTCAATGTCCAGAAAACGCCTTAGAATAATTACAGACGATGAAAAAATGTATTTTTCTCAAGGTCTACTCACTCAACACTTTTTCTCTAATTGCTTTGGTGACTTCCAATAAGTGATGGCTGTAGGTGTTAATTTTCTCTTGTTGATACTTCCCGTTAAAATGTCATTGACGTCAGTGGAGGCAAAAAAGCAGGCAAGCCTCAACAATTTCACCTCAGTTCTTTTTCAATTGTAGTCTGGTGATTTCCTGGTGCACACATCCACAGTGTCGTTAGAGTGAGCGTGAGTGGGCTGATTGCTGCTATTGAGCCCAAAGACAATAAGAGTGACTGGACTTAAGCAGCCGATCAGTAACAGACGTCATCACAAATCGAGAAGATTCAAAAATATGATTTGAAATTTTGATATTTTAATAACCAGATTTTTCTCCAAACGGTTGACCTGCAGCAGTGCAAGTGGTGGAATATGAATAAATGAAACCACTCTTAAAGCTGCACAACCTGATTTTCTGTTGTCATCCCTGTCTCTGACTCCACTCTCCCCCAAAAAGAAGCCTAGGAACCTCTCCTTATCTTTCATTTCACTATGATCATCACAAAATGTGTCACTGCTGCTGCTGGTTTACCTTAAGTCATCCGCAGACTTCTGAGAACATTTCCATTCACTGAGTCCTTACAGTGAGGAAACAGTCTTGGGCGTCTATTTTTTTTCTCTTAAGAAGAACTTAAATGAACATTGTGGACAACACCAGAGCCAGATGACTATGTTGCTAAGAAAACACATCACAAAGGTAAAAACAACTCCTAAGGTCAAACCTGTATTAGCATCTTTTTTTACACTTCACGTAAGAAGAAAAGAACAATTGTATATGACACAAATCATTCCAAGGATTTCTTGAAAAAGCAGTGGATTCAAGTTTTAAATGGGAAAATTGAAAGTGAAGAGAGTTCAAGGTAAACTTTTATAAGAATTGTGGCAGCTTAAGAATGTCAGACTAAAAAGACACGGACAACAAGAGATACATTCATCAAAGTGAATTCAGTTTACCCGCAGAAGTACTTCTTGTCTCTATTAAAGCATGTACCAAATACTTTGTAAACATTGCTAAACAAGCATTGCTCTGAGGAAAAAAAACAGAGGAGGTTGCAGGTAGTTCATCAGTCTATTATCAGGTATTATTATTATTATTATTATTATTAGGTATTCATCTGAAAGTAACTGCCCTTTGCGAAAGTTTTCTGCAGGAGCCCTGCAGAAAGATCTGAAGAGTCAAGTTACAGTGATGCAGCTTCAGAAAAATAATGGCATTCATCTGTGATATTTGACTGAACACTTTATTAGAGCTATTATAGCCTTGGCTCCCTTTTTGCAATCCACTTTTTCATCACAAGGTTTATTCAACAATTTCAAACAAGAGCACTGATGATAGTAATTGTGTCAAAAACTGGCTTCCACTGACTCCACAGCAGTTGGTCACAGGAAGACAGGGCTCTGATAGTCAGGAAGATAATGGGGTGTTAAACCTGCAGGAAACCAATGCCAGAACTAATTTATCCAAAATCATTTACAGATCATTCACACGATGCCAAAACACAAACAGTGATTGATAGCATAATCAAAATGATCAGTGCTCTTACTGAGATCATGACCAAGGGTTCACGCTGAAACCAGGTCTTTACTGGAACAGTGTTGATACATCTAATCAGAACATGTTTGAGGCATGTTGAGGCACAGAAACACAGTATTTAAGCATTGTTGTCTTCATGCCAGCAGTCAATAACTTTCTGGGACTCAGTCAGGACATCAGACGGTTTTCATTGAGGACACTGTATTCACTTCACGATGATACAAAAACACCTTCTATGCCAGACTGAGATTTGAGATTGGCCGACATGCAACCACATTTTCTTGTTTTGGGCAAAAAGCTTTGTTACGTAACGTTTGTCAAGACCCTTTATTGGGCTTTCTGTAGAATCTGTTAAGTGTCAAAACTGTGTTAATGCATCCTCCATTTTCTTCAACATTTAAAACCTGGTCTTTTGCACAAGTTAATAAAAGTATATTGTGTCGTCATGTTCTTAAACTTAACCCATGTCCTACTATTGATGTGTAAAAACCTAAATACGTCATACTCCACTTCAATATTTAATGCAGTCTGAGAATCACTTTGACATTGAGATGCAGAGGTGTGTCTACTTAGTCATAAGGGCCGAGTGACTTCACCTTTCAGTGATGTTTCTGAAGAGATTAGCTTCACGCCAGCCTAATGACGCACATATACCTGAAAAAAACTCTCCGCTCACTGAGCCAGACAGCCAAGTGGACGGGCAGTACGTGAACCCCATGCTATGCAGGATTAGTGGAGCCTCATTTTGTTTTCAAGCAAATATAATTGTAGAAACATAATCTGCATCATCCTTTTAGAGTATGACTGATGCAAAATATTCCCATATCTTGTTTCTAGGTCTGATAAACAACTTTCCCAGAATCACTCAATTGGCCAGAGTGCCTCTGGCCAGGTCAGGGACGAATTCAGACTGCAAAAAATCTTTCTGCGTCACTGAGTAAGCATCAGTAAAAAAAATAAATAAAAAAATGTGTTAGAAAACCACCACACCTTCAGATGCTGCAATCATTGATCTGTAAGAAATGTGTGCTTTATGCTGCACATTACTGCTGGATGTATAGAAACGCTGTGTTCACATAAAGCAACTGCTGGAACTTCAGCACAGAGCACGTTGTCACGGTAACAAGGCCTGTCATATTGTGAAGGTAAACCCTGGGATAGCTGTGTTTTAGGGGGCGTTGTCTTTTGCACCAAATAGCATAAAAAAAGTGTTGTCATATACATCATTCTGCATTTAAAGAAATCATGACATCATCTGTATTTGTTTGAATATTTTCCTAATCTGATGCAAATAACAACAACCAGGGAATATATTATCATTGTCAATGCATTAGTAAAAACTACAGGCTCTCATGACAGATTTATTAGACACGTTACACATTAATGATTTGGACTTTGACAACAGAAAACTTTTTGGACCAGCAAAACTATTCAACCAAGTTTGAGTCTTCTAAAAGTAACTGTGTGCAAAGTATTCAAGATGAGATATTGAGTCTATATAGTATTGTTGTAGCAAAAATGTATTTACTTCCTTGAAGATGCATTGATGCTTTTGGAAGTTGATTAATTACAGTATGGTATAATTTCTCAAAGGAGTGGTGTGATATTACATCTATATGTTTAGGACAATTTCATTTCTTTTTGTGTTGTCTTGCTGTAGTGCTCCTCTTGTTATTTCCTTGTTTTTGTTTTGTCTCATTGGACTTTAAAATGACACCAATATCCACAACAAGGCATATAATAAATGTGTAAAGGAAATGGACCCATGTGTCTCTGTCTCTGTAATGGGAAGACCTGAATGAAATATGAAAGATGCAGACAAACCGGAAGCAACACTTGTTTGTGGAAGTCTCACTTGGAATAACACTGGCTTGCACTGGCCATCTCAGTCTGCTAAGCTTCAGCTTCCGGCAGCAGCTCGGTGCTGAATACTAATACTGAAATTAGTGTAACCCAGCAACAGGAAGTTGGCTGCCCTTGAGTGGAGATTGAGAACAGGAGCGAGAGCACTGACAGGCTCTAGTGGCTCCTCTTTGACTGAGAGCAGAGGCTAGGCCACTAAGGACAAGAGAAGAAACAGTGACTGACAAAAACAAGAGCCAGTGGAGGTTAGAGGTTGTGTTAGCCTCAAGTGTCCCAGTTCATAAGAGGTTTTCTCTATGACAGCGCAGACAAAAAGACCAACTTGTCCTGTAAAATGCAGGTCACTGACCGCTGCTTTGCATTTAGAATAAAAATATAGATAATTAAGCAAAAGTGGCAATTGCCTTAACAACTCTGCATTTTGCTCTGGGGCACAGATTTTTTTTACTTTTGGATTTATAAGACATGCATTACATACATAATCCTCCAGTTAGTCAATGTCATAACAAAACCTCACCTGGACTTTTGTGTAAAGTGTACCAGTGATGCACACAAAGTCACGATTTTGAGGCTTTTACTTGGACTTTTGCATCATTTGAATGACAGCTTAGACTTGTAATTAGATTTGATTGTTGATGTCTGCACTTGTTTCCAACTTATATCTTCTGCAACACAGGTTCACGTGCAAACCTCGAGTGCAGTCAAACATTGCAGAAAGGTGTATTAATGCATTTTATTTGCATATAGCATATTATTATACCTCTGTGAAGCATGCCTTTCCCATACACACATCAGAAACTCTTCTCTTTGATCATTTTTTGGAGCTTGCTAATAAAAAGTAAAACTGCTTGTAAGCAAATCAACACTGCACAAATCAAAAGTGAATTGAAGCCCTGAATTAAAGCATATGATTAACTTTCCAGAGTCTGTGCAGTGATCTCTCTGGTTTAAACCATTAGGAACTAGCCCACAACTTGAGGTTATCGAATGGATCAGAGTTAATTGAACTTAATGGCACCATTTGTGACTGCACAGAGTGCTTCAATTCAACTTGTGCTTGTCCCAATCTCTTCCATCTCAACTAGAGGCGGCCTGAACGTGTCCCGCATCCAGATGAACCTGTAACTATGGAAACTCATCTCCAAAGACCAACTTATTCAATACAACCCTCTTTGAGCATTGCACAGCACTTTTACTTAAGTGCAGTTTTCTGCCTGGCCTGCCTGCAGCCATTATCCTGAAGTTGATTGATGATAAAATGATAGACACACAAGCTCCATTCAATGGTTTGTATGTGCAGTGGGCTTTTTTTCTGAATGAGTAATCAAACCCATTGATAGCACTGGCATATGCATTCTGTACCTCCATTCATGTTTTCTTCCCCAGCTTGTGCAAAGGAGGAAGATTAAAATAAAGGGGGAGGTTCACAAGTTGTCAAGACTCACACTACCAACGCATTTGTTGCCTAATTTAATCTTCATTTTAGCTTTTAGTGGGAGGGAAGTAAACAATAATTAATATGGCATTATTCATGAAGTATTACTGTAGGTGGAAGATGACATGAATAATGGAAGCAACCTTACAAAAGCAAAATAAAAACAGTTATGCAAGGTTATAGAAGAAACAAAAAAAACTTCCAAAAACATTTATATAGCGCTATATTTTTAAATATGTAAATACAATGGTGGCCAAAACTATCAAAACTTTTTAAGAACCTTTTACTGCCTCCAAAACATGATTTCATTTGATAATGTCCACGAAGCCTGCTCTAAGCACAACAAATATATAACTTTAATATTTTGTCTGTCCACTTTTGCAGCAGTTACAGCAGCACATCTCTCTGGCATCATGTCAGCATAGTCCCTGAGAACTTCAACTCTAATGTTATCCCAGGGCTTCTTCTGTGAAGGAACATTAACCTATGCTACGCTTATTTTTTATGGAAATGTTTCTTAATCTTTATCTTTCTTTTGTTTTCTTTTATGTTTCTTTATCTTAAAATAATGAGGTGCCAGTTTAGTTGAGTTGTAGCACCAGAGAAATCAGTGGTGCAAGACGGGACCTGTGATTACTGTACCTCATTTGCATAAGAAATAAAAACACCACTTCTCACAAATGTTACTTTTTTAAGTAAGTGTGTCATCAATCAAAATTCCTTTACAAGCAGGAGAAGATAATTGTAGAAGGAAACTGATGAATTCAAAAGGTTAGAGCCAGTAAAGCATTATTGGGCTAAGAGGGTTCCTGAAATCTTTGAAAATCCTTGCACTTACTTAACAGATAAAGAGGAAGAGAGTAATTACTACTGCATTTATTTACCCCTGAAAAGGCCTGGAGAGTCAACATAGAAGGACTTTTGGTCAAAATCTCAGCTTTTTCCAATACACCCCTTGTGCTCTGTCCCAAGGTGACGTAACACTAAGTCTGACCGTAACAAGAAGCTACTGTAAAGACCTCTTATGAGAGCAGAGTGTTGACGACCCACAGACAGGTAATGACTCTCATCAAACCAGCTGTGGAACTTAAAAGACATTATTGTGCCAAAAGTACACAAACCCCCATGACTCCTGAGTCAAAATCTATTTTGTGAAGCCTTCATGAGTCACTGTAATCTTTTTAAATTGCAGACATTTTTTATTATTGTCTCTGCAGTAAAACACTTTGCTTTTCTCATATTATTTTAATTTGATAGCCTTTAAACTGGAAAATAAAAGAATAAATAGAGTAAGCATCATTTTTATTTCTTCCGTTGGGAGGCCTGATATGGGTTTGCCAAAAAGGGATGCCCCGTAGAACGTGTTATCCTGTGAAGCTAAACTTAGAATCTTGATTTGACTTTTGTTTAAAAGATAATGGCCCTAGATCTTTATTTAACCTGTTCTTTCCAGTTCCCTTTTTAAAGAGTGCTATAAATACAAAGACAGAAAATGAGCCACCCGTGCCACATCCCCAGTAATTACCCATAATGTGGGGGGACTTGAATCCAGGAACTAAATTTAGTTGGCTGATCACATGGATTTTCTCACAAAGGGCACTGCCAAGATGTTTTTGGCCAAGCGCTACACACCCAGGCCACTATTTAAGCTTTGTGTGGGACAAATCAAGATCACCCAGGAATAGCTGTAACACATGCTGACAATGTGTTTTGAGCCAATGGGTGGAACGTTCACCTGCAGCGGCTCCATTGTGGACTCTGGCTCATCTGGCCCTGTGACGCAACAAAAAATGTCCCTGCTTTAAATGAAACTTCACGGGTAATCTTCTTCACTAATCACATCCATTTTGATTAGAGTGTGTTTAGCTAGTGTGCACTTAACCCTGCCTGATAAGTACAGCTTTCGGTCCTGTGAGCGGAGCACATTTTTTATGAAAGCTGCTGGCTGCTCCCATTCATTCATCCTAGTCTACTATCCTACTTTATCAGCATCTACAAACTCGAGTATGACTCACAAATCCCTGTGTTCTTAGTCCAGTTGAAGCTGGACTAATGAAATGAGGAAGCCCTGATGTATTCTTTGTAAGATGCATTGGGATGAATAGCTGCAGAACTAATATGCTTTTACATCCTTAACTTGATGCCCCTCCCCTTACCTCTGACAGGAAATCTGTTTATGGACTGCAGAAAAGAAACTTGTTTCCATGGGGACGGCGGTCTTTTTGACTGGCTAGACAAGTGCGTAAGAAAGTCAAGCAGCAGGAAAAGAAAAGTTTTCTCTCTGATATACTTAGGTATTGACGCATAATGAATTACTAAAGCCAATTGTCCACTTTTCCTGCAGTTAATCAATGCTCAGTTGGGATTCAAAAGTCTGAATATTTGAAAAAGAGGTTTAAAAAAATGAGAGTGTGGGTAGCTCAGTGGCAGGATGCAAACAGCTGTCATTATGTGTGTGACTGCATTTATTTTGTTTCTGTATCTAAGTGTCACACATTGGAAAACCTTGCAGAAATTGTGGGTGACAGTTTTTGGGGTTACTGTAGTTGGGCTGTACGCTTAAAAAGATCACATAGTTTAGGGGCAATAGTTCAGTGTCAATTGTTTATAGGTTATGCATTTCTATATACATTTATCTACACATCCTGTCTACTATGTGATTTTGCATTTTGTACAGGAGCCGGACTAAAGTTGCACAGATTACTTTTTGCATATGGTCCTTTTTTTTTAATCTGAAAGAAAATACTTTCAAATAATGACTATAAACCATAGCCATTGTTTTTGTGTCATATTGCCCTGAAAGCTTGTGTGCAGAAAGTATTTCTACTTGTCAGTAGGACTGGCCTTCCTTGTTTACTAAAACTGAATATATACTGCCACCTAGTGTAAGCAGCAGGTTTTGAAAATAAAGATTACTTATCATTTTGCACTTTTGGCTTCAACACAAAAAATGAGTCCTTTAAACAGTATGTAATTTTATGTACAACATATTGTTTAAATACATGAACTGTGATTAATGTAAGTCCAAGTGCAATGCTGTGAATAATTCAGGATGTGGGGCAGGCCATTATTAATGACATAAAAGCAGGCTGTTTATTTTTTTTAAATCAGAATCAGAATTACTTTTTTTTTATGGCTGATAATATAGCTTTACAAGGTACTGGCTGGCTTTTTTGTACAGTCATACCCGGAGACATGCCTCCTCCCTCTCAGCCGGTGACTTTCTCCGCGTTGGTGACTCACCAGATGTAGGCAAGCATCATGAATTAATCGGTGCAGGGGCACAAGGACTTCTGAATCAATTGAGCAGAATACAAACACTAAGTGACAGCAATGACCGCTCTTTGATTTGTTGTGTGTAATGGCATTTCAAAGAGCGAATGTCAGGAAAACAACAAAGCATGACATCACAACGTCATAATGAGTAATAGCCAAATTTATCAAAGGATCAGTACAGGCTTCTCTGTCATATTGATAAAGTAGTAACAATAGCTTGAGAAGCTCTGAAGCATCCCTAATATGAATTATTATTGTTTTGATTAGAGGGAAGTTTGTCTAAAGAAATGGCTGGTCAATCTCTGCAGTTAACCAACATTTCCTTTAAGTTATGTTTTTGTCATTGTTGCATAGATAGGGAACCATTATTATTTCCATCTTTAGGTTTCAAGGTGTTCACAAAGCTGGAAGCCCTGAGCTTTACTAATTTGTTGGGTTGCCCCCTCCTCTCCTATTATGCCCAAGTAAAAGTAAGTTTAATTCGTTTTTTAAACTTTTGCATAAACTGTCGTCTTTTATGTAAAGCGCTTTAAGTAGGTGGTAAAGCCTACTAAATTCAAAAGTGCTATACAGTATAAAATGCAAACTGTTTACCATTTACCAAATGTCTGCTGCATTTTAGAAAAGTTATTAGTTTTAAAAAAAAAAATCCAGGATACTGTAGCTTTGAAGCATTGTGTTTTCCACACCAGTACTGCGTTTTCTACATTATGAACAATTTTGCAGTCTTGCCTAACTTAAGCTACCACAATTTCACAAACCAAGATTAGCCAGCTGAGGTGGCTCGGGCGTCTGTTTCGGTATCGGTATCCCTGGAGGAAGTGTCTGGGTGTCTCTGCTTAGACTGCTGCCCCCGCGACCTGGCACTGGATTAGCGGTAGAAGATGGATGGATGGATGGAATTTCACAAACCTGACTTCCAAGTTGGATTTTTTTTTACTAATACAGGAAACAGCAAACAACTCACTAATTTCAGAATATCATCAACTTAGGAGAACCATATTGAATAACAGACCACCATTTGGACACCATTAAAAACATTATATGTAATTATGGGTGCAAAAACAAACAGGTACTCCAGATTCCCCCATAAACATAAAAAACATGCTGGGCTCCCCCTGGTGGCTGCTGCTGACAGTAAATTTCCTCACAGGGATAATAAAGTAATAAATAAAATAAAAAAAAACAACAACAATAGCACTTTTATACTAAATGGAAAACTGCTACTGTTCCCTCTATGGATCATTTACCACAGGAAGTGTTGTCATTTCCCAACTTCATGATCAAATGTAAGTGAGCCAAGGTCCTGTTTATTTCACACTTAGTCTGAGTAGTGTATACCTTGACATCAGTGGGATCTGACGTAAGTTCAAGCAACCAAAGAATATTTGGCTGCATTTCTCCTTCACAGTATGAAAGAGGCCTGACTTTAAGTCCGTCACAACAAAAAGTCAAACTACATTTTTAAAGTAATCTCACCATCGGACTTATTTCAACTGCAGGGCTACTGTGAGGTGACTACATGGTGACATTTAGGTGTCTAAACAATTAACAAAACAGACTTTTCAAAATTGACACCTCTGAAGCAAAAGATGTGGAAAACACAGTGTAACACAAGAATCATATTCATCATATTTCCGATTCCTAATTGGATGTCCGAGTTTCCAAGATGGATGCTGTGTTTATGTGCTCTCAGCTCGCATAGTTGGAATTTAAATGTTACATGTCTGAACTTAATTAGATATGACAATTATTTAATAGCATTTAACTTAGCATTGCATTGTCAAGTACAGTTTAACATTACTATTTTTTTAAATAAATCTAAATGCTAGTGAATATTCAAAAAGTGCTTCAGCTACTGTGGAGGATTAAATACCACAATGGCCTTCAGTAGCTTTTTGTGTGTCCAGAATCAACTAATGGTAACCGTATGCGCAATACAAAAATTCATAAACACCCACTTTTCCTCATGTTCATGATGCATTCAGTGGCAGCACGATAACAAGGAGGTCCAGAGCTGAATGTTCTCTCCGTGCAACATCAACACATGCTGGGTGCCCCCTGGTGGTGGCTGCTGACAGAGAAATTCCCCACAGGGTTAACAATTTTTTTAATATCACTTTGGAAATTCAGGCAACATATTTCAGCCCAAGTTTCTGAGTTTTTTTCTGAAAGACTGGATGAGTGCTTACTGTTGCTGCACTGGTTTAACAAATGAAATAAAGCTCCAAGTGCTGAATTCCTCTCTGACATTAAACAGCCTTTACCACTTTGAACACTTTGATACCACAACACCGTGAAAACTAAAAGCTTAAAGCTATGTGCCATTTTTCTGACCAACCATGGAGTACTATTGGCAGTTAATGCCATGTTCTATCAGGGTGTTTCCTCTGCACACAACCAAAGACACCAGCAAAAGAAATATGCTTATTTGTTGTGTTAGTCAGTGTTCCTTTGTACATTATAATTGCTGTTAGACAAAAACAGTCAATCAAATTGTTCTGAATGGGTTTCTATTGACCTAATTAAAACCTCTGCAAGCCTGTGACCTTTTCACACAGCTGAGTCACTAGTGAAGTATAAAACAAGGAGGCGTGTGGCTTCTGAAGAGTGCTCTCAAGTACTTTTATTTCTTTTCTTCCTATGATGTGTCAAAGAGCCACCACTCTGTCACAATTAACCAGCTGAAAACAAATCAAAAATTCTTTCAACTATTACAGAAATGTATTTAATGTGTCTTACTTTTTACCCTTGCTGGATTTTCAGACTGTTCAAAGTGACCTCTTGCAGAGGAGTCACAGGAAGTTCTCTGAGTGCAGTTTGACATTTTACTGGAAAAACTGAATCAGGACAAAAGGTGAAGAGGGAAGCCTTATTCGAGGTTATGCAGTTGCTCTTGGTTGAATTAAGGTGAGTGTTCACATGTTTGGTATGTTGGAAGTGTGGGTCCTCTTCCAGCATCAACAGGGGACCGGATAATTTATCTAAAGTAAATTGTTGATTTCAATTTTTTGAGGACAGTGCTTTTAAGGAACATTTAAAAGCACTGTCCTGCAAAACAAACACACACAAGCATTTGCTAATGGCTTGGATGGCTTGAGTTTTGTTTTTATTTATCAGTAAATGTCCACTGAATCCAAAATGGCTTGAGCATCAACCTAGAAAACTGATGAGCAAACACAAAATAACAGCCCCATCATTATAACACTTGAATCTAGTCCTTCTCCTAATTAAGACTGTAAAATTACCCAAATCCTTCCCAGCGCTGACCTGAATTTCCTGTGTACTTGTGGATCTGAAGTGTCCTAAATTACAATCTGAGACAGTGCTAAATAAAGACAGACTGTGACAAACAGCTCTTAATAATGCTCGCACAGTGAAAGGGAAATGAAAAGAAAATTGGACTTCGGTTTAGCAGTGCCTTAAAAGAAAATGTAAAGCACCATGTCAGTGTGTTGTACAGAGAGAGCTGTCCATCAAAGGTGTTTGCCCAGTGAGACAAACATGTTGGACGTCATAAGGAAAGTGTTTCAGCCTTCTGATGAGAGGTGCTTTTATTGCGGGAAGTCTTCCAACAGTTGTATAACATCTAAAGAATGAACAGGCTATGATGCCATGTGTGTGATTCATCAAACTATTATACTTTGTACGGATCCAAACCAATTTTTTAAATAGTAGGCCTAATTGACAGGAGGTATTTTAAATAAAAAAAACTCTTCCTGCGAAAGAAGTTTTCTTTAAAGTAGTTCCATACAATACCTTGTAAAGGCCACATCAGGTGAAATGTGACCATGTAATATTTTTCTATAGCGTACAGCCATTTTTAAGGATTTAGTTGAGAAGAAGTTGAAGACAAAGTTGGCACACCAATGGGAATCTGGGTCAATAAGTGCTCTATTTTCTACAGTAGGTACTGCACAGTTATCCTGCTCTGGAAATGGACCATAACATTTAGCCATGTTTTCCAAACGTATATTAAATATTTTGCATCTCATTAATTTTATGACTCAAGCCAGGTTTCTTTTTATTTAATTAATTTGAATGCAGACTTTATTGTTCTCATTCGGTGTTGAAAACAAAATATTCTCTTTTAGCCTATGTTGTCAACTTGCATCTTTACAGCTTTTAAAAAAATATTATCTGAGTGCTTTAACATAAAAATAAAAGAATAACATTAACATTCAAACCATATAATCAAAAAATTTAATCGGAACTTCCGGTATCTAAAGAGATGAACGTCTTCTGTAATCAACAAAAAATGTCACAAGATGGCGATGAAAATACCATTTAATGTGATGTGTTTCTCACGAAGAAGAGCCTAGGGTTCAGATGGTGCAGATCGGGCAGATTTTTTGCTCCCTGGGAGTAAACAAGGCAAGTAAACAACAAATTTAACTTAATCTGTAAGTATTTCGAGTATTTAACTGTACTTACGTATATTGTGGCATTCCTATGTTATTTGGTATGTTTGTCTGTCCCACTTAACAAATATTTACACCAGGTAAACGTTTAAGCTAAGATTAGCTTAGCTTGTTGCTGCACCTATTGCTAACGTTACTTGACCAAGGCTAAGTGTTATCAACTTCGGGTCACATTTTGGGGAAAAATACCTTGTTACTTTTTTGCCTCGTAAAAGTCACTTGTATGTTGACAGTAGCTTACTAGCTACTCAATGGTTTAGCTGAATGATTGATTGTGTTTTGAGTGTTGCTAAGGCTAACCTTACAACACTGTAATCCAATCCCTCTTTAGTATCACACCAGATATACTGTCGGCTTTTTAACCTAAAGTTACTTTTATTTTGTGTCTTTCTTCAGGTCCAATCTGACTGACATCTGTATAAAGTACAGAAAAAATTCCATTCTAAAGTTAAAATATAATAATGAAAGTCAGTAGAATTTAAGGACTTGATCCAATACCCCACGTGGGTATTTAGCTTTGATTTAGTGCTTAGACAAATGATTTGCAGTCATGGATCAAGCAATTGTGGACAGTCCTGTCATCCTGGTCATCAGGGCACCTAACCAAAAGTATGGTGACCAGACCATCAACTGTTACCAGAACTGGACTGTGGAGAAGCTCAAAGACCACCTTTCAGACGTCTACCCCAGTAAACCAGTATGTTTCCCCCCCTAATGACTATAATAGCTCTTGGAAAAATAATGGTTCAATCTTAGAAGTAGTATTAGCATAGTTAAGCACTATTACTTACTATTACTCTAAGTATGTCTCTGGAGTTACATTTGTTAAGGTAAGCTGCATTTGTTGCATGCACAGTTGTGACTCAACATTACATCACCTTGAAGTAAAGTGTTAAGGGTGCTCATGCACTGTGCTGCTAATCTGCCTTACCTTTCTTTTCCCGCAGCTACTAACCTCCTTACGATATCATTGCAAACTCTCTGGGACAAATCATTCCCCTGTGACAGTGTTGAGCAAACTCAGAAAGGGGTTACAGCATTTATTTGTGTAATATAACTTTGCTGTCCGTTCAGTTTATTTATTTGCAAGTCGGCCAGGATTTAAATGAATAGTGATTCTGTTTAGTCTTCCCTTATTTAGACACATTTATGCTGGTTGAGGTTACTGTGATCCCATCCTCATTACTTATAGGCACTCACTTACTGACTTTGATCCTTTACATGGCCAGCTTTTATATTTTTTAGTTTTCTTTATATAGTCTAGTTATAATTGTAACTAGATGTGTGTATTATAGCCAAACGATGAGAAAGAGCTGTATGTTTTGTTTACTTATAGCAATATTTGGACAGTCAAGAGGCTGAACCATTGATTATTGACATTTTGTGTTGACTAGAATAGTAAAAAGAAAACTACATAATGTCACACCCATTTTAAACCAATTTCATTTTCAACCAATTTTCATCAAAATAAAGAATGATTTTGTTGAGATTTATGCCTTCCTTTATATCCATTGTGTTGAATTACCTCCTTTTCTTGACCTTCCTATTGTGGCAGCTGAACTAACATCAGACATTGTGCAGTAATGGCAGCAAAAACAGTTTTATAGTTGTTTCTTGTTTTTTTAGAGCTCTAAAGACCAGAGGCTGGTGTATTCTGGGAAGCTGCTTCTCGATCATTTTACATTAAAAGATGTGCTCCGAAAGGTATGATTTTGTATTTTATTTTGGAAAATCACATTTTTTTTTTCCTGACCCTATAAAAATGATGTGTATTGGCCTTTGCAGCAGGATGAGTACCATATGCTTCATCTGGTGTGCCCTTCCCGGACTCCCCCCAGCTCCCCAAAGCCCACTTGCAGCCGCACTAACAAGTCTCAGAAGAATGCTGTGGGTCCCGCGGTGGGTTATGTTTCCCTTCATTTCATCAGCAATGTGGTTCTTTTCATCACCTTTCTGCTGTAACCCAGGCTTGTCACATAATCATAATGCCTTTTGGGTTCTTTGTGAAGATGAAAGGTGAAAATATAACTCTGCCTCTCGGTTGGTTTTACAGAACTCTAATAGCCCTGGTCCTCTTCTAAATGACCAGTCATCACCAGGAGAGACGAGCAATGGACTGAGACTACGAACGGCTGCCTTCCATCACCCCCAGATCTACCCTGGGTTTATGCACAGGTACAGAATCAAGAAAAGTAAAATAATGCAAAAGAATGTAGTATTGTATGCAATGAAAATGAAGAATTTGAATGTTTCCCCAGCCATCAATAATCTTTTCTATTGTTATCTCTTCTGTAGCTGGACGCAGATGTCCTCTCAGTCACCTCCTCTAACACAGATGCCTGCTTACTACAGCCCCATGAGCCTGATGTGGTGGCAGCAGTTGTATGCCCAGCAATACTATATGCATTAGTAAGTCCCTGAATAGCTCTCTATCCCAGATGCATGAGGTTGAAAATGTAAAAATCTAAACTTAATCCAGCTCTGTTCACATCCCTTTTGTGTCTCCGCAGTCACTTAATGGCAGCCTCTCAACACATCAGGCCGGACCCCACCTCCCCTCTGTTCAATCAGACCAATTCCGAAAACCAGAGACCGCAAGCAGATCACCATGCCAACCCAGAGGTCCATATGAATGCACAAGGCGGCGAGGTCCTGAATGAGGAGGATCTGAATCGGGATTGGCTGGACTGGGTTTACACGTTCTCACGAGCTGCAATACTTCTCAGCATTGTTTACTTTTACTCATCCTTCAGTCGTTTTGTGATGGTCCTGTTGGCCATGGTGGTGCTTTACCTGTGAGTAAAACCTTATCTTAAACTAAAAACTGCAAAGTAATAATTAATATTTTTTGATCTACGATAAAGTATTGTGTACTCTTCCTCCATGTAGCCACCAGGCTGGTTGGTTTCCATTTAACTTGGAGAATGAGCTCCAGTTTCCTGGTGACAGACCTAACCAGGATGAAATGGAGGGAGAACTACAGAATCAAGACTTACCAGAAATGGTATTGCTCAAACCTTATACAAGGATTTAACACTTATGTGTGCATACTTGCTCCAGTTAGAAATGTCATGTTTTTGTTTTTATTATCTGGTTATTATGATGTAGTTGGAGCATATTTTTATGTTTTAAAGCTCTGTTGACTCAGATTTGTGGCATTGACATGTGACATGGTTTCTTTGTAGGATGCCGCAGTGGAGGATGGTTCAGACGATGATGGTGACAGTGGAGCAGAAGCTGGTGAAGATCCCAACAGCGGCCCTCAAACTGGCTTTCTGTCGTCCACGTGGTCCTTTATCGTTACCTTCTTCATGTCTCTCATCCCAGAGGGTCCTGCGAATGCTGCTAACTGAACCCTGCCCCAGGGCACCACCAGTGTGTGACTGTGGAGTGAATGAATAATGGCCTTGGAGCGCTTCGAGTCCCTTGGGAGAAAAGCACGATATAAATCTAATCCATTATTATTATTATTATAAGAAATACCTAAATATCCTACATGTGCAGGAAGACCATTTCAGTTGGATTGCAGTGTTATAGTGTCCCTATAGTGCACTCTGAATTGATGAAATAGATGGCTGTTATTAAACGTTTGTGTGAAATTAAACCTTCAAAAAACCTCAGATGAGCAACTTTAAGGACTGTTAGTGATGCCGTGTAATCATAGAATAAGAACAGTGTGCGTTCTCGTTTCGAGTGACAGCAGGCACTTGATTTTTCATCTAATAATTGAAACCTCACTTTTGTAAGCAGCTGCAGTCTTTGCTATAATACTTTAATTTGAATTGTTGTTTTTACAACACTCTGATTTGAAAGAGACAATAGTCTGTAATGTGAGCTGAGCTTAAAGTAAAAACCCCAGCACGCAGCACCTCTTATGCTAATTTAGACTGATACCCACACGAAAGACACTGTGTACTGTTTGAGTGGACTGAATTTAGTTTTGACAGGAGTGTGATTCTCAGCAAGTGAAATAGTGGAAACCAGATTTTTTTTTTAAAAAAAAACTGGTCTTTCTGTGAACAGAAAAGATTGATTTTCCACCACTAGTGGAATATTGGTTGGTTGTGAAATGTTAAAAGGGCCACTGTCTGTAGATATTTCCTAATGTAATAGACTAAAGTCCTGCTGTGTGGTGCAAGGCTTGTATAGAAGATAATGTTTGAAATTTGTACAAATGCCTGTGTATGATTCCCTAAACATGCTGTGAACAATTAAAAATTGTTTATTAAAACAATTATTATGATTTTGATGTTGAGTAAATGAATTACAATCTAACCATCTACATAAATTTGTATTTAATGGCTTGCTAGAGAAAGCAATATATATATCTATATAGAAGTGAGTATTGAAGACATCTTTTGTCTTTAACATGGAAAAACACCTTAGGTCTGAAGAAAATCATTCAAAACTCATCCAACACTGTCTTGGTTTTTTTTCCTTTTCATACATCGTATAAAAAAGAAAGCTATAGCTAAGCTACCACCACTATGGCGAGTGCTATCAGTGACAGGTGTAATGTAGTGCATAAGGTGTAAAAACAAATACAGCTGCTAAAGTCACTGTGTCCACTTTTATTGCTTTGCACCAGTCGGGTATGACAAAAAGTCATCAGTCAAGATAACAATATGTTATGTGCTTTAAGAAAAAGATCAAATCAAATAAATATGCTTGTTGGAGTAAAGATGGAGGCACAATCTCCACATTTAGCTTGTCAATATCCATTGTCTCATGGTACATAATGGTAGTCTAAGTGCACATTGGAGATAGATACAACATAAACAAAAGAAGCAAATATGTTCATTTCACATTCAAACGTTCGCCTGTGAAGATTCGGTTTATTGTTATGGCTCCACTGACTGACATTTAAAGCTAATGCATATTTAGTGACAAATAGAAACATGAGTTTGTTATTTCATTCTTCCTGTTCAGTAAACACTAGTCAGACATTCAATGATCATTACCAAAAGTACCTCAGCATTAATTACAGAGCTTTGATGCTGTGAAGTTACAAGTGAAACACAGTAAACAGTTACGAGTTACATTTGTAAATTTAAAGTTATATTGTTTCAGTCCGTTGTCCGGGCTTTAGAAGTTTCACACAGAGTAACACCACAACAGACAGAAGCATCAGTAAATGAACTGTGTACAGATCGCAAAGCGCTGGTCTGTCTTTGGCGTTGTCGTGCCATGTGTTAACCAGTATGTTTGCTTAAATGATCAGGACAAGACTTCACACAGAGCTTTGACAAGGCACATAAGCTATTGTCCGTATAGTCACAGCAGCTACACACTGACAAAGCCAATGAAACACAAATTCACAAAAGTATACATTGTCTGATCCTTAACTAGATTTTATACATCCACACATTACAATGTATGGAATACTTATTGCTAAAACACGACTGCACTTAGCAAAATAATAACAACTTCATAGATTATAACACTTTCTCTTTTACGTTTAGTGTAGAAATAGTTTGCATAAAATGATTTGCGATGCTTGACAAATTATCTTCACCACACATACAATTACAAACAATGACACAGACAGTATAAAAACTGGTGCAGCTAACAGGAGTCACAAGTATTTGCTTTTTAATGACGCGCCCTGTTACTTCTCGTGATGTACAGCATTTATTAAAATAGCTGATATTCACAATGAAAGAAATACAACAAACTGTTAATTATTACCGCCCTGTGGCAAAAATATTTGAGTGAATGCCAGAAATCCTCATGATTCCTGAGTTTTACATGACATTTGAACAACAGCTATACATATACTTTGGGAGAAGATCGAACTTTAATATTAACAGACTATATGTTCATTTTAAGTAAGAAATTATACTGGCAAACGCAAAGTGCTTATTGTACAGTACAGACTTCATATGGCCTCTGAAGTAGGTTTTTGTCATGTCACATCAAATTAAACAAGCACAGTGTATATACATACATAAATACATTAATATCTCTGTAACAGCATATGAAGAGTGAGGTTTACAGTGAAAACATGTGACCTACCTTTGAGCAGCAACAATAACACTGACAGTTCAGAATGAAAACATGGAGGAGTAGTGTGGTTCTAGTAGGTATCTTTTCTTTTTGTACAGAGGACTTTTGGTTTCGGTCTTAAATTGTGCCAGAATTAATAAAATAAGTTGGGTCAACAGTATTTGAATGGCTTTAGGTGCATGTTGATGCTGGTGTTGTTTAGGTAAAGAATCACAGACAGAGCTGGAAAATATAAACAAAAAAAAAGTACAGTACAGAGCTAAAACAGGGTAGTATTAGTACATCTTAATTTAGACAGTCCTTGATCCCCACCAGGGAGGCCCTTACCTTTGGCATTTGGTGTTTTAAATGGGTAAAACATTTAACTTACTTACTTTAAACGAGACATTGAACCTCATTGGGCAGTAACAGTGAGCTCCTCCTTTGTCCGAGATGTGGACTTTGCTTCATGGCAGTTGTCTGTCGGCCTGTCTGCAGAAATGAGCACCGCAGGCTGCAGCTTGTGCTTCTCCACATCTACTCTCCTTCTACCACTTCGATGGAGCCCAGCAGCGGGGCTAAAGGTTACAAGAAGGAAAGAGGGCAGGCCCCTTCTTCACAAGAAGGTCTCTGCTGTGGATCCTACTCCTGGTGAATCTGGACTGATGTCAACTCTAACACAGGCCACCTTCTCCTGGCTGTCACACACAAGAGCGGAACAGAAACATCAGGGCTTGTGCCAATATATCAGAGGTAGGCATCTGTCACAAAGCAGTAACGTACCACTTGTGCAGAATCCTAGTTTGATTATTACAGAAAGAAATTTGCGACACTCTATGACACTATTGCAATAAGTGTTGAACTTATCTGAATTTGCACTAAGTAAAGGACTGTCTGCAAATGCTTTAAAGAGTCCATTGTCTAACATGTATTGTGCAGACATTCATAAATCCCAGTAGATGTTGAGAGCATAGATACGTTCCACTACCTTTCACAGGTTGGGCACACAAATCTGCACTCATGTTCACTGCTTTCCGGGTAACACTTTTAGCCATTTCATCAGAGACTTGTACAACTGTGGGCTCAGACTCAGAACTACACAGCAAAATGCAAACACGCACACATACAGACACAAAGAGAAGACATGTCGACATGAAGTCTGTGTGGGACACAACAAACAAGCAGGCACAAGCATGCAGAGACGTCAACGTGACAGCACAGGCAGAATGCGTTAGAAGCAAAAGTCAAATGTTGTGAGTTTGTTCATTATGGTTAGTTCAAAAATCAAGAGCACAGTCATCAGTTACAAATGACCCCTAAAAACTTTTACAAGATCAATGTTTGTGTAAAAGGCTGAGGCTGACAGTGACAGTTCTGACCATGCACCAAACGTCTGTGTCAGTGAGCAGGGTTAGATCGCACCAGGCATACAACCCTGCTACCTCTGGGTCCACAGCTGATCTTTCGGCCACTACTTCTATTCTGTAAGATCTGTTCAGGATGGACAGAACAACACACAGCTGACTGCCAGCGTCATTGCCACCAGCTTTGGTGGTACTATAGAGGTGTGTTTTACTCATTATCTTTGTCACTTTCAATTAAAAACAATAAGTTCAACCCATTGTGTAGTCTGTGTGTTTTAGAGGTTCCACTCACTTCCCCATTAGCGTCTTCACCGGGATGCTGAGCTGGTTTGAGTTTTCGAGGGTCACCTTCAGGTCTATCTCCTCATCTTCCTGAGCAAAGAAAATATAGTGAATGCAGTTAGATATGAGGACTTCCGCAAGTTGTGTCAACAACCACTGTACGGTTAAAATGATAAAACCATGCTTTCATTCTTTAATTTAAGATAAAACAAACTATTTTTACAAGGCTTGCTCGATATCTCATTATATATAAGTATAGCAATAATGTAAGATCTACATCACAATATATTTAATGTGACAGATTCAGACTTTAACTGTAAAAATTATTTCTATTTCTTTTAATTATTAGTAAAACTATTGAATTTATAAATATTAACAGATGAGGTCCGATCCCTGGTGTTTAGTTGTTTTGAAGGACTAATAATTCCCTCCAAAAGTACCATCTCTTCTTGTGCTTTCTTCTTCTTGTCATCTTCTTTTTTCTTCTTGCTCTCTGGCATCAAGTCATCTAGCCAGCTCAGCTCTCTTTTTGTGAAAACAAAGTCTAGAAGTTTTCGCACAAACACCAGCGCCAAAACCTACGGAAAAGAAAAGTTTGTATAATGTACAACATACTGATTCTTTTATAAAAATGTGTGTTGTTTTTGTCATGCTGAGCTTAGTTTACTAGTGTTACCATCATGGGGAAGACTACAGCAGCTGCAGAAGCCTTAATGACCCACAGCATCACCAAACAGCTGAGCTGCACCAGCGTGAAGATGTGCACTTTCCACAGAGGTACATAGCGTAAATAAATCAGGTCAGGCTGGTGTTTGGCTGGCATGCCAAACAACTTGATCCGGTCAAAGAACTACAATAAAAGAAATTGGTTTAGAATACAGAAAAAAGCCCAATTTATAATAAAATAAGAGGTGAAAGGCAGAAGTTGTATCCATTTTTGTGGGTTTTTGCATTTACCAAAGGCTTTGAAGGATTGTGATTTCCTACTTCTACAATCAAAGGTTTAAACTACAAGGGGTAAAGTTATCTATACTAAAAGCTCAAGACTTCTGAGCGCTTTGAAAAAAAAAGGCCACATTATCTTCAAAGACTAGCAGAGCAGAGTCTTACTTGAATGCCTTTAAGGGAAGAGGCGCCCATGTAGAGAAAGACTCCATACAGCACTGGCATTGGAATGAACTGTTGAGAGCACACAGAAAACCTTACGTCACTAAACCAGCTACAAAAAATTCAATAAATGTTGTTCCCTTTTCCCCATCACACCTTGAGTACAGATGTCATAAAAACAGAGCAACCCATCAGGACAAAGATCATGAAGCCAGTGACCCGTTGTTCTCGGATGCCCAGAAATTTGGGCTGCTCTCCTGGCGCCGAGCAGCCAGACTCCACCTTCAGGCTGTTGACATGGGAGATGGACAAGACAGTTGCAGCCACAAACCATGGCAAACCCATGATGGAGCAAATTCCCAGCATTACTGAAACAATCAGCAGGTCTAGGTGATAGCCACAACCTTTCTGTAAAAGTACAGAAAAAAAAGGAAAGGAATGTGAAAAATATGCCACAAACATCATTTAGAATAATATGAGAAATTTGAAAATAATACTGGCAAGCAAAGTTAAGTTGATATACAATATAAACCCTGTGGCACTGACTACAGTGAGATAAACAAGACAGAACAAGGAAATACAGTATGTTTCTGTTCAAAGACAAGTGTGTAAGTAAAGTGAAGCAGCAGGTAAGGGAGCAGAAACAGAAAGCTAGAAGCAACACAAAAGTATGAGATTAGGTTCCACAGAAAGATAAAAGGAGTGAGGTGCAGAGTTGTCTGAGTTGAGATGCAAACCTGTTAAGGCAGGTCTAACCTTGAGTTTGTGCTCCTTGCGGTTGATGATGACAGCAGTGATCTGTTGGTCCATAAATACGAGGATCGTACAGAGTAGCGCAGGAAGCACTGCCACCAGCAGAGTCCACCATGGATTTTCTCCTAATGGGTCCATAAGCCAGCCTCTGTTCTTTGAAGTAGGCTGCAGGAAGACAAAAAATGTGTTCAGTGTCATTTCCTTTTTTTGGTTTCTCCATGTTAAGATCTTCATGTGTATTAATGTATCAGTCACACATTTGTATATGTTTAGTACACATCAGTAATTAGTGGGGAATTTAATTTGACCTTATGTTTTAATACATTTTTGGATTAAGTTGTCAACTGGCCTGTTCATCTGTTCAATATCAATAGTTTGAACTTCTCTTAGACTTTTGTGATGGTTCTCAATCATCTTGGTCATAACACACTAAAATAGTTTAGACTAGAATTGCATCTTAATGCTTGGAAATGTTTCCCCTTCAAAAGTCATCAAATGAATCAAAAGCTCTTTGGATAAAGGATTAAATATCTAAAGCCTATAACATAAACACTCCTAATGTCTTCTATTATTATCTATCACTTGGCCACTTTGCACATCAACATTAGAATGTGTTTATGTTCATTTACCTCAAAGCGGTCTGGGACATTGAGTTTCGGAGAAGGGATCCCCATTAAATAGTCCACCAGCACCATAATCATGATGGTCAGAAAGACAGCAAAGTCACTAATTGTTGAACGCACCTACAAATCCAAACGCACAAAAAAACAATGTAGTGATGTTTTGTCTGGTTGTCATTACTCATTCACAAAGTCACAAACAGATGCTACAAACATCAATAATCCAGTCCAAGGTAATTAATACGCTTGTGTCAACAGTAAAAGCATGAATCAGACAATGCCAGCACTTGCCTCCACAAGAGCACCCAGTGCTAACAGACTGCCTGCACAGTGTGGGAGGATTCATGCATCTCCTCCTGCTCTTTATGAAACTGCTCATGCATACTAATGAGTGATCCAATGTAAACATTTGTATAGTTGCACACACTTATGTGTGAGATGTAGACAATAAAATCTCACTATATACGGTTTATTTAATTTAAAAGAATAAAGTGTTGTTATGAAGACAATGGTCTTAAAAAAGAAACTAATGAACAAGTCTCACCTTGGTAGGAAAATATCTGTCTGTTTTAAACTGCTTGAGGAAGGATGACAAAAAGAAAGTGGTGAAGAAGAGGATAACGGACCAAAACAAAACGTCTGGGATGTAGGGGCCGTGGTCACCACAGGCTGTGCCCACAAACTCTCCATGAAGCAGCTTACACGTCTAGTAAAGAGAGAAACACACCTGTAATGAGCAGCTGTTCAAACACTGACTAAAGCACTTGAATGCTCAAAAGCTGGTGCAAAGTCAGTGGCCTGCTGGCTCTACAGTCTACAGCTACTATGTGGTGTAATTACTCGTTTTTACACCAGAGGTCGCTGTGTGATGTTCTTACTGAAACATTGAGGCTGCTCCAGGGAATAGAGTCTTCTTCATTGAAGCCTGTCTGGTTCCACACCTGTTTGATGCTTTCTGAGGCATTGGTTGGAGGAGAGCATTGACAACTGGGCACAAAATAAACACAACAACCAACTTAACATTATACTGTTCTTCTTTTATCCTTTGAAATGTTTTTATTACCATAGCAAACTGTCCTAGCACTTACGTATACAGTGTAAGGTTGTCCAAATTGTTGTGCATGTTGACAGGGTAGTGTTCACCGAGGAGGAAGAGTTTTTCCAGAGCCTCGTAGATGAAGATGATGCAGATGAGCGCAGCAAAGGACTCTTCAGTGAAGCGTGTGATGTAGCAGACCAAGGAGCTAGCATCTGTGGCCACCAGGACTAAACAAAGAAACGCTGTCCATAGACCAATACTGGTCCGCAAGGACAGGTAGGAAAGGCCATAGTCACTGAGGGGAAAAAAAAAAAGATGTAAAAAAATTAATATAGTATTTTGAATACAGAAAACACATTTATATTTTTTCATATATTTTCTATTTTTTTTTTATATCTTCAATTGTTGGTCATTTTTGGTTATTAGGAAAATGCATGATATTGTGCTGCAATAACAACACAACACTCAATAATCAAAGTCATCAAGTTTCAATTAGCTGTTTATTAGCTTTCACTAAGTTCTCAAGTGACCAGTGGCTCAAAAAAAGTGAAACAAACAGAAACTGAATCTGTTTGGTAATCTAAATAAATTTTAAATATCAATAACACAAATATTAATTAGCCCTGTAAGTATGTTGGCTATGTTATCCTGGGAGCTCTTGCAAGAAGCTTACTTGCAAAACTTGAAGAGGATCTTCTCAAATACTAAAACAGGCCCTGTGCTGCCAAGAATAGTGAGGGGCTGGCCTGCAAAGAGGGAGTACGCCACTCCTGTCATTGATGCCCCAAATAGCGACTCTATGGCACTCTGTAGACACAGACAAGAGGGAAGGAGTGGGGGAGTGAGAGAGGAACGACGAGGAACAAAAATCCACAACAGGGAGCATTAGAAGGAATGGCTGAAGGAAAAAAGGAGAAGGACAAGATGGAGAGCCCCAAAGAGAACAGAGCTGTATTAACAGGCAGTCTGTGCTGTGACTGAAAGACTAGACGAACTGTAGAAACATTTCCACCCCGCTGACTCTGTGTAGCCCTCGCCTGCTGAGTTTACTCAAATGCGCCACAGCCACAGCACAGTAGTCTGCGCCTATACCAACAGTCCCTGGCCTAGTGAGAACACAAAGCAGACAGACACAAAGACACAGCTAATTTGGTGAAACATTGAGCTGGCTAGGTTAAGTGTTTAGTTGTTTTTGGGGTCATTTAAAACAGGATTTCTTCGTTCAAACTCACTATGTTGCCTTTAGTGGCCTCTCCAAGCAAGCCCCCGAACGTGATGACGGGGGACATACAGGCGCAGTAAAGGAAAAGGATGGAGGCGAGACACTGCAAATTTAAGGAGTCCCTGATTTCACTCCAGTAGAAGGGAGCCTTCCGCTTGACGTCAAGGATCAGACCTCCAAATATCCTGCAGGGGGCACAGGGAGGGTTGCTTCATGATTATTTTTGGAAAGCACGCAAGTAACATAGTTTAAAGTCTACAGTTTTTACATACTTCCAAAGGAAGGATAATCTGGCTTTGCTCCAATATTTATATAAGACCACAAAACTCCTTTTATTTAGGTTTTATATTATACAGTGTTGTAACCTCTATATAACATTAAATTAGTTCTATTCAGTCTGAATCATGTTTCCTAGACACACATCTTTGCTTGTTTGGAGTTAAAAATATAGTATTTAAGAAAATCTTTGGTATATACTGTTAGCTCAGATTAGCTTTGTTGTCAGAGTATATTTGACTTGGGTCCTGGGTAAAAGAGACAATGTTGTACATTACAGCTTAATAGCTATCCTAAAAGCCTTGGTCACCTTCTTCTCTGTTAAAAGGCCAGAGACGGTCATTGTACCATGGATCTAAACTTTAACTCTTTCTGTAAATGTTGACTCTTTCTGAAATCCATTTCTCTCAGACTGCCCGATTGCCCTGATATTAAGTCTGCATTGGTGATACCTTTCCCACACCTGTGCCACTATAGCGCCTTCTTTTTCAATACACACTGTTCTTTCTTTAAATTGGATTTTTGCAATTTCTGACACTGCTCTGTCGTCCAGTGACTCCCTTCAAGCAAGATCCTTTTATAGCAGCACTGAAAACCTGAGTAGTTCTGTAAATAATACAAAGCCACCTTATGTGTACGTCTGCCCCAGGTTTTATATAAACACTCTCCTGGCGCTCCTCGTGCTATAGAAGCTGAGCCTTTCAGAAATGTCTGCATCAGTAGTAGTGGCATAAATAGTTCATCCTTAAATAAAGTACATAAGGCAGAGTAACATATAAACACATTCACAAATGACACATTGTCCTTGTGTCAGCTCTTGAGGCAGGAATTTTCACGGCTGAGGAACCTGTCATTATAGTTTAGATAATAATTTAGAGCCATTAGTGAGGCTCTGCTAAATGTGAATGTCTTTAAACCTGTATAATGTTGTCTTTACTAAAGACCCAAGTCATGCAACATTTGTCACGTAATAACCTGCCTAATGAACTGCACACTAACCCAAATGACAAATAAAACTTTTTCTCATATTTTACACATGAGAAAGTATTTTTTAACTTCAGAGTATGGATAAATTAAGATAAATAAACAATTCCATTAATATATGTTTTTACATTTCTTTCCTCATTGATAGGCTGCTTTAATACATGCTCACCTTCCAGTCCGCTGCAGCTCAGGCCCTATTTGATGGTCATCCTCTTTCTCCAGCTCTCCAGACGGAGACGCAGTGCCATTGGGTTGAGACGGCCTCTTCCTTTTCATCTTCAGTTCAAAACATTTTAAAATAGACCATATTATATTAATTACAATGTTGACAGCGTTGTAACTGAAGTATATCAATCCCTCCCATGACTGGCCTTTCTCTCATTACAAAGGGTAGTCACCTGAGATGGGACACTCTTGGGGGGCTCAATCCGGATTGTAGGGTCCCATTCACCGGGAGGGAGCACCGTTACTTGATCGAGAAACTCGTCAATTCCAGAAAGAATATCTATTCTGTCTTTAGCCTTGTACGCCACATCATGGAAAATCTACAGGATTGCAATAAATGTTCCTTTCTCTTCTGTATCAATTTAGTCAGCAAACACACTGGCACCAAATTTTCATCCAGATGGAGCAAGATGTCTCTTACCTCATCTGTCATGAGTGTTGCCATTGACCTCCCAATCTCATGGTACGTGGGCCCTTTGCCATTGGGACCCAAAAGCAGGAAAAGGAATCTTCAAAGGAAACAGCAGCATTTACTTAAGGGGTTATGAGTTATTAATAACCTACATACGTATGCTTAAGGTCTTGCCAAGCAGTCCTTTCTTATTAAAGGTTCCCTGCTTTCTAATGAAGGGTAGAGCCTCAGAATAAAAAAGAAACACTTATTTCTGTAAAATGGCATGCAAAAAAACATAGCTGTGAACTTAGGCAACCTTTAAAGCCACACTTTATTAGTTAGTAGCTAATACTCTTTTACTGAAGGTCTATTTTCTGAATAAAAGTCTTCATGAAATAATAATTCAAATACCTTGTGGGCACAGGCACCTCAGTGAGTCCAGTAATAAGGACTGCAGGCGACAGTCGTACAAAGGCTGTAATAGGCTTCTCCAGGAAGTCCACCTCGCCTACCAGCACATTGGAAGCTTCAGCACCGGGAGGGATCTTCTTCATGAAGTTCATGTCCACCTGTGGAAACATTAAGAGTGAGGGTCTAAAATTACAGATTTGAAAGTATTTAATCAAAACATTTATGTGGTGGAGTTCAGGACGTGTGCAGAAAGAGAGAGTGAAAACCGCAGCGTGTCATTGAGAAGCAATGACAATGTTCTATTATGGTGATTATGTGGCTAAATAAATAAAGTCTTTATTGCTCTGAGGCACTTCTTCATAACAGAGATGTCTTGATTTCAATGTTCTGTAAATGCCTTTTGTTTGGCACACTAAGTACAGCTCTGTCCTTTCCCTGTGTAGAAGAGATTGTCTTGTATCTTGTGAGTCATATAAACCGTGTACCTTGTTTTTTTGGCAGTCATAATGGAAGGTTTAATAATAACTATGAGCGGCAAGCTGCCATTTTATTTTATACTTCAGGAACTACAAAATGTTAACATGGACGAGAGCCATGCGAGGGGGAAAAAAGTAAACAGTGATACAACTAAAACAAACTTTGAAAGATGAAGCAAAGGTGAAACAGCCTTAAAATGGTCATGTGATGCTGCTCACGGTTTTCTGAAACAGGCCACTGAAATGTCTGTGGAAGTCCAGAGAGCGAGGAAAAGAACTGAGGCGTGTGCTGAGTTCTGTGGTTACCTTGCTAAAGTCCACACTGCTGCCTTCGCTACTGACCCCAACTTTGGACGGTCTCCTCTCCACGGCCTTGTTGCCATCCAGGTAAGTAGGAACAGAGTGGGGCGACACCAATGGTCCTGGGAGGAACAGGGGGACACACAGAAACAGAATGATGGACAGTGTGCAGGAAATGTTAGTCAGTGTATAAAAAGTGTGTGGTTTGAAAAGTAGATTTCAATGTCTAATTGATTTATATTTATGTTTATGTCTAGGTTCAACACACGGGAGGCAACACAATTAATCAAATGTTACAGCCAACTCCAACAAATGGTAAATACTCAGACCCGACATGAATTTTTAGACAACTTTTCCATTGTCTCCATTTATTAATTTTAAAGACTACATTTGCTTTTTTAATTATAAGCCAATAGGACTCTTAAAATCACACAGGTCTGATTGTTGTGTCAGTATTTACATTATTATAGATTAGTATTTACAGCCCTAAACATAGAAAATTATTGTTTGTCTGTTGAATAAAAATATGCTCTTGAGTCTTTAATATTTACTTATTTTCTACCTAAAGTTATCGAAAAGTGTTAAAAAACATATTTCTCAAGCAACACTATACATTCGATAAAATGTGATCTCTTAAATCTTTCCTGAACATCATTTTTTTTTATTCTGATGTAGCACAGTGTTCTCATTTCTGTCAAAAGGTGAAATGATGACTTCCTTTTGCTCAATGTGGCACAGAGCATTGAGGCTGGGGCATGATTGCATATTTGACAAAGACAAAGTGATTGCTCCCGTCTGCTGAGCTCATTACTCTTGTGCTTATCTTGAATACATGTGAGATTTGAGCTGAAGGTGAGAGAATTTGTCTCTTATGACTGACAGTCCCTCTTTTTCAGACTTCAAGGTCCTCCTGTGTAACTGGCTGCATACATAAGCATTTGACTTGAGTCATACAAACGCTAGCACTCATGATGACATGAGAGAGGGTTATGAAATGAACGAGAAATGCACTTGATCAAAAAGACCAAGTACATTTTATCCTCAGCAAAGTAACACTTCTTTTACCAAGTTTAACATTTAATCAAACCAGCTTCTCATTTTATAGTAAAAGTTAAATGTCACATTGTCACAAAGCAGTTCAAACTTGCCACTTCCAGCAACATGTGGTTAGGCCATTGATCCATACCCTTGAACAGTATCCTGGGGTAACCCCAGTGGATTCTGGGTAGCTGTTAACAAGAGCATGACTGCTCACATACCCAACAAAGCCTCTTGGAATAAGGGAGGGATTAGCTTAGGTTGCATCCACCAACAAACTTCATTCAGGAAGACTAAGCCCTGGAATGCTCACTCATAGCAGGCTTTCAAAACAGCATCACAGTGCTACCTCATTTGTATACACAAGGACATTACTTGGATTATACTTAATATAATACACATGTGAAATAATCATACTGATTACATTACACATGTACAACTGTGATATTTAACAAAGGCATTAAGTGAAGTGACAGGCTTAAGTACAACTGAAGTACTCAAGTTACATGTCCTGAACATATAACAGGCAGAAAATGGAAAAAGGAAAACTAAAAATAAGAAATAAAATAGTAGAATGAAGGTATATTTTACATTGTTACATTGTTATAAAAAAACGGTTCCTACAGGTTTCAGTCATTCATTAGGGACTAATGATAATGATTATATTGGAAAAACCCCAGTGACCCACGTAGTGATGTCAAGATGTTTTGAAATACAGTACATTTTCCTAGACTGGATACAATTACAGATCCCCCTCAGCTATAATAAGACCACTCCAACCTTTCAAATACAGCATCAAGCAAGAGATCCCTATTTCAAAGGGCCCACACGTTGAAACTGAGCCATTCCCAGGGTGACACAAGCACTGATGCACATATACGCACACAGTCTATTAATAAACAGACTTGGTTTTTAAATAACAAAAAGGCATTGTAGGTGCCAATCTGATGGAGCACAAAGAGTACACTGGCCTCAAGCATATAATTAGCTGCTGCTGGTACTTTAATCTCACAACACTACTCTTGTTCCGGTAAAAGAATGTTTATACTTAGGGAATTATGAGAGGGAATTGCACACATGTCAAACGATGCAATGGGATAACATGACTTTGATGACATTAATCCCAGCTTTGATCCTAAATTAGATCGCACACCTATAATTATTCTGTCAAACCATACCAAAATAAAATACAATCTCTAAAGGGTATAAAGAAAGCAATGTTTTGCAATGTATTTGTTAATAGAAAACAGGACTATATGATTTTCTTTATCTCAAATGCTAGAGTTGCGAGCATCTCTCCTTTCTAAAAGGTTTATTTTTTCAACAATGCACACAGGGATCTCTTTCTACTCTTGAACCAGTTTTATACAGACATCAGTTTATTAATATATCCCTCACTGATCTAACTTGCTAGACTCAGTTCATTGACGGACGTGAAGTTGTGGAAAAAGTACAGGACACACAGTAAACTAAAGTGAAGTAATGACAAAACACATCAGACAGAGCAAAATAAAATGTAATACAGCCATGCAACTGCAACACGTTGGGAGTTAGATCACACACCCAAGCAAGGCATAGACGATGAGGATTTGTTCTTTGTAAATGTGTGAAAGACAGAGTTAACGAAGCAGAAACAAAGATATTTTCGCTCTTGATAGTGAGGCGTTTACAGGAGCAAGAGTAAAAATTAAGCTTTGTGGAACAACACAGTGGGGGCAGTGTCTTAGCGGATGAGCCTTGCTGTGGGTTACTGATGAGATGGCCACAGGTTGTAGGTAAACAAGAAGCATAGCTTTCATGCTAGTGCTAGTGTTCTCTGTTCAAGCCGTGACTCACACTTGCAGGCTACACAAATATTTGCCTTCTAAGGGCAGCAGCTCGAGTCCCTGGGATGCAGAGGACACTCGACGACTGAGCTGTGGCGATGTGTCCTCCTCCCCTGCAGAATTGTGTGGGTCGTCTTCTTCAGGCGGGGATACAACCACCTCGGGGATGCCTTGTGGACCTGTGCCATAAGTCCCTGTGGGGCTTTCGGCCGAACGGCGGAAAGATGAAGGGGTATTTTGAGGAGTGGAAATGGATGAAGGACCAGGGCAGGACCCAAAGTTGGAAGAGGAAAGGAGATGGTTGAGCAGGACGGACACCTTGGACTCTCGCCTCTGGGACAGGTTGGAACTAGAGGAAGATGTCCCTGGCTTGTGGAGAGAAAGACGAGAAGAGGACAGGCCCTCTCCTAACAGAAGAGAGAATGGCACAAAGAGAAAAGGGGTGAAGGAGGGAAAGGAGGAAGGAAAAAAGAATAAAGCAGAAAGGAAAAAACATGAGGTACGTTACAGAGATGGTATTTGGAGGAGACACGGCCAGGGGAGTGAGCAGTGCCAGCACAGAAGAGGTGGAGTTAGAGACATTTTCATTAACATGAGCAAAAAGCACAATTTGGAAAATGTAGAAGGGTTTGAAAGTGTCGAGCAACCTCACAGCAAACAAACCAATCACACTCAGTGTGGCTGAGGCGAGGCAAAACTCAGAGCGCAGAGAAGCTGCCATGCAGACGATCAGTGGCAACAATATCAGTGCACTTGTGACAAACATGTGCTCCACTAAATCACACCAATTGTCAGATATCCTAGAACTGAACATATGTATTTATACGATTTCCAAAAAATAAACCAGGATTAGCATGTTAGCATTTAAATAAAAGCAGGAAGACATACAATGTTTTGGTCATTCCTGAGACCTCTCACTGACTCTTAAAATGCACACCACACATTAATCACCACTGTGGCCATGCTAGCTAGCACACAATTCTGTAGTTACTGAAAGAGCCTTATTTAATCCAAAAGTAAATGCTAATAATTCTGCAAACCCTAAGCCAGACCAGCCCAACAAGTTAGCAACCTTTAGCACCCAGATTTCTCTTACACCAGGGACTGTCCTTCTAATGTACAGAAGACTGTACTCTGAAGACTTCTCTAGGGTCTACTCACTTTTCCCATCTACCTTCTACGTTGCCATTAAGAGATTTTAAGATCATTAATTAGAAAAAATAAACAATGGTGTGATACATGGTGAAAAGAAATTTGAGTGCATTACAGGATCTCACCGTTCTTTTCAAGCAAGAATGGCTCAGAATGTTTCTTGCCTATGTCTGCAAAGGAGCGCACCAGAGGGATGCGATTGCTGAGCTTCCTCTCGTTCTGGTGGTGGTGTTTCTTCAGCATGGCCTCCCGTACCTTGTCTTGTAGATCGTCTTTCAGCTGGCCCGACGCCACCATGCTGTCTATTACCATGTCTGAGTCACACAATAATGACAGGAGGGGACACAGAGATAGATGCAGGACATGAAAAGGAAAGCACTGTTAATTCATTTACAAATGCACTGTTAAATTACCAGCAATTTCCTCAATACTGCTGGCTCTCATATCCAGCATGACTGTGCCATTCAGTATGCAGCTGCGGAGTTCAAATAAACTGTGTAGTGACAGTGTTGCCACATAGGGTTTACTCCATCTTTCTCCTCCATCTTCCACGTCTTCCTCAAACTTCAGCCATCTGTGAAAATATACACATGGCCCAAATGATTTTAAACTATTTCACAAAATGATGTAAAGATTAAGCACAATTCATTCAAAGCAATACAATTTATTTTAACGTAGTCTGTAAATTAATGTCTCCTACCCATGGAATCATGAGTTTGTTTCTTAAATTTCAACAAATTCATTTTTTTCCTGTTAATAATAAATGTTTCTTCATTTTAAATTAACACTATGTAACTTTTTATGGAAAAGCCAAGTCTTCAGTTCATCAGCTTATTGAGAGCTAACAGTGCCATGTGAGTTACAGCTGTACAAGTCTTTAACTGTGTACAAATCCTATGAAGGTACAAAATGTTGACCGGACCTGGCAGTCTCTTTCCACTCAATAGCACTGCCATCTCTGAAGGAGAGCTCATCCAGCTCAGTGAAAAGGTCATGTGGGACATGCTCCAGGTCATCGTCCTCTGTCCCCAGAATAAACTGGACCCGCTGGGATGGTGTATCTACAGAACACGGTGGGTCATCAGAGATTATGAAAACAAATAAAAACATATCTGAGCCATATCTGATGCAGAGCACATAGCTAGCATTGCTTTTAAAATACACTAAACAGTGCCATAAAGAACACCAAAAAGAGTTGAAGAGCAAAAGAGAATTATAAAAACCCACAAGCTTTCCAGCAATCTCCTTTTCATGTCTAACTGAATAAGGACAGATATCGGGACATCTGGAACCAGGGAGAAAACGGAAATAGATATGGCAGATTACAAGACCAAGCGCTGCGGGGAGACACAAATTGAATCACTGAGAGGGAAAGCTATTTTCTTTTAACACATGGGATCACTGCCTGTTGGCTTGGTGTGCAGTATTTGCTATATTATAATAACTTTAAAGAAATACAGTGGTATAAATATAATATACTCTGAAGCATAAGAATAACTTAAGCTTTATGTTTTTGGTATTTAGGATTTATAAGTAGATACTGCATACCAATTTAATCCTGTTAAAGAAATAAAATATGACATGGTGAAATATGGGGTATGTAACAGTACTGCATCCAAGATTTTTGAGGGTATTTTATTGTTTTTTGAAATGATGTTTTGTACAACTGTGTAAATGGTCAACTCTTAAAACACAAAGCTTTAGCTTTGAATTAAGCAGTGGAAGTGATGGTGCTACAAATGTCACAGCTCTCAGTCACTGTGTGTGGCATTTAAAGCATTTCTGAATGAATTGCTTTATTCACAAGAGCTTGAAAAACTGAGGTTAGAGCTTCAACTTACACTTACAGTATATACTTACAGTATGTGCATTAAAGTACTTAAATGTAACAGAACCAGATTCCTTTGTAAAAGGGGATGTGAAAAGTGTGTTGGTTGGTTAGTATGAGGACAACTAGTCATATATGTTGTGCCAAAAATGTGTAAACAATAAGCAGCAGGAAAATATTTATTCAGTTGTGTGCAGGGGACAGACCAGTTGGGGAATCCCTGCCATCTTTCCCCTCGTCATCTTTTTCTTTCTTCTTTCGATGGTGTTTATGTCCTCGATGTCGGTGCCTCCTTCTGCTCTCCCGACCAAGCGGAACATGGACACCTACATACACTGCCCGGTGGCCTGGGGATACACAGCACACATCATTTAGATACATACAAAACTAAACCACGATGATTTGATAGTGTCATCAACAACGTAAAATATCTTTTAAAATCTGAAACAGCTGGGCATATACAGTTGAGTAGAAAAAAGCTCACTGTCCATTTCTTGCCTCAGAGTCTACTTGAAGAAAACCAGGTGACAACATTTACATTTTTTACCCCTCTGTTTTCCCCCAATGTTTAATCGACTTCCTCTCATGTAACTGCCACCCAGCAGGAACTGAGTTGTGAGATGTAAATGGCCTACATGCTCTGCCAATACTCCTTTTACACTGATGAGTCATCTGTCTTTGATTTGAGAACGAAACCAGAATGCTAGCACTCATGAAGGGGGAGCACAAGTGGCATCTACACGAGCTGAGCAGCCGGATTAGAGAGACAACGGGGCAGGCCAAGAGGAAGAGGTAATAGAAGGATGTAAAAAGGTCTCAACGTCAGACAGAACAGTGGAAAATGCAGGCACGAAACTGTGGTGTGTAATCATTCACAAAAAAAAAAAAAAGTGAGTAGGAGGGGAAGTAACAAGCTGCACAGCCTCAAGCGCTGGATTCCAGTGCTCCTTCCTCAACACCATTCACAGTTCATAAAAAACAATGCTTCATCCATTGCTTATGTTATGTAAGAGTTTAAAATTGAGCGCAGACATTGCAGGATTAATGCTAAAGCATTCAAGTTATAAGACACTTAAAATAAAGAACGTAAAAGGCAAGGCTTTAAATTTACTTTCTAGGTCGTTGGTGTGAGTGGTGAAACTGCTCTTCCCATGGTCAACTATTGCCTCCTCATCTAGACCCTGTGAAGGACAGAGGAAAGGAAAAGACAAGGTTAAATATATCCTAAGATGAAAAGGTTAAAGCAAAGGCATCTGGACTTAGTTGTCAAAGGTGAAGATGTTTTGTTTCTTAATCAATAAAGCAAATAAAAATCACATTTCTAAACTTCTGATCCACATAATGGTAACGCTGATTATGTTCATTTCAATTGTGGTTGTAGGAAAGCTACAAGACTACCATAGCTGTACTAATCGTTTCCAAATGTTTATTAAACCATCAAATATGCAGTGTGTCATTAGAAAGAAATATCTACCTTTAGTTGTTAAAAACATTCACCACATTATTTTTATTTAATTTATTCTTTATTTAACCAGCTAAGTCCATTGAGAACCAATTCTTATTGAGGTAATCTTACTGAATGCACTGATAAACTGTGTTGAAATGATTTTTGCATTGATTTGAGGTCTAACCCCAGCAAATAATGACCTAGTAAAAATGTAAGAAAGGCTAATATTTCAATCTTGCACATATTATTAAGAAGGACAAAGGGTATACAGTTTGGGCTACGATTATCTCTTCGTTCACCGATAAGAAAAGTAAAGAAGAGCTGTGAAAATGATCAGAAACATGGATCCTTAAATAGTTTGGAACATCCAGAGACTCCCCTTCTAACTTCTAATGCTAAAGACTGCAGAGTCATTAAGATCTGAACTGTATTCAAGTTCATACTTCATTATAGAACACATGTTATTATGGTAACAGCAAATTTATTTTATTGCTATGGTCCATTTGATGGGTAACATTAGAAAAGAGATTATGATCTTAGAGAAAATAATTAACTGACCTCAATACCATAGAAACATCGAGCAATAAAACAATCTAATTAAAGTTGGCAGGACACAGAAAGATAAAGGTAGCCAATATTTATTTTCTTATCAATTTGTGTTCTGAAAAAACACACAAACCATTTACTAATAAAGAGGCTACACAATGTTTGCTCTGTCAGCCATTCATTCAACACTACTAAATGTTCACTCTTATTACCAAAACATTAATATGGTCCAATTACAGGCCTTGTTATTAGTGGTGCCCCTGACTCGCTGCCCTTACGCAGAAGGACTTTTAAAGCTGCTGCAGATACACTGTCTCCAATTACAGTACGACTGCAAGTGTGCGGAGGTCACTCAGGGTCTACTAACAAAATATAGCAATGTGACATCCCAGTTACTACATGGCCCAACCACAAATCAAATGTATAATGAGAAAACCATGTTTCCCTGTCTCCATCTGAAGTCACATTTTACACATAAAGTAAATCCAAGCAGCCGAAACACACACACACACAACAGACCACAAAACACTCCAGGAAATGCACATACATTTGTTAGATATTCACATTTGGCAGCGTAAATAAAACAGATGTTCCTACAAAGAGAAAGGCGCTGCTTGTAATCAATATGTAAAGCTTGTGTGGCTTCACCTGCAGTGTGTGTTTTAAAATTAGGATCTTTTTTTAGACATGCTGTCACATAGCCTGAGTAAATACCAAGGGGGAACTTGAGATTTGTAAAGGTTGAATTAAGATTTTATGGTAGGAAGTAATCTGAGTCAAAGTATTAGTTGGACAATGTTAGAGACGGTCTTATACACGTATCAAACATACTGTTGTCTTCTATTAATTTTGATGCAACACATACCCAACACATAATTGGATAAGCCTTTCAAACCTTTCAACCAATCACAAAAAGGCACTGCTGCCAAGCAGGAAAGAATGAAAACAAAAGGTGTTGATGTAAGCTACATGTTAATGGCTACGTGATGATTGGCCAATGTGAGCTCCTCGTGTCTTGGCCCAACAGAAGAATGTATGTTATGTTCTCATGTGCCCACACCTTCATCCCTGCCTTACCATTGCAAATGTCCTTGACGGCAGTCCGATTGCTATGTTGGCTAATGATGAAATCTGCTGTTTGTATGTTGACCTATGGTGCGTGTGACTTTGTTGATTGAGGATTTAGATGATAATCACCTGTGCTGCTCTGACAGTGTCCTGACGAGGAGCAGTAATAATTCAACTGCTCAGAAGCAAGAAACCAATATTTATGAAACTTGATACGGCCCCAAAAACCCACATCTAGGAGCAGATGAAGTATTAAATGTATTATATTAAACTATTAAATATTAAACACAACATACATTTTACCTTTTGTATGTTTTTAAATCAAAACGTGGCCGAGGAAACAATGTTTCAGTAGTTATTAAACTGGCTTTAATTTATGAATACATATTTATAAAGATTCAAGCTTTTGCTCAGAGGAAGAGACACGTGTCGTCTATTGTTCTTCCAAACTCACGTGACTGTGTGAAATCTGAGAAACCACAATGCAACCTGTCACATAGCTCTATCCAAAATAGTGCATTGGCCACCCACAGACCCCAGGTTGTAAAGGTGAGAGGCCATCATGCCCCAAAGCACAGCTGTGTCTGGGCCGCAGGAGCAGTGACAGTTGCCAGCAGAAGAACAAAAGCCCTCACACAGATTAGAGTAGAAATGCCCACATCTTTGTTCTTAACTCTCTAAATCTTCACAAGTTCCTGTGCAGTGTTTCCTTCAGCCCTCCAAAGTTAAGGCCCTTGTATCAACAATGACCACCTTGAATAATATTTAATTATTTAACATCCCAAACAATCTGTTGATTTAATAAATGTACCTTATCGTAGTGCTTTTTTCTCTAAAAAGGTTATGGCAGCGTGATTAGCACTCCTGCTTCACAGCAAGAAGGTACTGTGTTTAATTCCCCTCCAGGGCAGGCCTTTTCTGTGTGGAGTTTACATGATCTTCCCGTGTCTGCGTAGATTTCCCTTACCACCAAAAACATGTACAATATAAAACTACAGATGGAAATTAGGTGTTGAGCTTTAGTCTGCTCAGAGGAAGCTTCGGCATAATGTACATAATACGCTGTCCTAAAGAAATAAACTATTTTAATAATTAATGACATGATTCTGAGCAATCCAATAAATGGTCTACCACCTTAACTGACTGATTTCTCTGTTGGAAACACTGATGTGTATCAACTGCTCTGAGCCTTGAGAAGTTACTGCTGTTTAAGCCAATCAGAGTCCTGATGGGGAACTGCTTAAATACATTTCCATGAGTGCTATGTGTACCACTAACCACAGGGAAAGGGCACTGAGAAGCTAGAAGTCAGCAGTGACAGGATTTTTCCATTACATGATAAATATAATGCTAAGCACGTCCTGCCCTTCAGGTGCCTTTTGACACAGGAGGGCTGCCACATTACTGAAACATCACAAGATGCAGCCCAATATGCTGTTCACACACACCAACAAACCGAATGTTGAGCACTGCAGCTCCATTGATTAAGCCTCTCGTTGGAGCTAGAGTGGAAACATAACACCCGAGGAGTCAGATCATAACACAGTGATAAACTCATGTCTGTCTGTGTTAGCACTGACTGCTATTACTGTTTGTGACATTTCTCTGCTTTCATTGCATTTGTTATTAAAAAAAAGTCATTAAATTCTTTTAATTTAATAATAATAGAATGATATAATGATAGAAAGTCATTAAGTTGCTGATATACTGCAACTGATTGTTTCAAGATGGCGCCGCTATGTTTGGCTGGCCACTTGCTCGTCTGGTTTCTAGTATTTGTTTTCGCGATAGTCTCGCCGCTCACTGTTTACGACCGCTCCACGCTGCTGGAATTGCGTCTTACAACTCATCGCCTGTTAAACTCACAGTCCTTTAAGCCTCCACCACCACTGTTTTCATTAATCCCCCCTTTCCTGAGACGCCCTGTCTGTCTGCTACCAGGCAGTAAGCGTCGCAGAAAGCGCGGCCGGAGAGGTGGACTTCATGTCAGGCTGAGGATTTACCTGGATTCGTTGTCGCTGAGGGGTGGAAATCGGTCAGGAGTTGGCTGCGCTGGAGGATCGCGGGAATGCTACCGGTGGCTTCGGCCGGTTGGCCCCTACACTGGCGTCCTTTCTCCGTTTTCCCGCCGGGTTGGAACATCTACCCGGGGTTGCGTTCAGGAAAACCTCTGTCTGATTCCCTGTCTGTCATCGCCACCTGTCATCAACTTGACTACGCTCCACTTGGCACTTTGCAATACCAGATCACTCAATAACAAGACATTTGTCCTCAATGATTTCATTTCCTCTCACAATCTGGATTTGTTTTTTCTCACCGAAACCTGGCTTCCCCCAGGTGACGTTAGTGCCTTCTCGGAGCTCCTCCCCTCTGGCTACCTCTACCTAAACTCCCCGCGGCAATCGGGTAGGGGCGGGGGGATAGCTACCGTACACAGACAGTCCCTGAAGTGTCGCCAGCTGTCCACTGGAGAGTATTCCAGCTTTGAGCTGCAAGCTTTCATACTCACACTACCCAGTCCTATTTTATGTGCAGTAATCTACAGGCCGCCCAAATTAAATAAGGTTTTCTTAACTGAGTTCTCAGAGTTCCTAACAGAATTTCTGGCAAAGTTTGATAACATTTTAATTTGTGGTGATTTTAACATTCATGTTTGCTGCCCTTCTGACAAACCTGCGAATGATTTTAAGGCACTTTTAGCTTCATTAGATCTGGTTCAGTCTATATCTGGTCCTACACATAGGTTAGGTCACACTCTTGACCTTATCATCTCACGTGGGGTGATTGTGTCAGCTTGTGAGGTTGAGGACTTTCCCATCTCTGACCATTCCCTCATACTGTTTGACATTTGTGCCGTTTCACCAGAGCCTACAATTGCTGCCCCTCATCATCGTCGCATCATCACCTCATCTACTGTTGAAGATTTTGTTGCTTTATTCTCTGTTTCTGATCTTGCTTCCATTGAGTTAGCATCACCTCTCTGCCCGGACCTTTTCATTTCCTCCTTCAACACCATCTGCTCCCAGATTATGGACTCTGTTGCACCCGTTAAGGTGAAGTTGTCTAACGGTCCTCGTGACCCCTGGCTCAATGATACAACTAGGGCCCTTAAGCGACAATGTAGACAGTGTGAGCGAAAATGGAAGAAGGACAGCTTACGGGTGTCGTTGGAGATGTTTAGAGACAGTCTGGCCACATATCAGAGAGCACTGAAGGAAGCTAAAGGACAATACCTCTCCCTTCTCATCAACAGAAATAGCCATCGCCCTGGAATTTTATTTAACACTATTAATTCTGTTATTAATCCGGTGTCTGTTGCCTTGAATAATGTCTCTGAAAATACATGCAATGCATTCAAGCAATACTTTGTGGACAAGGTTTTGGCTGTTAGGCAAACCATTACTCAATACTCCGCTGTTGCCATGCCGTCTTGTGCGGCACAATGTGTGCTAGAGAACTTTGAGGCAGTTACTCTTGTGGACCTCAAAAAAGCTGTCCTCGAATTGAAGTCTACTACCTGCCCGCTAGACGCTGTTCCTGCAAGGATTCTGAAGGAGGCTGTTGACATCATTGGTCCCTGCCTTGTCTCCTTCATAAACAGCTGTCTTATTTCGGTACTGTTCCTACAGCTCTCAAACATGCCATTATCAGACCGTTGCTTAAGAAACCCAATCTAGACCCCTCCATACTATCTAACTTCCGCCCTATCTCTCATCTATCATTTCTGTCAAAGCTGATGGAGAAGCTTGTTTTCGCCCAGCTCCAGGCTCATCTGCAACTGCACAGCATTTGTGATACATTCCAGTCGGGTTTCAGGACCAGACATAGCACTGAATCTGCGTTACTGAGGGTGCATAATGACATTCTTGAAACACTGGACAGAAAAAGTTCTATGGTTCTGGTTTTACTGGACCTTACCGCTGCATTTGACACCGTGGATCATGATATTCTCATCTCTCGTCTTCAACATGTTGCTGGTTTGCAGAAAGCGGTGCTGAAGTGGTTCTCCTCATACCTCACTAATAGAACCTTCTCAGTAATGCTCAATGACTTTTCCTCCTCAGTTGCCCCTTTGTCATCTGGAGTGCCACAGGGTTCCATTCTCGGTCCTATTTTATTTTCACTCTACATGCTGCCACTTGGTCAACTCATCTCCAGACACAATGTTCATTTTCATTTCTACGCCGATGACCTCCAGATCTACCTTCCTGTGATTCTGAGTAATCGTTCGGCACTGGATCCTCTCCATAATTGTCTTCAGGACATCAAACAGTGGCTTTCTCAGAATTTCCTTCATTTAAACGAAGGAAAGACTGAGTACATCCTTTTCAGCCCGGATTCATCCAACAGTGTTTTTAACTTTGGCCCCATGACACCTCAGTTTGCTCCGTCTGTGCGTAACCTGGGTGTTATTTTGGACAAAAACTTAAAGTTTGATAAACAGATTGGGGCAGTAGTGAAGGCAAGTTTTTACCAGTTACGACTTCTTAGTAAGGTTAAATATTTTTTGTCCAGAGCCGACCTTGAAAAAGCAATTCATGCCTTCATCAGTTCGAGGATCGACTACTGTAATGCCCTCTACACTGGACTCAATACATCACTCATCAATCGCCTTCAACTGGTGCAAAACGCAGCCGCACGTCCTCTCTCCAATACATCTAGACGGTCACACATCACCCCTGTCCTCCGCTCGCTTCACTGGCTCCCAGTGCAGTTTAGGGTGGAGTATAAAGTCCTGCTGTTTGTGTTCAAGGCCATCCATGGTTTGGCCCCAGTATACCTCACTGACTTAATAAAAATATATCAGCCAACCAGAACACTTCGCTCTTCTGAGCACATTTCTCTGGTGACTCCTACATACAGGTATAAAAAGTTTAAAGGCCGGTCATTTAGCGTTCAAGGACCAAAGTTGTGGAATGCACTTCCTGTGCACCTCCGCAACATCACTGTGCTGAGTGTTTTTAAAGCACACCTGAAAACTTATTTCTTTTCTAACCAAGAATTTTAAGACAGAGCGTCAGACTTGTTCCTGTTTCCATCTGTTTCTTTTGTTTTCTTAATGTTGTCTTTTGTTTTCTTGGAAAGCGCCTTGTGCACCTTTTGGCTGTTGTAAGGCGCTATATAAATAATATTTGATTGATTGATTGATTGATTGAATAATAATTATGATAGAAGACCTAATTAAAGAGCTGATATTGGTTGATTCATATTACGTGATATGCACTAGTCTGGCGCCAGACAAACTGTTGAAAGAAGCAGCTGGCCTTCCTTAAGTTTGACCAATAAACATCTTTGCTCAAAGGCGAGACAGTGGCAATGCCTGATTGCTTGTGCACAATAGCTACGTTACACATTTAACAATGGCTAAAATCAAAAGGTTTCATGTAAAGTGTAATTACAAACAGTGTCCTTATGTGCTTTTGAGGCTTTAGCTTTCATGCACACACAGAGCGTGTTCAGCTAAAGAATGTGCATTAAGCATGTCTACATGGATAAAGTAGCATAAGATGGTAATATCAAAGATGCATGTTTTTGTTTGGTTGAGGATTAAAGAATAATGATAATGACATTTTATCTCTACCAAGAAACTTTTTCAATTCTGAGATCAACTGAAATCTGCTCATTTAGTTGATCTCAGAATTGAAAAAGTCTTTTGGTATTAAAGACAAATTGTCTTCACCTTGAAATCTAGACCAGATGTCTTTGTTTTAACCTTTTCTTTTATTCTGTTTTAGTCAATCATTTTAACAATCAAAGTTAAAATGACTTGTGCTGTGCTCAGGTCCACCTGATGGAGCCTGATCTAGGCCAGGTGTTATAATACATATATACATAATAATACATATATACATAATAAATAATACATAATAAATGGCGCTCCCACATGCTTTCAAGATCAGGTCTTATTCAGCGTTTTTTAACCAACATTTTCTTCATTGCTAATGTTCGCACATTGATTCAGCTCCTTTGCATTTTGCTCTTGTTTTCTCTAACACCTCTGTGTCCTCACTTGCATCCTGTTCCCCTTGTCCTGCTCCTTTAAGCAGCCATAACTGTCCCTTTTGGTCTCTTTTCTCATGCCTGCTTCTGGAAGCAATTACAGAGTGAAACAATGCACTGAGTTCATTTAGGATGAGGCAACAACGTACCCTTCTAAATCTTACATCTTTTCTTTTCCTATTTAGGTCAGACATAGAGACCACCTGCACCGCTCATTAGCTGCTACTTCCATACAGAGCTGAAGAACACTGAAGGGCATACTAAAGCAATAACAACGCACTGACAGCAGCCAGATCCTACTGAAGGAACCGCCATTGAATTAAGAAAAACAGACACAAGGGCAAACATACCGTAAGCACATGCTCCCCCTCAGCCTGTTCCATTTAGACTTAAACATCCACACAGAGCAGGCAGCAAAGACGTTGTCGCTTATCCCTATTGTGGGATGTGTGCAAGCTAGCACAGACAGCGCTGCACTTGTCTGTTCCTTCTTCCTGTGTTCATCTCTTTATACAGTCAGAGGAAGAGAGCGCACCGTGCTGTCAGCCCGCTCTCTGCTCAGCAGCCAATCCCACCATGCCACCATGAATATTTTATTATCCCAGCCAAGAGCTTAAAAAACACACATGCACACCCTCACATGGGTGACACACTCACATTTGGAGGACATACAAGAGCTGACCCGCTGAGGCATTCAGGTCACAAAGGAAGAGTAACCCCCAGCACAGATAAACACGGACAAGACCATTTGATGGGGGTAAAAAAGGACAGATTGCGGTGAATTCATTAGAAATACAAATGCCTTTTTAATGTTGGCTGAAGGTTGGACATGTCTGTCACCAACATGTAATTTATCAAAGTTCAACAATAACAGTGAAGGCACAGTGGAATTAACAGGGCAATGATAACCTTCAGAAACTCAAGGTTAATATTCTGTTTTATTAGTCATTCTAATCCTTTGAGTGATATTCTCTAGAAATATGATAACGACTGACCAAAATTAATAGTTCCAGAATTAAAATACGTATAACATTGAATAAAAATGGTGACATCTAATGGAATAAGAATCACATGCATGCATTTTAGTATAACTTTCAGTATAACTCTTTAAATTTCCTCGAGGCAAGTCTGTATAATCTCCACAAGATTAACAAAGATTTAAAATGAAGAAAAGGCCTCTCACTTGTCTTCTTTTTAAAGCGTCACAATGATTACACTGCCAGTTTCAGTCTGTAAACCAAGTGGCAGGAGTGGCACTGTCTCCAGACCTTTGAAGGTATGTGGTTGACTCAAAGAAATAACGTACACTCCTTCACAGTTGCAACTCAGTAAATATAGCTACTTCCTGTTACAGTCTAAACTGAGCCATCTAAAAATAAAACAAGTACTTAGTGAAAAAGGAAAGACATGAACCAGCAACTAACAAATGTATTATATTTTATGAAACTGTAACGCTCAGAGGAAGACCTTTAAAACAACTGGAGAAAGAACATTTTATTCCAACAAAAGTAGCTTTTCCACAAACAACTCAAAGGCTCTCTTTTGTGTGGGCCTATTAACATATAGTTAATTATTTTATTGTATTAGCATAAGAGTATAGCAGAATAGGAAAAGAGGCTCATTTTGTGTAATTACACATTCAAAGTAATGCTATCGAGTGAGTAAATGTCATAAAACACTCACTAACCATGGCAGTGAGTGCTGAGCCAATAATAGTCCAGGTCAGAGAGCCCACACTGGAAGCACTAAAGCCCTCTTTCAGCAGTGAGCCAGCAGGATGCACAAAGCCCTTTCCTGTACACCGGCCGGCAATAATGGTGAGGCTGAGATCTCCAGGAGAGCCATCATAAAATGAGGATGTGAATAGAAAAGAAGGTCAACAATAGGACTTAATATCGGGCAAGGATAACACGATTTAAACAGTGCTTTTGATAAACAAAGGCCTAGATTATCATTGGTAGATATTGTGAAGCCCTACAATATTTTATCAGGTAAGTGCATTTATGACATTTTTACAGCCCCTACTCTAGTTGAGTTTGAGCTGCTATTAAAACCATGTAATGCTGCTTAATACATTGTTATAATATAAGAGATTGTGGGTGTAAAAAGATTAAATAAAGCTCTTCAGCAAATGATATGCATCAATAACTTTTATTTAGCCATTCCTTTTATTCCTTTACAGGCTGAGTTTATAATACCAACTGTAGGCTCTTTCTTATTAAAATTGCATTAGTGAGCAATATTTTCAAGTCCTATCTTACCAACCGGAAAAACACCAAATAAAACTGCATTAAAAAACACACACACACACCAAAAAAATATGTAATATCCAAATATAACAATAAATCCTTTACAATACCTGTCCTGCACTTCCTACTTCTTTTTTATAATGGCAAGTATGACTTACAGTAAGAGAAGTAAATCTGAACAGACCTAACATGACTGTGATTGTGGCAGGGACACGTGCGGATGGGGAAGCCATAGGACTTCTTTATTAGTCATGGGGAGGAGGGGGGGTCAAGTTTCCAAAGACACCAGTGCAATGTCTTGCATGTGCACAACTTTCCTGTGTGTAATATCTGAACTCTCTGCTGCCACTGCACGTGTCTTTTTTAGTCTGGTCCCGTCTATGACTGTCAGATTCAGACAGGATGTGACTGAAGTCTCAACCAGAACGCTGTTGTAAGAAAACATTACCAGTTAAGTAGTTGGGCTATGGGAACTACAAAGTAATGCTATAAAAGTTCTTGTTTTCTTTCCGTTCCTTTCCCAGGAAAAATTAGAAACATTTCCAGACTCGCCACTCACGAGAGCGGATCTATTTTAGGCGTGTTTTGGTTTAAAATGGGACGTCACTTTTGTGCGCTAAATCTATCAGCACCACTTATTGACTATTTGGGGGATGTGAAGACACAAAAGGTGGCGTTAACAAGTTCAACATCAAAAGAAAAAGTGCTCTAAACCGTTCATAAGCAAAAGTAATTAAAACGCTTAAAGTAATTAAAAAGCTGCTTAGCTGTGATGTTAAAGCTCCTTCTGTAGATCATAAGCGTCTGTAATTCAAGTTCGCTATTAACACCAGGAGCGTGGCTCGTGTCCGGCTAGTATTAGCCTGTAATATCTGAAACATAATGACCATGTTCATCTGAACGATGGAAACGGGAGGGAAGCCCATGGGTATCCCGGACACATGTTTGTATAGGTTTACAGAGTTGTAATAAAGCTCAGAAGACATCATTTATACTCCTGCCACGTGTCAAAAGTAGAAAGCCGGCTAACAATAGCTGCAGCCGGATGGTTCCTCACAGACCCTGACTCCTAAGCATCTTTAATAAAGCTTGTCATGACGCGTGGAAAAGATCACAAATGAACGATCAGAATCAAAACACTAAACCGCTCAGGTACCAGTGCAGTCCGGGTACTCACTGATCTCAACAGGGGCTTCATTTGCTCCAGAGGTTCGTCCATTTCACCTGCCGGGGGTCTTCAACCCGCCGCTAGCTCTGTTTTGCCGGTTTTGCTCTAAAGACCGGGCTGAACTATGAGGTCTGGCTGTGCTTTCCCTAACGACGCAGTGAAAGACACGCCTCCGGTATTACTGACAGCTGTGAACAACCAATGAGCTTTTTAGAGCCGGCTTTTTCAGCCAATCACGCTCCACGACGTAACTTTAGGGCTGGAGGCTGTTTCCTAGTGCCGCCACAGTCCCAAGCGGGCTTTTTGTGTTGGGAATTCTTCAAAACCTCTTTAACCCAGACTTGACCTTTGCTCCGAGTTTAAAATGGGAATGTAAAATGAACGGTGAATGTCCGTTTACCAGTAGACTGCCTTATTTGTACAACCTATGAAAACCGATTTAAAAAGCCTCTCTTCTTTATTTGTCTTGTATACATCATGTGTGTGGGGTTTAGGGTTAATTTGGCGAGCAATGTGTTTTCACAAAATGCTAACTCAGAGTCACATAGAGGAGTGTCTGGTGGGCCAGCTGTGCAGTGTCTCTGGTGTTATTCTGTTTTAATGTCAATGACTTGGAAGCAACATATTCTATACTACACAACACTACAGTACAATATACTATAGGCGACTAGACCCTAATCCATACTATAATTCTCAGTCTATGTATTTTCTAGTAAAGATTTATAAAAAAAAGTAAAAAAAAAACAAAAAAACACTCATTTTAGCTTCAGTGTAAAGACAAAAATGTTTCAGTGTGGTGTGGACCTATAGGACTATTTGCGTATGGCAGACTATTATAAACATAGAGGCCTGGTTGTGTCTTTTATACAAGTGTGTGATTGACTGTGACGAATGTTGAGTAAATCCACGGCTAAACATAAAAGGAAGAAAGACTGCACAGGGCGGTAGATTATTTTTGTACTTTGTCATATTTAAAATTTCTGTTTTTTTAAGGGAAATGAATTGTGGTTTACTCCTTTTAGTTGTTAACACAGTAAGCCCAAGTAAGGCATGATCCTTCCACAGGTTTCATAATTCACCTCTGTTCATTTTTCTTTTTGGCAGACAGGCTTTCACAATAAACACATCTAAATACATCTGTATCATTAACAGGTCTATTAACAAACACTGGGAAATGAATACTATCAGTTTTTAATGTGATGAATATTTCTCACCAGCAGATGGCAATGCTGCATCAAGCACTAGTCCCCTTTTAGGTAACAGCAGCTGGCAGTACATTTCCATCGTTTCAAAAAATATGTTTGGCTTCATTTTTACTCATGTCACAGGCTTTTAATACATAAAGAAACAAACAAAAAAGTAAAAGTTTAAATGTAGGCTCTATTTTTAATTCAGCTTAAAGGCCGTGTATGTGTTATCGAACCTTGGTGCATGTATTCTCTTCAATTACCCCTTTCCCTGGGTCCATGTTGGTGCAGATCTTCAACAACAGGACAGTAATTATATAGTGTTAAGTAATGTCAGTGAGAAAAGACTGCATGATAAAAAAAAAAAAAAAAAAAAAAATAGTCAAGGTGCAGACAACAAAAGATGCTCGTTCAGAAGAGTTCATAGGTAGCTTTCTTTAAATAGAGCCCATTCCTCACCAGCCCATCAACCTCCGGCATAATCACGCGCCGGCTCAGAAATAGAACTGCGAGGTGGGAGATCAAACTATCACCTCTTAATTGTACCCTGAGTCTTAAAGATGCTGAGAGCCCATTAGCGCACAAGAAGTGAGCTTATTGTGTACCGCCCCAGAAACATGCATCCGCATAATGCAGCTGGGAGATGAGTCAGAAGTTAGACAAGTGGAAGAAGCACCACCCTGGCATCCACCTGGGCTGGGGCTCACGTACAGAGACGTGATCTGCAAGGTGTGGGATTCAGAGATGGGAAAGTTTTCAGAAGGTTGAAGAAAAAAAAACAAAAAAAAAAAGAGAAAATAATGATGTTAGAGCAACTGAATTCACAAAGAAAGAAAAACATATTGTGGCACAGAACCAGATTATGTTTGATGTTTGCCTATAGCTGTCATAATCTTTTACAAACCCATGACGTCATTTGATTTGTGATACAATTTTCTCATATGCACACAAAAAAAATATTCACCAAGACAAGAATTGTGAAACTGAGTTAAGGCCCAGTAAAAGTAAAAATCTAAAAAGTAGTAAATATCTTAAAGAAAAAATGTGCATGTCCTTTGTTGCATTTTAAAAATAAATCAGTTGTGTTCTTGGCCTGTCCTTGAGAATGTCACAAGACAGTGAGACAATGACACCTATATGAGGACATGTCTCGAGCACTGACAGAGATGACACTTCGGAGTCTAACAACATTACAATAAACCCACCAAATATATATTGATTGCATCACATCATTCCCTTAAAGCAATTGAAATTAAATGTCCTTTCTCCCAGGAGGTTTAGTGAATGTTGTTTTTGTGGGGTGTCAGGAGAGAAGGAAGGCAATGTGAAATTCCCAAATCTGTCGAAGCGCTCCACCAAAGTGCCAATGCATTGATTTTGACCACAGATCTTTTCTGCGTCGCTGCCTCTGCGTGCCCTTCCCTGAACACTGCTCTCCAGTCCAGGGTCTTGTGGGAGTCTCAGTGCCCCTGAACCCTATTCCACTTCAGCGGGACCCTGAGGGAGCCGCATACTGTAGCAAAATCAACACGGAGCAGAGTAAATGGTGGAAGCGGTGGTGGTGGTGGTAAGAAGGGGACAGTGGGCTGGCTAACTGGAGGGGGCCTGTGTTGTGTTGAGGGGCTTCCCACTGCCCTCTAGAGAGAACACAGGGGTTTGAAATCAATGTGCTGTTAAGTGCTGCTCTGAAACATTACCAATGCACCATTGCGTCAGGCCTGGGACGTACTGCCCAGGCATGAGACCCCTGCCACTCTGGTTCCTCGCACCTCAACGTTCTTTGCCAACACTGTGCGCACCTCTCCGAGCAGCGCCGGCACTGCTAACTGGAGACTCACATGACCAGACCTGTGAGCATTACACTGGTACTACAGGACGCTCTACAGCTGACGAACCACTGCCAACAGAGGTAATGACCCTAAATACAGAGCTGTGTTCAGAGGGTCCCACCACACTTTTTTATTTTCAACCATAGCTGTATTTGTTGCACAAAAAATACTTTAAATACTATAATTTGTCAAAGCTATGTCATAGTGTATTAATGTCAAACTTTAAACAAGCAATGTTTCTCACAGTCACCACTCTTTGCAAAGAGTAAAACATCATAATAGACCCAAATTTTATTCTAAGTCGTTTGGAGGACTCATAGGTTTACGCAAACTCCTATTAAGTCAGAAAAGAATATCCTCAAATTGCTTTTAATGTTATATGAAACAGGAAAAGATTTTATTTTTTGTTTCCCTGGTTTGAAAGGTAGCCCCTTGTGTAACTCTGAGTGATGGGGCAGACAGGCCACCATTTTGTAAGACACATACAGTATCTCACCAGAACCAATCACAATAACAGATCACAACTTAAACATTTAAGATAGGTATTGAGAAGTAACTGTCCCTTGTGAATTAGCAGCAGCACGTGTCTCCTTTTGTGGCAATACATCACAATGTTTTAATGTTGCTTTAATGACGCTTCTAACAGTACCACAATATTCAGTGTCCATTACCTGCACTTACTACAAAGGATATATTTTCAATTAATTATAAAGTTGTTTTAACCCTAATTTGAAGTTAGAAATCAGCATCATGACATCACCCAGTAAAATAAATGCAAGTGTGTTGAAACTCTGTCCCATCACATCCACTGGCACAATTATCAAAATCTAAAATGTGGGCAAAAGCCACCTGTCACCTTCTTAACCAAAGTCATAAGCTGTACAAAGGACATATAGTGGTCTTGTGTGGCAGGAACAGTTTTGTTATAATAGTAACAATAATCTTTCAGCTGTGGTGACATTAATCAACACATCACAAGAGGATTACGGCACGAAGAGGAAAGATAATGACCACAGACACCATCTTGGCTCTCTGTGGGTTACTTTTAAAAATGTTGACCCAGACACGTGCCGGATGCCTGTGGCTGCATTTAGGCAGTGAGAGCAGTAATGGTGTGTGACTTAAGGTGAGGAAAGTGCCCTGGGCCGGTTTTCAGTGCTCAGATGTCAGGCTTCCTTGGGTACACTGTCCGTGCAGCTGCGTTGGGCTTTTTTCTTACATGAACTCTCAACGGGGACAGCCTCTGGGAAGGGCACAGAGAACACAGCAAACAAGTAAGAAAAGAGAACTTGATTTTGTGCTGATAAATTGAAAAAAGAAAACAGGAGAGGTGGTCAATTCTTTGTGTCCTATCCCATTGTGTGTATCTCTTTTTAGTCGACATTAACTGCATTTGTGCAAGCATGCTGTGGAGGTGTCTATTTTGTGTTCTTGCATGAATGCTTTGCAAAGAAGCAGTTTAGTGACATGAGGCTGGAGTTTACGTTCAGGTTGTAGTCGGCAACAATCAGATAAAGAATATATATAACACCAACAGTAAAACCTATCTCACTTGTCATCCAAAGTGTGTGCATTACTTTTAATAAACAATGTTGTTGGGAAAACATAAGCGATCCAAGAAAAGCACAAGAGATAGTTACTTTTACAAAACTCTGAAAACAGCTAGACAGTTTACACAAGGGTGGACTGCACTTGCTTCCACAGGATTTGCTGTTTGTTTAAAATCATAATATATTAAAATGCAATATTACAGTCATATAAAAACTAAACACTATTGCTATTATAGTTCTGTAGCATAAGTGTTAAATTAACCAACCCATATTTAATGCCACCAAGCAAAATATTTTATGCCAAACCAAATAGTTTAAATGTGCTCATTGAGGAATAAAGTGTAAAAAAAAAAAAAGACATCTGCATTACTTTTTTGTTTGGATATGAAGAAATACCGACTAAAGATTATGTACTGAATGAAAATATTCCAACAAAAAAAACACTTCTCTGTGACATGTTTGGTAATAAATAGGATAAAGGCGACCTATAGTTGTTGCTCCCTTTCAGCACAACTAATGAGCAGAGGATGGCAAGGATTGAACATAAAAACAATCAGATGCGTGGAAACACAATTTGCTGACACACACACATACACACAAGTGCAAACATTTTGATTCTTCAGGCCTGAACCCCCTCCCCTCGAGTCTTTTTTTTTCTTACAGCTTTCTTGAGAGGCCAGGGCAATCAGGCACTCTACCTTGTTAGGAGGTGTTAATTGGAGTTAGTCAGACTCCTCACTTTGTCAAGGAGTCTGACAACAGAATTAATTAGAATTCAAGTATGTAAATCAATTCAAATTAGGGTCCTTATGGGGGAGGATTTCACGTATTTTCACTGAAGGAAACAGGTGCTGAGAACACGAGCCAAGTCAGTGTGAATATTATGACTTCTCTTTTCAAGGGTTCTCATCGGCACTGGTTTGTGATAATCTACTTTTGGAGAGTCTGTATAAATAGAGTTGTTGAGCTGCGTGTCACCTTTTGGTTGGACAGCAAAAACTTTTAGTAAATTTAGTTAGGCTTTCATATCTGAGCTCACACGACAAGTCAATCACATTACTAAAGGTAAATTATATAAAACGTGTGAGGATGCCATGGCAACAACACAAGGATTAAGTGCTGGCCTTGTTGCGTTTGTGCACTGTTTTACTAATTGGGTTTGTTTTGAGTGGGGTCAGAGGATTCACACTAAAATTCAGAGCTTTGTTACCATGTAATGCTTTTTTTTTTGTAGCTTAAATAGACTGCTCAGTTTTTTATTGACAGCATCTAAAGTGTATTTGTAGCTTGAGCTTCCTGGCACGAACACATCGCTATAGCCTCTTTCACTTTGCTCATCTATTTCTGCAAAGGAACTACTTTGCAATTATAATTCAGTGGTTGAAATTACCACCATTACAGGAGGTGAAAAATGGGTTTTAAGCAGCTGTGGAGGCTGACCAAGCTCATTAAACTCGGGTGTGCATTTTCAGTGTTGGTGTAAATTGGAATCATGTCCTTTTAACGGTTCTCAAACAGTGGGTATGGGCCACTCTTGATTTTATTATAGTATCTCAAAATCCTGCTGTATCACACAGAATAAATGTTGGAAATAGGTTATGCATTTGATGAAAAATCTGTGTGTGCATTGTAAGTCTAGATGGGAGAGAAAAATAGCAAAAGGCCATTGTTGTGCAAACAACATATGCACAAAATAGTCTGGTTCTCTCTGTGGTTATCCAGTAAAAAGAGTTAACACTGGTTCATGTTGCATTGTAAGTGCTACCACTAAGGCCTTTCTATTTTACATTCAGGCCTACATTCATGGCCTTCAAAATGCAGCACTTACATTTTTTAGCCTACTGGAGTTAGATTATTTCAGTAACTTTTATCATCCAGCAAAAGGTAATAACAACCAATAAATAACAGGACAATGGGACAACACATACAAAAAGCTGTTTTTATTACCCATTTAATAACACCTCCATGAGAAGACAATTTTGTACAAGATACATCACGTTCTAAAGTGCACGAATACTGTACAACAGAAAATGACTTAAATACGCGGGGAGGAGGGAGAAAAAAGTATTCACATTTGTAAAAATTAAAAGCCTTGAAATAAAGTCTTGTTTTCTTTAAAATAGGGGCATCAAGCTTTTGTCCATAAAAAAACAAAAAAAAAAACGACAATCACTATGCATGTTTCTGCTCAGGTATGTGAGAGGGGCGTGGCCTGGGAATATAACCTTGTGCAGCTTGCTTGGGGGGGAGAACACTAAGCTTTGGCACCTTTAGAGAAAAGAGAAAAAAAGACATTAACAAGGAATGGAGAGCACTCAATAATTATATTAACTAAAAGATTTGTATTTAGTTTTTTTTCTTTTTTTTTTTTGTTAATAAATACAGTCTTAGGGGCTTGTGTAGAATGCATAATAACCCATGCCTTTTGGGTTGTCTTTGTGGTAGTCCTCCGTGGTCAAGTCCTCACACTTGATGGTCGGGGAGTTCTCAGTGCTGGAGCCACCGGGGGACATCCTGCGCCTCTTGCAAGCCATGGAGTACACCCCCGAGTCGGCAGAGTCTACTGATTTGAGCGAATGGGATGTTTCGATCCAGGTGGACGAAGGGGGAGCACTTTCCTCCGGCAGCTTGTCTTTAGTCACCCCTAGCTGTTCCTCTGAGAAAGCCGGTGGGCTGGGACGGGGCGACCAGGGCAGCCCCGTGGTCACTTTCCGCTGATAGGAGCTTCTGGTCCCCCATCCCGCCGCCATGGACGCAAAGGCCGAGTCTGGGTAGTAGCTAAGTGCATGGGACGTCTGCAGGGACAGTGGTTTGATGCCATAGGAAAGCAGGCTGCTTGGGGAATAGTCATTCTCGTAGGACAGGTCCAGCTTGTTTGCACCCGGTTGTTGGACACTGGGGGGTACAAACCAGCGCTGGGCAGTGGCAGCTGCAGTAGCATCCTCGCTCTGGGGGGACAAGAGGCTGTTGGTCTGTGGGACAGCTCGTTCGCTGGTGTAGAAACGGTTCTGAGGCAGGTTGTTGACAAACTGGTCCTGGAAAAAAGGCTGCATGGCGTAGCGTGCACCTGGGACGATCTGAGTAGAGCGAGGGGAGTCTGTGGGGGACGGGGTCAAGCGGTCGTTCTCTGGAGCTGTGTACATCCTGTCCATTGACACAAGACGGACACAACAAAATACAGTTAATAAAAACCCCAAGTAAGCAGGAAAAAAAACAAAGACAAAGAAAATAAAAAAATTCAACACGAAGCATGCATCTCAAAAGTGTGATCACACTCACGAGTCATAATTGTCCCGGAAGCCTTTCGCAAACGGGTTGTGGTCGATCTTCAGCTGTGTGATCTAAAAAGAGATAACAATTCACAATAAGACATCTACTTGCAATTATTACGTTAATCAAGTTCAAGTTTTATACAAAAAAAAAAAAATCATGTCACAGATTTAATTAAACAGGCAGAGTAAAGTGGACATTTCTAGAGTGTATCAGCAATAAAACTCAAATTGAAAAATAAAAATAAAAAAAGGGAACCAATAAAAATGCATAGAAAGCCTTACATCTGTGTTCTGGTAGGCAGTGACAGCTATAAACTGGTTTTCAGGGAAAGTAAAAGTCTGAGTGCGGGCCTCATTGCTCATGTCTTCTACACCGTCCTCCGTCACCTCCACAATGTGAAGCCTCGGCTGATATTTGTGAAGAGACTGCAAAACTATCATCTGTTGAAGAAAAGAATGAGAAACGAATAAAGGGCTTGTGATGGCTTAAAACTGTTATAGAAACTATGTACAATATAATTCTTTAATGCTTGTAAAATATATATTTTGTGATGCGCGTTTCATTTTTGCAGTATTTGGAATATATATATATATATATATATATATATATATATATATATATATATATATATATATATATATATATATATATATATATATATATATATATATATATATAAAGTATTCTAAAAGTAAATGTATAAATGAAATATCAGTCAAACCTGTGTGTTGTTGTTATTGGCTCCTTTGTTGTTGGTCAGTTTCAGTTTTCCAAAAGAGATTTCTTGTCTCATCCAGTGAGCACCAGTGTTTGGAGATTCCGGGTGAACATACATTTTGTTCCCTGCAATAATAAAAAAAATAAAAATAAAAAAAAAACATGATGAACACTGACAAAAATGTGCACAACATGTCTAAAATAAATTAATATAATCTAAAAGAATTGTTAAAATGTTCAATTTCTAAAAATGGTTCCTAAATGCAACAAGTGTAAACCAAATATTCGGTCTGGTTTTAATAAAAAAAGAAAACAGCAGTGTTTAAAATAAAATTAAGTAGTAATTAAAAAATAAACACATTCATTAATATTTTTTAATTTGAGATGTACTTTTCACTTTAAAATAAACAATTCATTTGAAATAAAACGCTATTTATTTTCCCACGCAACATTCTCGAGGTGACTTGACGCTTCGACAGTTTATTTTAACACCTTTTGAATTTGTTGCCCTCATAAAAGCAACACGACTTAGTTCAGACTAAAACGGAGAGCTTTTCACAGCAAGGTTTCGACTAGTCTGAACTGAAATAGATTTAAAGTAAGTACTTCCACTGAAAGGCGCGCTCTTTTTTGATGTTTTTGAAACTGACAGAAATAATATATATATTTTGAACGAAAGAACTGTGCCACTCACCTTGCATATTATTGTCTGCTTTTCCACAGGTGACCCACTTGCCGCCCTGAAAGCGCCAGTGATTTGGATCCGCCAGAACTACCTCCACAAATACATTGTAGTGCGCTGTGAGGTTCAGGCCGGTAATGTTGAAACTGAGGAACGGGAACATCCTCCTAAAAACGAGAAAAATAAATAAATAGGAGGACGCACGCTGGCCATTTTTCTAAATACATGCAAAAAGAAAATTCACAAAAAGCCTGATGCAACGCGTACATTTAAATTCGGCAGCGCTCTTAATTTCACTTTGGGAGTCCTGCGCATTTTCGTTCAGTTAACTCAAAACGAACGTTGCAGCACTAAACAAAACAAGTCTGACAAATAAAAACAATATTTTGCGTATAATGCTGCTTGTGCGTAAATGACAGGCATTAGCAGTAATTCACCACAAGAAGAACTGTCGTGCGTAAACGAGGCCTTTATTGGCATCTCTCCTTACCTGCCCTGTTTAGTGATGATCATCTCAGTTTGGTGTCGATGAAACTTGAGCCACAGCGGCCGGTTGCACAGATACACCTGGGCTCTGGTCCCGGCCGCGCCCCCGGACAGCGACATGGAACCTATGCCTGTTCCCGTGGAGGGATAGGACGGGTACAAACAGCCCGGACCCTGACTAAATTGATAGCCACCGCCGCTGAACTGGCCTCTGCCGCTGCATACAGAAGAGGAGGAGAACCCGGCTGGAGGCAACACGGAGCCGTAGTGAAGGGACGCGGGGTATCTGGACGCAGAGCCAGAGTAGCCGGTCTGTCCTGTGTACGGGAACAGCGAACAAGGGCTCGTCATGTCAGAACCGGCTTGAGCGGACGACGAGAGGAAGTATCTGTCAGTGCCCAAGTCGTCGATGTTGTAACGTCTGGTGCTGGCCAAGTCGTCTTCTCCCAAAACAGGGGACCCTTTCCTACCGGTTTCCCCCTCGGTCTCCCCCAGCATCCCGTTCCCCAGGTACTTCTTGGCCGCGCCGCCACTCGACTCCGACTCACTGCGGTCCACGTCTTGGTACTCGAGCTGAGACGACGGCCTGGGGCTGTTGTTGGCGCTGTCCGACGAGGAGAGGTTGTAAAATGTTTTTGGTAAGTTGATGCTGGCGCTGGGGAGGATGTTCTCAAGCTGCATGGTTCAAACTGAGGGGGTCCAAAAAAGAAGAGGATGGTCCACAACCAGCGACACTTTGTTGGTTGTTCACACTCCCCCCTTCAAGCACAGCGTCGGATCAGGTTCGATTCTGGGTTTCACCACTTTGATCAGCGGCTCTTATAGTTCTTGTCCAAACACAGCACTTCAATGTAGCGGGAGGGGAGGAGCCTTTGGAGAAGCACGGGGGCATGCGGGTTTCTCTCCAGCCAATAGTTGCACTAGACTAATTCAATTATTTTAAAAAACTATTGTAAAATACACAGACACTTGGGTAATATTTATACCTGCGCGTAAATTATTTCTTTTACCACCCGAGAGTCTTTGTGTCGCTTTTTAAGACAGTTTAAAATTATTAAAATTAGTTACACCTTTCCTAAAAAACAGAAAGAAATGTCCTCTTTTAAAAATCACAACAGTCCTCGTTTTACTACGGTGTCCTCCTTTGCGCTTACCCATAAACGTCCACATTCATCACTTCACAATTTACGCACACAATCTTTCAAACTGAAGAAGAGGCAAATATTGCTATTCCTTCATGTCGGCGCAACTCTCCCGACGCTTTGGATCAGAAAAAAAGTCACATGTGCACCTAGTTTCCTATAATTGGCCTCCGCTGCCTCTCGCCTCCAGCTTGAGACGCACAGTGCTGCTCATAAAAGCACCGAGTGTCAAAAGGGGGTGAATGAAATGTACGCGACCTAGGATTAAAATCTGTCAGCTGGGGTTTAATCAGGTTTAAATGTAGAGAGAGAGAGGAAAAAAAACACCTATCTTTAATGCTCGGGACATTTTTCTGTTCGTAACAAAAAAAAAGTGTAATTGACAAACAGAAAAAATAAAATATGCAGGAATATTGAAGACGTATTTTGAAAAACAATAAAAAAAAATTCAATATATTTCTTTTCCCATTAGGAACAAGGCCCCGTGATGTTGAAAAATCTATGCAATAACAACAAAAGGAAAAATGTTGGTGTAAAATGTGAGCTATTTGTTAAATTCTCATTTAAGTGTACATTGTTAATTGCTAATGATATTTGAGGCCAATATAATACAATGAAAAATAAATTATTATTATTATGTTTACTTTAAAGGGACTGCATAAATATAAACGTGTGGTAAAGATACTTAAAACCCGTCTTGAAAATACTAGTCAAATCTTTTTCAAGATTATGTCTAACGCACACAGGCCACTGACCCAAACAGAGAAAGTGCTCGAACAACACAAAGGTCTCCAGTTGTGTTCAGCTGGTCATTCTTCAGGAGGCTGCTTTTGAACAGCGCCCTCTAGCGTCTCAATGCAATACTTTAACTTTGTGTGTGTGTTTTTAAGAAGCCAATGGTTTGGTTCATTTTCCCATCCCCTTTTTTTCCACTTGTTTTTCACTTTGCATCATCTTCAACTGCATTGAACTCAGCGGCGACGTGTGTTTTGTGCCCAGTGTCTGTTAAAGAGAGCTGGAAGGGGGGGCAGGGGTGAGATGAATTTGGGGAAAATGGGGATACAAATCTGTGAAAAGCTGAGGGACAGTCTCGGCTGGAGGCAGATTGGCTTGTGTCAGAGACGGGACAGGGGAAGCTGCCTATTGGTCCGTCGTGGGAGCTGAGCGGCGTTCACCACACTGTCTGTCAGTCAAACTCAGGGACCCCTCGCACAGATGCAAACACCAAACATCTGACTATTCAGATGGAGAGGGCTTTTTTTTCCCCCCTTATTTCTAATTTCCAGTTTTTTTTTTTCAACAAGCACAGAATTCCTAAAGGAGAACGAGACAATCAAAATAAAGGAGTGTCCTGTGGGTATTTTGAAACAAGAGTGTTGGAGATGTCAATATATTTTAGAGACGAGACAAACTAATATGTTTATTTGTTTTTTTTATAACAATCCAACAGGAAAAGGTATCATCTAAAGTTCTATAGCTCCTTCTGCTTTTCCACTGGTTCTGACATCCACAGTTGAAATCTGTCTCCAAAGAGACTTTTCTTTCTTATAATACTACAATCTCACCCACCCTCACTACACTACACTGAATCATATGTATGTTGTATGTATCTAGTTTTTATTTCTTTAATGTAATATCAACACTTGTGTTTTTCAGTTCTGTTCTTGAAACAAAGTCGTGTGTTTTGTCAGGCTGAATTTCCAATTCAAGTCAATTACCAGAATGACTTTTTACACATTTGAAAAAAAATCCCAACTTTGTAGCACCAAATCACTTAATGGAAGCAGTTTTTATTTTAGCCATGCAACGTGTTAGGTACCATCCCAGTTCTGTTGTGGTTGAGAAGCAAAGAGGTGGATTGAAAGTGGAGAAATTCAAATGAAGCACTACACTAACACTAGAGCTAGAGTTGTTTGATCCTTAAAAGACTTGTTACTAATGTGAGGTTCTTGTTCAGACGCACAGTCCTGTCCTTTTTAATCCTCTTCGAATCAGACATTAGACATAAGTGAATCGCCTTTTTTCACAACTCCTCATTGAACTTTATTGCCACGTTTCACAGTCTTTTACAATCCCAAGGAGAGAAAATCTTCCTCAAACAAACAGTAAAAACAAAATGTTGGCCTTTTAACGGCTGTAGCCCCTAAGTGTGTGTTCAAACTGACTCTGAAGCCAAAGGAAAAGCTAGAAAACAAAATAAAGGTGATTTACAGGACACCTATAAATAAACTAATTCCAAATGAGGTGGATGTTTAGGTCTTACTCATAAAGCAGCTTCCACTTGTGACCTGTCAGCATGTTTCTTGACCACCTATAAAAGTCCAAGTGTGTCTGAGATGACCCTGTTTGGCCCCAGGCCAGGGCTCGCGCGACAGGGGAAGGGAAGTCTTACCATATTGTTGTCAGAGTAGATCATCAACACAGCACATGAAAGGAATACATTCCAGGTTTTATGGGCTGAGGTGGCTACTGAAGCCTTTGCTCCGGACTGAATTCATGTACCCCATTGCAAGGATTAATAACACAAGTCTCATTAGACATCCTCGCCACCGAGACCCCTGGAGTGACGGGTGCTGGGAAAAGCAGCCAGCGCAATGTGCACCGTGCCAGTGCTGCGTTCCTCCGCAAATCATCACACTCAAGAACATTTTTATTGGAAAGAATTTATTTCACAAGTTTATCAAACATGTCTACCAGTATATTTTCCAGTGAGAGCACATTGCTAACTTTTAATCAAAGGCGTAGTCTTGAGGAGAGGGAAGCTTATGTTACAGACATGCTGCTGTCTTCAAACATGCAAAGGTGACAGCTTCATGAATTTCCATTTGGGTACATATTGCTTTCATCAGTTACTTTCTGCCCTGTCTCCTTTGTTTTGTGATTTAAACAGTGCTATGTTTCCCTTTTAAATAATAACAAATGAGCTTCATGTTTCTCTGCCCAAAAGGCTCTCATTTGAATATGTAAAATGTCAGTGCTGGATGTTATTTCAGGTGCCTTTGCATCGGAGTAAATTATCATAGAAAGGAATCTGTCCCATGTGCAGCCAGTCAGACTGATACCTGTGGGAATTCTGTCTTTATATGCGGATATTTGAATCAAGGTTGCAGGTTGCATAAATACATCACTATTTTCTTCATCTTTTTCTGTCAGTATACATGTACATTTGTCTGCATATTTGTGTGCCTGTCCCGGTGGTGGATTATGGTGCAAATACAATTGGAGATATAGTAGTCCAATACTTTCGTTATGCCTTTTTTTTCAAAGGGCAATGATAATCCAGTGTGTTAAGACAAATCTTTGGAAGTATACCGTGTGCATTCAGAGAAATAGGATTGAAGCTGCTCTCACTGTATTTGAATCCCCCCAGGGCTTTGACAACATGCTTTTTGGATTACTGCATTATAGAAAGTATCACCCAGGTCCTTTGGGAGAAAGTGGTAGATTGTACAGTACACAGCAGTGTTAGCTTCAGGTGCTCTGCCTTGTCTGGCTTTTATTTATTCTCACAAATACATTCATTTAACATTAGAAATATGCAAACATTCAAACATTTGCACCTCATAATTAGTAAAGAGTGTAGTTCTGTTGCAGCTATGGGGTTAACAAAAGAGTGAAGTGGTTTAAGGAACCTGTGTTTAGTGATTTATTGTGACCAGGCTGAGGAGAAGGGGAGTTGTGTTCAGTCACAATGGGGATTTAAAAAACACAAATCTCACCGCATGTATTAATCTGTCAATGTGTTTGGATTATAAATGCATAAAAGTAGCTATAATGTATCAGCATCAGCTTTCACTGGATTTTCAGCCACAACTGAGTTAGACACATGGTCATTTTAACTACATTCGGGCTGTGAACTGGTCCCTGACTTACCCTGATGGGTTTTTTTTCTACAACAGTGATGACCCGCCGAAAAAGGTTTAGCCAAACACTGCCACTAAAGCACAGAAGTCTGAAACAATCACACCTTAAACTTAAGGCTATACAGACAGAATATTTATTTCTAAATTTATTAAAGAAATGAACTTAAAAGTTCAAGTCAAAGATAATAGCTACAATGTATGTCTAGCTACCAATGCTAAAGGGAAAGCATCACAGGACATAAAGTATTTGTTGTCGTACATTAATGTGTCATGATAAATATATATATATATATATATATATATATATATATATATATATATATATATATATATATATATATATATATATATATATATATATATATATATATATATATATATATATATATATATATATATATATATCAACCAGACTCATTAACTTCACAAGCTCAAATGGGTTTAATATCCCTTACAACTCAAGTCAGACAAGTCAGTCTAATCGTACCCATTTATCTGAAATAGAGCAGGCATTCTGGGAATATAAAGTTGTATTTAGCTAATTGTTGAACTGCATTAATAAAGTATTAGTGCACAGATAGACCATAACCAAATAGTATATATAGATATTTTTACCTTTTTACAGGATGTTATTTGAATACTAATCAATACGTAACGGTTCTCTCGGAGCCAGCCCTCACCTCCGGATGAGACTCCCTTGGTCCCTTGGTCCATTAATTTCCGCTGTCTATCAACGCAGCACAGCTCAGCCCTGTACTTTCCCATAGCGCTGTTACTGCCAAACAAGCTGGGCTTTTATCACATTCCCAACCCTGACTCAGAAACTGCATTTCGGGACTAGTCTTTTTTATTATACTTTTTTATTTATTTATTTTTGGACAGCGAACACAAACAGATTTACACCACAGGAGTATTCGGCTGCTGCCTCCTGCCTCAATGTGGTTAAATCAGTGAGTCATAAGTGAGAATGTAGAGTTTTAACACTTCTCTCTCCTGGCTGCTAGAGCGACACAGAGGAAAGCCCTAACTGACTTAGTGTCTACCAACCAGAGGCATATGCTGGTGGGAGGGAGGTTATGTAGACATGATTAATGGTTTAAGGTTGACCCCTCGGTAAAACGGGGATGTAGCCTTGGCATCTTCAGAGGACTCTGGGGAGTGGGAACTACATTCACAGTCCGAGAAGGCCCTCAAACGCCCTGGTTTCTTTTTTTTTCTTCTCACACTGTAGCTCACTTTTAGGCCTCAGTTATATATAAAGAAGTAATATTATTATGATCACTCATGTTACAAACACATTTATAATAAAAGAAAAACAAACAGCCTTGAACCCTCTAAATTTTGTATTTGAATGGCTATTGGCATTGTTGCATGAAAATGATAATTCTGACTTAACCAATGAATATTGAAGGTTATTTTTCCTACCCATGTCAGCTTTTTAAAATAGTTTTTCATTAAGACACACTGTTTATTTAGGCCAGACATGTCTAAAGTCCAGCTCGAGGGACGAACACAGCACAAGATGAGATAAAATGTTTAGTTCAAGACCCCAACCACAGCGTTACAAACAAAAATGAATTTTGTCAAATCCAGCTAAAATCTGTTTAACTCTAACTTAAACTTGTTCAAATCCAACCCGAACCTGTTCAAATCACTTCAGATCGCTGGTTTATGGCATTTAGATGATCTTATTCTTGATGGGATAAGCCAAGAAATACTGAAAAGGGTCTTGTTTTTGCTTTGAAGAAATGCATCCAGCAGCCATTAGATATAATTAGAGACCACAGAATGCTTTGTATTAAAACATTTGCAGCAATTTGGCAGCTGTATAATTTAGATGTACTGGATCATGCCATGCACATACATGACAACACACACAGCCGCGCTCCTGCAAGCAGCCATTTCCCGTCGTATATGCACACACAGAGGGACCCTTAGTGCAGCGGACACCTTCAATATTGAACCCAGACCCAGGCCTGGGCTCTCTATTTACATGTAAATGGTCTACAACAATCTGCGGCGCAGCTCGTCTGCTCTGTCCCCGCAGCCGGCTGGGCCCCAGGACGAGAACTGCTAGTCAGATGGGGGGACCACATCAGATGGGCTCCCGCCGTTATGAAGCCAAGCACGCCAAAGGGAGAGGAAAGGGGCTGTGTGCCTGGCAGCCACGGAAACAGCAGGGACTCCCACATAGCATGGAAGTGGTCCATGCTTCGGTCTTCTTCTTTAGCCCGGAGAGCATCAGAGGGATGTAAAGGATGAGGCGAAGAGTAGGGGAGACATCTCCAAAGGGAACAGTCCTGGACGGGACAATAGTCGGGCTAGAGGATCATTCAGAACCTGGTCTCCTCCTTGTACAAAGAGGTGTCATATTTGACAAGTGTATATGGATGTGGAGGGGTGGGTGTCAGTAAGAAATTATGAACAGCAGTGAGCATGCATATCCAAGTCACATGTCTGAGGGAAGGAGCCTGTCTGTATTTGTTCCTTACCATCGTCTGTCAAGTGTTTGTGTGTCCTTCTGTGCTGGTGGGTCAGATATGGTGGAGGTCTAGACACATGGACCAAACATTCTGTCTCCCTGGAGGGGAACGCTTCTTTCGAGGTTCATCTGAGAGTTGTAGACCTTGATAGAACAGACCAGCCGAGACGGTCTGGACCCGTACCCAGTGCTATAACTGCCCAGACTCGGTTTCAAAAATCTGGTGAATGTTGAGCCACAGAGACAGTCAGAACGTTTGGACTTTAAGCTGTTCTTTATCGAGATGAGTACAAACGAACAGTGTTTGGAGATTTGAAAAGACAAAAAGTTTTGAAATACTCGAAACAATTGGACGTTGTGGCAAAAAAAGTTATTAACATAGAGACCCAAACAAAAGTGTTGGTTATGACAATTTAACAAGTAAAAAATACAAACTAATAAAATAAAAAATAAATGCATGTGTGATGCTGTTAAAGTCAGTTGCCTTTATTTATCCAAACACATTTATGGATACGTTTACTGTACAAACGGACCAAGTGATAAAATACTGACCATAACAGCAGAATCACAAAAGATGTGATCATAAGATTTGGCTGAGGATTTGGTTTAACTGAATGGATGCTGACATTAGATATCCCACTCAAGTGTGCTCTGAGTTATAGGTATGATGATGATGTGACTGCTCTCTGTGGCCCGAGACTCTGGATTTAGTGCATTGAACTGGGGGTGTTTCTTAGTTTAGCGTAGTATCGGACAGTTTTGGGAAATGCATGTGTGCCTACATGTTCCATCACAAAATAAATGGTCTAGACACAGTTTTTAGTTCTCTATGTGCCCATGAGCCAGCCTAATTGCAAAAAAAAAAATCCTAGTTTTCTTTTTTTTTTTTAACTATCCAGTATAGTTTTCATTTTTAAAGAAGCACAAAAAACTCTAAATCTTTTCTCCTTGTTTATATACTCATAAGCTCATCTTTGTACCAGGTCATTACAGAAGGAACTCTGACACAACAATATGGAAAGTAGTAACCAGGCATAAGATAAACGTTAGTAACTGTCTCTCTAAGCTCTCAATGAAGCATTGAGGGGGTCCCCACTCATTACACCATTTAAAAACACCCATTTACTGAGGAGGAGGGCACACCAAGCAAATACCTTCCCACTCTGGTTCAAGAATGTCCCCCACCTCCTCAACGGGCATAACCAGCGATCACACCTTCAGAGCAGAGGCAGACTAAGAGGGAAGCCCCCAGGCTGATGTGGTCTTCACATATCAATGTTTGTGCGGGGCCTATGTCTTGCTGGTGCGTCGCGGCATGTGAACGTGAAATGCTTGTGTGGGGGACAATGCAACACTTTAAACCAGTGTGGGAGGTGTGAAGACAGGGGATCTGCTGCAGTCGAAATGAACAAGGCAAAAACTGTTGTAGTTTTGTTTTCACTGCAATCCTTGTGGAAAAATGCAAATAATTGTCATGCTGTGTGTTTTTGCACTAGTGCTCTCAGATCGCAGATAGGCATGCATGAACGCCTGTTTTATAGATTCCACATTTTGAAACAAGGAAAAATCATTGTGAACTTTGACATTTGGGATTTTGTTTGGGTGTGACGTATGTAGGAGTAGAGCCCCGTTACCTGTGTGGTTAGCGACGGCTTGCAGTGAGTCACCCGAGCCGCAGAGGAAGGAGTGGGCTTGGTTTAAAAAAAAAACAACACTGTTTTCTCTTTCACTTTTCTTTCATCGTTTGAGCTCGATCAGACCAAAATCACATAGGATTTTGTCAAGACAATAGGATTATAAGGACATTTATTTAGGCCAAAATCCTCAAATGAAGCATGTGCAGAACTGAGATATTGTACTACATGATCAAGAGTTGTTCAGAAGGTCAAGAGACTTAGTAGCTTATAATTACTACATGAACAACATCAATATTGAGCTTATTTTGAGTACAGTCCATGTCAGCTTATGTTACTTACACCTATCGCTGAGTCTTCAAAGCAACACAATGTCACTTTTTAGGATGTGTTTGAACTAAATGAGATAAATGCATATGCAAACTCACATAATACTGCTACCTCTCAATATATCTCTGACATTTTTCATTTTTGCTGCAAATTTTGTCTTGATGTGATTGATTCTAGCAAGATGTGTCCTGTCAAGAGATAATTAGTTATAAAGTGTCTGTTGAACCAGGTTTCTTTAAACGAGTGGTTACTTTCCTTGTTTCACGTCAAGAAACCAAATAACTTTGAATAAAAATTTAATGGTAGTCAGGCTCCATATTTTAAAGGTAAAACGTTACATAATATTACTTTAATATTATTACGTTAATGTTTCAGCACAAATTGTTGTAATTGTACATGAAGGATTATCTATATAAAATACTACCGGCTAACCAGCTAAGAATTAAAATCGACATTGAATAAATATATCTAAATTAAGTCACCTATAACTCAATTTAAAGCACATAAACAACAATTTAAAAGAATGCTCTGATGTAAACACACATTTTAAAAGTGTATCTGCAGATAATGACACAAGCAAGAAGCTCAAAGAGATTAGTCAAAGCAGCACAAGGTGAGTGCAGTTTCAAACACTCTTTCCGTTTTGCAGAGTTTTACCCTTGACTCTGTGCCAGTGTTGGCATGGCCGCCGTGGCTCGGAGCCTCAAATCATTCCTGCCTATTAACGAGGTCCTTCTCTGTGATCTCTGGCTTTATGGGGTCACTAGTTGCTGCCTCCTGTCTCTGCCCTCATGTTGTATAGAAGCCATGACTTCCAGTACAGGGTAATGCATGTGTGTGTGTGTGTGTGTGTGTTCGTCTGGCCCTAGTCCCGGTCGAGGCCAGAAGGCATGCTCCCTGAGTCCTGCCAGCTTCACCACAGTCTGGGGCCACTGATGTCAGAATGGCAGGAGCTGGTGGGCGGCTGCTATTAGTGAGTCCTCTTCACGCCGGATTTTGGAGTTCCATCAGCTGGTTGTATAACTGTTTCTTGTAGGACACAATGGGACGGGGTGACAAGTGGTGGGGGGACAACTTTTTGGGTTATTTTTTTTTTATAAACTTCCATTTATATACGTATCAATCAACAATCCAGAGATGACATTTCTGCATCTTTGCAAATCAAACTCCCATTTCCCTCCGAACAGCTGTCCTCCCCACGTCTGTGTCGATGGTTCAGTCCTGCCTCCCGTACAGAGCAGCAGCAGGGGCGAACCATCACATTTGGTGCTCAGCGTGGGGGCGGTTGGTGAGCTGTCGAGCTCCAACTATCCCATGGAGCTTTTCTTCTGTCTTTTCAGTACAATTTTGACTAACCTCATTTGCATCTGCTAATTAGATCCTGTTAGCATAATTCATACACATGACACCCTTTTGAAGCTAATGAATAGATACATCTCCAGACAACTCGCAAAGAGCATTTAATGAGACGCAAACTTACTCAAAGATTGCCTGCCGCAGTGAAGAAGAAGAAAGTTGAGAAGAGGAAATTTCGGCTGCATTACATCGTGTAATCTAAAAGTCAGGTGGGAGAACATGGGAGAATATTAGAACTTGATAATATATGATGCTTGGTTTTCACACTGAATAAAAAGTTTTTTATAACGTATACATCAGTTTGTTACAATACCACAGGACACTGCAGATGGTTAGACATGGATCTGCACTGCGATAACTGACATTCATCTCAATTTGGACAAGCTATATGCAAAACATTAACTTTGAATATTCATGAGTTAAAATGGTAAATGCAGTATGAGTCATTGCATACAGCTGGGTTTTATTGAGATGAGCTCTGCTGTCAGGTTGTCAGATGAAGAGAAAAAATATCATACAGAGTTGATGTCAGAACCGCTGATCTCTCCATTATCGGGGCGTCTCTGTGATGAGAGTTCACAGCCTCAGCCGTGCACCCCTCAGCGCTGTGTCACTCCAGGAGGTAGGCTGCTACCACTTAACACGGCTAAGGCCTTTATTATTAGAATCTATTAAATACAGCATCTTGCTTAATAAAAACAAACTTTTCTCCGCTGACATAATACTGTAATACAAAAACACATATCCCAGTGAGTATCCCAAAAATAAAGATACTATGCTTTGTATGGTATGGGGTGGCAGTAGCTCAGTGGGTAGAGCAGTCGTCTTTCAACCCGAAGGTAATTGGTTCGATTCCCACTCTCCCCACAGTTCATACTGTCGTTGTGTCCTTGGGCAAGACACTTAACACACCTTGCCTCCAGTGACTGTAACACTGGTAATTACTGTAGAACAATGTAAGTCGCTTTGGATAAAAGCGTCTGCCAAATGAATAAATGTAAATGGTATAAATCTGAATTATAACCTTAACTGAAACTATTGTTTAAAATTCAGGAAAAACAGGAAAGAAGCTGGAGAAATATTACCTAGACAAGATTTAATAATAAACTACTGCTTTATCTGTTTCTTTTTCCCAGAACCTTGCCATATTAAATTTTAGCGTTATAGGCCTAGGCCTCTTATTAAAATTCAACACTGTCAATTGTACATGCATAAACATGTACAAACAAATCTAAGCACATTCCCATTATTTCTTGTTTCTTGCATTATATAAACAGGTAAATAATAAAAGGTAAGCAAGGCGTCAGGGTAAAATTACTATTTGTTCTTCAGTATAATTTTTTTCCCTGTATCTTGGTATTTAAGATGGACAGATAAACAAGATGAGTTTAATCAAATGTGTCCCTGCTGTACTTTGTATTTGGCTTCAGGATTCGTCTACTAAAGTATCATTATGAGCATCCCGTGTTGTATGGAGGCTCAGATTTGGACGGCAGTGCATGGTGCGTTGGAGTGCTGTCATTCTGCTGTCATTTGCTGAGAAGCTGCACCTGGCTGTTGGAGACAGGACGCAGCAGGGAGTTTTGAATCATCTCAGCTGAGGCCTCATGGCTTAGCCTGGCTGGAGCCCTTGTGATGTGACACCAGAGCGAGCCAGGCCTCAGTGTGTTCTGCCCAACTGTGGTGAGCGTGCTACGATGGTCTGTGTCCATGCACTTGTGTCTGTACAGTGTACGCTAATGTGTGTACTTGGTCCTTGTGCATGCTCTTGTGCACGCTACTGAACAAGTGCACGTGCCTCAGAGTGTGTGTTCTGCTCCCGTCTGCTCCCTCCAACCGGTTGATCTTTCACATTTCGCACGGGCAGGAGGGACAGGAGGCTGCCAGGCTGCGCCCGGAGTCTGGGTACAGTACGGTTAGCAGTGCCCGGCATTCATTAGCACCTCCCAAGCTGTCTGCACTTTACCAAACGCTTGAGCTAGCTAACATGCACTGGCTCCCTGCTCCCTGCTCTCGTCACCCCAGTAAAGGCCTTCACTACGCGTTGGCTCCACTCGCTCACAGCTGAGGCCTCCACTCTTGGCTTGGGCCTTTTCAACTTTCTTACACTTTGGCTTAGTGACACACTCACAAGTCATCTTTGTCAGAGTTTGGTGAACTTCAGAAAGAAGAGTTTCAACTCTTTTTACACAGAAACACCACTCAGTTGATCATGAATGATACATTTATATGGTCTGAAACATAGGGAAGGCCGGCATTATTACTGTGGTCCAATAATCAAGCTATGAGAGAGTTAGTAGTGTTTTTTTGTTTAATGGATTACTAAGGGCATATGCAGGTGAATGTCAACATTAACATGCTTCAATTCCTAGTTTGATTTCTACATTGTTCCACTTCCACAAAACACAAAGTAAAATCTTCTGTAATGGCCCCACATCTAATACTAACTAAGGGCCGTTATGTTGCATACATATTATTTTTCTGTGTTAGATAGATGTAAATAGATATAGTTACTACATAACATTTATAACAGTGATTGTAAGTTATTTAATTAATTGGATTGTTTCTTGATATTCATTGTTAGTGTTAAAAAAGACAACAGTATAAAACATAGTATAGTAAAGAATGATGTATCACACTGTGCTCAGGCGAATGTATTATGCGTAGCGCCCGTGAAGACACAGTGAAGACCTCTCACATGCATTTGGCACTATGCTGAAGCTGGTCACTTGTTTTTCTTACACTTTTTCATGATCATATGATTTAATGGCAGTTCTTGTGGAGGAGAGAAATTGCAAAACGGAGGTGGGAGGTAACAGCAAAAGCCCGACCTAAGCACTGAAGCTGCGATCCAACGACACGCTGCGTTACACAAGGTGCGTCTCACCTCGTCACTCGTGTCTTTGTTTTACACTTCTGTAACGCTCACACAGTCTGAACCCCTCTCTGTCCCTTAGGCTCAACAGGCTGGGAATACCTCTGAGAGCTGCGACCGGGGTGCAAAGAACGCAGCAGGAGAGCCTTGGCACTTCCTCAGCCAACTCCATTAACGGCCCAACATACTCACTGGTAAATAAATCCCTTCAAACCAAACTTATCCATACAGTTCTTCTTTTTAAGGTGTTATGTGAATTACTGTTATAGGAATATTTTATATCCATATATTTAACCAGAGAGACACGGAGACCGATTATAATTTAACAAGCAATGGCCAAGTTTTAATCCTTGCAAGGAGAAGCAAAGCAGCACAATATTACAGCGGAAGGTTTGCTTAAAGATGTAAACAAAACATGGGATTATATACAACACAGTGACGTCCTTGGTGAGAGGCGTTCACAATGGTCCAGGAGAAAGAGTCCCGTGACAAGCCATGTCTCAGTCCTGTCATGTCTACTTCCTGCTTGGATTAGAGTGAAGGACATGACATGAATTTGCCATGACCTGAGGAGAACTATAAGCCCCCAGTAACTCTAAACATAAGAATTAAAATTATTATAACAATTACAAAAACTTCAATGGGAAGGTTCTGGGTCTTGTTTTTGCTGGTCTGGTGTTTGACTAAGGCAAGAAAACTAAGCTACATTTTGTTCACAAGTATTGAGAAATCCTGACTAAAAATAATTCATTCAGTTGTGTCCAGAGGGTTTTTGTAATATGTCTGTTCGAAAGATCCCGCATTGCATTTTTTCAGTCCCAAGTGCTTGCTAGAGGAAAGGTTGTACTTGTATTTATGTTAAAAGACATACATTTCTTTTCTTGTAAATTGGAATTTTTAAGTTTTAGGGCCATGATAAACTGTGCCAACAAGCTTCATCAAGAACAAAATGAAATACATTTAAACTGACTTGGAGTTATCTGATCAATGTTTGGTCAACCGTAAGAAGTGTAATTTAGTTTCACTGCTATTTGTCACTCCCATTTTCTGTACAAGCAGCCTAACGCATGCCTGCAGGCTAGCATTAACGCAGGCCTTTTATAGATTATGGTAATAGGGAGTGAAGGTTCGTTGTGGTTTAATGGTGTTCGTTTAAGGCACACCACGTTCACTCTGTTCCTCAAAGAGCAAAACGCATCTGTTACCCGGATTCACCGCTATGTACTCTGACAAACACTTCTGAAATGTAGTTTGAGGCTAATCATCCCTCTGGAAGACAAGCCGAGAAAAGCTGTTCCGCGACATCCTGCAGCAGGAGGGGGTTAATGACATGCGATAGAGAATGAATTTAACTATGGGCCACGTCATTCTCTATACCAATGATAGAGAGATGGATGGGGAGCGAGCAGAGAATTTGAAAACTAATTAACACTTAAGTGCATGACAAGGCTGTCAGGCCTGTTATGTCGAGGACTAATAAATCAGATTTATGGAAGTGATATCTTTTCAGTTTTATTCCTTGTGCATACATTCATCCAGTATTGATAACGGAAATATGTTAGCGCACATTAAATAGACGAGTAGTCATGGCACATTTTCCTTTAGGTCTTTCACCGTTTTGGAAAGAATAAATAAAAAGTGCAGGAGACAAAGCTGTTTGTTTGATTTGCAAACATCCGCAGTAGCAAAGCTGCAAAAAGGACACCGCTGACTTGAACTAATTTTAGGTGATGCCATGCGCACAGGACAACCTGCTGGGCCCAAAATGGGCCTTCGCCATGCACTGACAAACAAGTAGTGGGCGAAAAGAGAAAGGGAAAATTGATAAATGCAGCAGCCCACGCCAGTTTTCTTTTCCAAGTGAACAATACCATCATTGTTCAGCAGGGGCTCTGGCAACAGCGTCTATGGTGGCGGCTCATTGTTTTGTAAAATCAACAACTTAGAAAATAGAATTTATTAGATTTCTGGCTTAGGTTTGCAATGTGGGAAGAGTCCATACATCTTTTTAAAACAACAACACTTTACCACGCAAGCAAAAGAGGAACCACAACCTTTTAAACTTAAACAAGTAACATTATAATTTCAAAGATATTCTAAAGATTATACGCTTTATTTTATTTACTTATTCATTTTTCATCCAGTTAGTTCCCGCTCCCTTAGCTGTTTGAGCAGATGCTAAATACAAACAGCTTGACCCTTCCAGGCACTGTGGACCCACCCCTTTCTCCACATTCAGCACATCATCCTTTGTCGCATTTAATTGAGCCCTCTCTCCATTTAATGGTCTGTTTAATACTTATTGAAACAGAGCTAGTGCTGGAGGTTAAATACATCTTAATGCACAACGGTAATCCCTTCATTAAAAGACATGTAAGGCCTCTTGAAAGCAGCAAGCTTGCCTCCATTAATTAGGGTCGGTGCGCCCCCACTATGCTGCACAGCCAGGCTGTGTATCTCCACTTTAAATGATTGGAGAGGTGCACAGAAAAAGAGTCCACCGCCTGTATAAACTGCTAATGCAGCTGGTGGAAATGCATAAAAGACAAGCCAGAGCTGATTTTAGCGAGGCATCAAAAGGAATGATGGTTGAACAAGCTTGCATAAAAAAAGTTCTTTGGCAAAATCTCACAGTTGTTGGAGGACAATAATAACTGAATTAAGCTTTTTGAGTGAAAAACAGTGAAGTTCTTTGAATTAAGTGGAATTTGAATAACCTCTGTATAATGACTGTAATTTAATTTTGGATATTTGAAAAATGCCGTTTTCCACGAAAATTAAATGACATAGATTTCACTTGAAAAAAAAAACTTGCTACTTTAAGCCTGACAAATGCTGGTGAAAGGAAATTACCAGCCACGTTCATTTGTTTGTTTTTCACAGGGTTGAGAGTTGGCACGACAGCATTTTGATCCCTGAGCCGCTGTTCCTGACTCCTGTACTGAATGGCCCCATCTCAGCAGTGAGGGAAGGCAGGCCCCGGCGCTGTCTTCGTCTGGGCTCTGAGCCATGCTCTCTGGGTGAGGGCGGGTGGTCACAACACTGCTTCGCCCGCAATCCCACCCCCTTCTTCCCAATTTGCCTCGCCTTAAAACCAAACACAAGCATATTGGTGAATCTTCTGGTGCAGTTTACACGGGGACTAGGTAGAGCTTTTGTTTGGAACATTTTATATCAAAACAAGACAAAACTTCAGATGTTCTCATGGTTTTAAACATTACTTATTTCATTACTATATATTTACTTTTCATTACTATATATTTTTTTGTCCGAGAGACACATAAAGCAAATACCCTCAGCCAGGTTTTAACTCCACTTTTATTGCCGATGTTATAGTAGTACATTACACATACTTACATACTCACTCCTTCACTTTTTAATAATAACACTACACAAAAGTATGAGTAGTTTGAGAAAACCAGCTGTCATTCATAGTTTTAGAAAGTGGAATGTGTTAGCAGCACAGGGTGATAAGCTTGGGTAGAAAAGAAGATCTTGTTGGTATAAAATAGAAATCAATTGGCATCAAATCGGTACAAAGGTGGTATGTGTAAGATAAAAAAAGAGCGGACCAATCATCCATCCCTGAGGGACGCCACAAACCTCTGGATTGTGAATCATTTTTGAAGGACAATTTTCTTTATGAAGTTAACACAGAAAGTGCATCACAGATAAGACCCCACATGCAGCCAGTTTAGCATCAATTTTTAAACAGCAAATCATGAGCTGAGTTTGATGTTGCTCACAGTTTAACAAGGAGAAGTCTGAGGCCGCTCAGGACAACTCCTCTGTGGAGTCAGATAAGCAGATTGCAGTCATCTTGAGCCCTCCACCACCACCACCACCCAACAAGCATAGCCCCCCACCCTGCATCCCCCGCCCTGCTGCTGCACTCCGCTTTAATTCCCGACACTTTGAAAGCTTTTCTCACTGTATATTTTATCACTTTTTCTTAAGACTTGCGCTCAGCTACGCCTCAGTTCCTTTTAAAATACAGAGCCAAAAAAACAAGACAACTCGCGTCTTGGATTTTCTCTCTTTCCTTCTCTCTCATCCCATTGTGAACAGCCTTATTGGAAAGAGCACGCTTAACAGAAGAATTTCACACTGTATTAGAAAAATGCATCTTTTCACACCTGTAAATGTCTTGTCTATTCTGCTTGGTAACCAGGCCCTGTGAGGGTGGGCCACATGCTGTACGGCAGAGGGGTGATGGTGGAATTTGCATCGATTGCCAGCATGGGAAATGTTTTCACGAAATTGAGAGCATGTATTATAAGTTACAGTGATAAAGAATTTACTGTCCTTTTCTTTGTCTTCAAGTGGTGCGTCTAAAATTGTTCATTCATGATTTCCCTCTACAAAAGGGAAAACCTCATTAATAGCAGCGACACCATCTATTAATTCTTAACATGCGGTTGCTTAATGTTATGTGATTGAAGTGTGACAAAAAGTTGTGAGGTTTATTTATTTTTTTGTGTGTGGCTGTTGTGATGGAGCTGGGAGATCTGTGGGCGTGCAATCGCACCGAGGTAGAGACACTCATCTCGATGTGCCAACAAGTTCAGGAGTGAAATCCTGCGGATGCGAGCACATGTAAAGTCATCATAACATTGGAACAAGGTTATCTGAGAAATGGCAGTTTACGTGGCAGTTTATGTTTTACCTTAATGAATAGAAAATATGCTGATGGGATTTGTGGATTTTTGCACGAGGGGCGAATGAACGCGCACACACACACACACACACACACACACACACACACGCAAATGAATGCTGCAAATTCATATTCAAAGACAACACCCCAGAGTAATCAAGGGATGCACTTGTAATTAGAAAAATTGACATTCTCAGATTTTGTTTGGCACCATTACTTCTGTAGAGCTGTAAAGGTGCCTTTAGCTCTGACTTCTTCGGTTTAAACTTTATTGTTTGGTCTTAACTTAAGTAACATTTGGCAAACCCAGACTGTATTGAAGGTTATTAAAATGAAGAGACTCCTTGGACTTGCTAATAATAAAGATATGACAGCCAGGTGACATGATTTAGTAATAAAACTATAGTAAACTATAGCTAATTACGCAACTACCCGAAACAAAAATAATCTGTTATGTGCAATGACGGAGTTATTCGTTGACACAAGGACGTTGTTTTTACTTTCGGGTTTTGTTCTGATTTATCTCCAGATTTAAATTTTTAAAGCAGACCGCTGCCATTGCTTCTACTCGTGTGTGATTACTGTAGTGTTAACAGCAGCAGGGTTTCACAGCACCCCTACTGGCCTGGCAGACACTCTACAGTAGTGTTTACAGATGAACATATCTTTCTGAACCCGGACAGTTTAGTTTTGATTGTGTTTACATTTTGGCTTTATTTAAATGCTCCCTAAATAAAACCTAATTCACCCACTGGACATTTTTGCAACTACAACAAAAACAACAAAATCCAAAGCACCAAAAAGTATTGTCAAAGTAGAGTGTAATGTAAGACAAGAACAACTGTTTAACTTAGACATCTTCCAACATAAAAAATAATAATCTACTGAACACTATCCTAATGTCACAGTAACACAAATCAGTATGAGCACAAAATGAAAGGGTTTTTTTAATTCTAGCGGCCAAACAAGAGTCATTTTCTTTTCTTCAGATGTGACAATGCTCTCTCTGTGTCAGACTCAGGTCCCAACATGGAGCTATCGATCACTTCTCTATCAATCCATCCTGTGACATGAGCGCTGCTGACGAACAGGTGAAATTTCAAAAGAACAAGTGTCAGCCTGCCCTGTGCGTAATACATCCAACCCTCCCCCCCCTCTCTTCTTCTTAATTGCCTACAGACTGCCCCCCACCACCGCCCTCCACAGCCCCCCACCTTGCCCCTGTCCAGAGCAAGGCCAGGGCTGTGGTGGTCTCTGCGGCAGGACCTTTAGAGAGAGTGGTCTTACGTTCTGAGTGGCCCCCTCACTAACACCACAGCCCAACGTGTTAATAGATCCAATGCCATCTTATTTTCACACTTCTGTTAGACGACGAGGGGCGTCCAGGCGGGATTGTCGTAGTCTGCCTCGCGCGAGAGAGCTTGGCTGGGGGAAGGGGAGGGGGGCTACACTCGAGGAGGTCAACAAGAAGGCAGGGGGCACAAGTTCATCACCGCTACACGGACCAGAAGATAGAAGGTAGAAGACGGGAAAAGGTGCAAATGTATGAATGAAGAGAGGACAGTGTGAAATGGACAAAGCAGGAGGACAGCAACTGAATCTGAACAATCTCTCAAATCCAGTGGATAGTGTCTCGTAAAGTACAGTCTGTGATTTTTTATATGACTGCAGTTCAGAGGGATCAAAGTCCCAGTTTGACAACCCATGATCTAAAATAATAATGCTCGGAAGAAGAAATATACACATTTAATATGGTAATAAAAATAATTGCTGTATTTATTTGGTTTATTTATTTGTATTTTTCTGTTCAGTGCAGTTACATTCTTCACTTGTGAACCAAAATAAGACACAGTAGTCTTTTTTAGCAAGAATAACTGGCAACATTATTTTTCAATTAGAATAAGCTTGATTCTTCATTATTTTAGCCTTTGCCATGTGCCATATTGATTGTGATTATTTACCAAACTAAACTTGGTTCAAAAATACTTTTAAATGTTGTCACTTTCCCATCACTTCACTTGGTTAATAGAAAAAAATAGTATGTTAGAAAAATGAGATTTGATAGTCCAGCCTCTCAAAGCTGTGAAGTGTATGAGTCTGACTTTTAGCTGTAGGTTCAGAGTCTCAGGAGGTCTTACTGGAAGGACTTCAGAGGCGTAAACAACTGTCACACTTTTTCTTCCATTTATTTGGTTTACAGATGAGTGAGCCACAAGCAAGTCACTTACTGTATCAGAGAAAGAAATATTACAAGTACATTTTGCTATATTTTGTGAAAGTAAAATACATTAAAAACAATAAATATCAGTTTATGGATTATTACATAAAATGATTTTAACCTGACAGGCCTCAAAAACTGTTGATGCACCCACAGTCCTCAGGAAATGTGGAATCCCTTGTTCACTGTTTCGCCCACACACCCAAAACATTAGTCATTATGTCACATCTGTCGGTCCAGAAGGGCTCCCCCGAAGTCAAGACGTTTTTCTTTTTCAAATACCTATGTAAGTGTTTTTTTCAGGGTGTGATTTCTGATAACTCACGTGTTACCAAGTGCTTTTGCACTGAAACTTCGCTTTTTCTGCGGTTCAGTGTGGGTGTGACACTGGAAACTAAAGTGTGTACTGTGTACTTTAGATAAACTCTGTTTTTAGACAATTATATAAGCTCCAGTGGCATTTATCTCCGTAAGCTTTGTGACAGTGCCGGCATCCTGCTGTCATTACGTCAAACTGGGAGATATAGGTTGTTCATATCCTTTCAGTTGTAAAGGTTAAGAAGATCATAAAGTATAAAAGTTTACATGGACACTCTGAGGTGTCAAAAGAAAATTGGAAGAATCAAATTTGCAGTAAGCCATGAAGCAGTGGATTTTGGCTCAGAGCCAAGTGTGTCTCAAGCGTTTTTGGTCCTCACCTTCTGCTGCTCCTGTCAGCCTGCTCATGGTCTCTCTCTCTAGGCGTCGGAGATGTAAAGTGACAGCCAGGGTGGCTTCCATGTCAGTGAGGTGAGACCTGGCTCTCCGGCTAGATGCCCCGACCGGGACCACCCCTTTTTGTCCGCTGTGTGTGAAAAAAGGGGGAAAAAATCCTGCTGCTGTGATTATACACAAACCTGTAAACTATCCCCTCCTCTTCTGTTCCTTCAGATTCTCAGAGATCCAACAGTGGCAGATTAGGATGCTGTCATCGACGTGGCAGAGTGCTAAAACATCCATTAATCTTTTAATTGAAGCGACAGTAGGACCAGGGGGGGACGAGGAGCATGTGAGGTTGTTTGCGTCGGTATGACAGAGCTCGTCTTGCAAAGGTGAGAAGCAGCAGAGACTTGTCAAAGGTCACAGTCGGCTAGAGGCCTGCCCCACTACACTGTCAATCCACACTGCTCCTTTATGGCAGCGCTCACTGATGCAAAACACATTTAATTCCACTCATGGCATTATTCTTATTAAACTTTGTGTCACGTGATGCCTTCTTTTACAGTATTTGAAACTCACTTCTGTTAACACCCAGCCTGTCACACTATAGCTGTGTTTAGAAAGTTAAACTCTCACTGTTGTTGGCACATCACAAGTACGCCATGGCAACAGCATTTAAATGAACAACCCTTGTTTAGTAAGATCTGTGCTTTTAACCATAACCACAAGTTATTTGAATAATTTAGGTCACATTCAGATTCTGCCAATCAAATGTTCACGTTTTATTTATTTTTCTGTCGTTTGATGAAGGTGGTCAGTGACTACAAAGGCCTACTGACAAAAATCAGGAGAAACATTTACATTTATATCAAAAATAATAAATAATAAATACTATATAATACAAAATAATAAGTAACTAGTGCATAATTTTTAGTAAGAAACATTTACAAGCATTTTTCAATAATATATTACTTGTGACTTAGCATTTCTTTCCACATAGACCTGTGGGTTACATTTACAAGCATTTTTTAAGTTGCTATTAAACCACTATTATCGGGTTATTTTGACTTATTCGCTTTTGTAGTTATTAATTATAATTGCTGCGTCAAAATACTAAAACAGAATCAGGAATAATCTAAACGTAATCAAACACAAGCACAGAAGCATGGTGCTAACTCTCTTTAAGCTAACAACCTGAATCAACCACATCCACACGCATTTTATGTAAAAAGTTAACCAGAAGGAGAAAAAAGAAAACAGCACATAAAGCACAAAACATACTCACCACATCAGAGAAAAAGCTTTGAATCTGGTCTGACATGCACTGCTTTGTTTGAAAAGCCCTTGTGGTTCAAACTTAGAAGTAGCATGTGCACAAGCCGTCACCGCTAGAACACAGAAACATTACACTTGATTCTTTTAAGTTGTGCTTCTACAGAGCTAACTTGAGTAAATGTTACATAGTGCCATAATGTAAAACTTCATATAATTAGTGAATGTGAAGTTAGACAAGTTTAAATAGCATAAAAAAATTTACTCCATATGATCAAAATAACTATTACACTATCTATTGGAGTTACATCTGAAAACAACAAGGGAGCATTGGTAATTTCATGAATTTCATATGTCTGGTCAAAGTGCCACAATGACCTTAATGACACTAAAAAAAAACTGCAATCTTTGCTACAACAGTTCAGCAGTGCATTGTTTGTCAGGCTAGATGTAGTTTCATTTAAACATTGTTGCTGCTTTAGAAAATAAAAAACATCAGCTACTAGCATTATCGTAACATGCTTTTGAATATTGCAGAAAACCCAGTGTACCATTCCACATGGCAGTCTGACAAATACAGGAAGTATTATTTTTGAAGATATGTAGACTTCACACATAGTGCAGTTGGTACAGTTATTTATTTGTGTACATTACATCTCAATGTCTATTCTTAAAAGCAGGGTTTTTAACGGTAGATAGCCAAAGTAGAATGTAGTAAGAGAGACTTTTGAAGTTGGCATAAGGACATATAGACAGTATGATTCGTCTTAACTCTTATTAAGCTAAGTCTGTGTCTCTACTACAAGGCTGTAGTGCCAGGGTTTGCACCGGTCTGCTGGGTCTCTGTCCACTCAGGGTCAGCGTCCTCACAGTAGGACACTCACAAACAGGGCAGGGCCACAGAGTGTAGGAGGCGTACCACCTCGGATTCAGAGGGTCTTCAAACCAACGCCAAAACATCTGATACTAAGCCAGTTTATGGGGCCGCAACACCCCACAAATCTAGAGGCAAAAACTGGCATAGGGCAGCATAAGCTTCCTTGTGGCGCTGCATATGATTAACTGGACCATTGGGCAGCTTGGCCTAGGAGAGGGCCGCGTCCTGGGCATGAGTCCACAGGGCACCGGCAAGGACAAGCTCACCGTTGCCAGAATTCTCTTCTTGTTTACATTTTATGAATATTTTGTGCTGACTTTGAAGGAAAGGCGTTTTGTTTTTTTTTTTATTCACAAGCGCATCAGATGGATCCTTCTGCCAACATCAGTGTCTCACACTTCACAAGGCTTATGTATGTATGTGTAAAATTCTTCAGATGCTAGCTAGTCAGGATTTTGCAAGTAGAAGAGGTGGCAGTGAGTCAGAAAAATGTGATGGTTAAGGTGCATACACGTTCGCATTATCACTGAAATGTAGAAAGTGCCATGTTTTCTCAGGTTAACAATTAACAGTTTTGCCTCTACTACTTTGATCACACTTACTAAGCGTTTTCGTGCTTTAATGGACACTCCGTGAAGCCTGCAGAGCTCAGACAATATTTTTGTTGCAGAAGTGTAAAAGAAACACAAATGTGCAGGCGGGCACCGAAAGAGTTAAGCAGCACATTGATCGGTTTTAAAACAGCAGTCCAAAAAGCTGCCTTTAAACATGATTAGAGTCGTTTTCCTTCACACCTCCAACTTCACAAGTGTGACTTCCGTCTGCTGCGTCCTTCTCGCTCTTTCCATCTTTTTCTGCCTGCCTCTTCATCTCCTTCGAGTTCTTTACATGTTATAGATGCTCTTTGTTTGTCTCCATCTCAGTGCTTATCCAGGATTTTTGGCCCATCTTTTTGTTATGCTTTTATTTGAGGTAAAGTCTTTGTGTTTTCTTCAAAGATAAAAAACTAAAATAAACTGATTACAAAACATATGTTGCCAAAGTTTGTCACATCAACCAAAATTTGCATTACAACTTAAATATGAGATTTTTATTGAAGCCCTGTGTCATTCTGTGGTTAAATAGAGACACTGTTGCTTTAACTGAGTAATGTTTTAAACGAGTGTGATGAATAGTTAACAGACGCAAATGTTGAGGTTTTACAAAGTGCTTTCGTAGCATTATAACTTCTCACTTATGGTCAAGTTTATTCACCATTAATAACACGTTTTTATATAGTTGCCTTTCTTTGCCTTTTTAAAGACTAGATTGCAGACTAATCTGAAACCAGACTTCCTGCCCTGGTATTGTGTAGTACACTTTCTTCAGTATGCAGTATATAATCTACTGCAACAACTGAAGAACGCGAGGTATCTGGACGGAGGTTTGAAGGCAAAGACGTTTCAGCCCCTGTTAGTTTGAGGTTAAACCCTTCCCTATAGGGTTATAGGCTCAGCTCTCTCACCAGTTGAACTCTGAAGTGACAAAGTCTCGTGGAGAAGAGATGAAACGTCTTCACGACTTCTTTTAACCTACGTCCAGATGCCTTGTTGAAACCTTTTCTTCATTATGTCCTGGATGACAGAGAACCGCCAGAGACATATTGTAACTACTAAAAAAAGATGGAGTTTCATTTTCTTCATGGCAAGTGGGATTAAAAACTATTGCAGTAGTGTTTGTTGGAACCTTGTATTACCTGTAAATACTATATAATAATATTTAAATCTGTTGTATTATACTGTAATTTATCAGTCTTATGGCTAAAAGGATCTAAGAGAGCATATTTGTGACAGTAGACCTAGCTTGTTTTTTGTGGACAATGATCTAAATCTCCTATCTGTATTTTTATAGAGCATATTGATGACTTTGGAGGTATACATTTTTTATGGGTATTTCAATGGACAATCCAACAAAACAACTGAACCTCTTAAATTAGCCAAGTGGTCTAATCATTCTGGCCATCACTGTATCTTGTTAACTTATCACATCAGTCATTCAGCTCTCACGTGGGTAACACTTGTTGCAGAAATAAGTTCAGTGAATAGAATCTGGTCGTCTTGGAGCCATCCCTCACTTCTGCATGATACATATTCAGTCCCTTAGTCCATTGTTTTCTGTCAATATTATGTTATAATAATAATATTGCTATTGCAGAAGTATGGGACAGTCCAGTTTGACATCTTTCTCAAATCTTATTATCTTTTGTGAGACTGTGGCCCTAGCCCCTAAGCCCCCCCCCCCCTCCTTCTCTCCCCTAACCTCTTCCTTTTCTCCTTTCCCTGAGGGCTATGTGGCTTTTCTCTCCCCTCGCACCGGCCGCCTCTCTTGTGCCCCTCTGCGCTGTCACTCTGGATGGCTCCGAGCGGGCCGTGCCCCCCGCTGTGATTGAGCATTACGAGGTGTTTCACGCCTCTGTGCATTAGTCGAGACGGCAGAGAGGGCACCGAGTAAATGATACGTATGGATCGCCGGGGCAGCAGAGTTCACAGCCGGGTCAGGTCAGGAGGGAACACCAGGTAATCCATGCATGTACTCAAGGGCACACCTGTGAGAAACCAGCTACACTCAATACAAGTGCACGTAACTGTACATACAAGTGCTCGTGCACGTACACCTGCATTAAATCAAGTGATAAAGAAATAGCATTACACATAAGCATCCATCCAGAGTAGAATAAAACCTTCTCAACAAGGTCTCCTGAAGCTGATGCAACTCATTTTCACATTTTAAAATAGGGACTGCTCACTTCCCTTTGTTGCCATTATCGCTGCATTTTCTTAACAGATCTTTAAACAAGATCACTAACTAAATTCTGCACATTTTACTGTCGCAGGTTGTTTTATCCATCTGTATGAGCCGGTGAAAGTGCGTAATTAATGTGCTGTGACGAGGGGCTTCTGCCCAGTGACAGTGAAAGACCACCTACTGGCTTTTAATACCGCTTGTCAATGTGGCCACAGGACACTCAGTAGGGGCCTGGTTCAGCTCAGGAGAGGAAACAGGGAAACGTGAGAGACAGCTGTAAGGACACTGTGGATGTTTTTCTCATTTTGAGATCCTCTAAATGAATGTTATTTTTTGTGTCATTGTCCACTTTAAATAATTACTGCCATGGGTGTCATTTTAACACTTATAGATGCTAATGCCTGTTGTCACACATGGCATTTTATTCAGAGCTACTGTACATTAACTGTGATTATTCAATTATATGACACCTACCCTTTGACCTTCTTTAAATAGAGTATAAACAGGTCACATAAGGTTGAAAATTGTATGACTCCACCTCTAGCTTGAAACCATATTGAGAGAAATCTTACCATATCTTCACAAAGCAACAGTAGAAGTCTCTTACTGACACAGTCTTTATTGGCATTCCCTTTTATTTTTATGTTGTACATACCTTTTCTACACAACTCCTTCTGCCTGAGTAAACAAACATGTGAGCACAACAAAGACGGCGTTTGACTCTAACCCTTCACCTGCGATCTGAAGGACAAGTACAACAGCGACCCATCCCAGACACAGAGTTAAGTATAAGCTCTTGTACGTCTGAAGACAAAACGCTCCCCGCTCCACCCCGCTTCATGTCTCCTTGTGCTGTGGGAGTGGATAGAGCTCTCAGATCAATACGTTGTTGCCCAGGAGCTCTGGCTGACTTTCATTCGACTTGATGGCTTGTCACAGTCTCTGGAGAGTCTAGGGGTTTTAGATCAGCTTTCTACATCCAGTTTTAATCTCTTGTGCTTGTGTCAATTTTCATATATGTACCTGTTCAATATGGCTATTTTGATTTTTTTTACCCTATTGTGTGTTCCAAGCGGGCTTAAGTATACACAGTAACTCATTATGATTTTGGAATGCTATCATCTGATTAGAACACATTTCTTGCCAAATCACCAGAGCTGTCTACACATTATACGATAGATGATAAGATTCATATTGAGACACAGTGGTGGGAAGAGTACTGAAAAATCATACTCAAGTAAAAGTACTATTACTTACCAAAAAATGTAATGTGAGTGGAGTAAAAGTACCTGTCCTAAATACCACTCAAAGTACGAGTAAAAAGTAGCCCCTTCAAAAGTACTCAAGAGTAGGGAGTAGTGAGTATTGTGCTGTGACTTATTCCACCTTATACGCTTATTTGCCATTCATAAACTACAATTTTAAATCGCCATGCAAGAACACATTACATTAACATATACATCTATAATTAAGTCGACAAAAAGTAGGTTAATGCGTTTATATGTTAAGCGAAATATGTGTAACTTAAGGGGCATAAATCTAATGATAGGTTAATGCTTAATGCACTTTGAACCCAGCTAACAAGCTAAGGGTGTCCAGCAGCTGGCGCCTCGAGTTCGTGCAGCACTGACAAAATACATTCAAATTGCGCATTGTATTCTGCAGTATATTTAGTAGCGGTTTAAAGCCATTTTGCAATTTAAGTCATTATACATAGGCCTACAGTATAACCAGCAACAACCCCGCTCCCTGTTCTCATCAATGACGACGACTGACGAGATAGTCTTATTAAGCAGCCGTTGCTTGTGATGATTTTTGCGTCTTCTCGAACACGTCCATACTGCTGCATTAATAAAATGACCGTGCCTTCACTCCAAGCTGGTTGCTAATCGCTAACGCAATTGTTTTTGGACGAATAATTTCGGTTGCCTGAAACATTCGGTGCATCCCTAATTCACATTGGCTCATAAAACCTAACACAGTTTTATTTATGCCCCCCACACTATATTTGTGACGTTTATTATTATACCATTTAACATAAATATTTAAGATATGATACTTAGCAAATATGAAATCTTACCTCGATGTGCTTTTTTAAATTAGAGGAAGAACTCTTGAATGCTGATATTTCAACCGGTCTGGGCAAGCAAAGTAGGCATGACATAACGACACAATTGCCCTTCTTCGCCTTCATTGTAAAAAGCTCCTTCAGGTACGGCCAAGGATGCTGAAGTGCTGTATTTGAGTTACTGCATGTTGAAGCATCCACCACACTTCCTCCTCCTCCTCCATGATTAAACTAAATTGGCGCCAGGTGTTTAGAAGTCTGTCTGGTCTGATGCAAGTTTTCTATGCGCGATGTGATTGGACGGGACTCACTGGACTAATTATTCTCCTTAACCAATCATTGACAGGAAAAAAAAAATAAACAATGTAGCGACTGCAGGTTGAGGGAAAATAGTGCAGTAAAAGTACCGATACAGCACTAAAAATTTACTCAAGTACAAGTAAAAGTACACTGTTTTTAAACTACTTAATAAAGTACAATTCCTGAGAAAAAATACTCAATTACAGTAATGAGAGTATTTGTAATTCGTTACTTTACACCACTGTTGAGACATAACAGTCCAAAGTGAGTTTGTGAGTCTTTTAATGGGTGTAAATCCTAAAAAGCTATGAGGTGTTTTAAAAGTATATATTCTTTTATGAGCCCCACAGTACCTGGTCTCTCTCTACACTGGCCCTTCCTTATCACCCTTCCTTCTGTTCCTTTTCCCTTCATTTCTGTGTCCCTCACTCCCCGGCTGCCGGCAACCCCGGGGCTCGACAAGCTGGCCAGGCCGCCGCATCTGCCAGCACATCTTTAGCGGCTTGGCAGTGAGGAATGTCCGTCACAGGTTGTAATCAAACCTGCCTGCGAACTGAGCTGGAGGGAAGAGGCCGAGTGGGGTGGGGGAGTTGAGGGGGGGGGCTTCCTTCTGCCTGATTAATCATAATGTAATTTTAATTAAAAAGCACAGTGTCAAAGGGTTTAGCTGCCTGAGAAGTGAGCCCAGATTGCCACGCAGCAGCATCCCCCTCAGTCTGCGTCCAGGAAATGCGTCCTGACAAATCCAGGCGCCCGGGCCAAGAAAAACAAAGGCCACCATTACCGGGATATTGTCATTGAGGGAAGAGCAGGGGTGTGGGGGGAGAGGTAGGAGGCGTGACATGGACGAGGAGGAGACCAAGTAAAGGAAACAGAGAAGGGATGAGGGGACAAGCATAAAAAAAGGTTTGGGGTTACACTGTCATGTCGATTGGCACTCAGTGTGAACACTCGTGTCACAGAAAACAGCAAGGTGGGCACAAGAGATACCGGCATCGCATTTCGTCAAGGGTGGATATTATAAGCTTTTGTGAGCAATGCTGTAGGCCCTGTGTGTGGATGCTTACATTTGTTTACATCTCAGGTGAACAAAGTGTCCACCCAGTGCCAGTGCGCTATGTAGCTACGCCACCTGAACTGGACACCTCCGGGCCAAGCTGCAGCTGAGACTATGGCTGCAGCTCGAGACAGGGCAGAAGAAGGAAGTGGTTGTGTGATTGGGGGAGGCCAGAGGGCTGCAGTCAGGGTCGGAGAAGGGTTTTTAAGGAGACGTGGGGTGTCAACATGGCTGAGTGGAGAGCAAAGCCAAACACTTGTGGTGGTGACATGGCATTACCCTCAAACATGGTGACAGATTAGGTGGATTACAGATATGGGTGAATAGTGTCAGCCCAGGGGTGCCTGTAGGCATCATGTCCTGGAGCAGGTGTCTTCTGTGTGTCAGCCACGGTTGGGGGTGCACTTACAGTAGACAAGTAACATAATGGATGACAAAAGATGGAGCATTTTAAGCCTAAACTAGATTAGTTAGTTTAGTTGGTTCAGTCAGATTAGTTTATAGTTTGTATAATAAAGATATATGAACATGTGTACAAACCAGGAAAAAACAGGGATCATTTCTATAGTTTCAATTGAAAAGCTGGTGCATTTATGGATTGAATAGACATTATTACCAAATAAAGCATACTACAATATAATATTCTGTGAAAAAAAAACAAGGATGAGATATAGACTTTTATATACAGGTTATTAAAAACTCCTTCAAGTTTTCAGATAATACAGCTTTCATTCAGAGTCCAAATGAGTCAGAGTTGTTGTAAAGCCATAGAATAAACCTCATCAACAATGCCCTGACATTCTTAAAAACCAAGTAAAATACAACATTTGATTTGGACATTTTAAGTAATTGGTTAAGGAGATATTGTCTACAGCTCATTTATACTCTGGATTATAAATGATGGCTACACGGGGATGAAGGTGTGGTATACATGTCTGGAGAGAGACAACAAAGGAGACAGATACACCCCTGAGAGGAAGAGGGGCTAAAAGCCCAGTGCTCATGTGCCTCATACTGTTCCTACTGTGTCCCTGCATGGTTTGGGGGTGGTGGCGGAGTGGGGGCAGTTTGCATGGGCTGACCTTTGGAAGATGGGTGGGGTGGGGTGGGGGTGTGGGGGTTCAGCAACATCTGGGTGGCGTGGTTCTGGAGTTTTCGGAGGTGAGAGACCGTGAAGCGCCGTCCACCAGGCCTTAACAAGCATTTGATTTCTCCCTCCAGGTGCCGCGGGCCTTACACTTCTCAGATGAGTGGTCTCTAAGCAGCATAATGTCCTCAGAGGTGTTTCCTCCAAGCAGGACTCTCTGGTGAGAAGAAGCACTACCAAAAGCCTGCTGAATATCAGTGTCATTGGTTTGAGCTCTTATGCCTGTACATTGACACTTAAGTTATATTTACTTTTTTATAACAGTAATGTACCAGGTCATCAAGGACAGTGCTTTCCTGTTGAGGTCATTACCATCAAGACTGTTATTTCTAAACACCAAGAATTTTGAGAAAAATATTACCCCCCTATCCATTCTCTTTTGTCCTTACTATTGTAAAGTCACTAAACAATAAAAAATGAACAATAAATTAAATATATATTTATGTATTTGTAGTCTAATATGCTGTACATACATGTCAATACTCGGGTACACTTAGATTTAATTGTTAGGCAGCGACAAATCATTTAGTCACTTATTATTAACCTCAATTACATGGAAAGAAAATCATGTTTAAATTTGGTAATGTGTTGTTAATGTGTCTTTACATTCATGGCTCAATCCTGTCCTGTTCATGCCCCATTATTTCCTGTCTTTACTTAACTCTGTTGAGCCCTATTGACGAACAAAGCCTAACAAGTGTTGACGAGACCTAGCAAAGAAAATAATGAGGGCTCTGTATGATCTGATGTGGTCCATATTGTCTGGTGATCAAGAGAGACATGCTCCAGCAGTGCACACACTAGGACACTAACGAGGGTCTGAAGAACCTCCTTTTGACACCAAGGGCCCGGCTAAACAAAGCCCGCCACCCGCCCCGCTCATTGGAGAGGCAGAAAGAGACAGATGACATCTTAAACAAGCACCAACACACAGGTACCTAACAAAGCAGCTCCAGCTCATTTACATGTCAAAAGGCATGTGTTATGGAGGGCGCATATGTACCAAAATGCACATTACATCAACAAGAATGGACATATGTGTAGGAGTGACAAAAGCACATGGGCAAATCAATCTTATACATGACAATCATTCAAGGAAAGAGATTCTGTGAACTGGATCAGCCGAGTCACTTGGATCCTTTATGTCAGTCGCCTTAGCTCCCGGCGCTTGGACTCCTGGTTCCCCCCGAACAAACCACCCGCTGGCTGCCTTAACCGCCTTCTAATAAACCCATCTGCTGGGTCATTATTGCATCCACAGCCTTCTGACGAGGGGACCAACCCTCTTCAGAAGAGAGAAGAGAGAAGCCTCAGACAGCAGTCCGTCTCAGGAGAGCAAGCGAAATTTATACAACAAAACAGGTTTCAGGATACTTTTGATTTAGTTAGTTTGCACAAAATGAATGATCCCTTCTATTCTTGTCACTAATCATTTTTAATTTTGCTATGGCAGAACTTCTCAAAAGGCAAATACAGCTTCATGAGAATATTTTATGCGTTTTATCTATTGTTTTATTTCAATGAGCCCGAACTCTTTACAATAATACGCATTAAAATAAAAAAGATACACATCACTTAATGATGATAATCAACTTCACTTTTCTATCAAATAATTCTGAGCTACTAAATACATTGTGTGCTATTGGATTTGGTTTTAGTCACCACTTTTATTTTTCTTGTGCTGTTGTTGTTGTGTTGCCCTCATTTAGAAAATACTAAATTAGCTAAAATACACTGTATAGGTTATTTTGTGAGACACATAAATATTCATATAAAATAGTTCTGTGTTGTTCCATTCGTGTGTACAGCCAGGAAAGGGCTGGTGAGGCTTTAACTTTGCTAAGCTTCTCTCTGCCAGGTCCCTGGGAGATCCCACTGTTCGTTTATATTGAACTTAGTGGGCCTGTGGCCGTGCCAGGCTCCCCTGCCTACTGCTGTAATATAGGAGCTGCTGGGGACCTGCGCTGCACACAGACCTGTGGAGACAGACATGGATCACACCGGCCCCAGGGTTAGCACATCCACTGCTGTGAGTACAGAGCAGGATAGTGCTCCTTCCAATGGTCTTTAAACTCAAGGTGTTATGTTGGCCATTCAAGTGTTTGCCTGGTAAATTATCTGTTTGTACAAGATGAAGTGTTGCTAAATAAAACAGGTGTCTGTTGTGTGGCACCCTTTGCTGACATTTGTGATCAGGTACATCAGTGTTGCACCAGGACTAATGTTCCCTAGGAGCTAAGGAGGAGGTGGTAGTGTGTTGTGCTTCAGACAGCATTGGACAGTCACGCTGTTAATTGTTAACAATGCTTATCCCAGATGCTTTAGTGGACAGTTTCCACCCGGTGTAGTAGATAAGGGGCATATTACATATATTTGTTATAGTACTGTTATGCTGTACTAGTTAGCTCTAATCAACGCTCAAATCAATTGAATGACATTAACTGTTGAAACTTAAAGCTTTGCTGTAGAAATCAAGAAAGAAACTCTTATTTTAGCCAATCTTACCTACATCTTTTCATGTACGCCCTATTTGTTTGGGTTTACATAGAGTTGCTGATGCTCCATGGCATCCTCGCCACTTCACAAGCCTCTGTCTTGAACAGTCATAGCCTCTGGCAGGTGTTGCATTGCGTGGCACAGTTATGTGTGACACACACAAACGCACATCAGCACACGTCTGAAAACACAAACCACTGGGAATCCCTACAGGTGAGTCTCTGAGGGCAGAGTCAACACCTTATTATTAAAATGCACAGGCACCCACATACACACATGCACAGTGACAGCTGTTTAGGGCGACTCACATCTGTCAGACTTAAAACTTACAGTTGTAAGCCGCCCCAAGAACGCACATGTACAATGCTAACAAAAGTTTAGTTTTATTTATTTTTTATTTTTACTGCCTGTGGCCCACTGGGTTGGATTTACACTGGGCTCCAGGTCGGACATAGGGGATGACACAGGACAAGATTCAAACCTGCTTATTTTTACATTGGGCAGTCTGCCAAATTTCAATAAAATGTAAAGTAACAAATGAAGATGCAAAACCAACCGCTAGAAAATTGTTTATAATTATATGAACAGAAATATTAAATCAGTAAGAATTATTATGTGTTAAACTATAGTTTAGTCTAAATCTCAGCTCTGCGTTCACAGATTGAAGACATAATCCCTACAAAGCAGTGTGTTTATCTCTTGTCCAGAAATAGCAATTCATCAGTGACTCTATAGTGCTATTTTCTGTCAGGACCCAGTAGGACAGCACTAAATGTTCAAGTGGAGGTAAGTGCCGGCAAGTCCTCTGACAATACAAGCATGGTTTCAGACTCCCGCTCGATAGCAAAGGGGAGGCAGGGGCAGGGGGAGTACAAGGAGCAGGGCCTGGGGTGGAGGGCTCACAGTGGATAGTGTGTATGCCGTGATCTCTGAGGAAAGATGTTGTCTGCTTTCTCCAGTAAGCCCTGCAGACTGGCAGAGTGAAGAGTTAACAGTGAGGTGGGCCTCCACTCAAACCATACAACAAACCAAACCCCAAGACAGCCTCTGAAACAAAGCAAAAGCAAAGATATACTGGACACATATACACTAATGCAAATCGTTCAGGCAGAATAATGTGGGAGCCATGGGACAGTGCTTTATACTCTGACCTTAGTCACAATTTTTATTGTTATAATTACTTACACAGACAAATATGTGTGTGAACATTGTGCTTGTTTTTTTTTATGTTTTTATTGTAAGTTCTACTGTGAAAACAAACACACGTGTACATGTGTACGTATGGGACATTTAAATGTAACATGAAACTGGTACTATTAAATAAACATTTTATGTTGCAATCATAATCAAATGCATTCTGCTCTAACAGATTATTACAAATAGACACATGGTTATTGTAAAGTGACACAATTTTTGAATTTTAAAGATAATTCATCACAAATAATTATAACAACAGTAATAACTTATGATAACAGTAGGGTGACCATACATACTCTTTTAGCTGGGACATACCCGTTTTTAAGCCCGCTGTCCTGTGTCCCGGAGGATATCTGCAAAAACACTAAAATTTCCCAGTTTCCCTTCTTCCTGTCCCAAATTGTCCTGTTTTTTGTTTATTTTTTTTGCCGTCAGTGCTAATCCTTAAGCCTTCATTTGTCAGTAGAGTATGAGTTGTCAATATTAATGTTAATATTAACCAATTGGAAAAGATCAACAGTGTTCCACATGTCTGTAACTCAACGCTGATTGGTCTATTTACGTTCTTAAGCGTGAGGCTATTGCTGAGCGTCTCTTCTCCAGTGTTCCCCGTTTCAGTCAAAAAGAAATCCAACATTTACTAATAAGCTTAAGGAACAAAACAACTGTTGGCTTTTAGGAAAGCACATGTTTGTTACAAGTTAAAATATATCTAAAAAGTTACCCAATGCAACCTGTTCATGTTTTTTTTGTGTTTACTGGTGGTATATTGACTTTGATTAGCGTAGGATATATAAAAATGTCCCAGTATCCCAGTTTTGAGTTTTCAAAATCTTGTCACCCTAGACACCAGTCAAAGTAAACGGTCTTAAGCTATAACCGAGTATGGAACTAAACAAAAGCACCCCAGGACACTTGTGTTTAACAAGCTGACCATGTTTAACTATTATACATAGACACTCTGGTTTTGGGGGAGCTACAGCTGCATGTACACAGTTGTTGAAAACGGATGAGAGAAAAGACTCCTTTCAGTGAGACACTCATATTTTTGAACTAATTATAGACACAGTTATATGTATTGACACATACTACATCACCGGACTACTATGTCATAACAGCGGTTTGAGAGCAAACACTGCTTGGAGCAGTACAAGATGGATCTACCTTTGCATGAATCCAGCGCCCGCACAAAGTAAAAGGAGCAGACTTAGCTGTTCAGTTTCCTCAAATGTTTGTATAACTCAGATATAGAAAGATGTCAACTAAAAACTGTGCTGTGATGTTTATGTAAAGTTACTACTGAAAGTCAGTGTGAGTTTGTCCATGGACAGAGGGTAGAGGGTGGCAAAGAGCACACATGAGTCTCACATGACACGCAGTTAATCATGAGGGATTTGTGTTATGTTCAATTGTGACTGTGATAAAATGAGTCTGATGGTTAAACATGTGGCATGACTGTGCTGTCATCTCCCAAAATCAAGAAGATAGAGGTACTCTAGAGTAGAGTAATCCACACAAAACCTATTTTTGTACAAATCAAATAAATTGGTGTTGTCTGTCCAGTTTCCAATACTAAATGTTTACCACGTGAACTCTTTTATTTAAAGCAGTGTTAAAGTGTGTTTTATAAACTTGGAAGTACTTAGATTCTGTTGTTGTCATATTAATAAATCCTCCTTGTTTAAATTCTTGAACTTTCCACGTGATAACAGGGTTCCACTTACCAAAGACCCAAATGACAAGTGCAAGTTTTTCTACCGGAGCCTATTTAAAACGTTGAGTTGTGACTGTGCAGAAATACAGTGACAGAACAAAGACGAGAATCTGAGCGGCTTCGTCTGAGACAAACAGATTCTTCCACACCTCCCCCCTTTCTGCCTGAAGGCTTCTCACAGGTACAATTTCTTGCCCTCGGTTCGGGAACTGAAAATGAGAATCTCGAAATTAGAAGTCAGGGATTCATGTTGGAGCCTGACCCTGGATTCTCACCTCGTGTTCAGCCGGACCTGCGAACACAGGAACTGAACTATGGCTTGGCTTTTCCACTCATCTCCCCTCTCCTTCTGTTTGTACTTCTATTTGTCTTATTGTGTGATTTCTTTCATTTTACTCCTCCTCGGCTTTCCTTTGTGTTCAGACTCTACTTGCCTTGTATTATATTTAATGCACAAGGTGACCAAAGCTCACAAATAGTACATTTACTTTCATTAATACTTAAAATACACAACAGAAATATATTCATAATAATGATATCAATAGCAAATTGAACTCTTAATTCTTAATGCCATCTATTGTGATTACACTGTATTTAAGATGTATCGAATTCCTCATTATGAGTTTTAATTCTTTATCAGAGTAGAACGTACCTCTGTCTGTTCGATCAAGACAGGGATGTGGTGAACAGAAGCATTTGTGGTGAGCGTTAGCATAAGCGGAGCATTAGTGGACAGCCTGCTGCTTTACAGGCCTACGAAGCCACAGTGATTGACGAGTGCAGCTTGAGGCTAAACATAGCACCTTTGACACTATCAGGGTGCCACTACAGCGCTGGCCGGCCACGTGTTTCTGCTACATTACACCCCAGGAGCTTTTCACATGAACGGTAAATACAGATGTTTGGATGCAAAGATTGTGTTTAAAGTTTTATTTCTCAATAAAATGTCCTTCTAAATGTGTTGAAAATCAAGTTAAAAAATCAAGTACCTTTTTATTTAAAACCAAAATCCCCTGCTTAGGCTTAGGACCCGTCCAGGACTGTAAAGCGGGATCTTTTGTGGTAAAACCTGTTCATACTACGGCCGTTTGCTCAGGGGGAGAACCTTGAACTTACTTTTTTACCTTTCCTAAGAGAAACTTCCAGACGTCAGTAGAGCCAGCAATGGAAATTTGGGTTTTATTTGTTACACTTTTTTATTAATCTACATTTACTTAAGGAAACTATTTTAGTTCTTCTGTATTTTTTACTTTGAAGCATCTGTCTTATCTAGTATTGTCTGGTTTCATTATCTTGCCCTTTCTCAAACTGATACACTTTACAGGAGACTTAAAAAGGAGGCACTCTACTTATTATTAGTGATGTCAGCTGTTCAAAACACCCAGAGCTTTACATTAAAACGCCAGAGTAGAATAGGCTCGTTGTAAAATGAAACGCATTAGTGTGGACTTTGCCGGGCCAGACTCCTCGCTGGATTGCTGCCAGTAAGCTTTCCTCAAGGCAGGCCCTGGCGGGGCATGACGTTAGCAAGGCAACAATCTACGAAGAAGTAAATAAACAAAGAAGATGCAGTGCATCGTGTCAATCCAACATGGTGTGCAGTGGAGCACCTGTAAATGATGTTAAAACATGGATGTATTATTACATCGAATGTTTTAAACACGTCATGTTATCTTGTTATTTCAAACCAATCGAAGATCAGAGGCAAACAAACTCTCAGCAGTCCCTGTGCGCCATCTTGACTGTTCTGAACAAGGGACTTGGGTCGCATAAGTGTGATGCAGGACAATGCTCCAGCGGCATTTGAATGTAATTGGTCTTTTATTTATTTATGGCGCTTTGCCAGACTGAGTTCCTGTATAGAATATACAGAGCTCACGTCCGGCTGTGCCAGGCAACTGTGGACTTTATGTAACCACTCAAATTCCTTCTTAACCCTATAATCATCACATTTAATACACAACTTTTGTTAATATAGAATATTCAGCTTTAAATATTGTTTATTTGCAATTACTTTAATATTGTATGGCAAAGAAAAGAAAAGAAACAAAGCATAAAATGACTATGTGCAGCTGTCACAATGTCAATGACACAAAAGATCAGTTGGAAGTGTCTCACTCCAACACGGACACTAATCACTGACAGACCTGTCTCATCAAATTTGAAAAACTCCCAGCTATTGGACTTCAAATCACTTTCAGTGAAACACAAAGGCTGTGTTGTGCAATGGCCTGATGCTTATTACTGCAAACCGCCCTGTACTGAGCAATATGGCCCTGGCCTGGGCCTGGGCCTGGGCCTGCGCTGCTGATCTCATTTGGCTGCATTAATTAGCCTGCTCTGAGCTGAGGAGCTGGGTGTTAACGCCACCGCTTGGCTGCTCGCTCGCTGAGTTAGGATGACTAACAGCACAGTCTGTTCAGTTCTCTTATAAATCCACCGGCCTTCTGAACTTCCTTACACCTCGCTGCCCCCCTCCACCAGCCTATCAGTCAAAGACAGCTGGGGCTAAACAGAGGCCATGACTGCTCCTATTCACTGCATTCAGTATGGTGGCAGCCACCGCCGCACAATAGACCTCACCACCAGCTCCATTCAGACAATCAAGACCCACCGCATGTCAAAAGACACTATATCTTGACTTGTAGTTGTTTCCTTATAACTTTAAATGCTTAGCTTTAAATTAGAAAGTAATATATAATGAGAGCAAATGCCTCTAAATGGTCAATGATATCAAGTTCAGTCACAAACACTGGTTTCCATTCCCCTGTTCCCTACCTCGAAGTTGGTTAGGTTTGATGCCAGTGGTACTTGTTTGAAGTACTGCACTCCAACATTTTTTACACCTCCTTCTACTGGACATGAATTATTAAAGTTATAAAAGGTGGTTACCACTGAGCCCTAAAAAGAGAAACACCCTTAGATGGGGCGCAGTGGCTCAGTTGTATAGCGGGCGTCCTATAATTCCACTCTCCACACAGTTTGTACTGTCATAGTGTCCTTGGGCAAGACACTTAACCCTTCTCCGGTGTATGAATGTGTGAGTGTGTTCGGTGGTGGTCTGAGAGGCTGTGGGTGCAAAATGGCAGCCACGTCTTTGTCAGATCTCTGTCTCTACAGATGTAGCTTACCACCACCAGTGTATGACTGTGGAGTGAATGAATAATTATTAGATAATAAACTTGATAAATGGACTCAGTGGTAGAGCAGTTGTCCCTCAACTGGAAGGTTGGTGGTTCAATTCCCGCTCTCCCCATAGTTCATACTGTCATTGTGTCCTTGGGCAAGACACTTAACCCACCTTGCCTCTAGTGGTGTTCCAGCTGTAACACTGGTAAATTGAAGCTTATTGTATGTCGCTTTGGATAAAAGCGTCTGCTAAATGAATAAATGTAAATGTATATATTAATCAAATGCATGCATGTCCCACTTTAGGTTAAAAATAGTTAATCCCATTATAATATAATAAGGTTTTTACATCCCTAAAAAACCGAGGATAGGAGTTGCATCTCATGCAACTTTTTGGTCTACTAAAGCAGCACACTCTTTTTCACACCAGAGCCTTTTTGAAGAAGGTGTTAGCTTCTCAAATACAAGACGTCTTATTTTTAGCATCAAACTCCACATTTCCTCTTGCTTGTGATACTGGTGTTTCACTGGGTTTACAGTAAGCTACTCAAGAAGCAAACACAGGAAAGGCTTAACTTTTCACCTGGCTCTGGTTACAAAGAAGTAGCAAGGAAGACCAGGGCTTCAAACCACATCAGAAACAAACTTTTGGTGCATGCACGGTACAGGGTGAAGGTAAAATAGGCGTACAATGACCACATCTCAGTTTACAGGTACTCTTGTACAAAGAAGTATACAGTTAAACAAACCGAAGCATTTCCATAACAGCAAGGACTCGATCAGAGCCATATGCTGAAGGTGAGCCATGCGTAGGTCAGGCCACCATTGGTCATTTCTATGAGGTGCCGATGGAGCAGGTGATGGGAGGCTGCTGGCATGAGTAGGACAGAGGCTGTGGGGCAGATGGACCTGTCTTGCACTGACCATGTATCTCTGCCCCCTGATGGGGCCCCAGGAGGGGACTGAACAGGCTCCCAGAAAGAAGGATGTCCCACTGAGACCCTGGCATCCAGCCCTGCCCAGCCTTGGCCTACACTCATCTCTAGAGCCCCCCTTAACCATCAGCCCCCCACCAGCCGCCCTGCAAAACACCCGAAATGCTGACCAAGCCCTCAGTGTTTAGGCCAGACTCCTGGGCTAACAATGGCCCAGAAAACAAGCTGGTCCATGGGAAGACCCAGCCAAACCAATGTGTAAAATCTGCAGCAGCACTAGTCTAGTGACATTTACTCGAGACAACGCTATTGTCTCTTCTCTCACAAATGTGTGCAAACGTATTTGTTTTCATAGTGAAAGAGTAATCTGTTTATGCAGATGTAACTTCTCATCTTTTTATCTGCTTCTTTGGAGGTCCAGTCATTTTCCGTTATGTGGCAAACACACACAGCTTGAGCTGTGAATTTTCTTTGCAAGGTGACATTTCCTGGCTATGTGCAAATAAAGCACACAAAAAAATGCTGTCACAGGCAAAGAATGAGGTGGATTTCTGTGCAAGTAATAACATTATTTAATGGCAGAAATAAGTTTATAGTAGAATTTAATTGACCATATAATACCATATGCTCAAGAGACAACCTAATGAATGTAAATATAGTAAAAAAGTGCATGGGACATGGTGCACAAGGCCGAGTAGGTAAGGGGACTGAAATCTAAAATAAGCTCTAGTAACTATTATTTTCCATTAGGAAGTCAATTTGCACCACACTGGATTAGGAGTTGTACTCATCGACCCATCGCTGCTTCTCTGTGGTCACATGACATGTGGTTAAATCTTGAGGGAGGAGGCTGGCAGGGGGCTGCAGAGCTCTAGATTGGCGATAATTGGTTGAAGGACAGTATACTGTAATAAAGGGCCTAAATAGCAGGGCCTCGAGTGGTTCTTGTCATGTTTTACCACCTCTATTTCCATACCAATTAAACCTTGCCGAGGCTGCCATGATGAGGAAACTGAGGTGCAAAGGATGTGGAATCATTAATAACATCAAAGCCAAGCGCTTTTCTGATATGGAGAATATTTATTTGGGACATTTTCCAGCATGTCCTGACTGTCACGTACTAAATGATTAAGTTATTTTGTCCAGGATTCTGTTTATGTGTGAATGCACAGGCTTTTGTTGTGGTGGGGTATATTTATATGAACTGAAGGTTCTTATTAAAATGCGGATTAACTTTATTTTTACCGATCCAAAGATATAAAGTGTGGGATGGATAGATGGGAAAAGGATTGACTGACAGACTGTTTGATAGATGAAGCTCAGAAGGAATGGAAGATGGATCTCAAGAGATATCCAATAGTGCGTCATCCTGTGATGAGCCACCCATAATCCACCAGGATGACTCGGTCTCATTTCAAAGTCAGATGGAGTTTTGCATTGATTCCACTCAACTGAGAGGTGATCTGATTTGTCTTTTCAATGAGCGAGCGTGTGCTAGTCTTTCCCAATTTCAGCTCAGATGAAATTGTCTTTGGTGCGTTAGATATTCTGCTGCTGCCCAGCAGACCGTGCTGGGTGTCATGTTTTGTCACAATGTGAGGTGTAGTACACATGGCTGGTGTTGCAGGTACCTGTACAGCTGCAGGGCATGCCTGTACATGATGTAGGTCAGAAATAACCCGGTCATTTAGTGTGCAGTCTTGAAGATGTCAGGTATTTCATATAACTTCAGTTAGCATTGCTTGTTTCTCATGCAGTTCTTAAATATGTTCTTGTTGGCATGGGAAAAGTCATAAACATATGTTTTTAGCAGTGTTTGAAGTAGAGCTCAAACTTGAGTTTTTTTGTTTCTATTCAACTCATAATCAAACTAAAGAAACAATTGTAAACTGACCCATGTTAATTTAATTCAAGACACTTAACAAAACAAATGAAGTGAAATAAAATTCCTCTTGAAGCCCCTAGTATCTGAAGCACGAAGACACCTCACTTTTAAGGCAATCAAAGTGACATATTGTAGTATGCATGTTTACAACTCGTGATGTTTTAGTGGAAAAGTTGGCAGTAAAGTGAGGATGTATTTATCTTGTATAGTCAGTACTTGATACTATACAACATATGATGATATTTGACAGGTTTTAAAAAAGCAGGAAGAGTCAGTGTTAGTTCTGACTATGACTCAGACAGACATAAAGGCTGTAACTGCTAATAACTGTACTGCTACTAGGCTGTGATCTGCTTTGATTGTACAGAAACGCACTCGTTTGTCACAAACGATGATGAGCGTAGCCCAGAGTCAGCAGATAAGGAGTGTGGTCCGGCTTTGTCTCACTGCAGGCCTGTGTTTACATTACTCTTGGAGTGTTTCCCCCCCACGGCCCTCCAACCAATTCTCCTCAGTAAGGGCCCATGAGGGAGTGGGCTCAAACCCGAGTGGGCTCATGAATAGATGGGGACAAATTGACATGTGGCGTTTTGTGAGGTGAGTGCCCAACCTTTCGACCGCTGATTACCATTCGCTAATGAGCACCTCAGTTTGTGTGTCTGTTTCCCTGGGCTTCTCCACAGACTGTTCCTCTCCAGCTTTGTGCAGGCCTGCAGTGGCCGCTGGACCATAGGTTCACTGTTAATGGGGAGACGCACACATCAGTAATTAAAGCAGTAGGGGGTCTTGTACTAGACCAGCTCTTTCCAATCCTCCTCCTTTTAAAGCCAGCCTCCCTCTATGATTCAATCCTGTCTGCCCAATTGATCATTGTGCACGGCCAGTTTTGCCTCGGGCAGTTTTGTCACTTTCTAATGATGGCTTTCAGAGAAGCAAGGCTTGTGTCCCACCAGCACCAGGAGCAGTTGGGGCCAATCACTTCTTATAAAGCCAAGATCAAGTTAATAGGCTATTTTGGTTTGAATTCTTTATCTAAATTCTGTAATGAAAGAAAAATCCGACCAAATTTAGTGGATGCAAATGAAAAAGGCTCAGATTTTATGGCCTCGTCAAGCGTCCACCTTCAAAAAAGGGATTTTTTTGGCACGTTTCTTGTTTAAAGAGACAGATCCCATAGAGGCCAATGCTGCAAGTAAAGTTGATTTGAGCTGCTCTAACCACTTCAAGGTGACAACTGAACAGGTACGTATCACTCCTTGTAAATTATATAACTGTATATTTATTAGGTCCTTCTCATGTACAACATTACTGCTCCACTTATTTCATCATGTGGATGACAATAAAACCTGCTACAGTAAGACAGGCTCTATGTTGCCCCCCCCCCACACACACACACACACACACACACACACACACCTCCTCTATGTCTCCCTACAGGCACCTCTGCTGCTTGTGTCTATATGTCCCTAAATCTCAGACTGTCCGTTGGGAATGTCTCACACTTCAGCTGACCAGACTTAGAATCACAGAGCAGCAGGGACAAAAGTAAGTTAAGAGATAGATCTTAATGCTGGGTAAAGATGAACAATGTTTTCTAATTATCAATCGAATAGATGAGTTCAGCAAATGGACTAAGCTGCGGTACTTCCTCTGCATTTGCTGACATTATGCATGGCTGCAGCTAAAAGTGATGGTGATACACTTTGCAATTAAAATAACGTATCCAAGGTGTTTTAACAAGCCTTGCTAGCACTTCCACTTTAGGCCCTGTATGTTCTGTTTGGTTTCCTGCTCCCCCCCAACCACCCCACCCCAACACCACCCTTCCCCTTCCCCTTATCTTTCTTAGACCCCCCTGAGTATGGCGTTTTACATTTCTGTTTGTAAAACTGTCAACACATCCACTGGCTGTACTAACGTGTGATTTAGCGCCAACAGAGAGGAGGGATAGAGAGTGCGAGAGAGGCAACTGCATGAGATCTTACACATTCTCAAAGTGGATTTTTTTTTTTTTAAAGCTATCCCCCTAAAACCTTCCCAAAATTCCCACCCCCTGAAAGATGCCTTAGTGTCTGTGAAGTGCTTTTTTTTAATTCTCCATTTAGGACTGTATACTTACACTGTCTAATTCAATATCGTATTCCTTAAATATTATCATAGCATTACAAACATTGCACCTTCAGTCATTTTTATTTTTCTTCTTAAAATAAATACCAGTGAGCTCTGCAGTCTATTTGTTAATGTTTAAAAACGTATTAGATTAATGTCAAATTTACACCTGTCACGTTTCAGTCAAACCGAGCCTTCTATGATGGCTTATTTATTGACACTTAATTCAACAAAAACACTCAACATA